>CM053506.1:15605061-16047561 GCA_028627145.1 Eidolon dupreanum | reverse complement strand
CTGGCTCCTACCTGTCTTCTTCCTCGCCACACAGCCTTCTTTCTGCCCTGGAACATGCCTAATCTATTGCTTTTGAATTTGTTTTTCCTCCTAAAACACTGTTCCCCCAGGTCGTCACTTGCCTGACACCTCCCAAGCATGCAGGTCTCAGTTCAAATGTTACTTTTTTTGAAGAGATCTGTGTGAGCCCTTATCACAGAAATTATCCTACATACTTAATTTAAAAAAAATTTTTTTTGGTTCATGTCCTCCAAGGAATCCCCAGGGCCTAGGAAAATGCCTGGCCCATAAAGGCTTTTGTTAAATATTTGTTGACTGACCAATCGATTCTGGTAGATTACTTTCTTCAGTTCTTTAAGCCTCTGTTTTCTTATTAATATTAGAGGGAGAATAATGCCTGTTTTGCTTGGTAATTTTAAGCGTGTGTTTTGCTTGGTAGCTTTAAGCGTCGGAAATGGGGGGTAAAATAACGAAGACATCGGGAAATTGTTTGCCCTACACTGAACCTTTCCAATTCCGTGCTCAGTTCCATCAGACAGTTGAGCAGACTAACATGCCTTCTTTCCCTCCCAGGTAAAAACAGTTACGGGTGAGGAGGCCCAGGAAGAGGTGGTCCCACTACACAGGGGCATCATCGCCCTTTTAAGAAGCGCGGAACCCTCCTCCCGTCACTATGTTTAATGTACTCAAGTTAGTACAAGTCACGTGAGAATCTCTGGTTTGCCCCGCCTTAAAGAGGCGGAGCCTCAGCTTGGGGCCCAATAGCAGGAGCAGCCTCCAAAACAGCCCCAACGCCAGGCAGGGAAAAGGGGAGGAGCCGGGCGCCTCAGCAACTGCAAGAGCACTTCCGGATAATATGCCCCGCCCCTGCCCGTCCCCTCCCTGTCCATTTATTTCTCCAGTACCCGGTGGGCCGAACCAGCGGGTGCTGATTAAAGGCGCCGGCGGTTCTCTGTCGCTTTCTCCTCGCCTTCTCCTCCCCGTCTTCCCGCCCCTTTCCCGAGTAGCGGGACCGGCCTTGATGTAGGGACACCACCCTCTGCCACTCTCGGCCGAAGCTCAGGAGTACGGCTCACGGCAGCCCCATTACAACCCGCATTCCCACCCTGCCGGCTGCACACTACTCGGATCCCATTGTATCCCCCGCCCAGCCTTCAGACTCCGAGGCCCAGCAGTGGCGGAAAGATCCAGGACCCCTGGGCGCCTCTCCAGCCGGTCCGGCCAGCCGGGGCCCCTCCCCCGTCCGCCCGCCCTCGCGACAGCGCGGTAGCAGCCAGGGCGCCCTTCCCTCCCTGCCGTGGTGGAGGCCAACTAGCGGGCAACAGGGACGCACCCCTTCCCGAGCCCCAGCGGTGACCCCCCCACAATCGCACCCCCTTCCTGGGGGAAGGAGAGCCGGAGCCCGAGCGAGCCGAGGCACGAAAAGGCAGCTGCGGACTGCCTGGCCCACCGATAATTTTTATTATTGAGATTATTATTAAAAGGGGGCGGGGAGCCCAGGATGCGGGGGAGGGGGCTAGAGACGCAGCTATTTTTATTAAACAGATTATTCCTAAAATAATAATAATATGCGCAAGATGGCTGAAGGTGGCTGTGATGAGAGTGTTGGGGTTTTTTTTTCTTTTTCTTTTTGATCTGAGGATAAAGCTGAGGCGACAGCCGCTGCGGAGACCCTGCCCGGAGTGCCCTCCCCTCAGTTGAGAAGCTGCGGGCGGACAAACAGACCCACCGACGGAGCTACTGGCGCGGGCCCGCCCCGGACGCGTCGCCTGGGCAGCAGCCGGGGGCCGCCGGCACTCGCCTATCTGCCGACTTCTTCCAATTCTAATCTTTTTTTATTTTTTGGAAAGGACCGGGGTGGGTGGAGCAGAGGTGGAGAGAAATCCGGACTTGGCATTTTCTCTCCTCTCTTTTCTAATTTGAGGGAGGCCGCCAGCTCTCTCCTTAAAAAAAAAAAAAAGAACGCTGCAGGACCCCTGAGCGAGCGCGCCCGGACCCCCAGCGGCTGCCTCCAGGAGCCCAAGATGGCTGGGCGCTGAGGGAGGTCGCCTGGCCCGGCTGGCTCGGCCCGGCCCTGCCGCCGCGGGCTGGCTCGGACCACAGCTCAGAACCTTCCAGGCCGGAGCAGGGGCCGAGAAGAAAAGAAAGTGGGGGGGTGGGGGGAAGGCCGGGGTGGCGAAGGGGGAGGGCCGGGCGGGGGGGGAGGGGAGGGCCGGGAGCCGAGCCTCCTGTTCATTAGCAGTTGAGAAAAATTCCTTTCTAGTTTGATCAATCCTTGTTTTCCTCGGCAGAGCCGAGGCGCCCGCTCAGCGCGGAGACGGAGAGCGGGGTCTTTCCGCGGTGGGGGCGCCCGGCGCCGGGCCTCGGGGGAGCGCCGAAGTAGCGACAAGGGGGTCAGGCCGGGGCTCCGCTGGGGCTTCTCCTCTCTCTGTTTCTGGTTGGCTTTTTTTTTTTTTTCCACTTCTCTCCCTCCCCCTTCCGTTTCTATTTGTGAAGGGAGGAGGAAGGCAGAGGCGGGCTGGTGTCTCTGGCCGGGGACTGGAATTTCATCTGAATGACTGCCCCTGCGCGCACGCAGCGCCCGGGAGTCGGCCCGCCTGCGCCCAGCAGCCCGCACCCGCAGACGGCCGGCCAGCCGAGGGGCACCGGCGCCATCGCCCGGGAACCGCTGGCTCGCCTCGCCCGCCTGGTCCGGATCTAGCAACCCTCGGTGCGGCCGCACTCGCTTCGCTGGTCCTCGGACCCCAGACGAGGCGAGGGAAGCGCGGCGCCGGCGAGCTGGGAGAGTGCCACCATTGCCGCCTCCGTCTTCGCTAGAGGAAGTGTGCGGTTCCCGGGCTCTGCCCTAGCCGCGCAGACGGGAGGCGGCCTCTTATATGGAATTTGGACCCCGGCGCTCCCTTCCAGGGCTGGTGCCCCGGCCGCGGCCCTGGCGCAGTCCACCGCCTCCCGCTAGGCGCTGGGGAGGAAGAAGAGACGCATTCGGCTGCGCGCGCGGCGTGAGGACCGAGACTCCCTCCTCCCGGGGGCGGGCGCGCGGAAGGCGCTGGTGACTGAGCGACTGTCGGGGCTGCCTGGGGCCGAAGTTCGGGGCTCGGCAGGCCTACAGCGGCACCGGCCCGACCCCCAGGGTTGGGGAGTTGAGGAGGCCTGCCCCGGCCACCTGCCCTCAGCCGCCATGGCGGAAAATTGGAAGAACTGCTTCGAGGAGGAACTCATCTGCCCCATTTGCCTGCATGTCTTCGTGGAGCCGGTGCAATTGCCGTGCAAACACAACTTCTGTCGAGGATGCATCGGCGAGGCGTGGGCCAAGGACAGCGGCCTGGTGCGCTGCCCAGAGTGCAACCAGGCCTACAACCAGAAGCCGGGCCTGGAGAAGAATCTGAAGCTCACCAACATCGTGGAGAAGTTCAACGCCCTGCACGTGGAAAAGCCTCCCACGGCGCTGCACTGCGTGTTCTGCCGCCGGGGCCCCCCTCTTCCCGCACAGAAGGTCTGCCTGCGCTGCGAGGCGCCCTGCTGCCAGTCCCACGTGCAGACGCACCTGCAGCAGCCCTCCACCGCCCGCGGGCACCTCCTGGTGGAGGCGGACGACGTGCGGGCCTGGAGCTGCCCGCAGCACAACGCCTACCGCCTCTACCACTGCGAGGCCGAGCAGGTGGCCGTGTGCCAGTACTGCTGCTACTACAGCGGTGCGCATCAGGGACACTCGGTGTGCGACGTGGAGATTCGAAGAAATGAGATCCGGGCAAGTACCCTATACACACACAATCCCTACTTCCTGGGGACCACCCATCCGGACAGGCTGACTCTTGTAACATCAGGCCAGAGGCCCCCTTCCAAAGTCTAATACTCAGAAAGTTTGAGGGCAAGGTCCTGGGAAGAAGGGTTTCTGATACATTCCTGCACCTGTACTCATAGAGTCCATCTTGTGAGTCATTTATAGAATTGAGGTGTGGGGCTGTCAGGGGTAGACTTTGGGTGTTGCTTTTCCGTTTTGCGTATAGCTCCCTCCCCCAGCCTTGTTTCTGTAGGCCCAATGGGAAGTCACCAAGGCAGTGACCCAGGTTCTGCTTCTCCAGCTGCTGTTTATGTAATGAGTGTCCTGGTGCCGCTGCTGTGGCTGACATGATCCATGATGCTGGCATACCAATGAGGAAGTAAACAAAAGCAGCCATGTTAGTTTCAAGCCCTATTGGAAACACATCGGGGGGTGAAAGGGAGCTTCCGGAGGGAGAGCAGAACTTGGGGTATCTATGTAGACAAGGCCTGGACAGCCAGTGGTGTCACCGAACAGTGTCTCTGCCTTTGGGATTATTCCCAATCGCCCACTCTCCATGTGTGAGAATCACTTCCCTCTGTGTGCTTGTGTGTGTTGCATGCGTCTGCATGAACAAACCTTAAAGTATGTGTCTTCACCCTGAGCCCTTTGCTCCCAGCCCAGCCCTCTTTCACAGCCCTCCCACATTTGGGGAGGGGAAGTGGAAGACAGAAAAAGAATCCTGTGGGTTTAAGGTTGAGCCGCCTTGCAATCTGGTTTCAGGCAGCTGGCTCCCCTGGGCTGCCGGCTGAGTGATTACGGAACCAGAACCGCATCCCCTCCCATTGTATACACCCTGTAGCAGCAGCCAATGTCAAAACCGCCTTCCCCCTCAGGCCTCTGGGCTTGGCTTTGGAGCTGGACTGAGGCAATACTTCTGTCCCTTTCCGTCTCTTTCTGTGAGGGGGCTCCTCCTAGGTCCCTCCCTGGTCCCCTGGCTTTCAGAGTTGAGTCATACTAGAAGGAAGGGGTTGGCCTGAGTCTGGCTGAGCCATCTTAGAAGCCCCAGTTTGGGGCCTGGGGGTAAGGCTGGGCTTTCTTTGGACTGGGAGTGTTTCTGGGTGGGGGCCCCTGGAGGCTAGTGGAGGCCAGTGGAGAGCTTGGGTATGAGGAAGCTCTGAGCAGGGGGACAGTTGTAGATGGTGGCTGTTTCCTGTGGGGGGACCAGTCGGAATGAATCACTGTTTAGCTATTAAAAAACATACACACACAACTAACAAAAGGCAGGAGGGCCACCACAGGCTGAGGGCAGGGACAACAAATACAAGTTGCTGTATAATTAATTTCCAATTGGATGGGCTAGCTCTGGATTTTTGTACCAGGATAAGCCCTCTGGTTTCTTAAAGGGATGTGTAGGGGATGAAGAGAGGAGCCATACCTCCCTGCCTCCCCAAACACACGGACACAAGGCTTAGAAAAGGCAGAAGCCTAGGGGAAGCAGGCGAGCCCCTGGTGGCCTCTATCCTCCACCAGGACAGGCAGAGCCCAGACTTTTTCCAGTATTGGGAAGCTGCTACTATTAATAAAGATGGAAGGACTGGAGTTGGAATCTGGGAAAAGGGCAGAGGCAGGAGAAAGGAGGCTGTCTAGTTCTCAGCCCTGGGATTGGCAGTGGAAAGTAAGAGGAGGGTAAAGATGAAGATGTGGCTGAAAGGAACAGAGGAAGGGACAGCAACCAGGGTGATAAGGGTATGTGTACCGGCACCCATGGATTTGCTCTTAGCTGTGTCTGAATGCTAAGGGTGTCTTTTATCTTGATGGTGGAAGAACATAATTGTACCTGACTTGGAAGTAGGAGGGTATTTCTAGATGTGTGTCTGTATTTGAGTTTTTGAGGCTGTTCGCTTCGTCCTCAATGCCCTCAAATGCACCTGTCTCCCGTTGTGTAGTGGGAGGGGGTGTCACATACATGCAGAGTGTACCCCTTATCAGCAAGTCCCTGATCCCTGGCTTGTGGGCGGAACTGGATGGAAACAGACACTGGACTTTGTGGGTGCTAATGAGTGTGTGTGTGTGTGTGTGTGTGTGTGTGTGTGTGTGTTCATGTGTTCATTCCTGTTTCTGGTGTGGGAAGGCACAGAAGTAGTGGGTTGCATTAGGACCAGATGTGCAATTCTGTTTGCTCAGCATCTGTGCCCCCAGCCTGAGTCTCATCCCCATCCAAACTCCCCTACTCTAGGCCCCCAGGATTCTCTTTGGTGCCCCAGGGCGCTGGAGTTGGAAACCCTTTAATAGCCCAGCACCACTCAGTGTGAGTTGGACTTACTGAATTTGGGAGAAGGCAGGGAGTCCCGTCTTCGGGGAGGGTGTGAGCCTTGGGGAACCTAATGGAAGAACCCATTACATTCCCCATCCTCTATAGGCCAGTCAGGGGAAGGGCCCTTTCCTGGGCCTCTTTTTCCCTTAGGAGTCTGTCTTAAAAGGCCTCTGCTGGGGCAGAGGATGAGGGCAACAGAATTCTCCCTGTATAGGAACAAAAGCTTGGAGACCTGGCTTATGCCTTAAAATATAGCTCTACTTCTTGTGCTTCCTCTTCTGTCCTCCCGGGGGAAGGGAGAGGGCAGCTGCTGAAATGCCCTATCTGCTAGAAATAGAAAACCTCTCTCTGGCGTCCCCCACTCACTTACTCAAAAGCACTCACATGTGTATGGACCAGTGTCCTGGAGCCAGGGCCCTAGCAAGAATGCAAGCAGGGACTAACACCGGGGTCTCAGAGTCAGGCCTATGAAGTCTGTTGTCCCACTCTGCCCTTGGGAAGCCAGTGTGTAGATCACATTGCCCTGATGCCTGGATGCCCACTAGGTGGGTTCCAGAGACCACTTTCTGGGACATGCCTAGACCCAAATAGGTTCTCCCTTGGGGCTGGGGAAAGCTAAGGGCCCAAGATTAGGACATCCAGGTGGGCTCAGGCCTGGCAGCTTTAGGGGTTCATACCATCATCCAGTCCTCAGTTTGGGAGTTTATCTGAGCAATGGGGGACTGGTATGAGCGGGGAGCACCCCGTCTCATGACTTCCCTTAACATAGCAAGATGATCCACGATAAGGCCTAATTATGTGTGTGAGGGGCTATGCAGAATGTGTTAGGTCGTAGTTGTGCCTCCATGTCCTTCCTAGGTCTCCTGATGAAGGCTATAAATGTTACTGGGACCCTGTTTCTTGCAGTCTTGGAGGTTTAGAGTTGAAAAGAGATGGTCTCTGCTGAGGGGATTCCACTGCTTGAGCCAGTTTGGGGTTTGAAGCTGGTGGGGGTGAGATTACCCTGCTGCTCACATTGTCCTTTGCTAGAGGGGTTGCATAGGTCTGCACCCCATGTGTCTGTCTTAAGGAGGCTGTGGAAGTGATGGCTGCCCTGGTCTAACCCACTCAGACAATATAGAGCCCTCCTCCCACCATACTCCTGAGGTCTTAAGCTATGTGCATGTGAGATGCGAGGGTCATATAGCTGCCCCTTCCTTGACCATCCTGAACCTGCGCAGAAGAGGGGCTCGGCTTGGCCTTCCTCCCTGGGCCCCAGGCAGAGAGGAACCTCAAGCAGAGACCCAGCCCCCCATCTCTACCCCAAGATACTGCTGACACAGCCCGGCGCCTGTCATGCACGCCCTATTGATTCCTCTGCCTCCTGCAGCTCTGGGTGGCTATGCATCCATTTCAGTCTGCAGGTGTGTGTGTAGCCAGCATGTCTGTTTGTGTATCTCACATATGACTAATTTTTTATCCCATGTGTGTATCTCAGAGAAGGTACAATGTAAGCAGGTGACTTAATTATGTAGTTGTGTGTCTCTTGTGGTGTGGGGACAGAAAGATGTACAAGTGTGTGTGAGAGAGGAGAGTGTCTGCGTGCCCTACTTGCTGCACATCTGTGAGGTTAAGTTGAGTGTGCGTGCATGACTATCAGCATGAATATGCCAGGATGACTGCCTGCTCAGGCAGTGGTTCGTGGTTGAGTCTTGTGCAACTTTCTCACCTGGTGGGGTGAGTGTTGTGGGGGAAGGGGAAGATGGGATTCACCTTAGCGTGAGCTTGTTACCTGTGGCGGTATCCAAGCTAGCAGCCTGGATGGGTCCTGTGATGCTGTTTTTGGGGCACTCTGGTTGGGCATAGGAAGAAGATGAGCCTGGCTTGGGCCCCTGCCCCAGACTGAGCAGGCAGGCCTGGTTGGCCTCATCCCTGGCTCTGGGAAAGCCTTCCATCCCGGCTGGCCTGGCATTCAAGCCCAGACAAAGGGGGGCTTTCTCTCTCGCCTCTTTGTTCTGCTGCCCCAAAGCGCTGCTCTCTGCATGGCAAAAGCTAATTCGACTCTACAGCTGGGAAACCCTCTCTGGGGTCTGCCGGGCTTGCCTCCCAGGTGCTGACCCTCTCCTTGCCCTGGCTCCTGCCCTGTAGCCTCTTCTCTCTGGGTCTGTGGTTGCCCCAGCCTGGGGGTTCACAAGGTAGCTCAAGGTGGGAACTGAGGCACAGAAAGAGGCATCTAGGGCAGGCAGAAGCCCCTGGGATACAAAGGGGAGAGTGCTGTAGCCCAGGGAGAGAGGAGGCTAATGTACTCCTGGGATGAAGGCTTAAATAGGAGAGTCAGGGGTGGGTTTGGTGGTTGGGGAGGAGATTAGGATAGGGTAGCTCTGGGGCAGGGGCTACAGCCAGAGCTGGAGCTGGTATGAGAGTCACCTGAACAGAGGTCTTGAGCAGGAAGAGGTGCTCCAGCAGTTTAGCTCCCTCTTCCTACCCACCACCCGCAAACCACATGGCTGCTGGACCAAGCCCTGGCCTTGTCTGAAAACCTCAGGCCTGCCTCTAGCCCAGCCTCTGGGGCCCTGTTCCCTCCTGACCTTGCTTCTCTTCAAGGTTGACTTGTAGGTTTTATTATTATTTATTAACTTTTATATAGCCTAGAGTCCCCATGGCCTCACCCATCTGCCCAGGCCAGTCTGGCATCAAAAATGCCAGCTGGGTCTGGTCAGTCATGCTCCAGAAGGACATGAGTCTTTTCCAGGGCAGGAAAATAAGGGGCTTACAATTGCCCCCTCTCCAGGTTGGGAGGGGCGTTAGAGGGAGCAGCTCAAGGCATAGTGTAGCACACTGGGGGACAGGTATGAGGAGCAGGATGTGCCTTGGAGAAATGGGAATGGAATGTTCCCAAGTCTTCATGCTTTGCCCTCACAGACCCAGAAGCAGACCATGGAAGGCCTTAGGTCCTAAGGATCAGGGACGGGGACAGGAGTGAGCAGGTCTCCTCTGGGCCAGGGGTGCTGAGTGAGGCTTGGACCCTCAGGTGCTTCTAGTCTAAATCATGTTTCCCTGCTCCGCTCCTGCACACTCGAGGTGTGCCACAGTCCAGGTGACTTACTGTGGGCCAGGAGCAGTTTGTAAAGTGCCCCCCAACTCTGATTGAGAGCCCTTGCTCTTAATCAAGCTGGACAATCTGGTCCTGTCTCTCAGCTGCGGGTTTTTTCCAAGTGAGAAATAGGGCCTCAACTCTCAGCAATTCCCTGGCAATTGGAAAGGAGGCTGTTGGTAATGGGGAGGGATCCAGACCTTGCTTCCTCTGTTCCCCATCTTGCAGCTTCTCAGCAACCTGATGCAATCATTTGGGGCAAACTGAAACGAAGGTGAGGGATAATGAAGGGGCAGCAGCTGGATAGTTCCCTACTTTCCTCCTGCTGTTATATGTGTCAGGATTAAGATCACCTGGCCCCAAGGGAGGGCAGTCCTTGAAAAGGTGAGCTGGCCAGTGTGGACCACCTCCCAGCCCTCTTTGGCTGTCAGCCCCTTTCCAGTTTCCTTCTCATTCATGCCGATGCCCTATCCCTGCAGCAGAGATGGCTTCTGACCTGCGAGAAGGGAAACGAAACCCAGCTACCTGCTAGGAAGTGTGGTACTGCCTTTGCTAGGCCTGGACTGGGCTTCCAGCCCGGAGGGCTCTGAGCAAGCAGGAACCAGGACCTGGGACCATGAAGCTAAGGGAAGATGCTGCCAGAACAGGCTCTGAGA
Source organism: Eidolon dupreanum (assembly GCA_028627145.1). NCBI lineage: Eukaryota > Metazoa > Chordata > Mammalia > Chiroptera > Pteropodidae > Eidolon > Eidolon dupreanum. The sequence goes on along the minus strand of CM053506.1, from coordinate 16,037,755 downwards.
AAAGCCTAGAAGAAGAGGGAAAGGGCTGAGCGCCTCCCTACCCCACCCCCACAAAAACTGAACTGGAGTATCTCCCTTGGCTCTGCCCTGAAGAGTCAGCCATAAATTCCCTGAAGCATTTCAGGGGGACAGGGAGGGGCCTCCCCCTGGTCTAGAAGGTGAGAGTGGAGCAGCCCCATTCCTATCCTCTGAAGGAAACTGGGCTGGGAATCCGCCTGGAGCTGCCTGTCTCCTGCTCCTCACCTGGGACTTAGCATCTACCTAATCCGATCCTGGTGGGTTTGGTCATGAGAAGCAGTTGGGCAGGAAGACTACAGTATATAAATGTGTGGGTGTATATGGGGCCTGGTTTTCAAATATCCCAGGCACAGGGAAAGAAAGAGTGGCCTAGAGTCTGAAATGCATCAAAGAGGGCCCTATGCCCCTGAGTGTAGCTAGAAGGCAACAAGCAGGCAAAAATTTGAGGGCCGTTTGTTACAGGAGAGGTAAAAAGTCCTAATGTCCCTAAAGAAGGGTCCTGGCCACCTCACCTCCATACAGGCCTCCCTCAGTTGTCTAGGGCCTTCAGCAGGCCCAGCCTTTACTGTGCATGGCTTTGGGTGCAAGCATATGTGTGGCTGTGTGCAAAAGTGTGCATGAGGTGTTCTCAGGGCCCTGGTGGCGATGTGTGCTTATGTGTCTGTGCATTTGTACACATGTATCTGAGCAGTAATTCTGGGAGCTGCTTGCCCTCTTCACACAACTTCGGGCAGTTTCACAGGCAGAGAGAATGCGTGATTACCTCTATTCCTGCCCCCCATCCAGCATTGTTTCTTCACAGGTACTGACTCTCAGGTTGGCAAGAGACCCCTGTGCATGTTGGGCTGGGGTGGGAGCCTGCTGGAAGGACAGGGTATCCTGGTGCTGGTTTTTAGAGATCCAGTCCTAGGTCACTGAAAGGTCAAGTGGTTGGGTCGGGGGGCGGTTTGCCCCAGGTTCTGCAGCTTAGAATCTGACAGCCCGACCCCAACCTCCTCTCCCCAGGGTCCTGGTTTTTTGTTTACAGGGTAGCCACCAACACAAAATGTGGTCACTGAACTCTCTTACTGGCCTTGGTTTCCCTATATGTAAAATGGGTTGGGAGAGTGAGAAAGAAACTGGTGGCAGCTTCAGAAGCCAGCTGGGTGTGGGTGGGACTGGAGATCATGGGGTCAAACTTGAAGGTCACTCCGTGGCCCACACAGGAAGAAAAGTAAGAATTTCTCATTGAATAGACACTGTGAGCTAGGCTCTGTGCAGTTTGCTTTGCAAATCTTATTTTGTGTGCAAAACCCATGAGTTTATTCAGTAAACATGTTATGCATTTGTAGGGTGCTGGGGCCTTTGTGTGGCCTAGCCGAGAAGGGAAGTGGAAAAAGACAGCAGCAAAGCCCTATTTTCAGGAAGCCTTGAGGCTTGTAAGGAGATCAAACCAAGGTTTGTGAGACAGACTAGAAAATAGTGTGTCCTATAGATATTTCTGGGGTGATGGTATATTTTGTATCTATGTTTAAGTACATTAGCCACTAGCTCTATGCAGCTATTGAGCACTTAAACTGAGGCTGATGCAACTGAAGAACTGATGTTTAATTTAATGTATTGTTAATTAACTTAAATTTAAATAGTCACATGTGATTATTGGCTATCGTATTGGACAGCACAGCTATAGAAGGAGGGAAGAATGTGACAGCCCTACTGCATGGCCAGGATAGGGAAAGATTTGCACAAACTCTGAGCAGGGGCCATGAAGAGTTTCCTAGAAAAGTGGGGCCTCAAGTTCAGCCCTGAAGGATAGATGAGGAAGAGGAGGCATTGCACACTGCAGAAAATCATCAAGGTGCAGGGAGTTCAAATTGGGGCAAGATACTAGCCCACCTGGCTGGGAGAGTCAGGTCTTAAGAGAGCCTTCATTACCATGCTAAAACGTTTGGAAGGAGGGAGTCACTGGGGGTTCTACAGCAGGGACAAGACCCTATTTGCCAAGGTGTGTCAGGCAAGAGGGGGATGACATGAGGGATGGAGCAGCCAGAATGGGTAGGGCTGGGGGGATAGGGGTTGTAGAGATGAGAGATTAGGGGCTGAGATGTGCAGCTTGGTTCAGCACCTTCCAGCAGACTGGCCTTGGATCTTAGGAGAGCGAGAGTCTCCTTTCCACCTCGGTCCAACTGAGGGGTTGAGGGAGCTAGCAAGGACTTCAGAGGCCTAGCTCTCAGCATCAAGAACAAGCGTTGAGATGGCTGGCTTGATGCTTCCAAGTGTAAGGCAAGAATAGAGTGAGATCTCTGTCCTGGGCCACAGGGCCTATATGACCTTGGAAGTTTGTTTGATCCTCTGCATCTTAGGGTACTCATCTCTAAGACAGGGCTCCCCAGAGAGAGGCAACATGACTTGGATAAGAATAGACTCTACTGCCAGATCACCTAGGTTTGTATCCCAGCTCTGCCACTTACTAGCTGTGCACTTTAGATGAATTATTTAACTTCTCTGGTTTCCTGTTCTCTGAAATGAGAATAATAATAGTACTTACCTCGTAGCTTACTGGGGTGATTAGATTAGTCTGGGGTTGGGGGTAGGGAGGGATTTGTTAGAACAGAGGCTGATCTGACCCTGCCCTCAAAAAGCTCATGGTTTAGATGTGTGTGAGAAGCTATTCCAGGCTTTCTGTTCCTGGGAACAGGCTGGCCAGACAGCTGTCACCAACCAAGTCCCTGGGATTGCACAAGGCCCAGAAGGGGCTGGATGGCAGAAATTTTAGGTCATTTGGATCAGAGGATCTATAGGATGACAGTGTTTTATAGAGGGAAGGATGGTGCTCACCTATGCTTGGTAATGGGTAGAGCTACGGCCCCTTCTGATGCCCCTGCCCCAACTGTCCCTGCAGAAGATGCTGATGAAGCAGCAGGACCGGCTGGAGGAGCGAGAGCAGGACATTGAGGACCAGCTGTACAAACTCGAGTCAGACAAGCGCCTGGTGGAGGTAGCTAAGCGCAAGCTTATGGTATGGGGTGAGGGTGGCTTGGGTGCAGGGCCTTGGGCTAGTTCCTTACTCGCACTAGAATCTATTGCATGGTCGGCTCTGTGCCAGAACCCCTTGGTCAGTCATTTAATGAGCTGTTCATAGATGAGCCCCACTGGTGCCAGGGGTACTTGGCACAGAGCCTTATGCAAGCAGCAGGGAATTGGCAGGTCAGACCTTGCCCTTGGGACCCCTGGGCAGCCTGGGGGTTTGGGGTCCCAGACTCCATCATCCAGGATGTGAGACAGGCAGGAGCAGCAGCCAGAGATCACCAGTACTCACTCGCCTGCACACTCTTGCCTCTTGTGGCTGCAGGAGAAGGTGAGCCAACTGAAGGAGGAAGTACGGCTGCAGTATGAGAAGCTGCACCAGCTGCTGGATGAGGACCTGCGGCAGACGGTGGAGGTTCTGGACAAGGCCCAGGCCAAGTTCTGCAGTGAGAACGCAGCGCAGGCGCTGCACCTCGGGGAGCGCATGCAGGAGGCCAAGAAGCTGCTGGGATCCCTGCAGCTACTCTTCGACAAGACGGAGGATGTCAGCTTCATGAAGGTGGGCTGGGCTCATGACCTGCTGGTTGTACCCAGGAGCATTCCTAAATTGGAGTCTGCAGATCTTTGCTCCCCAGATTGCCCCACCGGTGTGCTCACAGAGCTTTAAAATCACTTGTTCTTTCTAGCTTTGTGACCTTGGGCAAATCATATATGTTCCCTATGCCTTAGTTTGCTCACCTACAAAATGCGTTTGATAATACAGCTCTACTATCCTTTATCCTCAATTCCAAATTTTAAAACTCTGCAAACTCAAAAAAATTCTGGTAATTTATTTAACAGCAAAAATTGAATGTTGGCAGTTTATGGTCTTTATCTTGCTTGGTACAAATATTCAAACATTTTGCTATAGAAACATTGATGTATTGGATTATGGTGTCTGCTGGGGATGATATGTAATATATTTCCCTTATGAAATCTGCTATCTGCAGAACCTTCCTCCTAGGGTAGTTGTGTAGATAAGATGAAGGATGTATAAAAAGCATTTACAATGTTGTCTGTCGTGTAATAAGTGTTTAGTAAATGTTAGCTATTCTTATCTTCTAAAACTGGAGATACCACCACTACCCCCACCACCCCAGCCACACTCTGGCCAGAATCATAGGGTCAGCCCTGCCTGGGGAGAGGGAGGATGGGATGGCTTTCATCTTTCCCTCTCTCATGCTGCCTTTTCCACTGACAACATTTTCTCTCCGCCTAGAACACCAAGTCTGTGAAAATCCTAATGGACAGGTGAGCAGATGGCCACCGGCCCTCAGGGAACACATCTCAAGAGGATGGGGAGGGCCAGGCCCACGGCAGGGAGGTAGGGCGGGCTCACTGGTGATACCTCCTCACAGCAGATGCCCCGTCCACTGCCCCCAGGACTCAGACCTGCACGGGCAGCAGCCTTTCTCCCCCTAAGATCGGCCACTTGAACTCCAAGCTCTTTCTGAACGAGGTGGCCAAGAAGGAGAAGCAGCTGAGGAAGATGCTAGAAGGTGAGTGTGGGGTCCTCAATGGAGGGGAGAGAGCCCTTTGGGCAGGAGTAAATGCCAGAGCCTTGCCTCTGAGAGGCAGTGTGGCCTAGTCAGGAAGACCTTTCTTCATATCCTGGCTTTGCCACTTCTAACTGTGGGACCTTGGCTTGGTCCTATAGATGAAAAAGATCCCTATGGGAGAGGAGGCCTGGGTTGCTTGGGTGGGAACTTCAGCAACTTTTGCCCCAAACTCTCCACAGGCCCCTTCAGCACACCGGTGCCCTTCCTGCAGAGCGTCCCCCTCTACCCTTGCAGCGTGAGCAGCTCTGGGGCGGAAAAGCGCAAGCACTCAACGGCCTTCCCTGAGGCCAGTTTCCTAGAGACGTCATCAGGCCCCGTGGGCAGCCAGTATGGGGCAACAGGCGCAGCCAGCAGCGAGGGCCAGTCAGGGCAGCCCCTGGGGCCCTGCAGCTCCACGCAGCACTTGGTGGCTCTGCCGGGTGGCGCCCAACCAGTGCACTCAAGTCCTGTGTTCCCCCCATCGCAGTATCCCAATGGCTCCGCTGCCCAGCAGCCTATGCTCCCCCAGTATGGCGGCCGCAAGATTCTCGTCTGTTCTGTGGACAACTGTTACTGTTCTTCCGTGGCCAACCATGGCGGCCACCAGCCCTACCCCCGCTCCGGCCATTTCCCCTGGACAGTGCCCTCACAGGAGTACTCACACTCGCTCCCGCCCACACCCTCCGTCCCCCAGTCCCTTCCTGGCCTGGCGGTCAGAGACTGGCTCGACGCCTCCCAGCAGCCTGGCCACCAGGATTTCTACAGGGTGTATGGGCAGCCATCCACCAAACACTACGTGACGAGCTAACGCCACGCAGGCGGCGGGGCACTGGGGAGTCTTCCCCCCCAGCCCCCAGTGGCTTGGGAATTATGCATCCAGAGACCTGCCCTTATAACTTCCTGTCCTCCCTCCCTTCCTCTTTCATTCTCCCAAGTCTCGTCTTTTTGGATTTTGTTTTGTTTGGGCTTTGTTTTTGATTTTTTTTTTCTTTTTTATGAATCTCTTGGACGCAGAGGTGACAGTGGGAGCTAGCCTGGGCGGGGGCCGCAGGTGGCCCTGGAGCTGGGAAGGCGTCTACCTCAAGGCGCTGAGCTCTCTCTCTGTCTCTCCTTTTTTCTTCCACTCCTTCCCCTTCCCATCCCCATGGCTGGAAGGAGCCTCAGCTTCCCCTGATGCCTTGGGGTTGGGGGAAACCCTCTTCACCTAGCCCTGGGAGGAAAGACCAGTGCCCACTGGCCTGCTTCTCTTCTTTTTCTTTTTGGGCAGTTTGATCACTGACTGAGTAAGGAATGACCTATAGATTGTGGGGTTTTTGTTTTTTAATTTTTTAAAACCAAGAATGATTTCTCCTGCTTTCTTCTTTTCACCATCCTCCCAGACGGAGTTCAAAGGCCACTTCTCAAGCAGCTTTTGGCACCTTCAGCCTCAGAGTGGACTTTTACAGACAGGAACCCCATGTCCAGGAAAGGGGAAAAGGAACTTTGCCAATGATAGTGACCACAGAAAAAGCAAATAATAATAATATTAATAATAATAAAGAGAAATAATAAAATAAAAATCCATAGCACAGCCCTTGTTGAGGTCAGCCCTTGTTGAAGGGGAGGAGGGGCTGCCCCCAGTTGGGTCCTTGCCTGGAGTTTGACACAGCAACTTCCTGTAGTGAGCACTTTGTATGAATTGTGGACTTCCTGTTCTCAAGGCGCAGGTATTTATTCTGTAATCTGTCTAGAGCACACACCGAAATCCGACCTTCTAATAAACATAATGGCGCAGTCCCACTCCCTGCCTCGCCTCTTACCCCAACTCCCCAAGGCCTGGTGTGGGGATGAGCCTTCTGGGATGAAAGCCCCTGCTCTCCTTGCTTTCATTCTCTCCTGGATCTGGCCTGTTCCAGAACCCTGAGTGTCAATTCATAAGGCACTAACTACATCTACACTCAGCCCTGGGTTCATCTGACATATACTTCCTGAGGGTCTCCCAGGCCCAGCCTCCTGCTGCATGGGCCCTGGCTTGTCTGAGCAACATGGTCTTAGGACAGATGAAGGAAGAAATATCGTTCTATGAGTCTCATGAAGTTTACTTCTTTCAGTCCACAAATATTTAATGAGCACATGCTACATGCCAGGCACTGTGCAAGACACTGGGCATAGAAGCAAAGCAGACCCTGTCTTGGAATTTAGTCTAATTGGGCCTTGGCCCCCATTGGGAGGGTGAGGTCACTTGGTTCCATGTTTCCTTTGGTGACTTGGGCTCTAGCCCTTGAACTTGTAGAAAGAGTAGGCAGGAAAATCTTTGGGAGGCGCGGAAGTAGGATGGTAAGGTGAAAAATACAGCATACCCACATCCCCTTTGGCAGAGCTTCTCAAAGCATGTTGGGAGCTTATTAAAAGGGCTGATCCCTGGAGCCCCACTTAGGCTCAGTGGAAATCAATGAGGGTCCAGGAATCTGCATTTTTTATGTCTCAGTAATTCTGAGGCATCCTGGGCTTTGAGAAGTGCTGCCATGAGGGACTGTCCAGGGTCCTGCTTGTCACAGAGACCCCTTGGAGTAGAAGGAGGAGCTGGGGCACACCAAGGGCCTTCTCCTTTGCAGGGAAGCTGACCTTTAGAAAAGATCCATGGTTTGTTGCCTAACACTGCAAGGATCTACTTACATTGTAAAGCAGCCTATACTCTTGCATATAGTAGCTTCCATATAGTAAGGGGGACTCTTTTGCTGTGTGCTTAGTTCTCTTTGCCCTTGTCTGGATATAATCAGGGCCTGAGCACCTCCCACCTCAAGAAGCCTAGACAAGGCAGGGAGCGGTGTGTAAGTCCTGTGCCAGGGGTCCAAGCTTCATCAACCCCTAGTCACCCATCTCAGAAAAATAAGGACACAGATTAGAGGACATGATTGGGCCATTTGGGCTGCCCAGACCAAAGGAGTCTTGGTTCTGCCAAGTACCTCTATCCCGTCCTGTGGGAATAGAAAATGACTCAGTATGAAGTGGGTGGACCCTTGCTTCGTTGCTCCCCCTTCCCCACTTAGGGAGCCAAAGCCAGGAGCAGGATGACAACAGCTGGCCTGCCCCCATCTTGTCCTCTGCACCTGTTTGAGGCTAAAGAGACAAGGCAGAGAGCTAGAGCACAGTGCCCCTTCAGCTATGGGTGGAGGGATGCCTGTGGGCAGGTGCTGGTGGACAGACAAGACATTTAACTCAACTCACATCTGTTCCTGTCCCACTGTCTCTTTCTCTAGTTGTCAGGAATCCTAAGACATCGTCTGTGCCAAGAGTTGGAAGCCAAGACAGAAGGCTGCCCAATTTCTTTCCCACTTGGCCTAGTTTTGTTTTAGCTAGTGGGAGGGGTCCTTTTTCCAGGTACATCAATCAGATTGGGAAATACAGGGTGACTCAGGTTGAGGGTGGGATGGGCTTGAGCCCCCTCTCCCAGATCCCAGCTCTGAAAGCCCACCCCAAACAACTACAAACTCAGGCACACAGGCTATGGGCGAAGCAGCCAGCTGCCTGGAGTATGGCCTGGGGGTGCCTGGGCAGTCTGGATGCAGGGATAAGCTAACCCCATCCAGCTGTCCCCAGCCACCCAGCTGTCTCTGGCTTTGTAGTAACAGCTGTCACCCATCTCCCAAAAGGGCCAGGGACAGAGGAGGCCCAGAAAGAGCTGGAGTCGCCCCCAGGAAACAGGGCCCGCTGGAGAAGGCGTGGGAGGGGGGTGCTTCCGTACACTGCACTGGTGTGCACACTGAGGCACCTCTCGCACCCACAGGCACACCCTGTGCCTCAATCCGCTAACGACTGAGAGATACCAGCTCTCACATCCCCGGCGTGGCCCTCCCGACTTGCCCAGAGAGGCGGCCACAACTCCCCTTTCCGGGAAGGGCTGGGTGTCGGGAGCGCTTCTTCCTCCACCCCACCGACGGGGGGCAGCGGTTCCTGTGGCCCAGATGTGCGGGGCCCGCCGGGAGGCGACCGCCGGAGGGTTTCCTGCGCCCTCCACCCCCGCCAGGCCGAGCTCTTTCATGTCCCTGCCCTCCCCGGTCCCAGCCCGAGCCGAGCAGCTGCGCCCTGCTCCCCGCCCCCAGCCTCTCTCCCAGCTGTCTTTGGGGTGGGGCAGGGCAGCTGGGGAACAGCTGCAAAGCAGGGGTGGGGGCGGGACTCCGGTGCCCCCTGAAACAGCCGGAAACAGTCTCCGTGCCCAGGTGGGGGGTGCAGGGGCCCAGGGGAGGGCAAAGCCTCAGGGCTGGTCGGATCCTCCGCCCCTCCCCCATTCCATCTGGCTGGGCCAGCTGAGAGCCCGGTAGACCCCAGATCAAAACCGCCACCGGGCTTCAAAGGGCACCCTGGCGGGTGGGGTAGCGGGAAACTCCCCCAGCAGCGACGCCGCTGAGTCAGCGCTCCAGGCCCCTCTCTCCAAGTCAAGACCCCACGTTCTAATCTCATTTCTGGGTTCCTTAGGCCCTGTTCACACCCACCCACTCAGACTGTATCGTTGTCACCATGCTCTTTCCTCAGACACCTTCATTTTCTCCCATCCGAGGGTGGGGGAGAACCGATGAACACTTTCAGGACCAGATCTGTCCCCCTGGGGGATTCCCTACCCCACCTCTGACTTCTGTAAATTCCAGGGCGGGGGTGAGGGGTGGGGGAGAGGGAGGAGGGTCTAGGACATGTCTTTTCCCAACCTAGCGCTCTAGGTCTACAGAGAAAGGGGATATGTCTACCTTACCCGAGCCATGGAGTAAAGAGAAGTGGAAAATGATCCCTGGGTATTCCTGGACAGACCCCACCACGTTTTTACCCCTCTTCTAAAGTGATGAACTCCCTGTATGATTTTGAACAACTCTCACTTAGAAGTGCTTTAGAAACAGTAGTCTCTTACCAAACTTTGGGTGGTGAATACACAATACAATATGCAGATGATATAGAACTGTACCCTTAGAACTTATATAATCTTACTAACCAATGTCACCCCAATAAATTTAATAAAAAAAATCACAGTGGTCTCTAGAATCTGGGATCCTGGTACTGGTTCTAGAACTCTGAGTCCTGTCTTTTTGAGTTAGTTAGAGGAATAAAATTGAGGGCACTCTTGGATTGCCCCTTCCCTATACTCTGTGCACAAGTACTGGGTCAAGGGTTTGGGATTCAAGGCTAAGATCCCAGAAACTTCACTGGAGGCTAAGGGGAATGGGAAACAGATCAGAGTGTGGGTCAGAGGCAGTTAGGGTTGGGAGGCTCAGAAGGGAGAGGTTAGATACCTGGACCAGCAGGGGGCTGGCCTTAGGAACATCAGCTCCTTCTTTCAGCTTCTTTCTTTCTTTCTTCCCCCAACATTCTATCCTTTCCAGCTTCACCCCAAAGGCTTTCTTCCCTTCCAGGGCAGGATATATTCACTCTCTGTTTGAATTCTTCCAGCTACAGAGAACTTAACCTCAAGACACTCTATCTACAGTGAAAGCTCTTAAAAATAAATAGAAATCTGATGGATAGAGCTTTGGCCTCTACCATATTCTCCACGATGTATGGGAAGCACACCTCTGAGTGAGGGAAACATTCAAGAGCCCCCGGCTTCTTCCCTAAAGTCCCGTCTCCCTGGCATTTATGATGCAGGGACTTGGCAATGGACTTAACCCAGAGTTCTGCACTGGGAGTCCGAATGTTTCCTCCACCAGTGACCTTTTTTTTTTTTTAATTGTTTTGTGGTTCATTTCTCTCAGCTACAGCAAACTGGGATATTTATTGCTCCTTGTACCAGATCTTCTACAATTGGATATTTCTTGAGAAAGAACCCATCTGCTCAGTGCCATGGGTTATTTTTTATTATTTACGTTGAAGCAAGCAGAGAGTAATGTATGAGGTGGTATGAGGCATAGTTTTCAACAGCTTATAGGATGGGGGGTGGCGATTAGAAGTGGCACAGGCAACGTCTCAAAATCACAAGTGGAATGAAAGAGTAGGCTATCAAGAATTGAGTATTAAGGGTGATGTGGACGTCTGGTCTACTTGGAAAAAAAACTTGGTAGTGAGTCAATTGATATGTGGATTCCTGGATGCCTGATTGCGAATTGGGTGTTGTCATCAGACATTCTCCTTGTTTGTGAGTGCAGGGTAGTGAGCAGGGATGCAAATGGCAGCTCATGGCCTAACAGACAGGGACTCTCCAGCCACACCAAATGTCATCCCCATCACTACAGCTCCCTGAGCTCCACTCATCAAAATTGTATGCTTAAAGTCCTCCAGCAGCCCATGTGGTTCCAGGCCCTAGTTCTCTTTTGATTCCTCTGCCTGATTGTCTACCTAGCCCCAGAGTCTCGCCTCCTTTGTGCACTCCTCTCCGCCTCCTCCAGAGTGGGTGTTGGGAGTACTGAAATGATGCATGTGAATTGCCAGGTTTGGTGCTGACATGGTCTGCTTTCAGACATTGATAGCTATCATGTTTATGTTCCTCTGGGCCAACCATACTCCCATGCACTTAAACACTCTTGCTTGTCTTTTTTTTTTTTCTTTTGATGCCTTAGGTGCATTTTATTGGTTTTCTTTCAGAAAATATGGAATGCTTCATAAATTTATGTGTCATCCTTATGCAAGGGCCATGCTAATCCTCTCTGTATTGTTCCAATTTTTTAGTACATGTGCAGCCAAAGTGAGCACTTAGTATTTTAACCAATTCTGGTTACAAGCTGCATAGCTTACATGTCCACTAGCTTGTGCATCCCTGGAGGACATGAAATATTAGTCATCACTGATTTTTCAGAGCCTGGAACAGTGCCTGTTTTATTCATTCATTCATTCATTCATTCAACAAATAGTTATCGAGGTCCTTCTAATACTGGGCACTATTCCAAAGTTGGAGATACTTTGGTTAACAAAACAAGCAAGCTCTTTTGGCCTCTTGGAGCTGATAATTTAACAAGGAAGAGATAGGTGACAACTAATAAATCAGTAAATGTTCATTACCAATAATTACTATGAAGGAAAGTAAAACAAGGTGAGGGGAATAGGGCAAAATTGTAGCGGAGAGGGGGCATAGCAATTTTTATTTAGGGAGGCAGTCAGGCATGGGTTTATTGAGGTGACATTGAGCAGAGACTCCAGAATGTGAGGATGCAAGGTCTGGGCTATCTGGAGCAAGAGTGTGGAGGCAGAGGGAACAAGCCAAAAGGCCTGAGGCAGATGATGCTTGCTTCAGAAACACCAAGGGGGCAAGTGTGGCTGGAAAGAGTGAGTGAGGGGCAGAGCAGTGAGTGATGAGGTCAGAACGGTGTGAGGGAACAGGGCCAGGAAGTAAAGAATTATAACTGCTTTGCTGAAATTTCCAGAAATAAACAATTCATAAGTTAAAAAAAATAAATAAGTGCTTTGCTTCTGCTTAAGAGATATGAATGAATGAATGAATGAATGAACAAATGCCAAATGCCTAGGTTGTCAGGGCTCTATGAGTTTCATAGGGGAGCCCTGTGGACTAGAGGGACCAGGCCATCTTCCTGGGGATATAGGACTTGAATCACTCCCTAAAGGAGCAGTAAGATAAGCACAAAAGAATAGGGATACACCCTGGGGGGAGGTGGCTATGAGCACAGGTGAGGAAATAAAATTGTGGGGTTAGGTTGGGGATAGCTCATTGAAGCTTAGTGTATGTGTGACAGCCCGTGATTGACAGGCTTATAAAAAGGTTTGGGGTCATACCAGAGGGACCTGGAATGTCCCATAGCAGCAGGGCCTCTGAAGGCATCTGTATAGGGGAACTGCGTTTTAAAACAAAGGAGGTGAGTAGCCGGCACTGGGGGACAAGGTGGCTAGCTAGGAGGTAGCAGGAGGTCCATGTAAAAGAGGAGGTAGGGGTGCAGGCAGCAGGTTGGCCCCAGCCCAAGGAGCAGGAAGGACTGTGGCAGGTCCCCCTGCTCAGGCCAAGGAATGGAAGCCTGGATCAGGCCTTCTTTTCTGCAAGCCAGCCATGGACTCTGGAGTCAGCAGAAACCCCAGCCCTAGGGAGGAGGCGGCACAGAGCCAGAAGCTGCTGAGGGAGCACTGGCAGCAAGATGCCATTGTACGTCCGGCAATCAAGATACTTCAGAGGAAATCAAAAGCACCAACTGGGGAAATGATGTGTGCACTCTCTCTCTTTTTCTCTCAAACACACACACAAACTTCTGCCTCCAAAATGGGTCAAGTGAAAGCTGTGGGCGTGGGCTGGGGAGCAAGGGCTGGAAGGATAGGGGGCCCAGGGCCTGGAAGCAGCCTGGGTGTTTATGCCCACTCACTCTCCTGGCATAGGGGATGGCAGCAGCTGCAGGGTGGGGTGGGATGTGAGGATAAATATACACCTCCCCATGCATATGGATAATGCACACAGCTGCCCTGCCTGCTTTGCGTTCATTAGGACCAACTGTTTCAAGAGCGGTGGCAGGCGTGCGGGAGGGGGTGATATACCCATTCACAGACAGGGGATGGGGGGCTGCCTGCAGCTGTGCAGACACTTCCCCTCTGCCTGGGATCAGCATCCCAGCCCCTGAATGTCCCTTCCTCCTTCTTTTTCTTCCTCCTGACTTGCTGCTCTGGCAGATCTGGGGGGCTCAGGGTGGGAAAGGGGTCTGGGGAATTGGCCAAATTCTCACAGGAGCTGGGGGAATTGAGGGGAGAGTTGTGCTGGATGGCACCCCTTGGCCCCAGGATGGGCTGTTGCTTACAAACCAAAGCTTCCTTTTCTCTTCTCTCCAAAAGCCATCTGTAGCATCTAAGCAGGAAAAGTACTTTAACTTTGTCATTTGGAGGCTACAGGGAGGTTCTGTTCATATTCAAAAGTCTCAGATCAGATCTGTGCCCCTAAACAGATTCTAAGGGGATGGGTTTGCTGTGCCAGCATAATTTGTGTGATTCTGACCTCTTGGCAGCAGGAAGGTTGAGGAAGGGCGACTGGTGGGCTCCAACTCTCCAGAGCAGGTCACCCAGGTGGGGACTGAGGACTGGGTTGGGGTGGGTGAGCGTTGACAGACAGGCCCGGGGAGGGGTCTGGTTGGTGCAATAGATAGGGCCACCAAGTATGGCTGTGCAGCTTTTGCCCTACACAAGGGCTGAGGGGCCCTTAGCTAGTGCCAAGCCCTGCATCCTGGTGTGATGTATCCTCTCCAATATGGATCAGCAGTGGCCTGGGTGACAGGTTAGTCTAGTCTCAGGGACATGCATTCTGCTAACAAGACAAAGAAAGACTCGGAGTGACCATGTGTGTCTATCTGCAGTCAGCCCTTTCTCTTTCCCCTCCAGCGGTCTAAGTGGGCTCTAAGGGCTGGTGGCCCTTTTCGCTGTGGGACTCCCTCTCCCCTATTTTGGGACAGGGCACTGGAAAAGGGCTGCGGAGTCCTGTTTGATAATGGAAGCCACTGATGCCAGGCCAGGGCCGAAAGGGCAACAGCCATCCCAGCCTTTCCTTTGTTGTCAGGGTGGGGCCAGGGCCCCCTGCCCCCTCTGCTGGTGGCCTCCAGAGCAGCAGCTATCTCTGGGATTCTAGGGAAGGGTCTTGCGGATCCTGAAGAGGGGGTTGGCACAGAATGAGGTAGGCCTCTCACTCCCTCCTTGTTTCCTGGAGCCCTACTCCCCCATTGCTCCCAGCAGTTCATAGCCCCGTGTTTAGTCAGCATGGTGTCCTGGATAAAAATGGGCTTTCCTGTCAGCAGGAATCCCAGCCCAGCCATTTCCTAGCTGTGTGATTCTAGGCAAGTGACTTAGCCTTTGAGAGCCTTGGTTTCCTCAACTGGGAAATGGGGATAGGCATGGTTACCTTATAGGGCTAATCAAAGGATTAAATCAGCGAATGACTAACAAGAGTAGCAGTTTGCTTAGCTCAATGATAGTTCTGTCTCAACTTTTATAGCTTTCAGCTTTGGGTATCCAAGCAGTTCTCCCATAAACCCTTCCCCTCCTTGACTCAGCTTGCTCGCTACAATTCTGTCATGAATATTTCATTTCTTTAGCAAAGACTTTTTGTTCCCTGGGACACTGCTATTTACTCTGAGAAAAGACACCTCTGTATTCATTTGTGAAGGAGGATTCATTCTTTAGCTCCATTTCTAGGCTTAAAAGCCTAAAGGGGAAAAGGTATCATGGTATGAACTTGGAGCCCAGCAGTCAAACAGGCCTGAGTTCAAATCCTGGCTCTGCCTTGTTCTTCCTGTGTGATCTTGAGCAAGTGAGTCAAATTCTATGAGCCCTATTCCCAAACTGGGGGTGATAATACCTACAGTTAATAATGTTGCAAGGATTAAATATAACTGAAATATCTGCTACAAGTGGATGCCCCCCTAATGATTTGCTCTGATCTGACTCTGTAGGGTTGGCCATATCTCCACGTGCCCGTGTGTGTGGCTGGTTCTGGACACACACACACACACACACACACACACACACACACACACACTGACACAGTACTGGACCAGCAGATTCACTGCAGGGAGTAGGAGCTCTCTTTCCCTCCTCCCTTTCCAGCTCTTGGTGCTGAAGCTTCTCTGTGTTCTGCAGTGTTGGAAAAGGAAATTACTGAACAGATTGCAATTAAGGGGGAGAGGGGGGAGAGAGAGACAGAGGCCCTAAAATGCAGCTTGACTGAGCGCTAAACTGTGTTTTTGCCTGGAGCCAATCAGGAGCCTCTGACAAGAGCCTGTTCCCACTTACAAATCTAATTGCAGGAGGTGTGGCTGGGGTGGCCCTGGGAGCCCCAGAGAGGAGGGGGCTGCCAGCACCTCCAGGGAAGGCTGCTGGCTGCTTGCTTGTTGCCTAGAAAATTAGAGACCCATGTGGGAGCAGAGGTGGGAGGGCTTGGGGGTCTGGGTAGGCCTGGACTCCAGAATTTCTGTCAGTTATTATAATGATTTAGCACCTACTTGGCACTAGACATCCATAACTTCATCTAACTCCCTGGAGAATGCCATGAGGTAGATGACTATTACCATTTTACAGGTAAGAAACTGAGGGACAAAATGTTCGTACTACACATAGCTATTGCCCAAGGTCTAGGTGCTTTATTTATATTATATCCCTTTCAATCTCCCTACTACTTTTGTCCCAGTCCACAGATGAAGAAGCAAGACTCCAAGAGTACCCAGCTTATCCAGGATCGCAGAACTGATTTATAGATGAGCAAGTATTAAACCCCAGGTCTCTCTGACTCCAGAGAGCACACATTTTAATTGTACCACACTGTCCCTTTATGGACCTGGGTGTTCTGGATAGGGTTGCCAGAGTTAGCAAAGCAACAACAAAAGACCGGGATGGCCAGTTAAATTTGAATTTCAAATAAACAATGACTTTTTTTTTTTTTTTTTTAGCATTATAAGTATGGCCTAAATATTGCATGGGACATACTTGTATTAAAAATGATTCTTTATTTGAAATTCAACTTTAGTCGAATGTCTTGCCATGTCTTATCTGGCAACACTGCAGCTTCTCTCTCCTCCTGCCTCAGGCTCCCCTCTATTCTTCCAACAGCTTGCCTTTAAAGCTGGGTCCTTGGGACCAGCCAGGCTGTTATGTCTCTAGACCTCAGAAGTGAGGCTGCCATGGGGGAAGATAAGCTCCTCTACTCCAGAGGGTGGAGCCCTGGACTGGTGCCCGCTCTGCCACCTACCGTGTGATTTTGGTTAAATCTATTCCCCTCTCTGTACTCTCTCTAATAGGAAGCCCCAGTATCAGGTACCAGGTAATTGCAAGCAACCTTGTCAGTCCTAACTTTCCTAATGTCTTCTCCCTTTTTCCTGTCTGTACTAAGGATGGTACAAAATCTATGGTTGTGCTGCTCTGAGGATAGAGGACATCCAACACCTGGGACAGAGAACCCCAAGGGATCAGTGCTGGTCAGAGGAGACCCATGGCATGGGCTCGGAAAGCTAGAGGCTCAGACTGTTGGGAAATGGGCTGTTACTGTCTTTGTGCCCCAGAGGTGGCAGCCTGCTTAAGTGTTCAGACCCAGTGTAATGGCTCTGTGAGCTTGGGCAAAATCCTTAACGGAGGCAAAGGCCTCACTTCCTCAACTGTGAAATGGGACTAATGCTGCCCCACGATGTATGCAAGATATGTAGGAGGGGCTTACTAAAGGCTATATTTATTTTTGTTGTTGGTGGTGTTAATATTATATCCTGGGGGGTTGGGAGGAAAGCACCTTGAGGAATGCTAACCTCTGAAAGCATAAACAGATTTCAGTCCCTCCTCCCTGAGCTCCAGCAAAGAACACAACACATTCCTGGCTGCCTTCATTCCAGCTAAATTTTATTTGTTGGATTTTTGACAGACGTCTAAATTATACATTGAATTTTCCACATGACCAAATACCACGTCCCTTCCTTTGATTATCATTTTCAAAAGGGACTGTTAAAAAAAAGAACCTTTCAGTGGATCAGATTGAACCCTGAAACCACATGGAGTGCAGAGCTAAAAATAAAAGGAAGTAAGAACTGGCCCCTGAGAAGGAAAGAGAAATCAAAGCAAATTCTGACGGGAATCAAGGGACGAGTCCTGGCGAGGGTGACATGGTGTCACCCTCCAGGCCAGGCCGGATAAGGAGCAGCCGACAGTGAGGGTGGGGCACAGAGTGGCACAAAAATAGCCACCGCTTTAGCCCAGAAGGGAATAAAGAAATTTGTCAAAAGCCAGGAGAGAGAGAAGTGGAGATGGAGGGAGGGAGCGGGCAGGACTGTGTCCTCACAGCAGTTTCGGGAGCTACGGACTTCTTTCACCGCGGCACATTTTCACCCACCGGCATAATCGCTGACTTTCAGCTGTGCGCCGACATGTTCCCCCAGCTCAGCCCACATCAATGACACCCTTGTTTCCATAGTAACCAAGGGAGAGTGAAGGGGAAAGGGTGTGCTGCACTGGGAGCGGGGATCCAGCCAGAAGGAGCAGCACAGGGAAGGTCGGGAGGAGGGGAGGGAAGTTTTCCCACAACCGATTGGAGCACACGTCCTGCCTCCCACCCCCACCCCGCCCCGTCCTGGGCCTGCTCGGCCCTCTGGACCCCAGACTTTTCTCCCTGCTTGTTCAGATGCAGTCGTGCTCAGGTCAAGTCTTCCCAAGACTCACTGGGGGCGGGAGGGTGGGAAACCAGGTATCCCCTTTCTAGCTTCAAATTCTGTCTTCTGATCATGGCCACAGGAGGCGAGGGCGAGAAAAGGGGGACTTTAGAAGCATTTTGTTTTTACAAATGGGAGCTTTCAAAGTCTGCATTTTTCCGGTTTCTCTCATCTACCCCCTGAGCCTCCAGGAGGGTTAGGAGGGCTCAAAGGGAAGATGAAAGCTTGTGACATCCACCATGTCACTGTGTCTTTAGCTGAAAACCAACTCTAAACACTCACAGAGGTGATCAGAGAAGGGCAAGTGGCTTCTGCCTGCCGGCTGAGGCCTTCTTTTAAACAGTTCTCTAAGTTGGTGGAGAAGGACAAAAATATTTTACAGACCATCCACTGCCAAAGTTAAAGTTCCATATCACGTTGTTCCAAAATTACAGACCTCGAAACCGGCATTGTGCCCCTCAGCTCGCATCCCTGGTGCACTCTTTGGAGTGAAAACCCATTTTCAAGAACTAGAGCCACATTTCCAGCCTGACAGAAGGGGATTTCCATTCCTTATAATTCCGTTTGCCTCTCTTCAAAGTGAGAGAGGCTCTTGGGTGAGACAGAGAAGCCAGAGGAGGTGGCAGGGGCAGCTAGCTCAGTGGTTTAAACAAACCTCACCTTCTTTGTTTTGCAAGCCCTTACAGATCCCTCCACAGCAACCCTGGGGCACCTTTTCATGACTGACTGACATTGTTAATGACTTTCACCCTAGACTGCTTTTGAGGCTGGACATGCTTCAGCCTCACCTGTACAACTCTGTCCAGAGAAGCTGTGTACTGAGGGCCAGGGGCTGGAGTGGCCCCTCTCTGGTCTGCTCATGTGCGTTTGGGAAGGGCTACTTCCCAGCACAAGAAGGCAGCTGGCCTCCTGGGACCCACCAGCCACTGGACAGTCTCTTATTCATTCCCTGAAAACCCCTGAGCTCAGGCACCAGAACAGAGTTCAATTCAGGAGCCGGGTGATGTTCTGGCCCACTTTCCCATGTTTGAAGCCGGGGATTTCTTAAGGATCAAGCAAACAAGCTCTTTTTGCAACATGGGGCAGGAGAAGTCTTCTGCCAGTCCTCTCCAATCAATCAACAGAGGACACATTTTGCTGGAGAGGCCGGGGAGATCAGCTTCCCTGGGCATGGCTCTTGCAATCATACACATTCTTCCCAGCAGCAAACCCTCTCCACCCATGAGCATCCCACACCACCAAGTTGCCAGCACTGTAAAAATTGATCCCCTCTAAAAATCGATCTGCCTGCTTTCTCTCAGTGGAGCAGGTTCATGGTAAAGCTGCATTTATTTTTAAAATCTGATAGCAGCGGCCTATTGTGATCATTTAAACACAGAATTCTTTGAGCTATAGAAATCTCTTCTATAGGATGGCTGTGGAGAAGCCAGCTAATCTCAGAGTCCGCTGCTCCCTGCTCCACTGAACTGGAGAAAGCCTGTTTACGCTAGCCTGAGCTCTCAATGTGAGGGCTTTCTAAGGACCTTGTAATTTTTCTGGAATTAAACCTCCCACCTCTCCTTACATTCCAGATGTCAGTACAGTCAAAAGTCATAAGAATTTGTTTCCCTGTGTGGCTGCCTGGGGGGTTGGGGATGGAGTATGTTTCTGTGGTGACTTGTTTGCAAGAAAGGATTTTTTTTTTTCTCTCCAAAGGGTGAGGATTACACACACTGTCACTTACCTGCATGACAAGATGGTTTAATAATCTGCCTTTCCTCCCTTCCCCCCAGCAGCTTCCCTCCGGACAGAACAGAATGCAGCCCTAGCTCAGTGGTGATGGTAAAAATCACTGACTAGCACCAGCAAATACTGTGTGCTTTCAAAACCATGGGAGAATGCAAGGGACAGGTCAGTAAATAAATGAACACAGCATAAGCTGCTTCTTCCTCTTTTCCTTTCTTTCTTTTCCTTTTTGAAAAAAAAAAAAAAAAGCCCACTGGAATTGACTGAACTGCAACGCAATCTCTTGCTCATTTAAAAGATCTCATTTTCTAATCATGTGCTTTGAGACATTTAATACTATTTCAATTATGCAGAGGAAATAATATAATTCCTTTATTTGAAAAATGATACTGAACCTCAGAGATCAGTTAAATCTACTGCTGGAATGATGATTCTGTTTAAACTGTGTTGTTCCCTCTCTTCAAACAGCTGTAGCTGTACACAGATGGAAAAACATTTGGTCAGAAAGCAGCAAATTAGTGTTTTTCAGGACAGAATTCAGCTCCCGCGGCTCCTGCGTCTCCATTCGTCTAGATTTTATTTCTTCTTTGCAATGACATTTTTGCAGACCCAGTTCATGCCGTCCTTTGAGGGAAATGGGCAGAGAAAGGCAGTGTTAGTTGTAAGAGGAGGGAGTAGGGAATCTAGGGTCCTCCCTCTCCAACCACCAGCTCCAGGGAGTTTTCTCATCCCAGGGGCCCACCTGGGCTACCCGAGACAGTGACCTCCTGGGGAGGAGGAGGGAGGCCTCTGAGAGCACAGAGGGAGATGGGAGGGGAGTACCCAGTGTCTGAACTTGAGATGGGTCCTCGGGAACTCCCTCTGAAAAAACAAACACATCTGCCTGGATCCAAGGCCTGATTGAGCAGCTATCAGGAAAGATTCCAGCCATTTTTGGCTTTTTCTAAAAGCTGACCTTTGCTAGGGCATTAAATTCAATAAGCCACCCTTCTGGTGCCCTGGTATGTTTACAGTATGGTAGTGTACACTTGGTTTAAATTAAATTTCTTTTTGGAAAAACAAACCAACTGCAGTGTGTGTTACTAGACATACACTGGGGCAATGTGCATTTATTTCTCTTCGTGCAGCACTACAGATAGGTTTAAAAGGGCCTGGCCTGATTCTTTCCTAAGCAGAGGGACTGGGGAGAAGGTTCTCTTAAAGGCACAGTGACCTTGAAAGTGTCCTCTCTCAGAAGGCTGGAGAGGGACAGATGTAAAAACCACACAATGCCTACAGTCAACTGGCAGGTGGCATGATTTCTCCTGGATGCCAGGCCTGCCAGAGATGACCTCCTTTTCATCCCCCTTTGGAGCCACCCATGAATGCTCTCCCTTTCCCCAGAGTCTCTCTGACCCTCAGGGGTGTGTGAAGTTCCCTCAGAAGCCCAGAACAAAAATCCAAGGAGGCTCCTATAACATATCCCTTTCCCCTGCATCTACATCACATGCTCGCTAAGGTCCTGGTCACATTTGCACATCTCAGGGCATACACGACATGCAGAGTCCCGCATTTCCTGTGACCATGGAGCTAGCTGTTGAACCTGAACAGCTGAGCCAGCTTAAAGTAATAAATATCAGCTGACACCCTTGGCCATTCAGAGCATTAATCCCATAAACAATACATCACTGCAAAACAACCAGCAGGCATCCTATCTCTTGGCTAATCTGACCATAACCTGAATTTACAGTGATTAAAACTGCCACTTGCCATCAGAGCACTTGGGGAGGAGAACCAGATAATCTGATGGCTGTTCCAGAGTGGACTTTAGGGAATTTGCCAAGATGAGGCTGGCCATGGCTGAAAGCCCCAAAGGTGGACAGCACCTGGCAGCAGTGGAAGGGGGCGGAGGGAATGCCGAGGTGGGAGAAAGGTGGCCTCTGAATTCATCTCCAATTACAACTGGGTCAGCTACTTACTTGAAAAGCTGAGGCCAACTTTAAGACCATTTTATGAAAAGGATTAATTTAAAGAGAAGCATGTTTAATTTTAGTAGCTAATTGGTTTCCAGGAAAAAAAAATGATCACCTGCCAGGAGACAAAAAAGATTTTACAAATAGAAGACAGATGAATAAGATAACCATCTTCTCTTTGCCTTCAAAGCTGAATAGCTCAGCACTTATGTAGCACTTTCCATTTTCAGGAACCCGCACAAACACTGCCAAAGATGCGCACCTCAATATTTTCTCCTCTACAGAGATGTGCAATACTTTATCAAATCATCTTCTCAGAGAAATCAAGAACAGTGTTTCCACACTATCTGAGTACCATTTCTTTCCCTTGTTTTATAGCTGATTATGCAGGGTGTGTCTTTTATATATGCAACTGAACTTGAATGCAGTCGAAGACAGGAAAAATATTTACTCAGCTGCAGGAACCCAAAGCAGAATGTGGAGGGAGAGGGACAGCTTTCTCCTGGGTGTCTGTTACGGTGGGAGAGGGGAATTAAATGGGATAACTCTACTGAGGGGCAGTGTCTTCCAACTGTGAGGGCCAGCGGTGGCAAAGCCCTTCCACCTACAGTCCTGCCAACAGAGGGCGCTTGGAGGTCAGTACCCACCAGATAACCTGCTGGTCCCTGAGTCTCTGCAGCTGCCTCCAGCAACCTGAAGGAGTATGAGAAGCTCAGGGAGAATTAATAGGGGCCAAGCCCTGTGGCTGCTCTTGAGGAGGTCGCCCTCATCTGAAGTGTTTGGGGGTTGGGGAGTTGTACCTTTCCTTTTATCACCTAGAGGAGAACCTGGGCTGGAGGATGGGGGTTGTTGGGGAAGCAACAGTCAACAGGGCTAATACCTCTTCAATCAAATCAGAAACAAGCTGTGCCAAGTTGCCTACTGGAAAGAACAATAAGTGTTATTCCAAGCCCACTAAAGGACGGGGGTCCATGTCAGCCTGGCTTGAGGGTGTGTTTACAGAGCCTAGCATAGTGTCTGCCCTGCAGTAGACAATTTATAGATTTTCAATTAATCCTTATGTCGACCCTGTGAAGTAGGTACTATATAATTTCCACATTACAGATGAGGAAATGGGGGCACAGAATAGTGTGTGGCAGAGGCAGACTGTGAACTCAGGCAATCAAGCTCCAGCACCCATGCTCTTGAACCATTCGCCATTTCTCAATGAATGCAGGCAAGTACTGGAGGGTGGAGCTCAGCCTCAAACCTAGAAAGAAGCTGGAATCACTCTGAAGGTGGGAAAGAGTGCAATTCCAGTTGTTTTTTCCTTATGACTCCCAGCTGACTATAGAGGTATGAGAGTGGGGTAGCCCCAAACCAAGCACCCTGCCATAGCTTGGCTGCAGCCCTGAAGGTGCTAGAGGCTGTTTTTGGCCACTCAACTCTCAAGATTCCTGGGCGGCCAGGTATCTCTGCATGTGGAAGCTGCATATATATCTTGCTGGACCCTCCTAGCATAATAACTCTCTGCCAAGACCACCACCTCTGGTGGAAACTCTATATTTAGAGACAACATCATAGCAAGACGTGGAACCCTCTGCTTCTCCTGTTTAAATTAGTGTGCACATCACTCTTGCCTAAATTTGGCGAGGTATTTTTTCTTTTTTTAAATAGATGACTGAGAAAAAGGTGATCAGTTACTTAAACTAAGTTACTGTTCTGCCTCCAAAGAAGGAAATGAACTCATAGGTTTGTTTAATGGTTGAACCTTTATTGTTAAAAACTGGTTTGACCGAATTTCTGCACATTTGATCTTCGTCACGGGGATGAAAATCATATGGCATGAGTAGTCGTCTTCCCTTTCTTCCTCCACCACACCTCCCCTGACCAATCTTGCTGAAACTGAATTTAAATTGATTAGCTTTAATTCAATAATAGAGACTAAAGAGAGACACCAAACCTCAAATACTGAGCTTTGGGCTCATGGAGAGGAAATAAACTTTACCACTTCATGATATTATCCCCTGCTATAACCACTGGGAAAAATATAAGGCTGCCCCTAACCACAGGGGTGGAAATCTACTCATCACAGATCTCGATGGTCCAGGATTAAAAGCATGGCACCCCTTTCTATGGGAAGAGTGGTTTCTGACTGCACTGCTCCTATTAATTTGATCACTCTACAAGGCATCTGTCACTGTTTGATGGTTGGAAGGAAGCAGTGGCAGCCATGGATGGGTGGGCCTGGTCTGTCATGCCATGAGGACTATGCGTCACATCAGTAATTGCTTTAAGACGAGGAGGAGCTCAGACCCTTCCTGAGCAATGTGCCATGGGGCCCCCAGGGTCAAGGAGCAGCTGGATGTAGCATACATAAAATACTGTTTGCTATTAATATTTTTTCTGGTGACAAGGGGCACTGCACCAGAGAGGTAGCAAAATCGCATGTCCCAAGCTTGCTTTCTTAGTCTACAGAGAGGTCTGAAAATTTAAAAATAAACCTGAGGTCTGACTTGCAGATAAGTAGTTCCTTGTACACTTGGAGTCAAAAATAACTGATGCCAAGCCTAGAAAGAAGTGGTAAATGTCATTTTTAAAAATATCAAAATTCTTTTGGTATATTAAGGGAAGAGTCCCCTAGACCAAGGAAAAACAGATACTGGGCTAGTGAATTGTTTAGTGTGCATCTACAAGGCACTCTTAAGTACAGGTCACACATCAGGACTCTGGCTGCTAGGGGTCTTTTATATGTAGGTGAGACTACTGTGAGCCAGACCATCGCTCCTGTTTAGAGAAGGAAGATGGGGAATATGGGAGAGATGTGAAAAGAAAAGATGAGCATGAAGTGGGGGCATGGAGAGCAATATCCAGGAGAACTTTCAGCTAGTGCAAAGCTATTGGTATAGGCAGGTCTCTGTTATGGCTGAGGCTAGAGACCAGGTTGGAACTGCTGATCTCTGTACTGAAAGGAAATTCTATTTCAGTATGATTTTAATTACACACACACACACACACACACACACACACACACACACACACGCAGACATTTTAGAGAGAAAATGTCTTCAAACACCTGACA
This sequence comes from Eidolon dupreanum, assembly GCA_028627145.1. Lineage (NCBI taxonomy): Eukaryota > Metazoa > Chordata > Mammalia > Chiroptera > Pteropodidae > Eidolon > Eidolon dupreanum. Next base: position 16,013,358 of record CM053506.1, on the reverse strand, counting down.
CTACAACAGCAAAGGACAACAGTGATCTGGGGTTCAAATTCGGAAGAAGAGTTGATTTCTCTCTACCTTTCTCTGGCTCTAAGCCAGATTCTTTGTTCATTATTTTCTAGACACCCAGGGAAAGAGAAGAGAGTCCCAAGGCTAGATGTTACACATTAGGAGAGGCCCTAGCAACCCTGGCCCTGCCTCAAGGGCGCAAAGGGAGGTAGCCTCCATGTCTGAAAGGCAGTCTGGCTAAGGGGCTGCAGGTTTTCCCTCCCAGACATTTTTCAGTTTCTCCTCTTTCTGCCTTCATCTGTTTGACATAACTGGGTCTCTTCTGATCACTCCCCTGGACTCTGGGCCTCTCAGCAGGACAAGGTTTCCAAGATTGATGCTCTCCTTCAGCTTCTAGTGCCCTTTACCTATGCTCTGTTCTCGAGTTTCCCATGAAAACCTGCTTTAATTACATGATGGGCTGGCCTCCTCGTCACCATCAATCAGGCAGAGAAAGACCTGTTCCGAACTCTTAAAGCCCTCAAAAGTCAATTTCCACACTCAGAGCAGGGGCTGCTGAATACCACATGGGATTGCTTGTCCTCGTAGAGATTGCACGTATTTGCTTTCAGAACATCAGGAAGGACAAAAACCTGAAATCCATCCCAGGAATCACTAACTTCCATAACCTCAAATCATGTGTTTAAGCTACTTGGCTAAGGAGAAGTGACACACCTGCTCCATGAGTCCAGAAGGTGTAGCCCACCATCTAGCAGAGAGATGAGGCTATTCCCCTGGCTCACCCACTTGAGGGTGTTATTTATCAGTATAAGACAGGTCTCTCAAACATTCTGATTAAACACATACACACAAACAGAACATAAATAGAGACACTATCTTTAAACACCTGAAACTGTAACAGAAATTCCAGGTCTTTTTTTTTTTTTAACTGTTAGACATTTTTTCTTTTAGCTGTCATTAGAGCTCTGGTGCCAGATGTTACTTGACCCTTTAAAGTCTGATCATGTGGGTAGTTTTGCCCATTATTGACCAGCTTTCAGAGGGCGGCGGGGTGGGGAGGGTGGAATGGGAGGATGAAATAAGAATTTAGAAAATTTTAGTAATTATCACACAGTATCCATGTCTGAAAGTGATCTTGAGGACGTTTTTCTAGTGAAGGCTTTCATTTTTAGGAATACTTAAAACCATAATTAATAAGAATCATTAAAGGCCTGTACTTGAACTAAGGATTGTAGAAAAAGAATTCCACCTAAGTGACTCTTTTTAAAGTGAAAACCAAGACACTGGCTGAGTGGGCAAGAGCTCAGGACAGAGGCATTACCTGAAGGAGGGACATGGTCAATCAATGCATCACAATGAACAGTGTTTCCACGGAAAACTCTGCGACCTTTCTCCAGTCCCCAAAGGTTACCATTAAAGGACAATAGACATCAGATTCCCTTCTTAATTAACATTTTTATTAAATAACTCATTTCAAATAATGGTTAAATTCTCTAAATTTATATCATTCTATTAACCATAATCTAATCTCATTAACCTTGAAATCCCAGTCTTAACTACCCAATTCTATACACCATGGTACTATCTACTAAACTAATTAAGTGACCTTCAAACTATTTCTCCTCCATATAAAAATCATTATTTTTTTTTTTGCTCACAGTTCTTTGTCAGATCTCTCTTGATATCACTTCCTGTGAATCGATTGCTGAAGGTCCCTGATCTGAGAACTTTCTCAAAAAAAATCCAACCATACACGATTATCTCACTTGATTTAAACCAGTTGATTTTAAAGCCCTCCCCCACTCTCTGCTGATAGATAGCTCACTGTCCCCTTTTTGATCAAAGGATCTTGTGACTTAAAGGGAACTCCGCCTCTATAGCGGTTATACCACCAGGAACACAGAGCTCTATCCTGGTGCCCTCCTCCAGACAGGGCCGGCTGGGGTGGAGGCTGGGAAGACAGTGACTGGAGCTCCTTCCCCATCCCCAGGCTCCTCTGAAGTACCCTTGACTTGAATGTCACTACTCTCAATACTGATTCTAGATAACTCTAGTCCCTCCTGTTTACATCCTGGAGGCTGGCTGAAGAAACAAGAACCTCACTGTTAATTCTGGCTTTGCTCTTTCTTCCTTTCCACACTTTGGCCAAGGGAAAAAAGATTACGGACCTGTCAATTCCCACTTTCTTAGAAGTAGGCACACAACATGTTTATTTTCTTTAGTTCCGCCTTTAGAGCCCCAAAGCTCAAGATGTTCTCTGCTCTCCATACTTGTGATTTAGAGAGGCAGAGTCCTCTTGCTAAAGTGGTTTGTACAAACACAAGAAGGCTTCATCCTCACAAAAATAACCTAAGGCCTCATGAAGATCATTTTATGCACAATCAAGGGAAATAAATACCTTAGGCAAAACCTGATTTTTTTAAAAAAAGTGAGAAGCTAAATAAAATGATCAGAGTTTACCTATTCAAAAAATCCTGGTTAGTATACTTGTTGGACCAGCCTAAATTAAAAAGTTAACTGAAAAAGCAGTTAACTTGATAGATCTGTAATCATATATTGTGATTGTCATTTTATAGAGGAGACCCAAGAAAAATAAAACTATTAATAATAGTTCCTTTGTCAGGTGGGATTAAGGGAGAGGAAAAAACTTTTCAGTTTTAAATTTTACATACTTTTATATGATTAACAATGAGAATACTTTACCTTTATAACCAGAGTCTATAAAGGAAGGAAGGAAGGAAGGAAGGAAGGAAGGAAGGAAGGAAGGAAGGAAGGAAGGAAAGAAGATTTAACATCTACCTCCTCCCTAAAACCTAAACCTCACAGAGACCCACAGAGCTCCAGCATCCATTCTGGGAATGTAGCTGAGGTAATCTCTGGCTACTTGAGAGCCCACACTATCCACACACACATGCATGAAGCTCTTTGGAGGGTGCAAGTATTGAGAAGTCTGGAGGAGGGGGCCCTTGCCTTGTGCTGACTGGTCTGGTCTCAGATCTAGAGGCCACTCACAGAAGCAGGCCCTGGTTGTTTGTATAATAAAAGGAAAAAAGAAAAAAAAGCAGCAAACAGATGGAACAAGTGAGATAATTCTAGGATGTGATTATTTGCTTGAAATAAAAGCAGTCAAGCTGTTTTAAGACAAATCAATGTCAAATGTCTTAGGAGAGAGGGAAGAAGAGCATTAGAAGGGAAATGGAAAGGGGCTGCAGGACAACGGTTGAGAATCAAATTATAGGTTTGTACCTCAACACACCAAGTTCATGCCATTAGAGACACACACCATATGGCATGAGGGAAGACACCATTTCTTTAGATGTTGTTAATCCCACACAGCATCTTAGAGCTGTACTGTCCGATTCTCACAGCATGGTGTCACTTCCCTGGCAGGTCCACCAGATGTTTAAAATGAGGCATGTGGAGCATGCTGGTGCTTTGAATAAAGCAGCAGTCCTAGAGGGCTGACTCCAAGTGTCACCTGGTTTTTAGGCTGCTTCGTAGGAAGCGCCAGAGCTAAAACTGGTTATCATTTTTTGAGGAAACAGCCTCTTAGGTGTCTGGGATACAACAGTTTTCTGTCCTAAATTAATATCAAATAAAGGGGAGCCTGCTCCTCCGGTATATAGTTCCTTAGTATAAAACATGGGGCTTTCTGTTAGCTGAAGTCTCAAAGTGGGAAAGCAACCTGAAGTAGCAGAAAACAGACACCAACGCTGAAGGCAGTGGAGACAGCCAACAGAAAAACAAAACAAAACAAAACGAAAAACAAAGCAAAACACTTTTAGGATAACTAGTATGCAAAATTGTTGATGGCTCTGTTACCTTGGGAGTACACGTATTCAACATCCATAATATTAGACACAACACAAAATCCTCAACCATCAAAAAATCCTAGAGTTAGAAAGCATCTTCTAAGTATTCTGTTCTGACCCCCTACCTGATGGAGGTTGCTACTTGTGTGGGGTGGTTTGTCTGTGGCTTTCCTAGAACAGTTAATGATGTCATATTGGTCGCTAAGTAGAAAAAAAACTACACTTCTCTATGCCCTCCACATCCTGGAATGGTTCATCTGCCAATCAAAGCCTATTTGTTTCATATCCTTTTTCTATCTAGATCAGCCCAACCAATGAGATAGACTACCTTGGTTGGTTGTCATACTGCCAGGTGACCAAACCTTCCGGTAATCTCACCTGAACGCCCTCTCCTGTGAGAGCTGAGCAAGACTGGATCTGCCAGACTCGGTCGCGGATGGTATGCAGGTTCAGTCCTTCTGCAATTTCAGAGGCAGGGGCTGCTGTGAGCAGATCCTGTTTATTAGCAAAGATGAGCACTGGCACACAACTTAGCTTTTCTTCCTCCAGTAATTCAGCTAGTTCCTAGATCATTTTGAGAATAGATGGGGAGAGAAGGATGAAATCTGTGACATTTAACCATTCACTTCTAATCAGAAAAAACAACTAAACAAAACAAAACAGAACAAAACAGTTAAGCTGACCAACTAGCAATCTTCAAGGGCAGTGGTTCTCAAACTTGAGCCTGTGGAAGAATCCCCTGGCAAATTCCTGGGCCTATTCCAGAGAGGCTGACTTTGGAAAGTCTGAGCCAGGGCCCTGGAATTTGCATTTTTAAGGAGCTCCCCAGGTGGTTCTGCTACAGGGGATTCACAGATCAGACTTTGAGAAACACTGTTCAAGGAAGAACACAGTCGTGGTTAGAGATTTAAACTTACCCAAGGTTATTATCTGCAAATAACTTTCAATGAATATTTACACACACACACACACACACACACACACACACACACACACACACACTTTTAAATATAAACTGTAAATGACAATTGCTTTAGAGACTATAATTTTGTTTCATTAATCTTTTTCTCCAAAACATGCATGCAATATGCATTACATCTCATTAAACCCACTTCCTAAAATAACTGTATTAGTGCATCTGGCAAGGTCTTTGACTTTTAGTTTATTGTTTGGAGTCTAAACTGTATGCTGACTCTGTCTGCAATAAGTACAGGAAAGAGTGTATACTAAACACCAGGACCCACTTTTTCCCATTAAACCCAGATTTTAGCTACTTAGGACACTTGGGTTGTCAAAGAGAACTGGATGGTTCAAGAGATCATTATATGACACCCTTTACTTCCAAGCTCATGTTTAGCACTGGTTTACATGCGTGATGATCCAGAAATCATCAAGGTATAGAATGGTTGTTTTCAAGAGTCTAGAGAGTTCTCAAACTAATTTCCAGGAAAAAGGAACATAAATGTGGGGACTGCTACCTTTGGAAGGCCACCTCTGGTAGTTTAAGACATAAGCCAAGGATTTTGCAATGAAATGTAATCGTGTTTCTCCAAAGAGGTCCACTCTACCTCTTGCTTCTAATCAGTGTACCCAGCAAAAAGTCTGTGCCCACTGCTTCTCTATTTAAAATTGTGTACACGAATTGCATTGTGTAATCAAGTTGACAGGTATTCTGCATTTAAAGTCATATTTGGGTTCAAAGTATACCTAGCACTTGGCTTGGAAATAAGAGTGGCTTCGTCTTGGCTTGCACATTTCTTCCCATCCCACTGAATTTGTTAAAGTTAGCCCTGGATCAATTAAGCTGATAATGAAAAACATACATAGAAATGGTAAGTGAATTGTTCCTCTGGGTTCATTTCTATGTGGCCTGGGAAGAAACTGAAGAGTTCTTGGGCATGGCAGTAAGTTCCATTTGCTTATATCTTGATTATTTAATTTGATTAAAACTAAAAAGGCTTTAATCAAAAAAAAAAAATTGTTTAAAGGACTCTCAACTAATTTCTTCTTCGGCAACTGGTATTTTTGCTTGTTTGCCAGAATGACCGTCTTGTTTAAACTGCAGAGGTTAAACAAAAAAACACTTCCCTCACCCTCATCCTTTTACAAGGCAGATTAATGAATACCCAGTTACTTGGGAAATAGCTCAATAGAAGAATTATTTACCTGACCCGTCTCTTCAAATCTTTTTCTGTCTGCGCTGTCAATTACATATATCTGTAAAGTAAAAGAAGGTTATTTCAATAAGCAGATATGGAAAAAGACATAGCAACTGCTATAGAAGGAGCACATGATCCCCAGTCAGCCAACTTCACATTAGCACAGCATAGAAAAATTGAGCTGGTAACTCTTACTTCATGTATGTATGCAAAATAAACAAATTAAATAGGGGGTGCCCAGAAAATACCTCAAGCAAAGCTCTAAAGTAGGAAGTCAGGAGAGCCAAGCAAGATGCATTTAGTGAATGCATCTACTAGGCATTCACTAAACATTCTTAGTAGATTTACGATATTAATTAATCCTTGCGATGACTCTATGATATAGATTTCGTTATTTTCCCATTTTATACATAAATAAACATAAGCTCAAAGAAGTTAAGTAATTTACCTCAGTTATACCTGCTACTTGACAAAACTGGGATTCAAACTCAGGCATATCTGACAGTTGCTCTTAAGTACCCTGCTAATAATACTGTGTCCTAAATTATCTGGAATAGATGGTGTTCTGAGGCATCTACAAATCCTATAGTCCTCGAACATCATCACTCTGAAAGTACAATGTGCAGTATTAACCATATGCTGACTTCAGGTGCTGAGGCAGGACACCCAGTGATCTCTGTCCCATTCCTACCTCCACAGGCTGCTAGGAGGTTAAGATCAAATACTAGAAACAGCAAGGGCATAGCTTTTGCCAGACAGAGTAAGAGAAGTCTTGAGAGTCAATGTAAATTACAAATTCCAAGCTTTCTCTCCTATCACTGAATTTTACTTATTGCATAAATAATATCCTATAATAACAATAAGGAAAACAATGGAAGACCAATAAAAAAAGAAATATCACCTATAGTTACAGAACCCAAACATGTTAATTTCCTAGGAAAGGTCTCTTCTAATTCTTCTTCATATGAAAATTTAAAAATTAAATTAAATATAATTCTGTAGGCCTTTTTTTATTAGATGATATATTAAATGTTTCCCAGTTGCTAATCTTAAAAATTATTAAATTTTCTAACTTTCTTTAAAGAGTTTAGAACTTTTATTAAACTAATGGCATAATGAAAACACTCCTTTAAGGGAGCACACACTAAGTCCTACAGCATCTAATCAATGGTGTAATAAAACAATGTTGAACAAAATGACATTATTCAAGGACCTGCTATATGAATTTAAAAAACAAAAAATAACTCTCACCTTTATATGCCTTAAATTATATAAACTGATATACTATAAAACACATAGGCATTTCTGTATGCAAGTCAAATTCTGTGTTACTCTGAAAACTCTTTTGAAAGAAAAAAAAAATTAAAATTCTTTTGCTTCATGCATTCGCATTTAGAGTCACTAGTGCTAAACATTATACCAGAAACCCATGTCAGCCCTGGAACATATCCTATGTTTCTACTTGTTTCTTTCACAGAGAATCATAGGAGGAAAAAGGATGCATGTGTTTGGTGTATTTTTGTGTGAGGCATTATTGCCACTTATATTACTTTGGACTCAATGTCAACACATGCATTAATGGGCTCTATATACCACACACTCAAAATTCTATACTGACTGTCTGATGATGAGTCACTATGTGGAACACAATGGTAATCTGGTTTTCTACCAGTGAGGCTCACATTTTTAAAGTAGCAGTCTTAGTGTGAACATAGAGGTAAAAAGAAAAAAATGTAATGGGAGAGTGAACCTCAATATAAAAGGCCTAATTAGATTATTTGGGAGTCTACAGTGGATTCATATTATCTTCACTCAGGCAATAGTCCAAGGAGATATGAGGGAGGGAAGAGGGTCAGGTATCACTGGGAGGGTGTCTGGGCTTACAGGGCTTCCTGAAAGCTGTGTGCAGGTCACTGGGAAAGAAAGGAATTACAAAGCAGGAAAAAATGTGCTTGGGAGCAAAAGCTATTTGTTAACAAGGCAAGGGTAGAAAAGAGAATGAGACAAAGCTGAGAACACAAAGATACAGTTATGAAATAGATGTCTGATATTATTAAAAAAATAAAATAAAAGAAAATCGGGAGAGGATAATGAGGAATGGATAGTTTTAATGACAAGAAACATGATACCAGAGAATCCAGGCTGAAGATCAACAAGAGGAAAGTTTTAAACTTTTATTTAATATTACTTGCCAAATTGCTATTAATTGCTTGGACATGAAATTTCACAGGAACTATTTCCATTAAAAGATTCGAAAGGAGGATTTTTCCTAAACTATATATATATTCTTCCTATCATTTAGCATTTTTCTCATATAATTTTCATAAAATTTTACCATTACTACACAATAATTCCAGTAAAAAGTCTATAAAATGACTGCCCTATTTATTAAGGGCCAAGGGAAAAAGTCATAAACATAAACTAGTTTGGTGATTCACAAATTTGTATTTTTGCAGTGGTATACTCTTCTCTTGGCTGCTACCCACCCCAGTGCTGCCCAGTTTCTTCATGCAAGCATCTATTTTCTTCTAGTCCAGAGCTAAAGATAAGAATAGCTTCCTGTCTTTTTCTTTATTTTTTCTTTTTCTTTTTAAGTGACATAGCTGTTAATCTAGTCATGTAAAAAAATTTTAACTCCAAAATAAACTAATAATAAAAAATACTCAGAAAGTAGCAGAGCAAGTTAAACATTTATAGTGCTTCTAGTTCATCTTAAAACATTTTGGACCTTCAAAAATCAAGTTGCATAAAACTATTCTAAAATAAAGTTATCCATGGCACTCAGAATGATGCTTTAAGCAAAGCTATACGCCAATTCGCATTTTCCTTGTCAATTACTTTGATATTATTTGGTTGTGGGAGGAAAACCTAGAGAAAGTTTTTGTTTGTTTTGTTTTGTTTTTTTTTATACCTATGGCACCCGGTATTCCTAGGAGGTCTTTCATTCAAGTACTAACTGACCCTGCTTAGCTTCCGAGATCAGATGAGATTGGGCTCATTCAGGGTGGCATGGCCGTAGACAAGAAAGATTTTTTCTTGATGGAAGGTCAGCTCACTTTAGATTATCCAGAAACAGACTATCCGGTGGGTGAATGGAAGGCTCTTTGTTTCTCCTCCTGCTTCTGGTCCTCTGCCCTCCTGCTGCCACCTTTTGGCCATTTTATTGCTCCTAAGTTATTTCTCCACCAGAGGGGCAGGCAGAGACAAGAAGAGATGATGACACAAAAAAGTGTGGCTTTTTATTGATAGCTTGAGCAAAAGTCTAAAAGGAGGATGAAACTAAAAAATAAGGTTTCTGGATAACTTGTGGTTTTCAATTATTTGTGCTCTAGTAATATCAAATCTCAAGTGTGAATGATATATGAATATATGAGATGGTTGTTTGAAACCTATCATTTGATGGCCTACACTTTGGATACAGAAATGACAAGGTAACTTTGTTTAAATTATGTTGCATTTAAACACAAAGCTGATAATAAAGTAAATGGAGTTTTGTAACAATATAAATACACCTTGGGGAAAAAAAGATGTCTTTTTATCTATCAAAAAGCTATTATTTTCTGGCTTAAAGGAAATGGAAGATACCCTATCCCCTCCTATCATACCTCAAGTTTTACTTCTTAGTCACTTCCTCTAAATTAACAAAGATGAAGTCAGATGTTCACAGTGTCATCTTCCCTGAGAATAACTTTGGCACTTTTAGGCATTGCCCTGACTCTTTCAAACTTCTAGAGAACCATTTAATGCTTTAAAGTGGGGGTCGGCAATCTTCTTCTGTGAGGGGTCAGGTAGTAAATATTTTAGGCTTTGTGTCCCATATAATTCCTTTCACAATCATTGAACTTCGCTGTTGTAGTGTAACAGCAACCATAGAAAATATAAAAACAAGTGGATGTGGCTATGTTCCAACAGACTTTATGTATGGACACTGAAATTTGAATTCCGTGCCATTTTCATGTGATAAAATCTTATTCTTCTTTTGATTTTTTCCAACCATTTAAAAATATAAAACCCATTCTTAGCTTACAAGCTATACAATAATGGGGGAGGGTCAGTTTATCAAAACCTGCTCTACTTTTATGGTGGCACTCTAGAAATCATTGAAAAGCATTAACTGGACAACGAAACGTGTCAAGCCTCAACACTGACCTTCTGGGCAGTGCGGAGTCTAGGGTAACAGGTCTTTTCAACCAACAATGGAAAACTATCAAATATAGACAAACAAACAAATATAGCACATCATCCACTGCCACATTGAGCAAACTGGCAGACAGGGCTGAGTCACAAGGTCTTAGAATCTAAACCTGGGTACTCAGCTGCTCCCTACGACTTGTTTAATCTCAAAATGGCACTGGAAAATAATGAAAGTTTGACTCTGAATCCAAAATATTGTCTGGTACTGGCACTGTAGCCGGAGAAAGGTCCTATAGAGTTGCTCTAAACTGATTTTTTGCTGGATTGGACCATAATCCCTAGGGACCCTCAGCTAGTGAGAAATGTGGAAATTAGGGTCATACTACAACTACCTTGCAGCCTGCCTTCAAGGTGTTAGAGCTTATGATTTAAAATTACCCTAATCGTAGACCAGAAAGTTTCTGAGACTTCCTATGGAGCTTTAAAGTCATTCATGTCCTTATATATTGCTCTTATTTGGATGTTTCTTTCAAAGTATCTTAATCCAGCAGATGAACAGATAGAGCTGTTATTACTCTCAACCACCAGTTTTTCTCCATCATGTATCAAAAATAAAGAGAATCCAAAGCGTTCCCTCCTCCAGTTTTATTGAGATAATTGGCAACCACACTGTAGTAAAGGTATAAGCATAATAATTTGACTTGAATCTACAGCTTTAAAAAAAAATAGTTCATTTAAAATTTTAAAGCAGTTTTCAGTTTTAGATTTATAGAATTGAATACATAGCACAGAGTTCCATATACCTGCCCCACCTCCGCATCTACTCCCAGTTTCCTCTAGTAAAGTAACATTTTGCATTTATGTGATACATCTGTTATAATTAATGAACCAATGTTGATACATTAGGGTCATTCTTTGTGTTTTAAAGTTGTATGGGTTTTGACAAACCCATAATGACATGTATCTACCATTATAGTTTCAGGATAGTTTGGTCACTCTAAAAATACTGTATATCACCTAGTCATCTCTTCCCTCCCTTCCCCCGGCACTCTGGTAACTACTAATCTTCTTAGAGATATTTTTTTATTTACTAATTTCTATAGTTTTGTCTTTTAAAAAAATGTCATATAGTTGGAAACATAGAGTATGTATCCTTTTCAGATTGACTTTCACTTAGCAATGTGCTTTTAAGTTTCCTCCATGCCTTTTTTGTGGTTTGATAGCTCGTTTCTTTTTATCACTGAATCATATTCCATTACATGGGTACCACAGTTTGTTTATTCATTCACCTACTGAAGGACATCTTGGTTGCTTCCAGTTTTGGACAATTATTAATAAAGCTGCTATTGACATTCATGTGAAGGATTTTGTGTAGACATAAGTTTTTCAACCAATTGGGTAGATACCTTATAGAGCAATGGCTGGATCAGATAGGATAGTAAGACAATGTTTAGCTTTGTAAAAAACTGTAAACTGTCTTCCAAAGTGGTTGTACCATTTTGCACTCCTATCAGCAATGAATGGGAATTCCTGTTGTTCTACATCGATGCTGGCATTTGGTATTGCCAGATTTTTGAATTTTAGCCATTCTAGTAGGCACATATATAGTAGCATTTCACTGTTGTTTTAATTTGCAGTTCCCTGAGGACAAATGATGTGGAGAATCTTTTCATATGCTTATCTCTATATCTTCATTGGTGAAGTGACTGTTCAAGTCTTTTGTCCATTTTTAATTAGGTTGTTTACCTATTGTTGAATTTTAAGAGTTCTTTGTATATTTTGGATACAAGTACTTTATTGATTTGTGTTTTGCAAATATTTTCTCCCAGTCTGTGGCTTGCTTCTTCATTTTCTTAACAGTGCCTTTCTTAGAGCAGAAGTTTAAATTTTAATGAAGTCCAATTTATATATTTTTTCTTTCATGAATCACGCTTTTGGTGTTGTATCTAAAACCTTGTCACCAAACCTGAGGTCACCTAGATTTTCCTCCTATATTATCTTCTAGAAATTTTATAGTTTCAGCTTTTACATTTAGCTCTAAGATCCATTTTGAGTTAATTTTTGTGCAGGAGTAAGAATAAAACTGTGTCTACATTTTTTTCTTTTGTTTTTTGCATATGAATGACTCATTGTTCCAGTATCATTTGCTAAAAAGACTATCCTTCTGTTGAAGTGTCTTCTTCGTTAAAGATCAGTTGACAATATTCATGTAGGTCTATTTCTGGGCTCTCTGTCCTGTTCCGTTGATCAATTTGTCTATTCTTTTTCAGATATATTCTGTCTTATTTATTGTAGCTTTATAAAAAATCTTGAAGTCAGGAGGTGTCAGCCCTCCAACTTTGTTCTCTTGCAATATTGTGTTGACTATTCTGGATCTTTTGCCTTTCCATATAAACTTTAGAATCGGTTTGTCAATATCCATAAAATAACTTACGGATATTTTGATTGGGATTGCACTGAATCTATAGTTAATCTATATAATCTATAAATTCGGTTAGGCAGAACTGATATATTAACAATATTGAGTCTTCTAATCCATGAATATGGATTATCTCCCCAATTGTTTAGATTTTCTTTGCCTTCTTTTATTGGTTTTATACTTTTCCTCATATATATATTTTGTTAGATTTATGTCTAAATATTTCTCTTATTTTTGGTTGCTAATGTAAATGGTATTTTGCTTTTCATTTCAAATTCCAATTGTTCATTATTGGTGTATAAGAAAACAACTGACTTTTATATATTAACCTTATATCCTACAAACTTGCTATAATCACTTACTAATTCCAGGAATATCCTTGTCAATTTTGGGGGTTTGAAAGACTTTTAATGGTCACTTTTCCTAACATACAGTTTATATTACAATTTAGAGACTGATCTTTCAAATTTACATTCAAGTATTTGTGAGTAAAATAGTATGATGCTTGAATTTGCTTAAAATACTTTTTTAAAAAGTAGTGGGTACAGTTGAAACTTACTGGATTTTGTTAAGCAGTGTCATCATAAAAAAAAAAGTTTTGGTAGGGGAGATGAAACAAGATTGCTAAAACTGAAATTAAGGAAGCTGGATGATGGGTAGGTATCTGGAGTTTCATTATACTATTTTCTTGAACTTTGCATAAAGTTGAAATTTTTTCTCAAATTAAAAAATTATATTTTAAGAATGGACAAATTGAGATTACACAATAAGTTTTCATCTTCACAAAAAATTTTTCCCTTCCCTTCTCTCCCCTTCCCTTCTCCTTCCTTCCTTCCTTCCTTCCTTCCTTCCTTCCTTCCTTCCTTCATTCCTTCATTCCTTCATTCCTTCTTTCTTTTTGATATTTCTCTTTTATTCTCCTAGAAGGTATATAACACATTTTAGAAGAATAACCAGTTGAATGGATGGGATAAATGGATGGATGCATGTGTCTTATCTTTTCTTCTCATCCATTTAAACTTTTAATCTGGCATCATGAATATACTGAAACTTATCTTCACCGAGGGCCAGAAATATGATGAGCCTGTGTGACATCCATCACAGTACCTCAAATGTGTTTATGGTTTGATGCCAGTACAATTTTACGTTTCTGGTATTATTCTCCATTTAAGAATCATGGTGAATGAATGAATTCACTGCTTGTCATAACCCTCAACTCTACCCTGTGAAGGAGATGCTCTACCTATTATATAGAAGGAATTAACAAGCCTCTGGACTTGACCACAATTGAAGCAGAATCATAAAACATCAGAGTCGGAAGGGAATTTAGAACTTCACATTCTACCTAATGTCAGAATCCATCTATAACAATCATCCACTTCATTTATTCAGTACTTTTCTAAGCACTGGGGGGAAATACAATAGTTGAAAAAAAAAAGCAAAGTTCCTGTCTTCGTTGAGCTTATATTCCAGTGGGAGGAGAGAAAGTAATAAAAATATGTCTAAGGTGATAGGTACTGATAGGTCTGATGGAAGGAGAAAAAAAGCAAAAAAATCCAAGTGCCAGAAGGGTGAGTGGGTATGGGGGCGGGTCACAATTTTAAATATAGTAATCAGGCAAGGTCTCAGTAAGCTGACATGTGAGCAAAGCAAAAAGAATTCTACCATTGGAAACAGCTATAACAAAGGCTCCAAGATGGGAGCATGCCAGTGTTCTCCAGAGACAGGAAGGAGGCCAGTGTGGCTGACATCAAATTAGAGGGGGAAGATGAGTCAGACAGGTAAGAGAAGCCAGAAGGTAGGGGACCTTGTAGGCCACTGTAAGGATCTCAGCTTTTATTTTGAGATGGGAAGCTTATGTTTAAACAGGATCACTATAGCTATAATATTGAGAAGGGTCTTCAAGGAGACAAGGCAGAAGTAAGGACACTAGTTAGGATGATGCTGCAATAATCAGTGCACAGTAATAGCTGACGTGGAAAGAAGAGGTCAGATGCTAGAAATATTTTGAAGGCAGAATTGACAGGATTGGCTGATAGATCTGATGAAGGCAATGAGAGGAAAAGGAGTCAAGAATGACTCCAGAGCTGTTAGATGAATAGATCTGTCACTTACTGAGAAGACTGAGAAGGAGCAATTTGGGGCAGGGGTGGATGAATATAGGAACTGGACATGTTGAGGGAACTTACTGGCCACTGAAGTGGAGATATCAAATAGGTAACTGGCTATATATGAAACTGAGTTCCAGGCAGGAGACAACACTTTGGGATTCACTAGCATGTGGGTGGTGACCAATACCTTGAAATTGGATGGGGCCACCTAAATAGAGACTTAGAGAAGAAAGCACAGGCTTGAACTCTGGGGCACTCCAACACTTGGAGGTTAGGAGACAGGGGAAAATATAGCAATGGAGACTGAAGAGAAGTAGTCAGCGAGACGGAGAGAAAACCAAATATAATGGTATTCTTAAAGCCAAGGAAAGACAATGCTTCAAAGACAGCATGACCAACTTTGTTAAATGTGCTGTTAGGTCAAGTAAGATGAATATTAAAAAACAGAACACTGGACTTAGCAATGTGGAATTCCCTGTGAGCCTGAACGGAGGGTTCTGCGTGACTGGGAGGAGAGGCAGTGAAGACAGCAAGTACAGAAAACGTTCTTAAGGAGTTCTGTTGTAAAGAGGGACTGAGGAATGGGATAGTATCTAGAAGGGGGAGGTACGATTGGGACAAGAGTTTTTTGTTTTTAGACAAGAGAAACTATAGGATGTGTGCATGCTGAGAGAAATAATCCAGTAGAAAGAGAGACACAGAAAGCAGCCACAGAGTGAAACTGTTTGAGCTGCAAGAAGATTCCGACTGGTAACAAAGACATCGACATGGCTGATATCGCAGCTTATTGTTTATGGTCATAAATGAAGTAAATGCAAACTTTCAGTTAGAGGTTAATGAAAACAATATGCAATTTTTTTCCTGTCCCAGTTCACAAGACACCTTGGTTTTAGGGTATGATCATGAGAGTGAGTGGCTAAGGTAGGATGGATGACAAGATCATTGGAGGGGAGGAGCAGGAACTGAGAGGCTGAGGGATTAGAGAAATTGTGTATGTGAACAGTGAAATCTCTGAGAATTCTGTAACAGTGTTAATGTTTCTAACATGGCAGAAAAGACTATCAATTAATGCATCAGAAGGAGTACTTACGAGAATATCAGTGTTTTCAAAATAATTCCTCCAGTATGGTCTGATTTTCCTCTGTCCACCAATGTCCCACACATTCAGTTTAAAACCCTGTGATTGTACACTTTTGATGTTAAAACCCTGCAACAGAGAGAGGCAAAACCAAGTTTTATTAACCCTTGAGATTATAATTCTGACAAAGTTACATTTACCAGCTGTTATTTATTAATTCTGAGGTACT
Source organism: Eidolon dupreanum (assembly GCA_028627145.1). NCBI lineage: Eukaryota > Metazoa > Chordata > Mammalia > Chiroptera > Pteropodidae > Eidolon > Eidolon dupreanum. The sequence continues at coordinate 15,997,419 of CM053506.1, read as the reverse complement.
CTGCCAGATGTGACACTGGTAACACTGAAAATGATTTTCTATAAGAGGGAAGAAAGAAATGTATTAATATACGCTCACTTTATTCAGGTTGTGGAGTCAGCGTTAATAATGTCATGACTAACATGACTCTATAATGAACGCGCGCACACACACACGCAAATGCTGAGGATGACTTGGTACGAGAATAGCTCTGAAAATACAAACCACACCCCACCCTCAGGACGGTTAAAATTTAATAGGACATTACATGCAACTAACAAAAAAAATACCAAAGCTGAATCTGAAGACTCAATAAAACAGAACAAATGCTAAATTTAAAAAGAGGAAAGAGCTATAATCTGGAAGACTGGATTCTTTAGGGGCAGTGCAAAATTAAAAAACTTCCCTCATATGGATTACTCCGGAAAAGGAAGGACATTATGGGGGAGGTTGGCTAGTAACCAGAGTATGAGCCCAGTGAAGAAAGTTGGGCCTGTGGGAACAGAATGTTCAAGCTCTGTAGTGGAGCCCTCAATTATAGGCAGTGATGAGAACAAACAAACTAGAGGACATTTGAAACTATAATAGGTATCTGTGATGAACTTCAAAAGAAAGTATTCATTTTCAGGACAGTTACTCAAGGTAGAACCTTAAGGAAGGTGAGCAAATCAGGGGCAGGCAGAATTGTGAGCTGGGAGTTAGTGTGCAGAGAAACAAATTAACGAGACCTTTGGGGTTCAGAGAGAAGGCATTTCATGAGCAAGAATAAAAAAAAAAATCGTCTTGCAAAAATGATACAGTTGAATCAGGACTGGAAAAATCCAATCAACAGCTTACTACCACAGAAGTGATATTTCATCCAGAATAACTGGAATTAAGTGGGTCTGGGGATCCCTTAATAAACATTTGCCTCATCTGGCAGTTTGCCAACACTACTGCCTAGCACAGAAGGACAAGGCATAGAGTGATGGTACAGGAACACTGCCACCCAATTTCTCCTGAGGAAAAATAGTCAATAGAGGATAACTGAGGATGATGCTGGCTGCAGCTCCTCTAAAATGCCAAGGACCAAATAAATTAGAAGTTTAAGAACTCTAAAGGGAAGAGGCTTAAGCTTATTGCAAAAGTCTGCTTCATTCCGACTCACTGACAAAACCACTTTTGTGTGCTTAAAAATTCTACACTTAACTACAATATTAAATGTCAAATCCAGTAACATCAAATCCTTCTAAAAAGAAACAGGAAATAAATAAGAGTAAATTCTGGAATTCAATCATATGTATCATCTACCTTAAAATTCTGTAAGTCATCAGACCTAACAAATCTACTAAGAAATTGTTCTAAGGAAATAATAATGGGTGGGTACAAACATTTAGATATGTGTATTGTATAAGTATTTACATATATAACATACAAAGATATGTTATTATTACTAAGTGAAAAAGATGATACAAAATAGTATATTCTCTATAAGCCTTTATTTTGATTTTAAATATACCCATCATACATACACACAGGAAAAAACTGAATGGATATAGTTCTAAATGTTAACAGTGATTACATATGAATGGACATCATAGGTGATTTCTAATTTCTCAATTTTACTTATTTGTGCTTTCTAAATTGACTATAATAAGCATCTATTACTTTTTCTAATACAGAACAAAAACACAATTAAAGTTTGTTTTTAAAGAATAATAATGAAAATTTGACATAATATAATAACAGTTACGTATAACATATCAAACAAAGCCGGAAAGTTAGAACTGGAAATGGGTCCTTAATTTTGAGTTCATTTCCATGGTCACAGTGTAGAAGTCCTATTTTAGTGGTGCTCTTGAGAGATAAAGTCTATCACTAATCAAGAAAACAAAAATAAAAACTCCGATCCCCCCAAAACAACAACAAATAAACAAACAAACAAACTAGCCCTTCTTTTTCTGGCAGAAATCTTGACACTCTAATCTGTGTTTTCACCCCTTCTAGGCCAGACTATTGTAATTTGCTCCTCCTTAGGCTGTACATTAAATTTGTTCAGAAGCTGTAAAATTGCTCATTTGGTAGCGGCTGAAGTGACTTTTCTGCAGAGTTCTGAATCAGTAAGACTGATAAGCTGTGAAGTACACATACTTGCACAGCCATTCAAACCTGACCAAGCTCTTATCACAGTATGGTGACAGGAAATGCCAAATAACCTTGGTTTTGCTCAAACCTCTCATGCTCAAACATTTTAAAGTGACGAAGACAGACAAGAGCTGTCCCTAGTTAGGAAACCCAAAGGCTTGGCCCAAGGTCAAGGTTTCTCAGGGTTTCCTACAGGAAAGGAAGTCAAACAAAGCCGACTAGAGTTCTTCAAACTAGGATTTGTCTTTCAACTTCCACACAGTAAACGCTACCATTGCCTGATCCTTTGCATTTTGCTTGCTTAGCCTTAGGAAGGAGGAGGGCTGATGAGGCTGGATTAAAAAATACAGCTAATTGATTTTTTTTAATTAAAAAAAATTGATATATATTTGTATTTGTCAAGTCTGAAAAATACACACTAAAATACTAACAGTGGCTTTTCTCACAGTGCTCTGATTTTCTCCTTTTATATATACTCTATATTTTCTACATGTATTAATTTCATAGAGAAGATAACGCTATTTTTAAAAAGTAAGCACTTAGATCTGAGGGAATTGGTTGTCTTGACATATATATTTCTTTGAATTATTTATTTAAAAAAATTATAAAATATACATAAAATAAAACTTACTCATTTCAACCATTTTTCAGTGTACAGTTCAGTGGCATTAAGCACATTTGCACTGTTGTGGAACCATCACTATCATACACCCTTAGAACTTTTTTCATCTTGCAATATTGACTCTTATGTCCATCAACCAACAACTCCCCATTTCCCCCTCTCTCCAACCCCTGGTAACCATTATTCTACTTTCTGTCTCTATAAGTTTGACTACTCTATCTCGTATGAATGGAATCTCTTGATACAGTTTTGAAATTTTAAGATTATTTTTAAACTGTATAGACTTTTCTGAGTAACAAAAGTTAGAAATGGATGGAAATTATATTTCCCATATTGCTATTATCATCTTCCATGTGTCCCACAAGCACCTGGGGTCAAGGCAGTGCTCACCTGCGTAGGTGTGATATGGCTGATGTCTTCAGATGCAAGCTGCTTCAGAAGCGTAGTCTTGCCAGCATTATCCAAGCCCAGGAGAAGGAGTCTCACCTCCTGGTCCGGTGCACTTTTCAATTTGCGCAAAATTGAAAGTAAGCCCTTGAACAACCATGAAGAAGAGAGATTACTTCGGGGTACTGACTTTGCTATTACCGAACATCTTCTTCTTGAAAAAAAGTTCTTGGTTGTGGAGAGCTTAATTATTATTATTTTGTACTTTAATGTCATTTATTCCATTTGCTTCCCCCTTCTAAATTTTGGCAGAAGTAGGTTAGTACATTCAGCAACTTAATAAATAGCATGACTTATTCTTGCTCCTCCTATTAATCCAGCTTAGCAGTCACCCAAAATCTCCTGAGTATAAACTAGTACCCAACTCATGTTCCTAAAGCCCTTTATATAAATTTAGAGTATAGTGCTCATTATATCACACTATAACTAATTGACTTTTATATTCTCCTTTACTAGAGTGAAGTTTCCTGCAGGTAAGAATTATAGCTTCTGTTTCCCACACACCTGGCATTTACTAGATAGATACTAGATAATAGTTGTTGAATTAAACCACCCAAGTTAATGCAAGATTTAAAGGTTCTATAGAAAGAAATACAAAAAAAAAAAGTTGTATAAAATAGTATCTGGGTTCTCTGTTTAAGATTTCATTTCAGTTCACATTTAAGACTTCATCATTCAAAATACTCTACATCATCTAACTTTCATGAGACCCTGACAGGATAGGTGCATGGTATGGATTACCTACGTTTTCAGATAAAGAATCTGATACATCAGAGAAGTTAGAAATTATAAAAGTCACTCCTGAAGCAAAAAACATCAAAATCTAACCAAAAAAATTTTAGACTAGTAATCTAATATTTGTTTCTTGTTTTTACAGTTATTTTTTATGGACAGAAGTAAAACATGTTGGTATTTACCTAAGAGCATAAGAAAACTCATAAGATAGTTACTTGTTCTGTCTTGCAGCTAACAATTTTGTTCTAGCGAGGCATGGTTACAACAAGAATCAAAGAACCCCAGAGTTTAAAGGACATATAATCTAATCTCCCAGCCCAAGCAGAAATTCCTTCAAATTGAGTCTTAGAATTATTTTAAATGATCATATTTTTATCTACATCATACCATGCAATAATTCAAACCAATCTGTTCACTAAGATCAAATAATAATTCTGTGAAATAATTCTCAACAATTGAGTCTTTAGACAATGACGTGCAAATATGCATAATTAATAAGAATTTTTTTTTCCCCAGAGGCTCTTTGTTTACCACTTGTAGTACTGTATTTGCACTGACTTGCTAAGGACAACATTAATGTCTCTTTGTCTCAAATTTTCCCAGCAATAAAATGGAAGGTTTGGTTTAAGTCGGAAAGACAAATTTTATACCAAAAGATTTGGGGACAAGAGGCTGAACAGACGTGAAACAAACAAAAAAAGGCAGGTTTTTTTTTGTTTTTGTTTTTGTTTTTTTTGAGGCAAAACATTTATTTTGTTTTCATCTTATCTGGCCTTGAATACTCTGACACCATTCTTTTTTAAAACTATATTTATGAGAAGTCTCCCTGGCTTCTGTTAGCTACATTGCAATCACTCATTTATAATACCACCTTTCAGAACAGTTAAAATTAGAATTCTGAGATCCTCAGGGACTGGTGATATAAAAAGGCTAAGAATGAGGAAAACACACTGTACTAATCCTGAGTTCCTGATTAGGTGTCCTCATTACCTTTCCAATAAAATTCTAAAACAACTAGAATTTATCACATTAGTATATTAAATGTCAGGTATAGTCTTCTCATGCATTATGTACTTAGCATAAAAATCATGAAAGGTCTGTTTTCTATAAAATATTTTCAAGGTTCAAAATGAATGTTTTAGGGTTTTCCTCATGTGTCTCCTCTTTTGAAAAATCAGTAACTAAAAACACTGCATTCTGTAGTTTGAGACTTTTTACATAGTTATATCTGAAGTAGGATAATTAAAAGAAAAACATAATTTCACTTATTTTAAAAGGAGAGCTGCAAAACAGACAAGAAGGAAACCATTCTAACTATAGCTAAACTTCATTAATCTCATGGAATAAAAAAAAAATACTTCTACATTTCTAATGAATAACTTTCCTCTTCAAGAAACAATGACCTCAGATGCTTCCCTTTTAAGTGAAATTACAGAGAAATGGAAAGTTCAGCTAATATTTCCTTCCAGAAAAATAATAAATGGCATCTCAAGCATGGTCTAGGTGAGAAAAATGCAAATACAATACGGCATCATATTAACCCAACTACTGAGGACAGGGGATCACAGGATTATCAGGGTTTGCTAACTAGGGAAGAGGATATTTATAGATATCAGGGTTCTGCCTGAAAGGTACAAAGTAAGCTGATTTAAGAGGCTGGAGGAAAGAGAGCAGAATAAGTCCATTCTATGCTTCTATCTATACGTGTCCATACTATATATTAAATGTCAAGTGCAGGGAGGTGACATTAGAAGTTAATTTTATTATGGAACTGAATTTTGCAGTATAAATATAAGAAAATGGATTTTTAAAGTGTGTTTTTGCTCAAAATATCTATTTATTTATTCATTCATCATTAAATACCCACAATGTGTCAAATACAATAGAGAGCAAAACAGATAAGATCTCTATGTAAGATTTTTACTCCTATGACTTTAAATAAAGGCAATATAAGAAAAAGAAGTTTAGATGGTATGTTATCAGCATGTGTTATTTGTGCCCTGGTGGATAGAAGTGGTCTGACTCAGCTGTAAAACATTTAAACAAACTTTTCTATAAGCAAATCATAAATAGATATGTTATTGATTATAGACATTTTATCTACCTCAAAATCAGCTTAAACTCAACTACTGGCAGAGGCATGGCGCAGTGACCTAAAATGATACAAACTAGGTCATTCAAAGAAACTGGTGTGGTAGAGGGAGAAATAGGAATGTGGTGGTATATGGAAAATATATGTGGCTGTGAGCAGCAGCTAAAATTTAAATATTAAAACCAGTAAGCCTACTGTCAAATACATGCACTCCCCATAACTAGCTTAAAAGGAACTGACATCAATTTATTTTTAACTCTTTAAACTATCTAAAAAAAAGGTGCTGCCCAGTGAGACCTTATTAATTTCCAGGAACTCCCACTGCTTTGACAGGGAGAACCTCACCCAAACTTTGTCTTCTTTCTCCTCACCTTTCTACTAAATAAACACAATGTTTCATGAGGAACAAAATACAGGGAACTCATCAGAAAGAGTGGGTTCCCACTTCACCAGAGTCTTAATGAAAAGAACACTGCAGGCTTTAGAATTTCGTAGACTTGTATTCGGCTTCCCTATATGTGTAACTCCAGGCACAGTTAGACCTAGAAAATGAGAACAATACTTATATCGCAAGAAAAATACGATGAAGATTAAATAAGTTATTGTCTGTAAAGCATGGTGCATGGTAGGCAGTCAAAAGTAGTTGTGTTTATTATATTTTTACTTTTTACTGACCATTTTCTGACCAGTAAACATTATCTTGGGAACAATCTTCAAATGTTGAACTTGCCTGATAACTAACACTAGGTTCATATTGTAGGAGGTACTCCATAAGTGATTCCTGAAGAAAGGTGTCATCTATTAAATAACAGTGATTAGTTATGCATTAAAATTACTTTCATCTTAGTATTTCACCAAGGACTTAGTATCCTAAGCCAGGGGTAAAATAGCTGATCCTAAATGTTCAGACAAACCAAGGGTTTTTGTTGCAGTACTCAAAAAAAAAAAAAAAATGATGCATTAGTCATAGCTGAAGGTTTAAAAAAAAACACAGAAAACCTGGGACTTACTGTTCAGTTATACAGTTACCATGGGTGCTCATGGGATACCAGATGTGACACACTTAATTTAACACCACCGGCCATTTAAATTTCATGTTCCACTTTCAGTTCTAAGAATAGGTCACACTTTTGAAGATAGAAAAAAGTGTATTTTGGAAATCAGATAAAGAATCCAGAATAATTCGTCCTAATTTCTTATTGTTCGTTTTAGGAAAAAAAAATCTGTCTTGATAAAACGGTTATATATAACAGTGTTGTATACACTGTCAATTTGTTGTATACAGTGTCAATTTGCACCTGGAAACATGAGCTTAATTTATGTGGCCTGTAATTACAAATTAAACAATCATAAAATTATACAGTCCACTTAAGTGATAAACTGGAAAAAGTTAGGTTACTCTTATGCATTTCTCATTTATGATGACATCTCATCTCTGTTAATGTGGAATAACTTTTTCATTTCAACTGTAGTTATTTTCTGTGTAAATATTTACATTTATACTCATTTGTTGAGAAAAACTTAGCCTTTAAACGGACAGCTCATGCATAAACGCTTAATAAAAAGAAAACATGTAAAAATCTGTTTAGCCCGAGGTTAAAAAAACTGCAATGTAGCAAGTGTGAAATGTGATTGGCAACTTCAGATCAAATAATTCTACTTCTTTAGCAATCTAAGTAAAATCAATTGAGATTTTTTTTTCTATCAAAATTTACTCATTGGATAATCTGACTAAAGGTATACATATTTTTTTCCCTTGTAGACATCTAGCTTTTTCCAACTTCATAGATCAATAGAAGTGGTTCAACATTTTTAAAAGTTAGAAAGGGGTAAGGAAGTAACTGTAAGCTTGAGTGCTGACTCCTTACAATTGTTAAGCCAACCAACCTGTTCTAAACGCCTCAAAAATCAATTTTTCTTTGCTTGCTTTAAAACTACTCAATTCCATTTTAACACCCTCCAAAAATCAACAAGGATCAGAGTATCGACAGTCAAATCTGTCATACATCATACTTTACAGTTGGGAAAACTTAAATTAGGTTTGACAGAGAAAAGGCTTGTCCCATATCGATGCCCACTCTCCAGTTTTAATTTCCCATTCTTTTCAATTTGGAGACCCTAAACTCAGATTGCTTCCAGTGTGGTCATACGGAAAAGGTTGCAACAGGTTCTGACGGAAATACCAGGGACCCGGCAGCAAATCTGCCTCCATTAACATGGATTAAGTATTGAACAGAAGATTTGGTCATCAACAATCAGACCCTGCAGAATCCTCGGGAAATAAATTACTCGGGAATGCAGAAGCACTTCCTTCACGCAGAAACCACGGTGGCGTAAAATGCACCAGCCATCTCTTCCAAGAGGGCATCTCTTTTGTGTCTTGGGACTTACACACCTCCCCCTAGAGAGGAAGGGCGCTTGGCTACCGCCAAAGCGGCCTCAAACGCAGTAGCGCTGGCCCTGCTCCCCAATTCTGGCCGGACCTCGGCGGATCCCACTTTCCTGTGGCGTGTAGAGGCCAATTCCCTGGGAAGATCCTAAGCCTGCGTGCAGAGGCTGCTCTCAGCAGCTCCTCGGATCCGCCCTCATCCTAGCCCCCAGAGTAATGATGGAGCCCCAGCTCCGAAAGGGTACAGTAACGCACCCTACCAGACCCTTGGCCCTGGCTTCAGACCCATTGCAAGCCCCGCCTTCCTCCCCAGGCCCAGGTCTCCCTCCAGGGCCCACACCTTCCCAGTTCCCCGCCGCCCCCCGAAACCAATCCCGGACCCAGAAGCAGGCTGAAGGCCATCCCATTCCCTCCTTGGCTTTAAGCGCTGTGCCCCGCCCTGGGCCTGGGGACGGGAGGGGGGTGACCGACCCATTCTAGAGGGGCCTAGACCCCCACACTCACCATCCTCCCGCCGAGTCCCTCCTCCTACTCCTCCTCCTCCTCCTCCTCCTCCTGCCTCCCCCGTTACCAGGGGCAACTACTGCGGCACCGCCCCCGACGTCTCTCGCACGCACAGCGGAGGATCAAAGCAACAGGATGGGGCGGGGTCCTCTCCGCTTTCCTCAAAGTGCGCAAGCGCGCCAAGGTGCCCGCCCACTGCGCAGGCGGGCTCCTAGGGAGGCTGGAGGTGGCGGCTGGCCTGTAGAGACCTGGGACTGGTGAAAACGAGCCCACGTGGACTGGCAGGGGCCGCCCGGCCGGTGCTCCATAGGCAAGGCTGGAGGCGGAGGAGGGAGGCGGGGCGAGGGCAGGTTCCCGGTCCGAAGTCCGCAGTGCACTCGACTCGTCTTCCAACGCAAGCTGCATCTGGTGACATTTGTCCCAGTGCATTCCTCCTGGGACGAGGTAAGTGGTCTTGGGAAGAGGCCGCCCGCCACATCTGCTTCTAGTTCTTATGTCTAGTAAGGAGTTTATATTTCTGCCCTAATTGCCACAGCTGGGCTGCAGTGTGGGCTGGCTTCCACCTGCAGAAGCCACGTGGCTAAAGGAGTGGCCTGGGGCTGCCTTTGGACCTGAATGGTCATTAACTATATATTCAACTAAAGTATTTTTTAAAACTGCTACCTGTATGCTTGCTTCAGATCCTTGGAGAGAAAACTCATTTAAGAACCTTGACTAAGGCGGTGCAAGATAAATGTTTAAGTTAGAGCATAACTCCTACAATCAACCCATCTCTAGCCTGTTGGTTCTTTTGTGAGAAAGGCAAGGCAGACTTCTCTTTCCCAGTTGTTGCCTTGGAGTCACGTGAGTCACGTGAGTGTACATAAGCATATACCTAGTCCTGCTTGTTTAATTATTAGTCTCATTCTCCAGCTTGCCCTAGGCAGCCTTGATACCAACTTTCGCCATCCCAGTGGTCTTCGTGTTTGACCTGAGTCTTTGGTTGCTTTGATCTTCCTGTGATGTGAGTACCAGCAATAATGTTTTGTTTCTCTCCCTACCTGGGTATACATCTTGGGTCCTTCCCCTCCCTTGCAAGAGGATATCCCAGAGGAAGTGTGGAAGTCTGTTCTCTGAGCTCTGACATGTTTGCCAGGGAAAATCAGATCTCTCTGGCAAGAAGAGAATTACTTCAGGAGACATAGTAGATTATTTCATTTTTCTTCATTTCTCTCCCCTCACACTCGTGTGTGCTTTCTCTCTCTGCCCCCCCGCTCTGCCCCCATCCCCTCTCTCTTTCTCTCAAGTAACCTGTAGTGGATAGCGAACTTATTTAGATGACCCTAAGCTTTGTGACCTTGGGAAACTAAGGCCCTGGCTCTTGTCAGATCTAACACAGGGCTACGTTTGCTGCAGATGCTCTCTATGGTGGCTTAAGTGATGTGAATCTTTCTAGGCATTAGTTTCCTCTACTATACACTGAGATCTTGGATTCCTAATGTCGTTTAGGATGAGCTGTGGCATTCTCTAATCCTAGAAGGAAAGGGAGTTATTGGTGAATCATTCTTTGATCTCCACATCCCTACCTGTTCCCAGTAGTGGAACCATATTCTTTTATTAGTGGGGCCACCCTGGACGTGATAGTGGCCTTTTTGGTAGTACTAGATGTGGATTATGTGGAATGAAGGAGAGTAACTAAAATAAAATATAGAGACCAGATAGGATGCAGTATAGGCAGAGTAGACAATTTCCACTTCATGAAAGAAAGCCTGCTCTTCTATAACCAAGGCATGTTCTGAGTTTGATTTAAAAGAAATGATATCCTTCATGCCAGGAGAACTCAAAGATAAGTTGGAATGCATTTCAGGCAAGCAGTAAGTGTCTTTAGAGGGCAGATGGGAGATACAGCATGAACCTTACAGTCTGTTGGGGAAGACAGACTTTACACAAATAACTGTAAATAACAAGAAAGTGACAATTACAAAAGCCCAGCATGTTGCCAGGGATGACAGGATGCTATGGAGTATGGAACAGAAGGGCTGAATTGGCCTGAAGGATTCACGGAATTGTGGGGCAGTGGTGTGGAGGAAGATATTCCAGACATAGAATTTAGATTTTCTTTTTTTGTTGACTTTTACATAAGACAGGGAGCTGGATGTTTCTATTCTGACTTCAGTAATGAAGTCAAGATTCTTGCATAATTTAGCAGATGATTACCCCTTTAGGGTAGGAGAGCTTCCATTTGGAAAGGTGGAGGACTTTCCAATGTTGGGTAGAGGGTGGAGCAAGATGGCAAAGAATTGTGTGTGTGTGTGTGTGTGTGTGTGTGTGTGTGTGTGTGTGTTGAAGGGGAGGCATAGCATTTTGCTCTGCTGGGCTGTCTCCAGGGGATGCAAGCATGGATCTCTGTAAACCAAGGCAGCATGTGATCTGGTAGCCAGGCCAACAGTTTTTAGGTTCCTTTGGAGTCAGGGGAGATGAACTCTTTCCCCTCTCCCACTCCTGGTACATGCCTGCAAGAGGCCAAGTCAGCTTGTCCCTGGAGGGCAGTGCCCAGAGCTTTCTCATGGGCTCTGTGGTGCTCAAGCTGTGCCTACAGACTTGTAATTTCCTTTTTTTCTTTTTTCTTTTTACAGTGTTTATTTATTTTTTTAATTTTTATTTTTCAATTAGAGTTGATAGTCGATGTAATTTTCTATGTGTGGAAAATCCCTAGTTAAGGTGAGTCTTCCAAGAAAAAAGACAAATGATCTAGTAGTAGAAAGTATAAGTTAAATCTGAAAAATTATTCCTAAAAAAAAAAGAAGATGAGTTAAAAAAAAAAAAAAAGAGGTGTTATTTAGTGAAGAGGGGAAGGAATAGCATTCTGGACAGGGAATGGCATTTGCAAAGGACCTGGGACAGGTGGCAGGCAACCTACTGCATTTAAGAAAGTCCCATGGCACTTGAAACTCAACATGTGAAAAGTCAAACTCACCGTTTCTTCTTTTAAAGCCTATTTTTCATGTTCTGTGTCTCAGCACATTATTGCCCATGTCAGAAACCCCAGCTATCCCTTTAGAAATTTGTAATGTGCCAGTTTGGCTAGGCCAAACAGAACTTCCCAGAACCCTGTCTCTGGTGTGTTTACAGCAGGCTACAAGGGACAAGCAGCCATTTTGTATCATCCACACACTTTCTGCTAGTTATTCCATCAAACACTAAGGCTTGTGGTGAAGAGATTTTGCAATGTAAGTAAAGTCTCTAATGGGTTAGCTTTGAGTAAATGTAAAGGGAAATTACCCTTCACAAGAGTAGCCTGACTTGGTCAGATAGAATCTCTTTAAAAGAGGACTAGGCCCCCTCTGTGGTTAGAGACTCCAGCCACAGCTGGACCTGCGTGGCTCTCCTTTCCCCCAGGACTAGCCCTTCCTGTCTGCCTGCCCTGCTGGCCTCAGGGCAGTTACATAACTGTTACATAAGGCAATTAGCTAATTCCTTGTACAAAATCAATTTTTATCAATATTATATGTGTGTGTGTGTGTGTGTATGTAAAGGATATATATATGCATATATACACATATATACATATACATACACATACATATGTACATATATACATATGTATATGTATGTGTGTATATATATATATTTCCTACCGATTCTGCTTCTCTGGTTGAGCCCTGACTGATACAATATTCCTCCTGTACCCAATCACTTAGCACATCCTCAGATTCTGCTGCTTTAAAAGATTCTGTCCTTTGGGGCTCTCTTCTGTGTTCAGTGCATCTGGGTTCATTTGAGACCTACCTCTTGCCTGGATTATTGGGGTTCCCTTCCAGCTGGTCACTCTGCCTCCTGTGAGGTCCTACTATATCATGTCCATTCTCATGTGATTGCCCAGAGTGTTCTTTCTAAACTACAGAAATGATCTTGCCACTCTTAAAAACTTTTAATGGTGTCCTGAAATTTTCAGGCAGAAGTTCAAAAGCCTTAGCTTTTTGTATGACTCCAATTTTTCTCCTCTTAGCATATTAGTGATACTTTTGAAAACTTATATACCAGTTGCAATATACATTTACAACTAATTCAAGTCCATTGTCAGATAACACTATACCGCTTCACTGATAGTGCAAGTACCTTACAACAGTATTCCCAATTCCTCTCATTCTTTATATTGTTGCTGTCATTCATTTTACTTATCCACAGATGTGACCACTGAATACATTGTTGCTATTATTATTTTGAATGAACTGTTATCTGTTAACTGTTAACAATTAGAATAAGAAAAATAATGATTTTATTTTGCCTTCATTTATTCCTTTTTCACACTCTTTATGTAGGTCAGAGTTCATGACTTATATTTCTCTCTGAAGAACTTCTTTTGATATCTTGCAAGTCATGCCTCTTGTTGACAAATTCCTTCAGTTTTGTTTGAGAAAGTCTTTATTTCTTCGTCATTTTTTAAAGGATCATTTTGCTGGATACAGAATTCTAGGTTGATGGGGTTTTTTTCCTTTCAACACTTTAAATATTTCACTCTGCTCCTGCTTACGTGGTTTCTGAAGAGAAGTCTGATATAATTTTTATCTTTGCTCCCCTTTAAGTAGGTGTTTTTTTCCCTTCCTCTGGCTTCTTTCTTGATTTTCTTTGTTTTGATTTTATGCAGCTTGAATCTACACCTATGCCTAGCTGTAGATTTTTTGGCATTTATCATGCTTGGTGTTCTCTGAGCCTCTTGGATCTGTGGTTTGGTATCTGTCATTAATTTTGGAAAATAGTAATTACTTCTTCAAATATTCTTTTCTCTCTACTCCTCCTGGTATTCCCATTACGTGTATATTACACCTTTTGTAATCATCCCAAGGTTCTTGGCTATTCTATTCTGCTTTTTATTTCTTTTTTCTCTTTTCAGTTTGGGAATTTTCTATCAGCACGTATTCAAGCACACTAATTCTTTCCTCAGACATGTCCAGTCTACCGATGAGCCCATCAAAGGCACTCTTCATTTCTGTTACAATATTTTTTATTTCTAACATTTCCTTTTGATTCTTTCTTAGAGTTTCCATTTCCCTGCTTACATTATCCATTTGTTCTTGCATGTTGTCCACCTTCCCGTTAGCATCCTTGGCATATTAATTACAGTTATTTGAAGTTCCCAGTTTATTAATTCCAAAATCTCTATCATCTGGTTCTGATACTTGCTCTGTCTCTACAAACTAAAAGTCAGGCATGATGTATATGAGGTTTTATGCTTATCTGGCAAGGAGCTAGGCTGTGTTTCCTATCTGCTGAATCTGTAGTTGGCAAAGGCTAAAATTTCCTCTGGTATCCTTGTTTTTTTTCCTGTTCTATCTTTGGGTTTCTAGAGATTTCTTCTTAAATAAGGTCTGAGACTTGCATTTCTATAGTCCTGTGATCAGGTCTCAGTCTTTGAGTAAGCTTGCGCCTCTGGACCTTCACAAGTGCTTCTCAGTCTCCCCTCACTCCCTTCAGATAGGACAGGAAGGTTAGAAGGGGCTGGAGTTGAGTATTTCCCTTCCCCCAAGTCAGTTAGGTTCCAGTAAAAGTTTCCTTTGCAGGCAGGCCTTGTTAAGGACAGAGGGCTCTGGGTATACTTCAAAATGACTACTTTTCCCATCTCTCTGTCAGAGGCAGCAGAGGATGCTTTTCTGATCTTCACCTAAAGAACCTAGTAGACTCCATGAGGTAAAACTCAGAAAACAGTGATGCCTACCCCACCCATCCCCACTCAAAATTCAGTCTCCATTTGTCCACACTGGGCTCCCAGCCATTTGTCAATAACAATTTAAGTTTTCCATGGTACTTGCCCCAAGTGGGCTTCTGCTCCCATAAGCTCTGATTCTCTGTACCTATCTACCTATCTCTCTAGATTTGGAGGTGGTGTTTGCCCTCAATTCTTTGATGGGTTTTAGAAGAGTTGTTGATTTGAAGTCTGTTCAGCGTTTTTCTTATTTTGAGGACGGGAGTGAAAATGTCCAAGCTCCTTGCATGTCAAACCTGCCTTAGCTTTTCGAGTCATGGATTCCAGAACCCCATTATAGACGAGTGTTCTGAAGTAAATCAGGCTGAATTAAAATCCTGGCTCTGCCACTGGCTAATGCTTATGTGACTTGGTAAAGTTACTTATCTGTGCCTTGGTTTTCTCATCCATAAAATGGGATTAAATTAAAGATTATCTTACAGGGTTATGGTGAAGACAGATTCAGAAAGCGCATGTCAGGCACTAAGCAAAGTGTCTGGCATAGACTAGCTTGGTAGTGTGACCATCATCCCCACATGCACTATGTGCTCTCAGTGTTGGCTCTTCTTTATGCCTGGGATGCTACTCTTCCATCTATCAAACTTGTACACATCCTTCAAAACATCGTTTATTTCTTGTACTTACAAAGTGTGTTCAGAATCCCTCATCCATTTTAGATAAGGCGATCATGTAACTTATCATCCAGATTGGGACACTTTTGAGAGTAAGGGGAGTGCTATGATAGTCCCAGGCAAACTGGGAGGTATGGTCATCTCAGGTCCAGATGCCTCATCTCTGGCTTTCCACTGCTCCCAGTGTCCGTCAGCAGCATTGTTCCCACTGCTGTCCTTGTCAATTTACTTGTTTGTTTACCTTCTATTCTGAAACTACTTTGAGGGCAGGTGTGGTACCTCACACATAGCCATGGACCGGGATCACTCACAGGGGCAGCGTGCACCACAAACACAGACACCAAAATGACGAGGGCGTCATGTCACGTTCATTTCCACTTTACTCGTGATCATTTCTGCCTGCAGTGTGATCCCATGCCTTCTGCCTCCTTCAGATAAATCTCTTCTATCTGCTGGGGCCTCACTCACAGTCCACCTCTTCTGAGAAGTCCCCTATGATTACTAGGTTCCCTCGGTACCGCCCCCCCCACCACTTTCTGTGTTATTGTTGCTGTACATAGTATATACTGTTCCACCGGTGGGCTCTTGTTCCCTAGTTAGACTCATCTCCCCAAGGACAGGCACTGTATTGTCCCTTTTTCCAGTCTCCCCCACAGCATGATCAGCACAGGGCTGGCTACCAGTAGGCACTCAGGAAACACATGTTGGTACCCAATTGCTCAGTTTGGTGACCGTTCACTGAGGCCTTCCTAAACAGGGTTTGATGAGGCCAATTAATGGTGAAAGCAGGCAGTCCGTTACAGTGGGAGATGCTCAGGGTGGGCTTTGATTTGGGCGACAGCCCTCATTTTCCCTGTGTTCCTTAAGTCCACAGTTGTGTGTGAACGGGATGGAGGCCGACCTGTCTCACTTTAACATCGACGCCCCCCGTTGGGACCAGTGCACTTTCTTGGGGCGGGTGAAGCACTTTTTCAATATCACAGACCCCCGCACTGTCCTGGTACCAGAGCGGGAGCTGGACTGGGCCAAGGTGATGGTGGAGAAGAGCAGGTGAGCGGTTATGGGAGGGGGCTGGAAGCATTGGGGCAACGTTGGTGGGTCCCCTAGGGAGGAGATGCAGACTGAAGATGAGGAAATAGGCAGAGATCTCATGAAGAAGGGAGAAATGAGAGCAGGATGACTCGGGGTTGGGGGGCAGGGAGCTAACTCTGCCCATTGTCCTTGGTGGCAGGATGGGGATTGTGCCCTCAGGTACCCAAGTGGAGCAGCTGCTGTATGCCAAGAAGCTCTATGACTCGGCCTTCCACCCTGACACTGGGGAGAAGATGAACGTCATTGGACGGATGTCCTTTCAGGTCCCTGGTGGTATGATCATCACGGGCTTCATGCTCCAGTTCTACAGGTGGGACCCAGGAGCAAGGAAGTGGGAGGCATAGCTGCTTGGATCTGCTAGTCAGGGAACCATATTACAATCATAATAATGGCCATCTTTATTGATCTCTTACCAGATACCAGACACCATGCTAAATTCTTTGCATGTATTGCCTCATTTAATATCCTTGACAATCCTACAGAGAGTACTATTATCATCTCCATTTTATATATAAGGAACTGAGGTTCTAGGTAGGTTATATAATTTGCCCAAGTTCACACAGCCAAAATATATGGGTGCCTGGATTTTAACTGATGCAGTCCTTTCTAGAACTGTCAACAAATAAGCTATTCTATTTCCTTCTTTAAGAAATACTTCTTCAACAATGAATTTAATGTGTTTTTATAATGTAATATCCCAGTAAAAAAATTAGGAAGACCATTTCAGCCCAGATGGGAGAGAATAAACTTTGTAGCTGCTGAACGTAGGACCCCCTGCCCCTCTTCCTTCTTTCCCCTTCCCTCCCTCAAGCATTCATTTGTCTAGTTATTGAGCCAAGCCTTGGGCCAGGTGTTGAGAATATAAAGACGTTAGTCCCTCCCTCAAGGAGCTCCTAGTTTTGTTGAGGTGACCAAGAAGTAAGCAGTTACAGCCCAGTTTGCTAAGTAGTAGGTTGAGGTGAGAATATGGGGTTGTGGGACCAGGGGACATGGAATGACTGTGCCTCAGGAAGGGCAGGGCAAGAGTCAGGCAGGTTCCAAGGAAGACATGATCTCTCAACAGAGCAGGATTTAACCCCGTATGGAAAGGAGTGTGTGTGCGTGTACGTGCATGCATGCACGCACGTGTGTGTATTCCAGGCAGAGGGGCGAGCCTGCACAAAATACCAGGTGCATAAAACAGCATGGGAGCAGTTTGGGAAACAGCAGGTAATGTGGTTTGACTGATGTACAACAAGCCTTCCCTTCCATCCTTCTCTCCTTGCCGGGCCTCCCTTGCTGGTAGGACGATGCCGGCGGTCATCTTCTGGCAGTGGGTGAACCAGTCCTTCAATGCCTTAGTCAACTACACTAATAGGAATGCAGCTTCCCCCACATCGGTCAGGTAGGAGACCTGAACCCTAGGCTATCCACATGGGTCTGGAGCAGGTGGCTGTCTTTTTGCCTCTAAGGAAACAGCCCTTCTAAAAGGTTCCTGGGTGGTCAGTCCTCCCTGGGTGGGGCTTGCTCTGGGCACGTGACCAAGTCTCCCTTTTCCGGGTTTGGAAGTAGTTTCTTAGGCTGACTAGAGATTGTCTTCTTTCTAGACCAATTCAAAATGTATTAATTCTACAAATTTTTCTTCTACACTCATTGTACAGATAGTTCTTAAGTGTGTCTTATGTGCCAGGCATGGTTCTAGGTGCTGGGGATACATTTGAGTAAGACGTGTGTGGCCCCTGTTCTTGTAGAGTTTAAGGTCTTTTAAGGAAATGATCATAATAATCTCAGATTGTGATCACTGCCATTAAGGAAATAAACAGGGGACAAGATAGAGAACAGCAGAGAGGTGTCTATGTAGATAGGCTGGTCAGGGAGGTCCTTCTGTACGGCTGACATTTCAGCTGAATTCTGAAAAAAAGAGCCCAGGGAAGGATTCCCCAGATGGGGAGCAAGAGTGTGTAGAGGTTCTGAAGTAGAAAAAGCTTGGCATGTTTAAAATACTCAAAGGCTCAGGGGGCTAGAGCATCGTGAGTTTGGAGAGGTCACAAGATGACGCTGGGGACGGATCACATGAGCTTCTCAGACATGAAACCTCGTTTCCAGAATTTCTCACCCAAGCCATGGGTCATCAGGGCTGAGCTATCAGGACTCCCTACTCCCACGCGTCTCTCTCCTTCTCTAGACAGATGGCCCTTTCCTACATCACAGCCACAACCACTGCGGTGGCCACTGCGGTGGGCATGAACATGTTGACGAAGGTACTGTCTGGGCTGCTGTGGGCTTGGTGGCCACAAGGGGGCAGCAAAGTCTTAGAGAAAACTAGGCATTTCCCCAGTCTAGGTGAGCTGGGTATGGCCAGAGCCCAGCCAAGTCATGGGTGGGAAATATAGAGGGGCTGCCCTCAGGTTGGTCTTTCTCTGGCTTTTGAGGGAGTTTGAGTTCCCAGATGGGTGTTGATGTGTGGCAGTACCGAGATATGATTTCTTGTTTTATGGTCCTTAAGCCCCTCTACTCCCATCTTGCAGGAAGCCTGAATAACTCCCATTGTTCCCTTCCCCCAACAGAGAGCTCCACCCCTGGTGGGCCGCTGGGTGCCTTTTGCTGCTGTGGCTGCTGCTAACTGTGTCAACATCCCAATGATGAGACAGCAGTGAGTATAGGGGTCCCTTTCCTAACTACAAGCCACGAGGTCAGCAGGGAAACCAAGGCAAGAAACCAAAGCAGTGGGTGACTTCTTTGGGCTGAGGTGGGTGTGGGGAAGTCGGCCAGGCTGTGCCTCTGTAGGGTCCCTGAGGATTGGCTGCTCCAGCATTGTTGGCCACACAAGGGGTGGGTAACTCATTTTAATCTGTAATGAGTGTTGTGGGAGGCATTTTTTGGATGGTGTGGAATGGGGGGTGATAGGGTGGACCTGTGGGGTTTTATACTAGATCAAGTCCTTTTAACTGCAACTGTATTTAAATTAGGAACTCTGCCTACTTTCAAAGCCCTGGGAATGGCTTACAGGATAAAATGTAGCAGAGGTGTCCAAAGATAGAACAGAAGCAAGAAGCTTTTAAAGAAGTCAGAGGAGTAGATAGATGTTTTCCAAGCACCCCGGCTTTAAGCTTTGCAACAGGAAAGGTAAAAGGGAAAACCCACTGTGTCTCATGTTCTTATTTCTTAACAGGAGAAAGCATAGATGTTCCTGTGTTATAAGATTCAATGATGTAATACATGCAAAGCCCTCAAAATTGTATCTAGAATGTAACAAATGCAACATAAGTATTAGCTGTTATTGTTGTCATCCTCATTTTCATCACCATCACTAATATCTACAAGCCACATTTTCTTAGGACTGCTAGTAAATGGAAATTTATCATTCTTGCAGAAAGAGCACACTACCAGAATAATTATGCATACACATTGCTCCTTTCCTCTTTCCCTCCTCCATCCATTTCCTCCTTCCCAACAAATGAATGAGTCCCAGCCACCTACCTGATGTTGGCTTGAGTGCTGTCAAGAACTGGCCTGAATATAATAACCAGAGCAACTACTGTTTATGGTGCGGTCACTCTGTGTCAGGCACTGGACTAAGAAAGCATGTTGCAGGCATCCTTTTTAATCCTTACCAAGTCCTATGAAGTGGGTGCCGTGATTATCCCCATTTTGCAGATGAGGAGAACCGAGTCTTTAGAGGACTCAAGAGGAGACACATACTTTGCAGTTTCAGGATTCAGCCTCGGCATTCTGGGTGTAGGGGTAGCTCTCTTAGCTATTGTCCTAGGTCACTTCTGAGATAGCCCTCACTGGAGCGCAGAAGGAAGCTCACAGGGCCAGGCTGCAGGATTTGGCTTCCTAGAACTCGAGAGCCCTTGGTCCCCTGGTGTGACACATCTCTGGCAGACTTCCAGCACTCCTTTCCCAAGTCCAGCAACTCCTGTCTCTCTGTTTAGGGAACTCATTCAGGGCATCTGCGTGAAGGACATGAACCACAATGAAATTGGTCATTCCCGGGTGAGCAGAGGCATCCCTCTGGGTGGGAGCAGGGAATTCCCTCTCATGCCCCGTCCTGTCCATAGTGGTCAGGAGGCCTGGGCTCTATTATAGGATACCCCTGGCTCCATTCTCATTCCCATTGATTTTTTTCTACATTTCCCTGATTAGGACATTTCTCACGTCCATTCTCCATCATTTCTGGTCCTGAAGCCATAAAACTGGCTGGTTGGGAGAGGGTTTGGTGAGGTCACCCAGCCTCTGGCAGATCCATCCCTCTCCCTTTACCAGCTCAGACTTGGCAATGACCCTGACCCACTCCTCTGATGCAGCCCATGGATACAGGATAAGGTCATTTCTGACAATTTACTCTTTTCTGCCCTCAGAGAGCTGCGGCCATCGGTATCACCCAAGTGGTTATTTCTCGGATCACCATGGCAGCCCCTGGCATGAGTAAGATGGAGAATCCTTCCCATCCTGGGGGAGGGGGGGTGCCTGGAACACATGATGGAGGCCTCAGCCACACTCAACTTTTGGGTGGGAGGTGGGACCCCAGCCTCCACAGCCATGCTTCTCTAGCTGGTTTGCTTGAGTGCTGAAAGCCATGGGAGAACCACACTGTAGTTCCTAAAACATCAGTTAATCAGAGATTTGGGGGAGAAAGTTCTTTTCAGTCAACAAATATTTCTTAAGTACTTTCAATATGCTGAATACAGTGCGAGGTGTGGGGAGACCGTGGTAGAGAAAATAACCCCCCTGTCCTGGTTGTACCTCCAGCAGGGGCACATTAGAAAGTAGGGTACATAATCTATTCGCATGAGCCTTCAAGGATAGTTTTGAGTTTTGAGAAGGACACTTTGGGCCTGCAGTACATGTGCTGTTATTGCAGGTGGGCAGGTTGAGAAGTGTAAGAAACACCCTTCTGCTGGGACTCGGGGGACAGGCTGCCATATTTCCCCCAAATGAGAAGTATTTTCTGGAACTTCTGGGGAGAGAGGAGGAATCATTCAGTCCCTGATCTGACTGGGGAAAGGGGTCTTAGGGAGAATCTTATAGATCTTCCTAGCTTCTTGCTGGTCTCTTTCAGTCTTGCTGCCGGTCATCATGGAAAGGCTGGAGAAGCTACGTTTCATGAAGGTGAGTGGTGTTCCCTTTCGCCTCTTCCCTGCCCAGAGTCCCCCAACCACACGCAGGAGCTCCTGATCACCTCTTCCTTCCCTCTAGCTACCAGCCTTCATATCACTCACATAGGGCCCGTACCAGACCCCGTACCAGACCCTACTGGCTGCCCACTTTAGACACCACAGCCGGTTGCTCGGTTTGTCTGTGAAGGGCAAGGAGAGCCCCTTCTGTCCTTCAGGGCAAACAGTGCAAACCTGTGGGTGTCTGGCTGGCTGATCAGTGGCAGGGCAGGCATGGGGTTCACCTTAAGGTATATAAGTCCCATGTGGGTCTTTCTTTTGTTTTTATGCAGAAAGTCAAGGTCCTGCACGCGCCGTTGCAGGTTACGCTGTGTGGGTGCTTGTGAGTAATGTATTTTCTTGGTTTGGGTTCTCCGGTGGCTGAGGCACCCGAGATCTGTCTTCTTGTTTCACCCCTGTTGGAGAACATGGACTCCTTTACCTGACTTCCAAGGTACCCAGGCTCAGAACACCTGTGGCCCGTCTGGAGAGCTCTCGCCCCATCTTTTTGAAGGGCGCTGGGTTGGCTAGGGTTCATGCACACATCCACATGGGAAGCAGAGTGCTTGGGTGCCCTCCTGTCCCAGGATCTCCCCTGTGACTTCAATCAAGCCTTGAGAAGAGACAAAAATGATGAGACAATCTTACCACAAAAAAGAAATGATAATTATTTGACGTGCTAGAGGTGTCATTGCAATATATAAATATATCAAATCCACACGTACATCTTAAACTTGTACAGTGTTATATGTCAATCATATTTCAATAAAATAAGTAGATAAGTAGATAAAATAAGTGAAAAGACAAAAATGATGAGAGAGCCTGGTCCTGTCACATGTCCCAGCCTGGCCCAGGAGGAAAACACCCCACGTCATGGCAGCATCTTAGGTGCCTGCCATCGGCTGGACATGTCCTGCCATTAATTGTATTTCACAGGGCTACAGGGCTAATGACAGTGACAGCAACTATCATTTACTGAAAGTGCCCTCTGTGCTAACGCTTCATAGCTATAATTTCAGTTAATAACCTCAGCCCTGGAGGTATATATACTGTCATCATCTTTTGCAAAAAAAGAAACTGAGGCTTAGAGAGAGAGATGAAGAAACTTGCCCCAGGGTACATAGCTGGTGATTGCTGGAGCCGTGATTGGTCCTCAGCACTCCAATGTGCTATGCTATCTTCTGCCGATTGAGTTACCACTGAATGAGCGGTTACCAGGGGCAGCGTCCTGTACATGTGTTATCTCATCGGGTCTTCACAGTAACCCTGCAAAGTAGGCACTCTTGTTCTCCCTCTGCTGCCTCAGAGATAATGTGCCCCAGACTGCTTGTTTAGTAAGTGGCAAAACTGGGATATAAACCCAGGTTTGTTAGACTCCTGGAGGACATGGTCCTGGACCCACATCTGAGAACTTGTTAGAGATAAAGACTCTCAAGCCCTTCCCCAGACCTCTGAATCAGGTCTGCATTTTTACAAGCCCCTGAAGCTGTCCGTAGGCACATGGAAGTTTGAAAACCCCTGCCCTTTACTATTCTCTGACAGCCAGCTGTTCACAGAATAGAGAAGCAGGCTCTTAGGGTTCACACCCCTCCCTGCTTTCCCTACACCTACATGTCAGAGGGTGCCTGTGGTCCTTAGGGCTGCTGCTTGCACTTGCCAGGGACATCATTGTCTTTTTCATCTTGAATGACAGGGGTGGATGGGGGCGTTGAAGGGACTGATTTTATCCTGTGCCAGAAGGAGTGTCCTGGCACTGGGAGGCTAGAGAAAGGCTGGAGGGAGAGGTTATGGGAAGCAGGCCAGGTGAAGGGGCGTCTGCCCGCTGTGAGGGGCCCAGGGATGGGGTGTGGGAGGGCCCATGGGGAGATGCCCCCTAACATGTTGGTTTCTCCTTCCTTTCAGCCTCATCTTCATGGTGCCGGTGGCATGTGGGCTCTTCCCGCAGAAATGGTATCAGCTGTTCATGCCTCACTTTGTTTGTCCCGATGTCCTGTCCCTGCCCTCCCTGACCTGCTTGCTGTCCTGAAGGAGCGGGGGAGGGGCAGGAAGGGCAGCATTTGTCCAGGGACAAGTGCCCATCAGCCTTAACTCTGGGCCTCTTAAGCCCATATGAATGGAAACCAGGCATTCTAAGGGGCAGAGGGATGAAATGCTCCCTCCCAGTGGAGCAAGGGCTGCCTTGGAGAGAAGGTGGGGGAAGCAACAAGGGACTGTCCCTGCTGGGTGGGTTCTTAGGTACATCTCTCTTGGCTGGGCTTTGAGACTGAGCAAGGGGACAGGTACTGATTTGGGGTCATGTTTGCTAGATGACTTGGACCTCTCCACTTGCATGTCATGGAGGGGGAGGTGAGGAGAGAGGGGAGGAAGGCAAGGGGAAGGGAAGCGTCAGACTTGGGTGGGGAGAAGGACTAGCTCCAGGCAACCAGGCGTAGCTTGGATGTATACTGAGAAGATGCCAGTCTCCCCTTAGTCAACTCAGCAGTCATCTGCTGGACATTCCCTCTGTTCTGAGAACTTTGCTTGTAATCTTGTGGAGAAGATAGAAGTTTAGTGCCGAGAGAACCAAGTCAGGCCTAAATAGAGGTAAAAGCAACATATTGTGGTGTACAGAGGCCATTACTAATTCTGATGGAGAAATTGGGAAGGGTTTCTTAGAGGTGGCATTCGAGTTGGACTTTATCTAAGAGTAATTTGTTGCTGCTATCCAGGTGGCAGGCTCATAACCCCCTTCTCTCTTCTCAGCAAATTGCCAATTTCCTATCTGGAACCAGAGCTCCAAGACACCATCAAGGCCAAGTATGGAGAAGTTGTACCTTACGTCTACTTCAATAAGGGTCTCTAAATCCCCTACCCCAGCAAGGACCAGTCTATACCTATATTCACCAGGCTCCTCCTTACCTGCTGTGTAGACTTGTGCCCCCATTCCTCTTTGCCAACAGGGCCGGAAGGCCAGGGTGGATCTGCATGTGGTGGTGGTAGTGGGGGTTTGAGGGTGCCTCCTGCTTTTACCCAGGCACTTGGTTTATTGGGCTCCAGGGGATGAAAGTGAACAAGGGAGAAAGACCAAGTCTTCTATCAGCTCCCTGCTTAACTCTCATCTCCTGGAGACCAGGAGCCAAATCCCCTACAGAGAGAAGCTGGTAGGACATGAGGGCAACACTCAAGCAAAACATTTGGAAAAATTAGGAAATCTTTGGGCTTCTGGTTCTAGCCAGGATTGAGGAAGAGCTCCTGGGACAAAGAATCTTCTACCCTTCTTTCCTCTTCCCTTCCTCATTATCTCTCAAGTTATGGAACCTTTATCCATGCAGTTCTAGCCACCTCAGGAAGGGAAGGGCCTAGTCAGTGTCACCTTGGGGCTCATCTCCACTCTTCCTCATCCTCCTCCCCACTGCCCCAGTTGGAAAGGTTCTTTGGGAGTACTGCTAACCTTGAGTTTATCAGGCACCCAGGAGTTCCTTGTGCCAAAAAAGTCATTGTATGAGGCAGCAGAGTTTCACAGCGCTTCAAGCCCTGTCTAGTGACGCTAACTTTGATATCCTGCTGTGAAACCATGTCCAATTTTACTTCTCTGTGTTTAAAAGATAATTCCACTAACTGTGAGTAAAAAGGATGCATGTTAATGTTAACCACACATTTTAATGGGTATAATTTCCTGGCTGCCTCCCTTCCTCAGCCCGTTGGGTTAAACACCAAAGAAAGACTGGTGTGCACTGACCAGGAAAAGGAAGTTTTATTTGGACTCCTCTAAGAGGAAATCAACTAAGACCAAAAAGCCTTAAAGGACACACAATAAAGCACAGCCACTGCCCTTCCCAGCTTGGCTGGTGTAGGTGATTTCTCAAGCTCTCTGGGGAACTGTCATGGGCTTACCTGGGGTGGATGTCTGTATGGGTTTTGTCTAGTAGAATTTGTTGACTATTCAAAGGATATTGCTGTGAATTGAATAAATTTCTTGAAATAGCACAACAAGCTGTCTGCAGACTGAGTTAATGCCTGGGTGAAAAGCAGGTTCTGGCCTTACTTTGTCCTTGGCATGGAAAAGGATATCACAACTCTAAGAGGAACCCGCCTGTCTGAAGCTGGGCGGCCATTGTTTATTTTGCTTATTACTGAGGAAAAATCCACCTGTCTTTGCTGGAAGCTGCAGAAGTCTCTTAGAATGGGAGCTGTGTTGCCTCAAAGTAGGAGCTGGCAAACCATGGCTCAAGGGCCCAAATCTGTCTGCTACCTGTTTTTATGTGCCTGGAAAATAAGAATGTTTTTTTATATTTTTAAAGGGTTGTAAAATAAAAACACTATGTGAGAGACCCAATGTGTGTGGTGTACAAAGCTTAAAATATTTATTCTCTGACCCTTTACACAAAGTTTCCCCTGGAGAAATCATTCTTAGAAATGTGCATCAGGATCACCTGGAAGGCTTGTTAAAACAGATTGTAGGGCCCCATCCCCAGAATTTCCAGTTATATAGGTCTGGGGTAGAGCTTGAGAATTTATATTTCTGGTAATTTTCCAGTGATGGTGAGTCTGTTGCTCTGGGGACCACACTCTAAGACCTCTGCTCTAAAGAGAGAGGGCCTCCATGAGGTCAAAGAACTGGCTGTAATTTTATTTTCCCCCTATTTTTTAAAATTAATACATAATTTGTATAACAAATTTATCGTTTTAAAGTGTACATACAATTAGTGGTTTTTAGTATACTCACAAACTTGTGCAACCATCATCACTATCTAATTCCAGGACATTTTAATTACCCCCAAAAGAAACCGTACGCAGTAGCAGTCACTCCCCTTATGTCCCAGCCCCAGCCCCTGCCCCTCACAACCCTTAATCCACTTTTTGTCTATAGGTTTGCCTATTCTGGACATTTCATATAAATGGAATTATACAGTATGTGACCCATGTCTGGCTTCTTTCACTTAGCATAATGTTCTCAAAGTTCGTTCATGCTGTACTGTGTGCAATTTGATTTTAGTTGATGTCTGAACAGAAAGGTCTGTGTCTTTGAGCTAGCTTTCTTAGGAGATCAGGCTTCAGCTTTGCCCATTTCCAAATGCAAATAGGAAAAACCTCACCAGAGCTCAGAAGAAGTTCCCCACTGATGTTCTTTCAAGAATCAAACTTTCCCTTTCCTTTCCAGCTCCTTAAGCCTCCTGGCATTCCTCCTGTCTTCATAGACAATTACTCTTGGAAAAGTCTGGAGTATGTAATGGTTGTAGTTCAGAGGCACTTTTAAAAGTGTTCACTGAAACTGCATCTCAGCTTCATTTTGTAAGGCCTCTGCTTTCTTTGAGCTGGCTCCTGTGGGATGTGGAAAGAGTAGTGTACCTAAAATGCCTTGGTGTGGGAAGCGCTAATGTAGACTAGACTGCAGGGTTTAGTGTCCTGTCTAGTTTGAGCTTTCAGGTAAAGGGAGAAAGGGAAGTTGGGATAAAATCCTTTGTGCTTGCCAAATTGAAACCACTAAGGTTTCCTAATGAAGATACCTAGTATTTATATGTAGGAAATATGATTCCTTAAGACCAGGGTTGAGACCCTGTTCTGTGAAAATAATTGGGCCCTTGCTTAGTACTCAATCTTTTCTCCTCCCCTAGGAATCTTGATTGTGGGGTGAATTTCTAATAAGCTTGGTATTGGCAAGAACACTTGTGGCATTTTGCAGCACTTGGGGAAGCAGAATCAAGAGAGGCAGAACTGTGGAAATTCTTATTGCTGGGGCAAAACCAATTTTTTCACTCTTACTTGTTTTCTGCTTTGCCACTATTTAAGCCAAAAACAAACTCCTTGTAGACTCAATGGGACAAACTGGGTAAGGCTGTTTAATGCTTTGGCAGGTTTTTGAGAAGAAATTGACAGCTATGGGCAGCTGGCTTCTCTGCCATAGGTCTTCATTTGTTCATTTATTTTATCAACATTGATTAAGGTCATGATTGGGTCCTGACTGGGTATAGGATGTTGTAGTGATTTCTTAAAAAATTAGTAAGACCTGGTATGCCATACAAAAAGCTGCAGATTTAGTAGGAGAGGTCAGCCAGGCAGATATAGATTACACTGTGAGGGGAGTGTTATATAAATCCAGAAGAAACAAGGGGGTGGGAACTAGGAGTTTATAAACAGGGAACTGTATGTGCAATATATAAATGAAGTTATGTGTACTATATAGCACAGCACATTGAAGATCTAAGTGTTTAGTGTGAGCAAAATGTGTGAGAGAATGTGTGGGTGGCAGAGAGTGAGATAAAGAACGTAGGAACCAGGACACAGGACTATATTGAGAAGTTTGGATTATATAGCTTGTAGGTTGTTTAAGTATTTTAAGAGGAAAAGTCATGAGACATTGATTTTTTTTTTTTTTTTTTTTGTGGTAGAGCACCCTTATTGTGATGTGTGAAAGGAATTCAAGAGGGAAGAACTGCAACTGGCAGGGCAGCAAGGAGATAATTTGTATTTAGCCAAAAGATAAGAAAATGGATTGAAGAAATGGGAGTGACTTGAGTTATTTCTAAGATAATAGTCAGTAGAATTGTGTCCCTGAAACTTGGGGTGACAAAGCACTATGCCTCAGGTAAAGGTACTATTTCAATGGGAATTTAAATTGACTTAAGCTACTGATAGGACAGTGGGAGATCAGGAGAAGTAGTGAGGCTGTTTCAAGACAAAAGACATAAAAAGATTTTAGATTGCCGTCGTTTTCTTCCTTAGGAGCGCCGCGTTACCTTCTTAAAAAATAAAAATAAAAAACCACCAACTTAATTGGCAACAGCCTCTAGAAACACTATACCCTTTCTCTTTTTGCCAAACTGGAAATAGTTACTTCCGCCACACTCAAGATGGCTATATCCGAGGTAGCATTCAATGCACACGTTCCAGGTGGCCCCGCCCCAAATTAGAGCCACTTCCGCCACTCTCTGAGGAGTGGGAGGTACTTACACTGCCTCTCAGCACTCAAGATGGCCCAGCTTCCTCCTACTTTTCATTGGCTAGATCCCTCAAGTCATCTGTTGTCTTGGGGGCGGGACTTCTGTTTGATCGACAGCTATTTTGATCAATGGATGAAGGGCAGAGGCCAATGAAACTCTGGAACTGGAGAACCTCCCCAGTGTCTGGGAGGGTGTTTAGGCTGGGGCGGGGTGGAACAGAGCCGGAAGCGGGAGGGGAGAGTGAAACAGGAAAAGAAGGAAAGAAGGAAGAAGAGGGAAGAGGAGGAGAGGGAGGAGGAGGGAGGTGGCGGCGCCGTGGCGGAGGAGCAGGAGCAGGAGGGGGATGGAGAGGAGAAGGCTCCTGGGTGGCATGGCGCTCCTGCTCCTCCAGGCGCTGCCCAGCCCCCTGTCAGCCAGGGCTGAACCCCCGCAGGTAAGGGGGAGGGGGCGTCCGCGCCAGGCTGGGGCCTGGGGGTCGTCGAGGCCTGGCTGGAGAGGGGGCTGGAGATGGCGTCGCCGCCTGGCTGAAGGAGGCTGAAGGAGTGTTGTTGCCAAGAGTCTAGGGGTCCCAAGAGGGACATCCATGCGTGGAGTGGACAGGCTCTAAGGGGGCATCGATGATAGCTGAGGGACACCTGTTTTGATGTTAGAGAGGTGGCAGAGGCATAGTGCCAGACAAGTGAGGGGGCTTTGGGTTGGTAGTTAGATCAAGTGGGCAGGGATGACCATGACTGGATAGTGGTGCCAACCTGGGGCATTGGGGGTTCTTTTGTGTCCCGCGGTGGAGCAAGGCTAGGTAGCGATGCCGCGTGTACTTCTGTGCGGGTTAGGGTACGTGGACTCTTGTGCTGGCCTGAGAGGGAGGAGGGGCTGAGAAGATATTTATTTCAGGCTGCACAGGAAAATAATCTGAGGGCACCATTTTTAATGATGTTGGAGGCAACTCTTGGAAGGCATGTGGGATCAAGTAGACCCGGACCCCTCAGGAGAAGGGTCTACTTGAGCTCTAATAAGCGCTTACTGCCAGCCAGGCTGGCTTGCCTGGGAGAGCCAGTCACTGATGCTGATTTGGACCAGTTCAAGGCTTTTGAGCACAAGGTGGTGCTGATGCCAGTACGGGCAGCAAATGGAGCACCCCAGCTCTTCTTGCTGGGTGGCTTGCTTTTATCCAGGCAAGAAGCTGGCTTGTGCTGATTCCAGCTCTTGCTGGCATTTCGAAACCCTAATGGGAGCGTTACTCCTGGTGCCAAGTTGGGTGGGGTGCAGTAGGGGGAATTGCCCCTCCCCTTGCATTTGGCCAGGCCCATTCTATTTTCTTCACTTTCTGTTCATTTCCCTGTCTTTTCAGAAAGACACACACACACACACACACACACACACACACACACACGCAGTGCATGGTGGCAGAGACTGTACAGCTTAAGTGCTTGAACTTTTTGTGATCAAGAGTAGAAGCAAAGTGCCAACAAATATACTTATCTTTTCCCTAGGAGTTTATGGGGTGCCTTTTCATGTACTATATGCATGTTTGTTTTGCCCATTAGTATCCTCTGTTATAAAAATTAATTTTTTAAATGACATGACATGACAGTCGCATAACATAAAACTGTTTAAAATCATTTAACCATTTTAAAGAGAACAATTCATTGGTGTTTAGTACATTCACAATGTTGTGCAATTACCACCTCTAGTTCCAAAACGTTTTCATCACCTGGAAACGAAACCCCCTACCCATTAAGCAGTTCCTCTCTGTTCTCCCATTCCCCCTGCTACCAGCAACTACCATTCTGCTTTCTGTGTCTATAGATTTACCTATTCAGAATATTTCATAGAAATGGAATCCTACAATATGTGATCTTTTGTCTCTGGCTTCTTTCACTTAGGATAATGTTTTCGAGGTTCATTGTGGCACAGACCAGTGCTTTATTCCTTTTTATGGATGAACAGTTTTCCATTGCATGGCTATACCATAACTTGTCTGTTGAAGTATCTTGTGCATCCTCTCGAATATATTTATGTATATTAGAAATAACATGAGAAAGGAATAGAGCTTGTTTTCTGGCCCAGGGTATTCCATTTTCTAGGTTTGGACCTTTCAGTTTCAAGTTTTTTTGGGGTTCTTTATTTTCCCAGTTAAAATCATAAACTGGCAGTAGAAGTAAATTTTCTTTGTTAGAAAAGTTATAACCCTTTCAGCTGATAAAGTTAAAAAATACAGATGCCAACAGAACAAAATAGTAGAACAAACTGTGGCTTTTCCTTTGCACCTGCCTATTTCCAGAAGTATTTCTAAAAGCTGTTTCCAATAACCAATAAATGACATTGCTGGAGGGTTGATTTAGGAACCTTGGGGCCTTTGGAGATGGGGGCCCTGGCCTGGGGACTGCGTCACCCCAGTGGAGAGCAGTGGTGGGCCTCCGAGTCAGCGGTGGGAAACACATCTATTTCTTTAGCAAGAAGAAGGATGGCAAGCAGAGGTTCTTTACCACAACATGCGAGCCTGGGAGGTGGCGAGAAGATGTGGGAGGGGATTTCAATGTTTGTTGATCACAGGCCGTTTTCTTATCTATTCTTTGGCACTTCCAATACTTATTTTGGGGACAGAGTGGCTTTTGTACTTTGTTCCATTTGAATGGATGGGAGCATTGACCAGCAGCTATTATGTGGTTACAGTTCCTGGAGAGAAGGGAAGGTTTTTGTAATGAGTAGTCTCCCTCTTCCTGTCCCCTCCCCCCATACACTTGCACTCCCAACTCATACCCCTGTCTCTGTCAGAGAGTACTAATCTGTAGTAAGATTTTTGTCTTGAATTTCAACTTTTGGAATGGTAGCTATTATATAATTATTAACTGAATCCACCACAACTTAGTCAAGTTGGTTTTTGGTTTGCTTTTTGTTGATTTTTGGCTTGTAGAAATCTGTAAGGAAAAAGAATTCATGGACTATTTTGGTATAGGATGTACTTCAGGTAGGTACTCAACTATCCTTATTTCAACAAATGGTTTCTGGCTAACTCTGAATTGAGAACTCTCTGTACTCATTTCATATTGAAATTTATGGGTAGCTCATTGCATTTTTCCTCTTGAAGTGGCTCTATCAAATACAGCTTTTTTTTACATGTGCATTTAATATCAGAAATACACGTTATTAGGTGGCTTGCTTTCCTTCTTACTAGCTCTGCACTGGAAGAGCCATTTCTTGCCATCTTGGCCCAGGAGGGTTCATTACCTTTTCTGTGATTAGGATCTTAGACTTAACTCTCCTATTGGTCACTGCAACTCAGGTGTGGTTCCTTGAATCCATAAGGAATAAAAAAAAAAAAACAGTAACCTTGCTAAAGAGTAAGGCCTTGGCATTTGTCTCTTCCAAATAAATTATGATTGAGATACATAGTTTCTTTCTATTGTTGGTTAGATTCAACCAGAAAAGTCTGACTATTATTTAACATAAAATTTTAGTAGAAAAGTCTTTTTCCATGAAGTGACTCAGCCAGTGGCCTGGACACAAATCTCTGGAGATGCAGTCCTTACCTTTCCTCTGCCACACTTAAAACTTTGAGTTGGATGAGACACTAGTTCCTGCTACTTTTTATACCACATCCCTCAATTAAGTATACCCATTTGCTTCCCACCCCCACTTTTACTCACCTCCTTGTCCCAGCGGTCAATCCGGAAGCCCTACTTCACTATTACTTAAAAATGGCATTTCGGTGCAGTTGCCATCGCTTCTTACAGAATAGTGGGACAGGAAACTTCTAGATTCTAATCCCCTTTCCTTCATTTCTCAGTCTGTTTTACACACCAGAGTGAGCAATTGTCAAAATCGATACCTTGCTGTTTCTGTAAATCCTTTCAGTAGAATTCAGCAAACATTTACTGAAAGGTCTGCTCTTTGCAGCAGGCCGTTACTGTTATTGCTAGGCATTGGGAACCCTCAGATGAGTAACAACAGAATCCCTGTCCTCAAGGAGCTGGTAATCTTGTGGGAGAGGCAGATAATGCACGCAGTGATTTGTAATCCAGAGGGATCAATGCTGTAATGGAAATGCAAACAAAGTCCAGTGGGAGCAACTGATAATGCTAGGACCAGGGGACGGTAGGGATCTAGGGAAAGTTTCGTGGAGGAAGAGGCATTTGGGCGGGCTTTAAAGGTTGATGAGGATAAGTAAGATATCTGTGGACCAGGAAGGTGGGGAAAGCCCATTGCAGTGTGAAAGCAAAAATGGAGCAAGCGTTTGGAGGTGGCACGTAGTCTGTGGTGGAAGCTTCGTATGTGGGTGTGTTGAGGAATGTGAAAGTAGGTAAGACTTGAAAGATGGACTGTGGTTAGATGGTAAGGAGGCCTTTTATCTATTCATTGAAGCACTGCTGTCCAGTAGAACTTTCTGTGATGTTGGAAGTGATCTATATCTGCACCGTTTATTTTTGTATCCCCTTAGCCACATGTGGCTGTTGAGCACTTGAAATGCAGCTAGGATAACAGGAACTGAATTTTTAATGACATTTAATTTTTTATATCAACTTTTTGGAGATATAATTAACTTGTCAAAGGATTCACCCTTTGAAGGTATATATGAGTGGCTTTTTAGTAAATCACAAAATTTTGTGCCCATCACCACTGTCTTAACTTTAGAACATTTTCATTGCCCCCAAAAGAAACCCTATTGCCATTAGCGGGCCCTCCCCATTCTACTCCTTCCTCCCCCAGCTGCTGGCAACCACTAAGCTATTTTCTGTCTCTATGGATTTGCCTACTGTGGAATCGAATACTATGTGGTCCTTTGTGACAGGCTTTCACTTAGCATAATGTTTTTAAGAGTCATTCTTGTTGGTCGATCAGTAGTATATCATTGTATGTATCGGAATTTCATTCATTTTTATGGCCAATTAATATTTAGTTGTATAACAGTGGAATTGCTGGGTCATATGGTAATGCTATGTGTAACCTTTTGAGGAACTGCCAGACTGTTTTCCAAAGTGGTATATTTAATTTAAATTAAATGATATAGCTACAGGTGACTACTGACTACATATTAGAAGATGCAGATCTAACAGCTTTCCAGCATGGAGGTGGAGCATAGTCTGACATAGTGGTAGTGTCATGAATGAGCTCTGGGGGCAGACTACCTAACTTGAAACTTGACTCTTCTACTTATTCTTGAGCAAATAACCTCTTTGTGCCCTAGAGACCTCATCTGTAAAATGGGAATAAAAATAGTACAAATTTTATGGGTTTGTTGTGAGGTGAAAAGACATAGTATATGTAAGACTCTTGGAATATATTTAATGGTATTAAATATAATAATATCACTACTATTATTGTTGGTGGTTCTTAGAGCGCATTGTGGTTGGTAAGTTAGTGTCAATTCCCAGACTGAGTTCAGAAACTGAGATTTGAGAGTGACTTCGTTGATTCTGTTCTAAATCTGAGTTTCAGTTTGTTCCCTGTGATTTTTTAGCTATGTAGGTAACTTTTCATGGTGAACCTATGTGTTTAGAATAGTGGTTCTCAGTTGAGAACAGTTTGCTCCTTCCAGAGGACATTTGTCACTGTCCTGAAACTTTTTGGTTTGTCACAACTTGGGAGTGCCGCTGGCATCTAATGAGTGAAGGCCAAGGATGCTGTTAAACATCTATTAATTCTTTCAGTAGAATTCAGGAAACATTTACTGAAATGTCCACTCTTTGCCACATCCCATAATGCTCAGGATAGTCTCCCACGACAAATTGTCAGGCCCCAAATGTGAGCAGTTCCAAGGTGGAGAAAGCCTGGTTTCTCACTGGTTCTTGCTCGTTATCACAGGGCTTAAGGTCAGCCTTCCTATGAAGAGAGAGCATAGCATTATGAAGTGTAATTAAATGCTTTAACATTCAGAATCTTGATTACTCTCAGATTTGTTGATATATGTTACCATTCAGTTCTTCTTTGTCAGCCAACATCAAACATTTTGAAAAGAAGTACATTTTTTTAGTCTGTGATTCATTAAGCAGGTGAGCCTCCCTTAGTCACCCAATCTTGAACTTTCTTTCCCCTTGCTTTGGTCTGCCCTTGTTTCCATTTGAAGAATATGTTTGTTTTTGCCCAGTGAAATTGATGGCCAGTTACTTTATTTTCTCAGTATCCCCCGTGGTCCCATAATCAAACTGAACTGAGTCATGTTCTTAGAACTTTTTCCTTTCCACATTCCAAGTCTTGGCTGTACTCTCATTCTGGCCTCATGAACGTTGGTTTGTTCTCACACACTCTCAGCCTGCAGAAACCATTAGGTGTTCTCAAGGTCATCACGAGGGAAGCTGACTCTCGGACCTCAGGGAGGCTGTGTCTAGAGGAGAGCCTTTGCTTTCAGGCCCCAGGATGTAGCTCATGGTGGGTGTTGGGACACTGGCTGGCGACTCTTTATGGATACTGTGGTTATCTTAGATGGCTTTGGATTCAAAATTCCAACTGCCTTTTGAATTCCTGGCCATCCATATGCCTGAGAGGTCCTCTTTCTTTCCTGCCCTAAATTGTTGGGACTAACTCATAAGGGACCATCAGGATCCATGTGCTGCAGTGACATGGGTTCATTTCTTACCCCATAACCCCAGTTATGGACATCACCAGGACCACCAATCCCACTATAACTACAGAGACAGTAAGGGCAGCCACTGAGTGACAAGGAGCAATGACGATGGGTCTTGGTGACTTTTCTACTCTCAGTGGCATACAACAGACAGGCTGAGGTCTGGCTGTGGGCATCCACCTTTTGGACCATCCTTTGTATTTCCACTAGATGGAGCAAAGTCTGGCCAAAGGACTGCATGCAATGTGGAAACCACAAACAAAGAAATACAAACAAATCCAGAACACTGCAGTATGGGAGGTAAGGAAAGGGAAAACATCTCATCCTATTGAATTCTGCTGCTTGATATAATTTTGGCTTTCCCAGTGTGGGAGTTAAAGTAGGTCATCCTCCCAGACTTGTGGATAGCCAGTCTTTTAATGGCCTGGGTTTATAGGATGCTCTCACTTAGGAAACTACATTCCCATAGCTTTGATTTATTTACTTTTGGTTTTCTTCTTTCCATACTTTCTTCTGTGGGAAAGCAGATAGCTGTGCATGTATCTAATGTTCCTGTGCCATCATCATCCTCAGAGGGTCACAGCTAAGTTTTGATTCATGAACTAAGGTGTTTTAAAGAATTTAACCTTGTTTTGGAAGAGCTAAAAGTGAATGTAAGACATTGAAAGAATATTTGTGGCTGGGAAGGGCGGGACCTAGAGTGAAATTATAAAAACACGTCTGTTTTGATTTTTAAATATCAAGCAAGATAGATCTTATGTCACAACACTATTTTATTACACATTCTTGCAGATCAGAGGCCCGTGTTCATGAAGAAAATATTCATGTTTTTCAAAATTCTACTTGCTTTTCCTAAATTGCTACTTCCTAAATTTTCTTCCTCATCTGAAATTCCACCTGACAGTTTCACTCTAGTTGTATTAAAAACCAACCAAATGCAGAAACAACAAAAAAACCACAGCTTCATTTACTGATCAGATCTAATTATTTTTTCCCTCTTAGTGGTTTATTTGGGAGAGAAAGTTAATAGTTGGCTTTCTACACTGGGATGTTAGAGCTTTGTAGCTCTTTGAGACTTGAATGTATAGTTGAATAGCGTGAAGTGTGAATTCATCCTGTATACTTTTTTTTTCTTGAGTTCTTCGTCTTTAAATATGCAAATCCTTTTGCTACATTTTCAGGGGGTGGGGAAGGCTGAAAACCTGCACCAGTCTGATTTGATACAAGGTCCACTCTGGCTCTTTCCATTTTCCTTCCTTAGACCTGATGGCTGCTTTTCTTTGAGCTTTAAAGGTACCTTTTACCTTTTTCATATCAGTTTTTCCCCCCTGGCTTTATTGAACTATAATAGACAATTAGTTGCTCATATTTTTTTATGTCAGTTTTTAATCACACAAAAATAACACATGCTCACAACAATGAGAAATAAAAAGAATACAAAGATACTGAAGAGTAAAAAGTGAAAGTTCGTGGTTTGTGTATATTTTTGGTGGTTTTTCTGCTTATGCTGCTTATTTGTAGATGTAGTAATACAATTCATACATATATATAAATAAATAACTCCTATATATAAATGTAAAATTGGTGCTAGGGGTAGGGTTTCTTACTTTCATCAGTTTTTAAAATAAAAACAGGGTAATTTATATGTAGCATTTTACAACATGCACTTTTAAAAATATTAATATATTGTAGACTTCTTTCCATATAGCATTATATCTTTGATGTTTTTTAAATGCCTGTATGTTATTGCTTTAGATCTTGCAGAGTAAACATTGTTGTACCTATTTCTTCGCGCAGTTGTGCTAGATTCCTAGAAGTGGCCTTAGGGGTTGCGGGGTTATAGGGTATGTACATTTGAAATTTTGGGTTGATAGTGCCAAGTTGCTAATACAATAGTGGTTTTATTAGCTTATAGTCCCATCAGCAGGGTATGCAAGGGCTCATTTCTGCACACGTGTAAGCAGCATTTCTTGGCCTACATCCTGTCCTTATCCTTGAAGATTTGCCTTCCTGGGGAATATTTTAATTTATTTCTTCAGAAGCCTTTAGGTTTCTAATTTGCCTAACTTCCATTTTCTCCTTGTATGCAAACCCGTTGCTCCCTTTGCTGTGGGGGAGGATTCACCCAAGGACTGAGGTGGTCGCTGGAGAAGGGTGGAAATCCCTGCCCAGGTGCTGAGGAAGTGGTTTGTGGTCCCACAGAAGATATCAGGCAGGTGGCATGGAGCTGTTGGCCAGTTGCCGTGTGGCACACAAGTGTAATTGCATACCCAACTATCTACCCTTCCATGGTGGTCACTCCAGAAGAAGGGACACTTGGAGGTAGCATTGTTGAGAATATACACTCTGGAGCCAGACTGCCTCCATATAACCTTGGACTAGTTAGTTAACTCAGTTTCCTCATCTGTAAAATGGGATAACAATGCCTAGTTTATAGGTTTATTGTGAGGGTTGAGTGCCTGCTGTATTGTAAGTACTTGGTAAATTTTTAAATTTAAATTTAAATTTTTATTTTAGCTTTGGGAGACCTTTAAGGCTTCCCAATTCCCTGACTGACCCAAAATATGTTTCCATTGGAGGAATTTAAGAATATATTTTGGTTAACTCCTACTCCAAAAGGCATGTGAATTACTTTCCATATCGTCAGCTTTGGCAGTCAGATAAGTGGTGTTTTCCCAGCAGTTGTTTTCAAATAGTAAAGTATGAAATTACTTATTCTTAGAGCCGGTAAATTAGAATATAGATTATTATTCTGATTTGTACATTATCGTGGCCTCTTGAGTGAAGAGTGGGGGGTTACCACCAGGAAGGAAGCGTGGGAACTGTGGTTCAGCGTCCATTCTGACCACAGTGCTAGACCACATGCAGATCTGTCTGCTCTTGAACACTGTGTCCTGTACTGAGGTGAGGCTCTCCCTGGGGCTTCTTGATGCGCCTGACCCCAGCTGCATTTGGTACTTCTTGTTCTGAGGTGAGGATGGTTTCTGAGGCTTTTCTTTTTTCTTTTCTTTTTTTTTTTTTTAATAACAGCTTTATTGAGATATAAATTCACATACCATAAAAATCATCCTTTTAGAGTGTACAGTTCAGTGGTTTTTAGTATATTGAAAGGGTTGGCCACTGTCACTGCTATCTGGTTTCAGAACATTTTCATCACTCCAAAAAATGCTGTCATTTCCCCCATCCTCCCACCCCCCTTCCCAGTCCTTGGCAACCGCTGATCTACTTTCTGTCTCCATGTCTTTTCCCCTTCTGGACATTTCACGTAAATGGTATTTTATGACTGGCTTATTTCACTTAGCATAATGTTTTCAAGGTTCATCCATGTTGTAGCATGTGTCAGTACTTCATTTCTTTTTATGGCCGATTAATATTCCATTGTATGAGTGTAACACATTTATCTGTTCATCAAGTAATGGACATTTGGGCTGTTGCCACTTTTGGCTATAAAGAATTATGCTTCTGCGAACATTGGTATACAAGTTTTTATGGGGATATATGTTTTTATTCTCTTGGGTATATACCTAGAAGTGAGATTGCTAGGCCATATGGTCACTCTGTGTTTAACTTTTGAGGAACTGCCAGCCTGTTTTCCATAGGAGCTGTATCATTGTACATCCCCACTAAAAATGTATAAGGGCTTCAGTTTCTTCATATCCTCTCCAACACTCGTTGTTGTCTTTTTCCTCATAACCAATCTTGTAGGTGTGGAGTAATGTCTCACTCTGGTTTTGATTTGCATTTCCTTTATAACTTGTGATGTTAAACATCTTTTCATGTCATTATTGGCCATTTGTACATCTTCTCTGGAGAAATGTCCATTCAATTTCTGCCTGTTTTAAAGTCCCTTATCTGACTGAAGGGTCTTCCCAGGGAACCCTAGTGTGCGACTACCCAGGTGTGGGGGGAGAGATTTTCCTTTCAGCTAGACCCTGCCAGGGCTCTGGCACTCTAGACTTGGCCTTGCTACCACCTATTCTTGTGACCCCAGGCCAGTTACTTTACTTCTCTGAGCCTTCACTACCTGTGTCAGCATTGTCCAGAGACTGCCCGAGGCAGCCGTTTCTGTGATAGGAGGCCCTTGTGGTCAGGGAAGTCTGTGTCTTAGAGATTCTGTTACTCCCACAGTGAAGCCTTTGAGTCTCTTGTCAGATAAATGATTTGCAAATATTCTCTCCCATTCTGTTTTTTTCCCCACTTTTTTGATGGTATCTTTTGAAGTACGACTGTTTTTAATTTAGATGAAGTCCAGTTTATCTATTTTTTTCTTTTGCCACTTAGCTTTTGGTGTTCCTTATATCTCTTAAGGGCTCTATAAAGCTTAATATCATTTTGGGTCAAGAATGGACATTATTTAGAATAGAATCCTTTAAATTTTTATCATGGAAAGTTTTAAACATATACACAAATAAAGGGAATTACCCTTATGTACCCTTCACCAACTTTATTGTCATGGCCAGTCTTGTTTTATCTATATCCACTTTAACTTCTATTCATCTCAAGTGAAATTATTTTGACCTAAATCGCAGACTTCATATCATTTCAAGCATATATCGTTCCATTTGAATCTCTAAGAAATAAAAGGATTCTATTTCTCAAGATAACCACCCTACCATATCACACTCTAAAAACCTGACAATAATTTTTTAATGTTGTAGGATAGGATCTTGCATGTGAGAATTTAAATTAGATCCAGGGGTAAAAATTTGAAAATTCAGCTAATGATGACAGTTCTTCAGTTTTCATAAGTAATTAACCCTTGCTAAACATTCCACGACTTTAAAAAACATTACTCCGCAACGTCACCCTTCAATCTTGTATCAACAGTGCTCTTCCAACTGCAGCTTTCTGTGTTTCATGTGGTGGAGTTTTCAGCGGTGGAGTTTTAATTATGGCAAACCCTTTTTTTCTCCCCCTCAAAACTTTCTTTGTCATTTTGTTTGACACACTTCCATTTTCAACCTCTGCCTAGTATATAAAGTCAAAGATTAACTTAAGACTTTTGCCCTCAATTTCTAGTGTAGAGAGACTATTTGGAAAAATCCTCTCCTTATCTTGAGATTGCACAAACGTTCAGAGAAACCTGGGAAAATGAGGAGACCCCGTCAGCATATTTTCTCCTCTTTCGGCTCTGCAGGGGCTGGAGCTGTGTGTCCCCATCCCATTCCTGGCTAACCGTACTGGCCCTCACACAGGATAGAGCATTGGGGGCTACGTTGCTTCGGGAGGAATGGAACATAGAATGTGGAGGCTGAAAGACACTGTAGAGATGATGATGCTATGAAAGAAAGCTCAGTAAGAAAGAGAGTCTGTGCTATTCAAAAGGTTGGAGATTTAGGGTTGAACAGGCTTCTTAACCGTGGGACTCTTTCAGGGGCTTAACTGTAGAGCCTTTGCATGGCGAATCTCCAAAGGAGATGGCAGACTCCTTTGACCATGTGGGCCTCTTACAGCAGAACTGGCTGGCTCCGGTGGCGTCTGGGCATTGCTGACAGACGTAACAATTGAAGGCTCAGAAAAGCAAAGTAATCGGCCCAGGGTCACAAGAGTAGGTGGTAGCATTGATGCAGGGTGGGTAAATTCCCTCGAGGGGAGATTCGAGTCCTTTACTGAGAGAGGGTCGGTGAGGGTGGTCCTGGCTGTGTGCAGGAAAGAATTCAAGTGCCCTCCAGAGTTAGAGTCAAAAGGAAAGTTTATTAGAGAAGGAAAAATGCTCCATTGACAGAGCATGGTCATCCTCTCAGAGGCAGAGAATGAGAGGGCCTGAGAGAGACCCCAGGTGTTCAAGGAATTCAGTTTTAAGCTGTTTTCCTTTCTGGGGATGGATTTGTAGCTTTAAGGCATGGGGAAGTTGTTGGTAATCTCAGCAGTAACCTTCCTGTAAGTTCCCTGTTGTTTGGCAGTTGTCTGGCTGTGTGCTAATCAGCCAGGTTCCCATGTCAGGCAGCACGTAGCAGGTTCTGAAAATAATTTAATTTAATATTTCGTTATCATGCCTCTTCGCTATTTCAGCATGGCCAGGTCTAGAGTGCCGAGTCCTGACAGGGTCTGGTTGAAAGGGAAATCTCCCTCTGGGCAGTCACTGGGGTTCCCTGGGAAGACTTCTGTCCCTCCAGTCAGAAACCCTAAATCTTAATCCTAGGTCATATTTTCAGAGCTTCAGTAGACTTGTCTGACGAGTGAAGATAGTAATAACTGCCTAGCCCTGGCTCCCACTGATGTAAGGAACAACTGGTGTCTATGAAAGTAGTTTGTAAACCTCGAGTTCTCTGCAGAAGTTGATGTTTTATTGTATCTCTCACTGGTTAGCACCACCTTTTCTTCAATATTGAGCACACCTTGCCCAGAATGTGCATCTTGAGCAAAGTGAAAGACCAGAACAATAGATATAAGTACAAAGATATTGGCACCTGCTAATTTTTTTCAGGGAGGGACAGTGGGTTGCGCTGACTTTCCTTCTTGCTGTGATGGGTATGTTTTCACAAAGTCACTTCCAGTTTTTTTTCCTCCTAAGCCTTCGGACTAAATGCCCACTTCTGCTTTGCTCTCTAGTGATTTCTTCATGATTTGGACCACAGGTCCAGGTGTTTTTGAGGTAGGTTTACTTACTGCTGCCATCCTGTGTTGCTTCATACTCTGTGTCCTGGGAGGGGATGAGCACAGAATTCAGGTGTGGCCTGTGGCTGAGTATTATATGAAAGGACCAGAATCCCCTGCATCTGGAATGATACCCTCTCTAGTTTCACCACGTTTAGACATCATTTTACTTGGGGTGCAGACGTGTGTTGTTCCAGAAGTTTTCATACTCCCTACAATTTATGGGAGGGATAAATGGAATGTTTTCTGGTGTTTTTGACCATGAAATCTTAGACCTGGAGTACATTTGGTTACCACATAGCCTAAGGAGGAAGGAGGTAATGTTTGATTTACATAAGATCCAGGAAATGAGGGAAGGTATGGTGCCAAGAGCTATGTTTCCAACTAGACCTTAATAAATTTCACAGTTCTTCATGCAAAAAAGGCAACTTCCAAGTGTTGCTAATAGAGTTATCTGATGAATGGGAGACAAAACCAGGCTCAGCTTCATCCCATTCCCCATAATCGAAAAACAAATGTCAAGGGTTTAGATCATGTCCCAGCTCTACTATGAGGAAGGGACTTTTGCTTTTGAGGTGGCTTAAGTACCTTAAATTCCTCAGTTGAGAAATTAGAGACACAGATAATGAGACCCACAGAGGATTTTCCAGTTCCTGCATCATGAACTCTGCACAATTTCCAGATGCTCTTCTGAGCTCAGCTGTTTATCAGGTTTCTGTGGCTAGGAAAATGTCACCCACAGTAGTGTTTGGGGATTCAGCTATATTACCTTCATTTTTACAATCTTCTCTTTAGTCATGTAACAGTATTTTCTTGAGGGCCTACTTATGCAAGGCATTGCTTGGTATTGTGAGAGACACAGAAGCAAAAGTTATGCATCTTGCCCTTAAGTTGCTTGAACTTTAGGAGAGAGGCCTGAGAA
The DNA here is from genome assembly GCA_028627145.1 of Eidolon dupreanum. Lineage (NCBI taxonomy): Eukaryota > Metazoa > Chordata > Mammalia > Chiroptera > Pteropodidae > Eidolon > Eidolon dupreanum. Next base: position 15,954,942 of record CM053506.1, on the reverse strand, counting down.
TAAGTAACTTTGCTGAGTTTATGAGCACAGAAAAGAGTGAGTGAATTGTCCTATAAAGCACAACCAAGGTGGTCTCTCTCTGGACAAGGTGAATGATTACCCTTATGATCCTTTACACCCAGAGGGCCTAGAGCTGCTTCCAGGGACTCACAGAGTTGAGATGCCTTTAATAAAATGACTTTTTTCTGTGCACCTGCCACCACTGTACCCACATTCCCACCTAAAGTGGACCACGTCTCTTATTCTTGCCCAGAGTTTAAATAAAAAGTAAAAGATGAAATCAAATTTAGTGGAGACCTTGGAAACTCATTTTCCAAATCGACCTCTCTTTCCAAGTCACATCTGAGTGTATATCATGTAGTTAGCATGACATATGTCCCTCCTTTTGTTCTTATTTTCATCTTTGGTTTAGAGAGAGGTTCAGCAGGAGACATGAAATGTGTCTGGGGACAGCTCTGAGCTGTGGCTTGCTGATTTTCGTGTAATTCTTGGCCGTTTGCCAGTTTGTTTGAGGTCGAACTGTTTCTGGGGCAGGAAAAATGAACCTTGCATTTCGCTACAAAAAACAAACAAGGCTGCTGTTGTACTTGATAAAGCCAAAGCTGCCGATCCAGTGACAGCGCATTAACCATCAGTGACAGCCTCCTGTCAGTGGTGAGTTTCACAGACTTCTGGATTCTCTGGAGAGGGCAGCAATTGTCCGTGAAGGTAATAAATATTGTGGAGTCATTGATTGTCATCACAAAAGAGTTTTCTTGTTCAAGGGCAGAGAAAAAAGAGGCAGAAACCTTAGGAAGCTGTTGTAAACCGGTTTCAGCTACTTTATTTCTTTGAAAGACTGAGGCTATACCATTGACTTGGTATCTTCCTTCCACCTCTCCTACCCCCTAGTGTGGAACAAAATCAACTGAGATTTATCATATTTTAGTAGTAAATATAATGAAACAAGCAAAAAGAGAGCCTAAGACACTTAGAGAAGTAGAAATTTGTCCTCAATAGTTGTGGCACTGCCTTAGTCATTAGGAAGAAAAATAATAGCTGGTCAGAGGTATTTGTTAAAAACAAATATGTGTAGGGCCCCACTATATTCTACCTCCGGCTGATCTTCGCTTCATCTTCTGCCTTTCTCGGATGCACCATGTGTCTGTCCTTGTTTTCACGATTTGGCCTTGCCTAGTGTACTCCTCTTCCCACCCAAACCCCATGTGTTATTTTAGCACTTATCCCTTAATAAAATTTTTTTGGCCATTCTCTCTCAGCGGCTCCCTTCTTTGACCTTGTCTTGTGCTTATATCTCTACTCCTCCCCAGCATTTATTATGGAATGCTTGTGTTTGTTTCTGTGTCCGCTGTGTTTTCTCCCTAGCTGGGTAATTAAATAAACGAATCCTCCAGGGCAAGAGATATTTGTCCAATAGTCCACCCTTCTTATCCCCATGGTGTATCCTGGTTGGCTGGATGTGACTAACAGGTCACAAAAGAGGGGGAAGTGACTATTACAATATTAGAATACTGTCTCCATTGTGTGTTCAAGCCATTTTGGAGCCACACAGGCCTGGTTGAAATGCTTGCTGCACTGCCTACTAGGTGCGTGTCCTTGAATGAGTTACTAGCTTCACCAGGAGCCGTGGGTTTTCTTGCCTCGGCAGGCATGCTACACGTCTGCTTTTGTCTAGCCTCAGGACACAGATAAGCTAGTATTGTTGGCTCCTGGCAGCTAAGTAATCCTTAGCATTTCTGTTTGGTAGAGTTTTGCAGATCTTTGTTCGGGGTTTGGAATTCTTCCCATGGCATTCCCCGAAATAATTACTCCAGGATCCTTTTATCAATGCTCAGCCTCACATTCATGATGTGAAGATGTTTGGTTTGACTTTTATTGTGGCACTCAGGTTGCTTTGGGGTTTGAGTTAGTATTTATATCTTTTTTATTTTTTTAATCAGAAAAATAAATAAGTTCTCTTACCTTAGATGTTCTGTATCTGCCTAGCAGTCTCTACTCAAAGCACCTAGAAATAAAATGGCCTTAAGTATGAAAATTGTCTCCTACCCTAGAAGCCTGGAAGTTGCTGTCCTGTTATGATAAAACCCTCTTTTTTCTGATTTCCTTGATTTCGAAATTAGAATCCCCAGTCCCCTACCCCTATCCTCCTTCAGCCTCAGCCGGCCTGAGATCCAGGGCATGGGAAGATCTGCTCCAGCTTGCTCCTTGTTCGGGGACCAGCTGTGTACTGGGAACAGATGAGATCTTCAGGGCTTTCCCAGTCATTTCCCTCACAGAACTCTGGCTGCAAAGTAGTTCAGAATGGGAGTTCTGGGGCCCAAGGGCCCTGAGTCCACACTCCGACCACCACTGTCAGATCCAGTATAAGTGTAGTCTCATAAGCAGGATTCTAGGGCACTGACCAGGTGCATGCATGTCTGCTCAATGTTCAGCTGACCCTCTATTCTGGTTTTTGTCTTATTAGTAACTTCGGATCTACTATCATGACTCCTGTATTATTGTAAAGGAAAAGGTCTTTGGAGAAAGAGACTTCATTCAAATCCTTGTTCTCCCACTACTGGCTGTGTTACCTTGGGCAAGGTCTCCACATGCCTCAGTTTCTTCAGCTGAACAATAGTAGTACCTATGTCGTGGGAGTTAAATGGAGTTCCTAGCACAGAGTCAGTGCTGAACAAGTAACAATCTCTCCCCACCTCTGTCCCATAATTTAAAAATTATAAATGCATAGGCTGCTTAGAAAAATGTTGCCAAAAGTTTCTTAAATTAGCCATAGTGAGAGGATGAATGCTGCTAGCCATGAAAGTATATGTGGTTGCAGTATGTCTTCTTAAATAATAAAAGTTAGTCCGAATCCAAAGGTTTCAGCATTGCTGTGTTTGGGGAGACAATGAACTGGGGAGGAGGAGACTAGGTCAGTGGAATGATGTCTCAGACACTGCTTGAGGCTATAAACAGTCGTTAAACTACAGCATTTTGATAACATAATCTTGCCTAATTCTAGTTTTGTGTGACACTTCCCTTTTTTTTTTTTTTTTAAATTGGTACATTCATGCTGAATTTAATTCTGCATCAGCAGGCAGATGACTACAATTATGTGAAGAAGGATTTGACTTACCTTTGAGCCTGGATCACTTACATAAAAGAACCCTTTTTTTCTAGACTGGCAGAAATTGCTGATGATCATCTTGCCTCTTAAAATCCCAAAGCTGACTACATTGTCACTGGGTTGTGATAACATCTGCAGGGAGGGCATGACAAAAAGTGAAGTGAAGTTGCTTTCCTGGTAATGCCTTCATTTGCCAATTCAGCCTCCCCCACCCCCCACCATATCTCAGTGCTTATTGTGGGTTGGTCAGCAAGGGGCTGGGGCAAGGAGAAGCAGATTAGTGTAAAGAAGCCATTATCAGCAATCACTTTGTTAGAGTGTATGATATTGTGCTAGCTGTAATGCTTTGGGTTTAGTGCTGCTTTAATTTTGATGATTTAGGTTGAATTTTTATGAAATTATTTTTGGATTTCTAGTAATTTTGTCGAGAGTCTACTTATTCAGAGATCACTACTGATGAATATTGTTTAGAAATGGGGAATTTTTCCATAGCCAATCATAGCAAAGGAAGTCTGTGGTGTAATATTGATGATTTAGGTTGAATTTTTATGAAATTATTTTTGGATTTCTAGTAATTTTGTTGAGAGTCTACTTATTCAGAGATCACTACTGATGAATATTGTTTAGATATGGGGAATTTTTCCATAGCCATAGCAAGGGTCCTTGAGTATTTTGCTCATGGCAGTATCCCCAGTGCCTAGAACAATGAGTGCCTGCCTGCACACTATGGGTGTTCAGTAGGTGTGGAACTCACAGATAGGTACACTCACGCCATGGTACTCTCTGGAGAACTTCAGGTGCCACTCTTCCTTGTTAGCAGGTAAGTTTGGATCTGAGTTGACCATGAAGGGCCGAGGGTGCCTTTTCCTCCAGTTTAGCTGTCAAAGGTAATAATGGTACACATGTTTTGTGGTGATACAGAGGTTGCCAGAGAACTGAGGAAATAAAAGGAGAGAGTGCTGGAAACAGCTTTTTCTGGTGGCTGTGTCTCGATGTCCAGGCAGGTCTTTCTGGCAGGTTGGTCTGTAGGTGACAGTGGTAGCACGACACGGGGTAGACTGCTTAACCGTGTCTTGAGTATACGTATTTGCCAAAGAATGGCTCCCTACTCCCCAGACACCTGCAGCAGCAGAACTACTTCTTTCTAGTACTCCTCTCTTCTCTTCTCCATAGCAATGGGGCTGAGGTTCATTCTTTTTGTGAGCCTCAAGGAAATGGCTCAGCTGGCTTGGCTCATTCATTTCCTTTTGGGAAAGTCGATGTGACCTTGACCATCAGTGGGAGACCTGCAGCAAGCACATTGTGTTTGGCTGAATTCACTAATGATTGAGAAGTACTTCTGGCAACTTGCCATGCTGTAAATGTTGGGTACTGCTAATTTATTGTCCTAGGTGGTGGTGGTGGTGGTGATGATAGGTACTAATTTGTAAGAATCATTGCTGATTTACCTGGGTCATGCCCAAGCACAGTGCTGCTCCCATGGAGGCCCTTGATAAAAATCACTGAAAGACAATTGTTGCAGAAAATAGAAAGATGAGATATACTTACTTTGAGCTATAGAAAATATACTTAATTTGCAGCTTAAGAAGTTAGTAGAAAGTAACTTGGGATTTATAAAATCCTCCAAAGATTTTTCTCCTTGAGGAAAGTCATTTTTGTGAGTCCAAATCCAAACACAGGCCTTTTGTCCTTTGCTAGTGTTGTCTTTGTTAGAGGATTGTGGGTTAGCTGTGACCTGCCATTTCGGGAACAGTGGCCAGATGAGAGCTGGCTTACACCACTGACTAGGAAAAGTCAGATCAGGACAACAACCCCAGGGCCTTTGCTACTTGGGCACAGCTTGCGGTTAGAGAGCCATTTTCTCTATAAGCTGAGCTTAGGGAAGAAAGCATGACAAACGAAGGTGGTGAACTTTTCAAAAGCAAGGCTGGGTTTAAATATAGATGCTATGCTTTACTGGCAACTTTGGAGGCTGCGGTGGGACTTTTTGTACCTTTTGTAAGACAAGTGAGGAAAGATGTTGGCACCTGTATGTGTGCAATTTGTTTATGAAACATAAACTCGCCTGTAGAAACAAGGGCTCGAGAGGTCAGTGTCCAAGGTAGCGTGTCCTACCTTAGCTGGGGAAGATGTGACTCTCCACCTGTCTGCGAATTGCCTCAATCCCTAGAGAAAGTTGAGACAGCCTGGCTTAAAGCACTGTTATTTATTGAGCACTGACTGGCAGGGGTGGGGGTGGAAGAGTTCTGTGAAACTGACAATCACTGTGGGCTTGATTTTCTTTCCCAAGAGGGAGAAACAACACCTTGGGAGCTATAGTGTCCAGTCCTTATTCAGAGAAATGTAGCTCTTTTTTTGCTTTAGAGCCTTGATAGATGTATACCCGAGTCTGCTCAGAGCTGAGTGGAGCTGATGGGAGCAGGGGCCGCCTCTGTCCTCCATTGTAGGCTCCAGCTTTAGGTGAGTCCAGGGCTGGCCATCGTGGGTTTGCAGCACATCCTTCTCAATATTCCACAGCAGCTGTCTGGAGTTTTTTCTGCTGTGCCTGAACTGATGTCATTTCCCCCTTGGCAGACAGTTTCGGCTTTGCTGCGTCTGAGATATGTCACGAGAAGGTGGGGGTGGGTCGGAGCCAGGCGGGGGTGGGGGGGAGAGTAGCGAGGAGAGCAGGAGGGAGAGTGCCTGCTTGGTCCCAGGACTCTGTTTACTGTGCCTGCTTTGCTAAGGAAGGCCACTTAACTGGGACCTCGGAGCTCGCGGGCCCCCACCCCAGGGGAAATGCTCATTCTAAGACTTTAACTTTTCCAAGCCCTTTGTTGCAAACGTTAGTGTGGACGATGCTCTTGCAGGATGCCTTTCCTTTTGGGTCTTAGACAGGTAATTGAACTGGTTGTATGTGGATCGGATCGGGTCGGGAAGGGAAGAAGGGTGGGAGCTTGTTTATGGTACTACTGCTTTGGGTGGAGAGAACCTTTTAGAAAATGTCTCGCAGTTATAACAGGCCAGCCCTCATACAGAAATTTCCAGTCTCCTCTTGTTTGCTAGTTGCTCCTTACTTCCAGAGCCACCATATTCTTAACCCCCTACATCCCTGAGGTCTCTATGGGACCATCCTTTCTGATTTTCCATTAAACACCATAAAGCTATTTCCAGAGCTTTATGGAGGAAACAGTTGAGGGAGGAGGCGGGGGAGGGTGAGAGGCTGAGTGGGATTCTTGATCAAAACCCTTTTTATTCCTTCTCTATTTTGATTTGGCTAATTAGTAGAGATTTTTTTTTCACAGTCTTCTGGTTTTAAAGAGATTCTAAGTGGGGAGAGGGGAGCTTCTTTTAAAGGGAAAGGCTCCCAAAGTCTTTTTCTTTTTAAGCATGTGGTCAGGGCTATATGGCTGATGGACGTCCTGGACACCTCAGAGGGATAGGGGTGGGACTGGCCACATTTTGGCCTTGCTGACCGATCTTTCAAAGTCAATAGACCCCTGTGGCTGAGACTTGATTGCTTTTCAAGACACCGTTTGAAGTAGGGATACTAGTGTGGGACGAGAAAACAGTAGCGAGTGACCAACTGCTGTCTGCTACGAACACAGCTGTTGCCAACTATTTGTTCCAGGGCTTCTGAGAGTTGGCCGTCCCCACCCCCTCTTTGGTCTGAAAGGCTTGTCTGTATCGGAATGCGTAACTGTAACCAGCGGCGGCTGTGCGAGGGGGTGGGGAGGGACACACACCCTCTGCTGCCTGTTCCTGGGTGAGGAAAAGCCACAGATGAGATCAAACCTTAGAGAGCTGCTGCTAGGGACTGCTGGTTTGATTTCTCAGAAAAGTGCTAGGTGAGCAAGTCTTTCTTGGGTTGCCTGAAATTCCTTAAAAGTAAGCTTCTCTGAAAAGCTCTACACATTGCTTTACTGCTCTGGTTAGGCTTCATTGTTCCTTTGATGCAGAGTGGGGGCTCCATTTGAGCATTTCCTCTGTTGCCCAAGAAAGGCTGTCATTTTAACCTGTGGGCAGATGAGCTCTGGAAAGGATTTTGAGCAGCGTTGGAAATAGTATATGGTTGAAGCATCCCGTTCTTTGTCAGATGGCAGAGGAGAGTGCCTGATACAGTGGAAAGAGCAGGACTTGGGGAGCCAGAAATACCTGCACCCATATCCTGGCTCCCCCAGCGTCTTGAACAGGCCACCTAATTGCTCTGAACCTCATCTTTGAAATGGAAATAATAAGACCTACTCAGTTATTGGGAGGATTTCACAAAAGAATGTATTTAAAATAGCACTTTGGCTGGCTGAGAGTAGGCCTGTAGTAAAAATATAGCTGTTATGCCCACATTCCTGAAGGGTACAAGACAGCAGGGGTACAGGAAACTGGAAGCTAGAGGGATGGCCTCCTTTTCAGAGTTGGAGGGTATTGTGAGCAGGAGCTCCTGCACCTGTCATCTGGTGACTACCATTGTGCCTTGACTGCGAGTTGAGAGGCTATCACTTACTGTACAAATACACTATTAATCTCATGTACTGGGGAGGGTCTGTGGTCCAGTAACCTCCACTCAGTTAAGTGAGAGGAGAGTTGATTGTCACGGGGGGCATCTCAGAGGATCAACAGTATGTGAACCTTTAGCTTATTTTTCTGAACAGTTTCCTGGTAGAAGGCTGAACTGGAGGACCTAAGCGTCTGTGATTCAAGCTTTGCATTTAAAAACCTTTAAGTATTTTGGTTACATGATTTTGTATATTTCTAGCATTTCTGTGGCTTACAGTGTAACTAACATGTTCTTTATTGAATCTATGTCAAAGCCTGCCTTCTAAGGATTACTTGGTGATAATTCTGTTTTTTAAAAAAATGACACAAAAACATGCTATTAGTGTTTATCATATATAATGTGTTTTATATATTTTTTCCCTCTTAATTCACATAACTAACAATCGTGCTTTATTTAAATGGTAGTGGGTTTCTGTTTCTATAGAAGTGCATGCAGATTGCAGAAGTTAAGCCACTTTCCCAAAGTTGCTCAGCTAATTAGGGAAATGGTAGTTGAAGTGTTTTTTTTTGTTTGTTTTTAACCTTGGTCTTTTGATTAAAAAGCCTAAAGATTCCCTCACTACCTAAACTGCTTTGCCCCATATCTGTGAGAGTGGAATAGGTTAATGTGTTTTTCCAGTTGGGGTGTATTTTCTGAAGGTTGTTCCCAGGTGGCCTAGGGACTAGATAAGATATTACTTGTCTGTGAACATTTGCATTTTACTCTGTGAAGACTGTCATGCAGGCACCATCTACTGAATAATGCCACTGTATGGAGATTTTGAATACTTAATGAATGTGGGCCTGGCACAAAGGATGGAAAGACAAATCTTTATTTCCTGGAAGCTCACACTCTTAATGCTGGCGTTCTCAAAATGCATACAAATAACCTGGGAGTGAGGCTTATTAAAATGTAAATTCAGTAAATCTTGGGCCTGGGGTCCAGGAATATCCATTTCTATGAAGTTCCCAGGTGCTTCTAACTCAGTGTCTGGTCTCACTTTGAGAGACTAACCCCTCCCCCCTCTGCCTTTTGTTGCAAGGAAGTAATTACATGACAATGGTGAGACTAGCTGAGGAATCTCCAGAGACTGGGACTGCAGAGGGTAGGAAGGCAACTAAATCAGGTTGGGGGAGGGGAGGTGGCAGAAGGCTTTCATGAGAAGGTGATATCTGATCTGAATCTTAAAGGATGAGTAGGAGATTACCAGACATATGAGCTGGGGGGAAGAGCATTCTAGACGGATCAGGTTGGGAGTGTTTTTGTTTTCTCCTGTGAATGAGAAAGGGAACTGTCATCTGTGAATGTTATTAAGGTCTTAGCTCACCAAGTATTGGTGTCCTTTATGACACAGAGAAGGATGAATGCATTAGGGCCCTTCAGTCTAATGAATTGGCATGAATCAGTGTCTGTAAGGGGCAGATAGACTTGTAGCTTCCAGTGAAGTGTCTGTACTGTCCTTTGCATTAAAGAACTAATACAGCCTTGACCAAGGAATAGTCTTTTACTTAAAGGAACTAAAGTTCAGAAGAGAGTCAACTGCTGAACTTTTTGGGAATGGCACCATGTACCAGATTTTAGGTAAAACACAGTTGAGCATGCTGTTCCTTTATTATCTGGCAAGATCAGAAAATGAGTTTCCTGGTTAAGAGAGAATCCATCATGTATACCTAACAGAGGGTTTACTGATTTCCAGAGAACACGATGGCAGTAGAATGTTCTTCTGTTGATTTGAATGAATTCAATTTCCTGTTTGATTCAGAAGTCATCGATTTTGTAATGCGAGAGGATTCTTATGACCAACACTATCTGAAAAGTATTGTGCACCTATTACATTAAAGGCATGTTGTGAATACACAGAGGTATAAACCCTCCCTCTGCCCTCAAAGGGTTTACAGTGAGGTGGGGGACACAGAACAAGTACACAGGCATGGAACATTTGCAGGTGGTCCTGAGTGATGTTAGAGGGAATCAGAGTGCTGCAGGAATTCGGAGGAGTGAAGAGATGGCTTTCTGCAGGTGGCCCTTTCCAGAGTCCGGTAGTCTCAGTTGTTACACTGTGGGTGTGTGGAAAGAGCAGTTGATGATAAGTTGTAGTCTATGAAATGCAGGCTAGATCTGTCAAGACAGTAATTTATATCTTGCACCTTGGAATGTCGCCTTTCTCTGTGGAAGGGGCCCACTTGTTCCTTAAGTTGTCCTCACACGATAAAGTAAGATGACCCCTGATACTGGAAATGAGTAGTCTCCAACAAAACTGGGGTGGATCTGAGACCCTCTTGGGCATTTTGCTCTTGCCACATTAGAATTTGTCATGGATAGGGACATAAGGGACTAACTCCTGGCCCAAGGAGCTGTTTGCATTCTTGATAGGGGGAGCTGGTACCTACGGGCCATTGATAGGCCTGATGCTGGATGTCAGGGCAACCAGAATGTTGAACCTCAGTTACTCCCTGGGCATAGTAAGAGATCTAAGGATCTCACAAGGACAACACTGAAAATGCTATGGTGATAGCCAGCCTTAAGCTGCAAGGTGGGAGCCGTAACTAGGGAGAGGGAAGAGGGAATTTGCCGACTTTTAATTGAACCCCTAAACTGCTGAATAGTAGCCAACATTTACATGATACTTTTATTATTTCATCACAACAGCCACCCATGAGGTAGGAGGTCTGTCTTATCTCCTTTTTACTGTGAGGAAACCGAAACTCAACGAGTTGTCTATTCAGAATCACACAGGTAATGTATGACCCTGGTGGCTCTGGGGCCAGGTCTTCTCGGTATTGCCCTGCTCATGCATATCGCTCTGGTATGGTACCTGCATCAGAGGCTGCTGCCAGACCTTCTGCCTACATGTCCTCTGCCCTGCCGAAGACCAGGTGTTGACTTCAAGTCACAATTACCCTCCTGTGTGTGCTTAGCCTCTCTCTCCAGGTTCAGGACAAATTAAGCAAGACCCTTCTTGGAAGAGAACTGGCTGTGTATAATGCAGCACACACCAAGGTGACACTGTTTGTACTACCTGAGATTGAAGCCACAATGCTTATCGGAACTGATTTGTAAAAATCTTGCGACAGCGCCATAAAACACCTCATTTCCTTACTGTCCCCTAAAGGTGAGAAAGGGTGGTTATTATCTAAGCCCTTTCAGGTGAATTTTTAAACTGCCAACCATCTCTGTTGCAAGAAGCTGCTTTTTTTTAAAGGAATGTGGCTTGTTTTTCATCACATTCCTGTTATCAAAGCAAAGAGAAACCAGTACTGCACAGTAATTTAGTGGAAAAGAAGATTCTATCTGCTGATTTTGAAACTTTTATTCAGGATGGAGCCAAAGAAAACATTCACTTCCTCCAGTGACATCCCATGAGTTTGATCCACCCCCTCCCACCCCCTTTTCCTTGAAGAGGTAAATTTTAGTTCAGAAAAACAGAATAATGTTGGGCTACTTAAAAAATTGGGCTGTTTACTTGAAACTAATAATAAAATAAAATAAAATGCTTAAAAAACTGGGTTATAAAATTCCTTTTCCTACCCTAACTCCCCCGGCACTTTTTGACTTTGTGCTAATTTGTAGTTGAAACAGCCCTGCAGGTTGACTTGCTTTAGCTATTTCTGCACCCCTCTGTAGCCATTACTTCTCTGGGCAGGACTCAACTGGACTTGAACCCTAGATCTCACAAAAGCCCTCTGTTGCTGGCTGCTGGAAATGGTGATTCAGTCTTAGGTGATTTGCTTGACCTCTCTTATTCTTTTAGCTGAAACAGAGAGGTGGAACAGTGGTGGAAAGCAGTATGCATTTCAGGAAAGAGAGACAGGCTTTGAGAATGGTTAGAGTATGAGACAGTGACTGCTCTTCCTGAAAGTGGCTTAGGGTTTGCTGGAACTGCGTCACACATAAGACATTGGTTCCCTTGGGCACTGCGTTGAAGAGGCCAGAATATTTATTATTGTTTGGTTCTCTTGCTTAACACATCCTCTCAAGAGCTTCCACTGAACTGTGACACGTGATCTTATTCTTGGTTTCAAATACTGCCCAACTTATCGTGTGGTTTTTCATCAAGTGTTTGGAAATCCCTGGTTACCTACCAGGCAGTGGGATGAATACCTGTGACTTCCCACTCCTCCGGGTGTGGCTCTAGAGTATGGTGGGGAGGTCCAGGAGGGGGGCAGGCTGCCAACAAAAATAGAATATGCAATCACCGCGCCCCCCACCCCACCCCACCCCCCCGGTCTCTGGGTGTAGTTCCAAATTTACGGGCCAGGCTGGAATCGTCCTAGTTTACTGTAAACTTGTCATGACCAGAGAGCTGTAAGTAGGTCTCTCAGTGGTCATGCAAAATCACATCACTACAGCCTCTTCCTAACGCCTTTAGGTGTCCTTCTTGTACCTTGTAGCTAAGAAGCACAGGGAACATGGGGCAAGACTAGCTTCTGGGGTTATTTGATGGTCAGTCACCAGGAAAAGTACTTTCTGAAGGTTCTTTGCATGTCTGATCCTTTGCTAGGGTAGGTGCACTTGAGAGATTGACATCAGTCCTGCTTTGGGGGAATTTACAGAGTACTTGGCGAGCCCAAGAGGCAACAAGACCAAATGGAACATGATACTGCACTAAACTGTGTGGTACAATTTGATGGGAACAGTGATTCTAAACTAGGGGCAGTTGTGCCCCTGTCTCTAGGGGACGTCGGGTAATGTTTGGACATACTTGGTGGTCAGAACTAGAGGGGTGAGGTGTTGTGACCAGCACCTATCATGTAAAGCCAGGGATGCTGCTAATAAACATCCTTTGGTGTGCAGGACACGTCACAACAAAGAATGATCTGGCTCCAAACGTCAGTAGTGCCAAGGTGGAGAAATTCTGGGCCAGAAGCTACTGATCTGTGGTGCAGTCCACTCTGCTTAGCAAGCAGTCATGGAAGTCACAGGCCTCAGAGAAGGTGGAATGTTTTGATAAAGGGGAAAGAGGTGTACTTTTTTATTTCTGCTGCATTCTAAGCATAACGTATTAGTTACCTGCCCAGAGATTTAGAATTGTGACATCTTGGTCACCCCTATCAGCAGGTACTATGTCTTGTCAAAGACAGATACAGAGGTAATTTTTTATGGTCAATAGGTAAGATCCAGCCCTGGAACTAACATTTTATCTCTTTTCATCTGGGTGAGCACTTCCCAGAAGGATAGGCTCTCAGTAGTGCCCAAATAACTATACAGCTTAAAGAACAATTAGGCTCCTTATTTTAATAATAGGCCATATTTCAAGCCAAGTGGCAATCTTTAAGTATGAGGCCATAGATTCATAAAGTTATTCAGAGTCTTTTGGAGATGGAGCCTCTGGATTCTGAAGATTTTTTTAATCTTGTATCTGTTTATAGGGAGAACTTCTTTTTCCCTCCAGTTTTTAAAACAAGTTCTGCCCAGTTTTATTAAAGAAAAAATTTGCATGATTTACTTTTCACCGGTCTGTTCTGGCATGCTTCTAATGATATCGGAATCACCTGGATCAATGATAGCCAGTGTGCATACTCTGTCATATTTTGCACATACTGTGCCCAATTCAATATTATTACCACTGTAGTAATGAACTTGGCCAACATGGCGTAGTACTCTATTTCAGATCTCCTCAAGGCTGGGCAGTTGCTGACGAGGATGACCAGTTTCGCTTTGCCTCGTCTGATTGTTTTCAGAGCCTGTTTGTACCCCAGCACATACTTTACACTTTTCATAACAAGTTGGAGCCTAGAGTTGATAAACTCCAGGGACATTTTTGTCTTTTTTTTGCAGCCACCATTTTCCTGCCTTAGGTGTGGGAAGGCCCTCAACCAAGAGCAGCTACCCTATGGAAAGCATTTTTAATGTGACCCTTAGTCCAAGGTGGAATTAAACCGTTTCTTCGAATAGTATTGAACTTTTATTGCAATAGAACTCTGGTACTGGTCTCTAGACGAACAGGCAACAAAACGAGTCCCATTATTATTTCTTTGGCTCTCAACCAACGCCTGCTGCGGGGGGCTAGAACTGCTGAGAAAAAATGAGATTAAATTTAGGAATTTTGCTTAAAATGAGGAATATGTCCCTGAGACCCCATACATCTATTCTTCACTGTCAGATGAAACTCTGGTGAATCTCTTTTAAAGCAGATCAGCAATTAATTAACTTGTACCTTCGATATTTCAGATCCCTTTGAAAACTGTTCCTCTTTCTGGGCTAAGCAATTGTTTGATTTGATCAAGAGCCATTTTCAGCATATAACAAAGACTTTGATGATCTAAAATGCAGTCATAGAAAGAATATCGAACCTAAAGTCAGAAGACCACAGAGTTTTGACAGCCCCAGTTCTGTCACCTGCAGCCTTAGGCTAAGTGTCAGTTCCTTATCCATAAGATGAGGGTAAATTTTTCATTTTAACCTAACAGCTAAGTTATTGCAAAGCTCCGCAAAGGTAAAGTCCATATCTCATCTATAGTTTTTTTGCTTTTGTTTGGTTTTTTTTGGTGGCTGTAAGCATCTAGCATGAAAGTTTAGGATAACTGCTAAGCATTAAATTCTTCCTACTCAAATTTGGGCTTTAGCTCCAGAAAACTTGTTTTAAACTGTGTGAGTGCTCTGAACCTTGGGTTCCTGTTAAAAGGGGGAATATATAACATAGATAAAAAAGCCCAGCCAAATACTCGCTAAACACAGTCGCTGGGCAGAACATGGTTCTCTGTCTTTTATTTATTTATTTATTTATTTTTTAATTTTAGTTTCAAGTATACAGTACATTCGTTAGACAACTGTATCATAAAATGATCCCCACAATTGCTCCCTCACTCCCAACCCTCCACCTAGCCAATGTATTAATGCTGACTGCATTTTCTATGCCGTGTTACCCATCCCCATGACCATCAGCTACTAATTTGTACTTCTTTAACCCTTACCCCATTCTCCCAGCTCCCCAAACCCCCTCCCCTTTGTCTGTCATCAAATTACTATATTCGTGAGTCTGTTTTTGATTAGTTTGTTCTTTTATTCTTTAGATTCTGCATATAAGTGAAATCATATAGTGTTTATCTTTCTGTCTCTGCCTTAAGTACCTTCTAGGTCCATCAAAGCAATATCTTTTTCCATTCCCTTCCCTTTCATATGTAGGGGTTTTGTTTTCTTATCCTTTCAGCCACTCTATATTTTGGTTGGAGCACTTAATTCTTTTCCATTTAAGGTACATATCTATAGGAATGTAGTTGTTACCATTCTTTATTCCTGTTTTTGATACATGTTTTTTCTACTTAAAGAAGTCCCTCCAACATTTCCTGTAATACTGGCTTGGTGGTGATAAATTCCTTTAGCTTATATTTGGGAAGCTCTTTATCCTTCAACTCTAAATGATAGCTTTGCTGGATAAATTATTCTTGGTTGTATATCCTGGATCTTCATCCTGTAGAATATTTTTTGACAAGCCCTTCTATCCTGCATAGTTTCTTTTGAGAAATCAGCTACCAGTCTTATGGGTGTTCCCTTATACGTAATTATTTGTTTTTCTCTTGCTGCTTTTAATATTCTTTCTTTGTATTTAACCTTTGCCATTTTAATTATGATGTGTCTTGGTGTGGGCCTCTTTGGATCCCTGAGTTTTGGAATTCTCTAAGCTTCCTGGGGTTGTATATGCATTTCTTTCACCAGGTTAGGGAACTTTTCCATCATTATTTCTTCAAACAGCTGTTCAACATCTTGATTTTCTTCAGTTACGCCAATCAGTTATGCTGATCAGACGGATATTTGGAGCCTTAATAGTGTCCCATATCTTCCTTAAATTATTTTTATATCCTTGGCATCTTTTTTCTTGTCGTTCTGATTGAGTATCCTGATTGGCTTTCCTGTCTTCTAGATGGGGCATTTGATCTTCTTCTTTATTCACTTTATTTATTCTTTTTGTTTGTTCCATTTACTGTATCTCTCATCTCAGATAATGTATTCTTCATTTCAGACTGGTTTTCTTTTATAATTTCCATTTCCATTTTTATGTTTTTTATCTCTTTGTTGAAGTTCTCACTGAATTTATCTACACTTCTCAAAAGTTCATTGAGCGTCTTTATAACCAGTGTTTTGAACTCTGCATCTGTTAGATTACTTGACTCCATTATATCTGGATCTCTGTTCTCTTCTCTCATATGGTTTCTGCTTCTTTGTCTTCCCATTTTGGCTGCCTTTCCATGTCTGTTTCTGTGTACTAAGCAAAGCTCCTAAGTTACCCAGTCTTAGTGTGGATTTGTGAAATAGGTGTCCAGTGGCACAGTCCTGAGAGGGGTTTGGCTGCAGGCCAAACTTAGCCCAAGCCTGTGCCCTTTGGGGCCACCTGTTAAGATTCAGCAAGCAATCCACAGATGCTGTGTTTATAGTTGCCTCAAAAAGCCACACCAGAAACTGAGGCTGCCTCCAGTGTGAGTCTCAGCAAGGAGCACCTGACTCGCTGAAGATACACCTGGATGTGGCTCGGTTGGGGCCATGAGTTGAGGGAGGCGGGATTTCAGGGAATCCTCTGGGCAGAGGGCACTCTGTTATCCAGTTTGATGACCTCATGGCTATGGCAGCACAGTGTCTGGTGCACTGGTAGGGGGGTGGGCTCAACAGGGAACAATGGATACCGCATGGTACTTCTGTACGGAGCGAGTCTCGCCTAGGCCCTCACTCCGACAATGTCTCCTTGTAAGTCCCTGGTGCCCCCTGCGCACAGTCGAATCAGCACTGGTGCTCAGAGTGAGCAGGTCTGTCACTACAAAAATCCATTTGCGGACATGGCCTCTTTAAGAGGTGTCTGCTGCTGCCACAGCCTTGGTCTCACTCTGCCACTTGGGACCCGGCAGCCCCGTGTCCTCACCCCATCCTACCTTCTGCCGTTGCAGAGTGAGTTCTTGAATTTCTCCCTAATTGTATGGCTTGTTCATCGCAGGCGATTTTTCCTTGCTGCTTGCTCCTTGTTTCCATCACAACTTTGATTTAGTTGCCAGAGGGATGAACAGAGCCTCTATCATCTACGCCATTTTTTTCTTCGGTTCTCTGTCTCTTGAGTGTTGTGGCAGGAGGTTTTCCTGATTCCGCAGAGGTGTTCCCCTCATGCAGGGAAGAAGGGCCCTCTTCTTTGTCCAGGTACTTATTTTACGTGTCTTTGGTAAGGTGTTTCTTGAGTCTCAATGTGGAGAACTCAGATGTCTTCCGTTATATTTGGGCCTCTGCACAATGCCTTAACTTCAAGGTGAGGGGATGAAGGAGCTATTACTGAACTTAAGAGCAGGGGGAACTACACGGATGCCCAAAGGGGCCAAGCAGGGACATGCTTGAGTCAAGCAGATGGGCTATTGGACAGTAGGGATTGCACTGGAGGCTCTGGTGGAGCCAGAGCCCATGCTCATCTGTGACCCAGCCTGATGTGCCTTAAGGCCTTAAAATGTGGCCCTGAATTTTCAGGAGAAACTGGAAATCTGAATTTCTACATGAATCCTCATTTAAAAATGTTGACAGATAATTCCATTTTCTAAAAAATTGGGAAAAAAAGGAACCACGTGGGCTTAGAACTGATTAGTGAGCCCATTGTGGCCTGAGAGCTACCAGTTTGCAATCCCTGCTTTCAAATAAAGCAGGAGAGGTAGCGATACAACATGGGAAGGAAAGGACTTGCCTTCATGGGATCAACTGTGGACACGAGTCAGCTGAATCACCTTCCTGCTCTGCCAGAGTGCCACCTGCTCTGTCACATGTTACCTGCCATTTCGTCCCTCACCTCTGCACCAGCCTTTGCTGAAGATGCCACATTTCTCAGTCTGCTTTCTGGAAAGCTATTCCTGGCGGAAGAGGGATGAGGGATTGCCAGGGGTACCTCAAAGCAGGACTGCTTTTCCTTCTAAGTGTCCAGGGGTGAGAGTGGCGTATTAACCCAGTGTCCTATACACTGCAGCCAGCCAGACCCTGCAGACCTGCATGCACTAGGACATGGGCAAGTAGCATTTAATAAAACCATGGAATATGTTGCAACTTCCAGGCTTTGCTCTGGGATTTTCCTACCAGGGTCAAGTGTTTTTTTCTGAGTTTGTTATTCAGGTTTCTAATAGCAACACAGGAAATAGATTTTAATTTCTTTGCTGGCTGCTGTGTTTGGGGGCTGTTTAATGAGGATCCAGTTGCAATGCAACTTTGACTGCAGCGGTACTGGTATGGATTAGGAGGGTACCCAAATAAGATGTTACTTTTCAAAAATTTTACGTTTATGGTGTACTGTATGTATGTTTTTATGGACTGAGGCAGAGAGAGTATAAATAATGTGCCTTGATTCTAAGTGGCTACTCTTGGGGGTAATTGTGTTGGGATGTTTTTGAGATTCTACACAAAAAATTAGACTTCCACTTTTACAAGGCAAAATCTGTGGTCTGTTGGACGTTTATAATAAATGTAGGGCAGTGGTTCTCAAACTTGAATATATGTGAGCATAATCAGGGGAATGTGTTTTAAAAGGCAAGCCTTAAAATGTACAGCTAAAACTTACCAGATTTCATTAACCAATGTTACCCTAAAATAAATAAATAAATAATAAAGGACAGGTCTTCAGTCTGCCCTCAGAGGTTCTCAATCTACGTTCTTAACAGCTACTCAGTGTTTCCGGGCTATTGGGAAACACATCTGTGTGCTGTTGAATTTGCTGTCTACTTTAGGGCAAATTTACTTATTTGTGAGATGCCCTGATTAGTTCTGATTCACTGTGTCACCCTTCCTGGGATTCTGGAACCTGTCTGTCTTTGGGAGGAGACTGACAGATTTGTCCCAGTAGGCCCGGGAGGTTGAAGTAAACAGCGCCCCTCCCTGGGGTAAGGAGGGCCCCGAACTCCCTTCAGCAGCACACTGCAGCCCGTTCTCGAAGCAGCAGCTGCTTCCATTGGTTCTAGGCTTTTCTTTTCTTTCATCTTTTCTTTTCTATGCTTTTTTGTTGTTGTTCCAGGTTTTTCTCAAGTGTGTCAGTATCTCAAGTCTTAGGCTTTACCCTTAAAGGTGCTTTACAACTAGCAGGTGAGACACTGGCGTTCCTGAGCCCAGGGAGGAGTCTAGAAGCCCTAAGGGGTAAAAGTACACTGTCAGGTTTGAGGGATGAGACTGAATCTTATCAGATTAGATTTACTGGCTTGGTTAGGGGTTAAATTCCTAGAAATGGCCTGCCCTTATCAGAAAGGATGAAATTGAGCTCCTTTAGCTAGTAAAGCTTAAAGGCATAATTGTCATATATAATAAGTGAAAGAGACAAAGTAGCATGTAACCATCCCTACCATCAAAGAAAGGGAGATTAGACTAATGCATAGAAAACGATAGGCCAGGATTTCTTTGCTGAACCATTTCATTCCTCTGCTGGGCTCCCTTTCCTTCACCCTCAACTCTCCTATAACCTCTTTCCACTCAATTCAAAATGTGTGCCCTTCAACAGTTCAACTTATCTTCCTCGGCTCTCCAAACAGCCTTCAAAACCAATAGTATTAGGAGAAAAGTAAGTTTAACTTCTTCATTGTAAAATAGAGGTAAATCCACATTAAAGAATATATTTTTTTATGACCACCTAAAATCATTTTCTAATAGAGGACCTGGAAGTACTGCAATTTCAGAATTTGGACATTCTGTCTTAGGATAGAACAAAAATAGTTGATTCTGAGTTGCTGGTTGCCTTTTCTCATTTAGCCATTTCAGATCTGTCTTGTTTATGAAAACTTTGTTATCCTCTCGTTACAGAACATTATCAAAATCAGATAGAATTCAGCTCCAGTAGATACACAATGCTAGGTCTGCTTTCTGGAAAGCCATTCCTGATTCAAGAATGAAAGAAAAGTTGATCTTTTTTGCTTATTCTGCAGTAGCAGCCACAACCTGGGTGGGGAAGGAAGAAAGGAAAGAAGGAAGAAAGAAAGGAGGGAGGGAAGGAGGAGAGGAGAGGAGGAGGGGGAGGGGAGGGAGAAGGAAGGAAAAAAAGGAAAAAAGGAGGGGACCCAAATTTAAAAGTAAATATGATTGTTGCAAAAGTATTTTGATATTTATTCAAATCTAAAGAGAAATTGGCATTATAGTCATCGATGAATTTACAAACTGTGGTGTTTGGATATTATTTTAACTATTGTACAAAGCATTATAAGTTTGGCTTCTTCTGAATTCTCAGCCCTTCCTTTCACATTGCTCTTCCTGTGGTTCACTGTACTTAGCCACACTAGTCTTTCTTTTCCTTGAGCACACCAAGCTTTCCCTGCATTGGTGTTTTTGTGTGCACCTGACAGTCCCTCTGCTTGGAACACTGTTCTCATAGGTTGGCTTAAGCTGGTTTCTTCTCATCAGTCAGGGCTCTCCTCAGATGTTACCTTTTCTGGAAAGCCTTTCCTGACCACCCCATCAGAATACTTTTGTCCTGTTATTCTCTGTTATTACCTTATGACGCTTCACACCATTTTAAATTCTAATTCCGCTTGTTAATTTTCAGTCTTCCTCATTAGAATGTATTAAGATCTTTTTGTCTTTGTTGTTCTCCAGTTTCAAATGGTATGCCCCAGATGTGTTTATTATTGTCTGAAAATTTTATATCTTTAATCAGTTCTGGAAATTTTTCAGTTATCTCTTTAAGTATCGCTTCTCCATTCTCTTCTTTCCTTCTTGAGCTTCTTATTTCTCATTTTCCATATACATGTTTTCTCTTAATTAGTAGAAGCGCTTTGCTGGATAATTTTCTCGGATCTGTTTTCCAGTTCACTAATTCTCTTTAACTTGGTCTAATTTCTGTGTAACCTATATGTTCAGTTTTTAATTTCAGTAACTGTTTTTCTACAAGTTTTATTTTATTCCCCCACCCCACCCCCAAATCTTCTTGGTCACTGCCTCTTTTTCAGTCTGTTCTTTTCTCATGTTTTACATTCTTTTTTGGCTGTAACCATTTGAAACATGCTTATATGTTATAGTTTGGTCATTCTATTATAAGTTGTGTGGAGGGAGTCTTATTACGGCATTTGTTGAGTTTCCCCTGGATTTTTTCTGCATAGATTTTTGTTTTTTGCATTGTGAGTTCATCTTCAACAAAGTTCATTTGGAATCCTTTATGCTCAAAGGTAGGTGTCTTCAGAGTTTTACATTTCTTTTGCCAGATGTCACAGGGTTAGTTCTGGCCTGGGGCCACTTTTAGTGTTAAGTTTTTGGTTTGGGGATTCTTAGACCATGTAGTAGTACAATTCAGATCTCAAATTAGCTTGCAGAAAGGCCAATGGTTCCAATTAGAGGAGATACTTTTTTGCTCTCAGTTCAGAGCTTTCTTTTTGTCACTCCTTGAGGATCCTTTATGTTGGCACTCAGTTCCAATTCCGTTTCAGGTGGGCCCAAGAGCAGTGAATAGCCCCTTTCCAGGGCAACTTGAAAGGCTTGACCTCATTTACCACTGTAGTTTCTAGTCCCCCCAACATTTTTGGCCCCTGGGGATCATCCTTGGCTGTCTTACAAGCTCAGCTGTATTAATTAAAAGGATACTGTTATATAGCCAAGGTTTTTGACATAGAAGAATTTTTTAATTATATACCCAGCTATATTGCCTTCCCCCAGAATGGATGTCTTCCCCCAGAATCCATTGCTCATTACTGTAGCTGTAGCGTTCAGCACAGTGCCTGGCACATGGAGAGAGGGGGTATCAATATGTATTTGTTATTTGATTTGTGGAATTGGGTGTTCCCATTAGAAAGTGTTCCTTTTCCCTGTAGGGAAAACCAGAGGTGTTGTTCAAATTCATTCATATCCAGCACCCAAGATAGTGTCCCATGTTTTAGCATCCTGCGAAGAATTTCAATTTTCCTGTTTTTTACTTTTAAACTTTAAAACTTCAGTGCTTTTTCCTAAGGACATGAAGATGCTGTTGCCAGTTACTAGCATGATTTTCCAGCCCCATAAATTGGCAAATTAAAACCATCCCTGGGCAGCCATTACTGACCAATGTCTCTTTTTGTGCTGGCACTTTGAAAGTTCTTATGCTGATTAAATTGACCTTTACAGTGGCTCAGCTAAGAATAGCAGCTATTAGACCTGGAAACTCTTAAGGAAAATGTTATTAGTCCCATAGTTTATGCTGCCACCAAAGAAATGAGATAATTTTTTGCATATGTTCATCCTTTCCATTGTAAAAAATGTTTTTTCCAGTTTGCTGTTAGTTTTGCTTGCTCCTTCTTTGTGCTTGTGCTTTCGTTTGGTCACTATATGTGCCCCGTATCTTGGAGCCGGTCACTATGGTACCAGGGCTTGAAGACACGTACCTGTAACACATGAAGATCCTAGTGGTCATGGCCACAGTCCTCTCTGAGGTAGGAGACCTCGACATAAAAGCACATGCTATTTGCACAAAGTTCCTCCATGGGAAGTTTTAGCATTTATTTGGTGTGGTGTTTTGTGCAAATGAAAACTTTGCCAGGAAGAAGTATCTATAAAATGCAAATCTGATCTTATCACCTCCCTGCCCAGTCTGGTCCTCACTTACGTAACTTCCCTACCTACTTCCTTAACCAGCTCCCTAGCTAGAGCTTTGCTAGTTCCTTTCCTCTGCCTGGAATGTTGTTCTCGTCTCTCTTCCCTAGTTACTAACTTTCTAACCATCCTGACGATCTAAGTTCCATCTTACCTTTTCCTCCAAGAAGCTATTCTGGACTTTCTTGACTAATTTCTAGGTCTTACCTGTTATAAGCTCTTACCAAATCATGTATTTTTTGGCAGTTTTATCTGTGATTACATTATTATCTTTTCATTAGACTTCAGGCTCCACAAGAACAGTGATTATGACTGTTTTTAGCCATTACGTTCCCCACCGTTAGTTCAGTACTGGTGCAGTGTACTCAGTAAATGTTGAAAGAAGGAATGCAGGCCCCGTGTTCCACACTGGGATGAAACACCATTCTGCTGTTCAGAAAATCAGTATGTCAAAATATGACCTTTCACGCAAAGAAGAGGAGTCGCAAGCATGTCGCTCCTCCACACTGCCAGGTAGAAGAGGAAGGATCCTATTCCAGGAGCCAGAGAGCTCCACAGGGCACGGTCCTAATCTTTTCTGTGGAAGAGGAAATATCGTTTTTATTTGGTTTGGAGCTTTTAATGGATTTATTTAAGCAACTGAAATGGAAAAAGCAACCGAAATGGAAAAAGCAACCAAAGAAGTATAACTTCAACCAAGGAGACTCCAGCTTAATTATAGTTAAGAGCTCAGGCTCTGGAGTCAGACAAACTAGATTGCACTGCTTCCTAGCTGTGTGACCTTAGGCAAGTTGCTTAGCCTATCTTGTCCTCAATTCTCTGATACTAATCCATTTCATAGGGTTGCTTTCAAGTTTGGATGAAGGAATTCGTGTAGAGCATTTAGAAGAGTGCCTGGCACATGGCAAATGCCCAGCACACGTTGGCTGTATATTCACCCACCACTCCTTGTCTTCACAGAGGGTGCATAGCCATTGTTTCATTAAGCAAAACTTTATGTACTGAGCACTGTGGTTGTACTTGGGATGGGAGAGAGGGATAAGGGGACAGAGCTCCTGCACATAGGGAGAACGCAATTCATTCTCTGGTTCCCCTCTGGAGAAACTGGACTTGTTCTGAACAACATAATATGTGCGAAGTGCTTGAAGATACTTGGAAGAAAAGCAAAGTATAATCTTAAAGGATGCTGAGAATTTTCCATATTTGAACTTTCCATTGTATTCTCTCCAGTTCCTTTTTCTGTTCTCTGCATATCTGGAGCACCTCACATTACCAGTGAACTTTACTATTCTGACAGAGTTCTGAGTGAATGCAGAGTGCTGTTTGGATGGTCTTTCATGCTGGGGATAATGGCTCACAAAATAATGTTGATATTAGGAGCTCGGGGAAGTTAAGTAACTTACCAAAGCTCACACAGTTAATAAGTAATGGGCTTAATAAGTTAATAAGTTGAGCTTTGAACCCAGATCTGATTGACTCTTTAATCACTTCTGCCTCACGGTGGATCTTGAGCCACATGGAGGTCGTAGAGACCTTTGAGAGTCCACAGGGTAAACCACTGTTAAGCTCCTTGTACTACAGAGGGTGGTGGGAAGCACCAAGCAGCATTTGCACACTGCCGTTCTTTGCTGTACTTTGAATGAAAAGAGATACAGATTTTAGGAGCTCTTGAATTGGCTCAAGGCTGCTATATAAGAGGGATGGGCGTTGAGTAGGATAATAAAGCCTTAGGGTTGAAAAAGACATTAGACAGTATCTTAACTAGTCATAGGGCCATTGCATAACTCGCCCAAAGTTCTGTGCTATCATGGCAGAGCTGGGACCAAACCCAAGGCACCTGGAATTTTTTCCCATACCAGCAGGTCTCTCTCTGGAGGAGTTCACCTTGACATTCACATCTCACTACCCCTGGTCTTCCTCCATTTTTTCCTTGCTAAAGGTCCATGAGCCCATTTATCTTCCTTAACTGCCCACTTCTTTCCTTCCTCCTGCAGCAGAAATGACAATTCCCATAACCAAGACCATCCTAGGCAGCTTGGGGACTCTTCTCTGGGGACAGAGGGAGAAGAACACAGGGTGAGATATACCGATTAAAAGTGTTTTGAAGAACACTGGATTAAATGATACTGGTACAGTTCTGCTCTCCCTAGGAAAAAGAGTGGGGTCCTGTTTACGTCAGGCTTTCTGCCTTGGGGGATGGAAGGGCCGAGAGAAAAGCTGACACCACTAGGTCAGGAGGGTGCCACTTGTTTAGACTTCAAATGCATTCCATTCCACGCCTCACTTCGGACCAGTTTTCCGTATTGTGTTCAAAACCTGGACCTCATCTGGTGAATTTTCCTGAGGCAGAAGTGTCACTGGATTCTTTTAACATGTTGGGGTGTAGGCAGCACGGCCTCTTTTAGAAACTAAGTGGACACTCTGAACTGTGTTCTTGCGAGCCAGTGCCCGGAGAACAACATTTCAAGACTTGGTAGACTCGGGAGAAACTTTTGATGTCCTTGTGAAGGCAGTGTTTTGCTCTGAAGTCAGAGAGAGTGTGTTCTGGCAAAAATGAGCACAGATCTGCTTTCTCCATGTATACCAGGCCTCGCAAGAGACATCTCACTGGACAGCCACCCACTAGGTGGCCGCATATGGTGTCCACAGGAAGGCCAACATAGGAAGAACTATGCTTGTAATATCACGAAACCCTTATTGTCAGAGTTTACAAATGCTTCGCCCTTGTTTCTTCCTAAACCCCTTTGCCCCAAGGTGTAAGACTCTCAAAGACCAAGAAGCACCTGAGAATGTGTGACCTGAGTGTGTGTGGTGGAAACCTGCACCAAGGCCAGCGTTTAGCTGTGCCCTTTCTCTTGTCCTCTCCCTGTGGCTTCAGGTGCTTGTACTGTTGCTCCTGGCCTCTAGCCCTGTAGACAGTCACTGGCGTGCTTTGTTTATAACCTTGGCCAAGTAGACAGCCTGGTAAAGCCAGGCCCAGAGAGGAAGAACTGACCATGTGACTTAAGTTTCCACTGGCAGACGTCCGCCCGGATGTGTGCTGTGGGCAGGGTCAGCCTGAGTAGCAGCAAATATAATATCGTGGTTTTAGTTTCTTTGCTGAGCAAGTTTTTTTTTTTTTTTTTCCCTTTTAACTGAGCTGCTTGAGGATAGAGACAATGTCATCTTTGTATCCCTCGTACTCAACATGGTGCTTGGCACAAAGCCCATATCCAGTAAATGCATATTACTTCTTTAGAATAAAGAAATGTTGAAAGTCAGATAGAGCAGGTGACTTACAGGGCTCATCATACATGCATTGTGGTCCAGAGAATGTTTTGGGCTAAAGTTCTGGTTGGCCGGTGGGGTATTTCAAATCATAAAAGTGAAATATAGAAAAACTTTTTTTTCACCTCCATCCTCATCCACCAGTGCTGTGAATAGAATTTGGCAAACTGCTTGATGGTTACTCAGCAGTGCCCTTTCTTCTATAGCTGTCCCTGACAAGGGACAGTGTGAATCCTAGATCCAGTCAAGATCATTAAGAGATAGATCATTCAGTAAGCAAAACTGATCTAGCAAATTGAAGTTGGACTAGGCCACTTGAGCAGGTCGCCCCATTCCTTAAAAGTGAAGAATTTTAGTAGCAGGTTTTTTAATTAGCCTTCTTTTGAATCACACTGTAATTAACCTTGACGATCATGTGTTTGGAAAGGAGGATAGAATGACTGACTAGATGCTAATCCTAGAACACGTACTGCATTAATTATTCCAGGATCTTTCACAGAAAAGCCAGTTTTATATAAAACATACTGCTAATTACAAAAGAATCATCACCTTCTTACCGTCTGAATTTAACACCGGAACATCAAGCGTTTCTGCTTGGACATAAGGAAAACGAGGCAGCCCTTTCCTGTCTGAGGAGAACTCTGCTCTTTACCTGTCGGCTTTGTGTGCTGAATCCTCTTCCCCCTTCAATAAACCATTTTTCCCCCTTAAATCTGCTGTTCTGTGGTTCTTTCTAATATTTTTTTCTTAATGGGATAGTCATTGGTAGAAACCATTTCAGTGAAGGGTGGGCAGGTTACCAGGAAGAGGAGGGGCATGAAAAAAAAGTGGTGTTTAAAAGCTGTAATTTAATATGTTAAAATGTTTTTTTTTCTTTTTGTTTTCTTTTTTAGGATAAGGAAACCTGTGTGGGTACCAACAATCAAAGCTACATCTGTGACACAGGACACTGCTGTGGACAGTCTCAGTGCTGCAACTACTACTATGAACTCTGGTGTAAGTTCTTGCCTGGGGCGGGGAAGGTCTCCTGGTATCCCGGGGTCCTGGTTACTGCCTTTGCTCCTTGGGAAACCTTCTATCCTTCTTTTGGGGGCAGTGTTGGTGGGTAGAATCTGTTTCTGGGTTCCAGGAGTGATTCTTCTGTTGAGGAGGGAGCGCTCTGATACTCTTTAGACATTGCGGGCTGATGACTGGAGAATATAGTCTGAGCTTTCTTAAGAGGCCATGGTTACCAGGTCTGCTGCAGAAACTCCCACCTGGGGGTCTTTTTTATGCTTTTCCAGTGTGTGCAGAACAGTGACAACCACTTAAATCTTCCTACAGGCCAGCCCAGACGCCCAGGCTTGCCGTCTTTTGCGAAGGAATGTTAAAAGTACCCAAGCTGCTGTGATGGCCGGGCTGGGCTGTATGGATGGCTGTAAATCCATTTTCTTGTAGGAACTACAAGGTTCTAGAATTCCCCACAGGACATCAGGGAGCTGCCTCTGTGTCTGAGGGTCCCTCTCAAAGGGATAATCTTCCCTAAGTCCCTGCCGACAGAGCTGTCCTATAGAGAGGAAGTCTGGAGGTTCAGCCCCCATGTTTCTCAGTTCTCAAGCCAAAGTGTCTGGAGGTTTTCTCCAGTGCACCTAACCTGTCGCTGCCAGTTAATTGCCCCGTGGAGCCAGTCCTTGTCTTGCCACTGGTTTGGTTGAGGCCGGGACACCTTGCACCTTCTAGAGTTGCACGAGGGTGGTGACACTGCTGTGGTCTTCAGGGAATAACCCAGGCTTGAAGAGTTCACTAACATACCTTGTACTCTGATCTTCTTGGAACTCAGATAAGACAGTGTAGGATGCTGGACAAAGAATGAGAGGACCCTGAGGGCAGAGAGTCCCCAGGTGACCAGCATTGCAATGGTTCTCACAGCTGTTGAGAGAGGAAATGATAGATGGTTTCCTAAGCTGATTCCAAGTCTCCCTCCCTCCCTCCATTTAGGCTTTGGGCTTGTTTGTCAAACCATGCCCTTACTGCCACCATCACTCCTGCCCTTTTCCCCCTTTTTTCTCATTTCCCATTGGCCCCATGTCAGTGATATAGTCAGAAAGCCACTAGATGGACTGTTGTCTGGAATGGAAAAGAAATTAGACTCTTGGCTGGGAAGTCTCTCCCTTTAATGCAAATGAGTCTTGTAGCCAGGGAGAGCGATTCTTACAAACAGGACCTCTTCTCACCCTAGTCTTTCCCTTATGAGGTTTTGGGGGACTGGCTCTGGCTTGTCTGCCTTTCTGAGGAATTCAGGGTCAGTCAAGTGCAGACTCCTCCCCAAGGAGAGGACAGGGCTCAGGATATCCCCCTCAGTCCTCCATGTATATAAGCAGCTGCCAAGGAGCCCAAGAACTGTCGTTGCTATTTTAGAAGGGGCGGGGCTAAGGGACTTACTAGAGAACATAAAGTGCCAAGCAGGTGTACAGACTGTGTTTAAATGTTTTAAAATGCAGATAACCACAGGGTTCAAATTCTCCTTCCCACCCTTTGTTAAAACAAAAGTTAAAGCCGGGCTGCCAAAAAGCCACAGAGCTGCCGTTTGTATTTTTGGGGCCTGGCCCAGGCGGCATCAGTTGCAAAAAAAGGGATAAAGTCAATGGCCTCATCTCAGACTGACACAGCCTCCTGGGCTGTTGGCAGAGCAGACTCAGTAGCCACCAGAATTGGGTCACCAAAGCCAGGGCAAGGCGGCGAGGCAGCAGGAATAGGGAGACTCAGATGGCAGGGAGGCAGTGTGGGAACCAGGCACTTCACCCGCTAGGGCTTGAAGAATGCCAGAGGAAGAGCTGCACGAGTGGCTAATTCTCTCTCCAGTTATGGTCAGTCGGGGAAAGGAGGAGGCCAGAGACCAGAGTCTGGACAGAAAAAAGACTCGCCATTATAATGGTTGGCCCATGCTTTCCAAGTTCTGCTGGGACAGAGACTAAAAGCAGAACTTTCCTTTCATCTATGCCCAGAAATGGCTTCTTGGTCAAGAGATGCCCAACAGTGTCCTCCCCGCTTTGAGAATCCTTTGGTTTTCTCCCTTATTAGGGTCCCAGCCTCCACCTGATATGAAGAGGGGGGATGGTGAGGGCTGGAATGAGCCCCTTCAGTTCTCATCAAAACTGTGCTTTTTGTAGCTTTGAACCTTGTTCCCTCTAATTGCCTTTAAACTTTCTGTGAAATGTGAAAATAATGGGGTTTGGGTTATTCTTTTTGTCTCTTTCCTTTGGAAGGAAAAGATCTCAGCCAGGAAATCTTTGGCAGAATTTTCGTCAGAAAAGTACCTCTTTAACTGTAGTTGTGTACAGCGAAGGCCTCAAGAGGAAAAAATGCCATTTCCACCAACCCTTTTACCTTTCTGCTAAGCGGAATTTTTCTGTGTGCTGAGGACTGTCACATAACACACACACACAGCTCACTTTACACAGACACACAAGCGCATACAGACCTTGAGCTTCAGCCAGCTCCCTTTCTCTCCTGTCTTTTCAGTCTGTTGTAACCTAAGCCAATAGTCATTACTGGGCCTGCATCCGATAGGAAGATAAGGTCCTGTTTTCACAGTGCAGTGGTTGAGGCCATAAGGACTTAGTCGTTATTATTATCATCCCATGCATTTTTATGGCACTTGTACTTTAACTCATCATTCAATCATTTATTCATTGAGCAAACCCTATTCCATTGGTTCTTGAACTTTGGCAAGCATCTGAATTTACTGGAGGGCTCATTAAATAAAACACAGTTTTCTGGGCCCTGCTCCCACATTTTTTGATTTAATAGATCTGAGGTGGACCTCAGCATTTGTAATTCTAACAAGGTCCTTTCGAATGCTGTGGCCTCTTCTGTTAGAAACTGTGGGGAGACAAAATCCTTGCCATCAAGAAGAGGATCTCCCAGCAGAGAGAAGAGATAGGAGACCATTAATAATGCAAAGGAGAAAGTGGAACGTATGTGCCAGAACTGCTGTGAATGTCCAAAAGGAGAGTCTGCTTTGGCTGGACAGGAGTCAGGCAGGCTGCATGGAAGAGGTGGCATTTGAAGCGGTCCTTAAAAGGTGGATAAGATTTAAATATGTGGAGACTTCCAGGGCAGAGTAACAACATAGGCCAGGGCCCCATGGGAAAGAACAGAGTGTGGATCATGTAGTTGTTCACCTTCCCCCAGGAGCTGTGGGGCTTACCTGGAAAGAAATGAGAGATAATAAAGGTGTCAGTATGCATAGAACTCTCTTAGTGCCAGACACTAGTAAGTAAGGTCTTCATGCATATCCTCTGATTTGACCCCAAGAACAATCCTGCTAGGTACGCATATCATCTCAGTGTCTTGGGACCAGGGATGCTAAATAACTGTTCAGTTGGATGCAGCTGAGGAGCACAGTCAGCACACCTCACTCTGAAGCCTTCCAGAATGCCAGCACCAGGATGGTAGGGTGATGGGCCCAGTTCATGGAGGGTCTCAGATGCGCATGTTTAATTTCCACCTGGCAATGGCCTTCACGAAACAGAAAACAAAGAAAAAAACGAGACCTGGGGAGGCCAAGGATGGAAAGCAAAGAAAAAAACAAGACCTGGGGAGGCCAGGGATATGCTCAAGGCCAAAGAACCTGAGTGAGCCCTGACCTCCCAGTTCTCATCCCAAGGTTCTTTTCACTCACCCAGCTCCATTTTCCAGCAGAGGTCAGAGTTGGGAAGTTCTGCTTCTAAGGTAATTTGGAGGAACTTCACTCAGGCATTAGTTTTCCCTGGTTTGGGCTTTAATGGGGGACAGGGTAGTATTTCTGGATGGTGGAATTTCCCTGAGATGACATGAAGCAGATTATTAGCAAATCCAGTTAATACTGCCCAGCTTTTCACCTACTAACATTTTTTCTTTTTAAGTTTATCTTAAGATACCCATTGTTGAGTTACTCTTGAGGAAGATTGGACAGGAGGGAGCTGGGGCCTTCTTCCGAGCTCTGACTAGACGCCAGTTCCCTAGAGGTCCAGGCTTCTGAACAAAGGCAGGTTGATCGGTAGCAGGTGTGCTGGTTTTCTAATGAATTTAGCCAGGAATAGAAGCAAACTTTGGATTTGTCCTTCACTCTGACTTTTTTATTGATTAAAAGGGAAGTTTAAGGGAAACCCTTCCCATCTCTGGCCATGCCTGTAACAACAATAGTAATAATAAGCTAGAGAACTTACTATACACGAGGCATGGTTCTGAATACTCTGCCTGTATTAGCTAATTTTCCTCACAACAACCGAGTAGGTAGAGAACATTATTCTCTCCATTTTACAGATGAGGGAAGTAAAAACAAAATGACCAAGGCCACAAAGCTGGGAAATGGTTTTGTGAACTGAGATTTGAACCAGGTCATCTGCCTCTTCTCCCCTCCCCTCTTCTCATTTATAGTCGTGCTTATAGGAAACTTGTCCAGTATTTTCAGCTAAAGTTGCAAGTCTTCCGAAGTCTTTATTTCCCAAACTGAGGCCACAGTGGCAGTGGCAGGAGCTCCTGCTAAGAGGTATAAGGGTCCATGGAGGTCACCCACCATCCTGTAGAAGGAACGCTAATTTATAGTATGCTTTGGCTTCCTAATGAGGAATTTCCTGCCAGTTGGGGAGTATTGTTTTTCCAAGTTTATAGTGAACTTGGGGCACATGACTCAGTGCCTACATTGGACCGAGATCGTTTTTAAAAACATGTTTTCCATTTTGTTTAGCATGACAAATGTTCCCCGTCCATGAGGTCACAACTTTCAAAGTTGGGGACTGTAATCTCTGGATAGATGTGTTTTGTTTCTTTCTCAATATATCTCTTTCATTAGGTTTTCCTTTTTTAAGTTTTTTTCTTTGTTTGAAATTTATCAAAAAGATCAAAAGTTCACACAACTCCATAGAGACTAGTCTGGCTATATCCCTCTTTTAAAGTTGATGGGACACCACTTTGACTAGAATGGCTCCCAAGAAAATCTGATTTGTGATTTGATCAAGGATTTGTGAGGGTTAGACAAGAATGCCTTCTGTCTTCCCACATTAATTCCATTAAGTGAGACCAGCTTATTAGAGCTCTTTTTCTGGACCTGTACTAATACCCCATCATGTCACTGGGCCCATTCTGGACTTATTCTTTTCCCAAGTTAGTTTTCCCTTAATTTTAATCTACATAGATATCAAGTTGTTTCTTTTCTTCCCCCATTGTTTTTCTGCCCTGCCTAACTTTTCCTTAAAACAACAACAACAACAACAACAAAAACTCTTTTCCTGTTATACTTCTAGTTCAGTGGATCTTAACCTTTTTTTTTTGATCAAGAATTCCCTTAAAAATCTGATGAACCCGAGCCCTTTAAATCCTCTCACCCAGAAAAGTCTATAAACTCACTGTGTCAGTCAGGATATGCTAGGTTATGCTGCAGTAACAACTCCAAAATCCTAGTGGGCTAAAACAACAGGTTTATTTCTCACTCGTACTATATGTCTGTTGCAGGTTAGAGGGAGCTTTGTTCCCATTTCATCATCTCCTGGGGCCAGACTGGCCCTGAAGTCACTATCTGGAATGTTGCCAATTGCCATGGCAGAAGGAAGACTAATGGAGAGTTTCACATCAGCAAGAAATGTTCTGGACTCTAAGTGACACATGTCACTTCCAATTCTAATTCCTTAGTTAGAATAAGTCCCAAAGCCCCCTCTAATCATAAGTGGGCTTAGAGTTTCAAGTCTACCAACATGCCCAGAAGGGGGAGAACCAGAACTACTTGGCCACGCTAAAAACCAGTGCATAAGATTTTTCCTATTAAAAGCATGGGTTAAAAAAAAAAAAAACATGTTATAAAAGCTGAGAAATATTGCCTCAGATCATATGTATTGCAGCATAAAAATTAAAAGTTGGTTTACCTTTAGGTAAGAAACTACTGAAA
The DNA here is from genome assembly GCA_028627145.1 of Eidolon dupreanum. Taxonomy (NCBI): domain Eukaryota; kingdom Metazoa; phylum Chordata; class Mammalia; order Chiroptera; family Pteropodidae; genus Eidolon; species Eidolon dupreanum. The sequence goes on along the minus strand of CM053506.1, from coordinate 15,922,668 downwards.
AAATGACTCAGAAAATAAAAAATAGAGTTAGATGCTGATTATCTAATGGGAGAATGTACTTTCTAAATTATGAAGTAACACAGAAGTATAAAGGATTGTGAGATTATGCTGGAAAAAGTAAGAGAAATGTAAATAATACATAAAAGAGTAGTTAGCCAGAATCTTTTCAAGTTGGCTCTGAAATACAATTGGAGTCAGGCTCTTCAGCAGAATGCACTGTGCTTGTTTGTGCGGCTTCCCTCCAATGCATTCCCACCCTAGGAGGCTGGGAGCTAACTAGGTTGATGGTGGGGGCTGGAGGAGATGTTGTAGGACAACAGCAGGTAGCTAGAGTTCCTTTCAGTCCTCAATACCACTCCCTCAGGGCTCCTCTAACAGTGTCTATCCTAGTCTTCAGTCAGCCAGCAGCAGCAGAGAAATGTAAATTCAATTAAGCAGATGTCAGTATTGAATCTTGGAAGGAACACAAGGGAGACTTCTAACTTCAACCTACGTTTATGTTCTCTGGTTAGAAATGGGGTTTTTCTGTCTGCTAATGATAAAAAAAGGGTGGGGAAATCCTCTACCCTTTGTCCTGGGCCTGTTTTCCTGATGCCAGGCCTCAGCAGAAAGTTCTGTTGAACACTGACACGTGCTGAAAGCAATTAGGTGTTGCACAGCCTGCCAGGGCTTGGCAGCTGTACTGCCATCCCATCTCACCCTGTAGGAGTGGCTTTGTGGGGAGATTCAGTGAGGACAACACTGGGGGACAGACAAAGCTGTTGCCAGAGGCCACACCCTAAATGTCAGTGGGATCTTTCAGAATTCTGTGTTCTAGTACAAACAAGAAAAAAAAAATCAGGATTCTATTCATTTATAAATCTGTTTATAGGGAGAAGGAATGCTTTTTTTTTTTTTTTTAAATGATAACTTATTCTGGCAAGAGATACATGTGGGAACACTTAACAGATTCTAAACACATTTATAATTACAAAGCAGATGATAAAAATACACGTAGCATTTGTAATGGAAAAAAGTTGAAGTTATTCAGAAATAGAGCAAATAAACAATAATATAATCTTTTTTTCTATAATAACTCACCTTAAGTTAAATTATTCCTCAGATAAAATTTTTGTTGAGAAAAAAGTATTCTTTTGGCTTTTGGTGAAAATGGCGGAATAAGTAAATGCTGTGCTTGCTTCCTTTCATAACCACATCAGAATTACAACTAAACTACAGAAGAGCTGTCATTGAGAGTTGCCTGAGGTCTAGCTGAGTAAAAGTCCTACAACTGGGGACACAACAGAAGAGGCGACCTTGAGATTGGTAGGGAGGGCAGAGATGCAAAGTGTACTGGTCCCACCTGTGTTGGGTGATTGAGAATTGGAAGAAATATCTTGACTGTGAAGGTCCCCCTGGTGGAGCAAGGGGTCCTGGCCCCATACCAGGTCCCTGGCCCAGGATTCCAGGGCCCGAAGAGAAGGCCCCACAACTGGCTGTGAAAACCAGCAGAGATTGTGGCAGAGTAAGAGTCTTGCTCAAGTGAATCCTGCTCTGTAGGGTCAACCCCTGCACAACAGCTCCTCCACTGGTCATGTCCAGTCATCACAACCAATCAGCCTGAGAGTCAGTCCCTCCCATGAAAAAGCAAACAGCAACCAAGTCTCTACAACAGGAGGACACACACAACCCATACGAGGGACATACTTGAAGCACCTGGCTCAAGTGACCAGGAAAGACTGTGCCACTGGGACCCACAGCACACATACTACATAAGGTCACTCTACTAAGACCAGGAGACGTAGCAGCCCTATCTAAGATATAGAAACAAACACAAGTAGGCAGCCAAAATAGGGAGACAAACATGTCCCAAATTAAAGAACAGAACAAAGCTCCAGAAAAAGAACTAAAAAAATGGAGACAAGCAACCTATCAGATGCAGAGTTCAAAACACTTGTTATAAAGATGCTCAGTGACCTTAGGGAAAGAGTAGATAAACTCAGTGAAAACTTTAACAAAGAGGTAGAAAACATAAAAAGTGTAGATAGAAAACATAAAAGAACCAGTCAGAAATGAAGAATGCAATAACTAAAACGAAGGATACCTTAGGAGGAATTAACAGTAGATTAGATAAAGTGGAGGATCGAATGAATGATTTAGAGGATAAGATAGCAAAAAACACCCAGTCAAAACAGCAATAAGAAAAGAGAATCCAAAGAAATGAGGCTAGTTTAAGTGGCTGCTGGGACAACATCAAGTGTACCATTTGCATCATAGGAGTACCAGAAGGAGAAGAGACAGCAAGGAATTGGAAACCTATTTGAAGAAATGATGACAGAAAACCTCCCTAACCTGGCAAAGAAAATAGACATATAAGCCCAGGAAGCACAGAGTCCCAAACAAGATGAGCCCAAAGAGTCCCACACCAAGATACATCATAATTAAAATGCCAAAGGTTAAAGACAAAGAGAATCTTAAAAGCAGCAAGAGAAAAGCAGTTACCTACAAGGGAGCTCCCATAAAACTGTCAGCTGACTTTGCAAGCCAGAGGGGATTGGCATGAAATATTCAAAGCGTTGAGAAGCAAGGACCTACAACAAAGATTACTCTACCCAACAAAGCTGTCGTTTAGCATTGAAGGGCAGATAAAGAGTTTTCCAGACAGTAAAAAGCTAAAGGAGTTCATCATCACCAAACCAATATTATAGGAAATTTTAGAGGGACTTATTGAATTCGGAAAAAAAAGAAAGAAGCTAAAAAATATGAATAATAAAATGGCAATAACTACATACCTAGTTTAAATATAAATGAATTAAATGCTTCAATCCAGATAGGGTGGCCAGATGGATAAGAAAACAAGACCCTTACACATACTGCCTACAAGAGACTCACTTCAGATAGAAAGACACATACAGAATGAAAGTAAAGGGATAAAAAAAGATGTTTCATGAAAATGGAAACAACCCCCCCCCCAAAAAAAAAAAAACGCTGGGGTAGTAATACTTACACCAGACAAAATAGACCTTAAAACAAAGCCTACAACAAGACTCAAAGAAGGACCCCAGTAATCCCACATCTGGGTATTTATCCAAGCAAACCCAAAACACTACTTTGAAGGGACATGTGAATCCATATGTCCATTACAGCATTATTTACAGTAGTCAAGATATGGAGGCATATTGAGTGTCCATCAATAGATGAATGGATAAAGAAGGGGTGTTGTATGCATAATGGACTGTTACTCAGCCATAAAAAGAATGAAATCTTACCATCTGTAGCAACATGGATGGTCCTAGAGGGTATTGTGCTGAGTGGAGTCAGATGGAGAAAGACAAATGTCATATGTAGAAGCTAGAGAACAGTATAAACAACAGAAACAAACTCATAGATAATAGAGCATTTCGATGTTCAGATTGTGGCTGGAGTGGGGATATTGATGAAGGAGGAGGGGATTAAGAGGTACGAATTGGTAGTTATAAAATAGTCATGGAGATGTAGAATATAGCATGGGGAATATAGTCAGTAGAACTGTAATTATAGTGTCAGATGGGTACTGGATTTGTTGGGGTGATCACTTTATAAATTACATAAATGTCTAATCATTGTTGTATACCTGAAACTAATAGTGTATGTCTACTGTAATTGAAAAATATATATAAAAAAATTTTAAAGTATTCTGTTTACTTCAAAGAAGTACATGTTCACCTTAGAAAAATTAAGAAATGTAGATAAGCAGAAAACGAGGAAACTAGTACCAGAAAAAAATCTACTGTCCTATTATCCCGGAATAACCTTATGATTAACTTCCTGATCATCCTTCTAGATGTTTACATATACTTTTTTTTAAGTAAAAAATGGGATCATATTTTATACTGTTTTGCAATCTGCTTTTTTCATTTAACATCAGAAACTTTTATATGTCAAAAATAGTATTCTAGGAATGATTTTTTAATGACTCATGTGATTTCATTGTATGAACATATTCCCAGAGGAATTAAAAAACCCATCCAGAAATATACTAATTTTTAAAATAAAAGCCGCAAAAATAAAATTAATCAAATATTTTAAATTTTTAATTTACTTTCTTTCCAGTTTTATAATTTGAAAGAAAATAATTGGGAAAAAAATTAAAATTTCTTATAATCCCACTACTTAAACATAAGTCACTATTTTTGTGGTTTTCAGTTTCTCTCCATATGTATGTATATTTTAAAGCAAAATTGCTCATTAATTAAAAAAATATTTAGAAGGCTTTCTTGCATACATTTGAAGATTGGAAAGGGGTTCTTGGGTTTTGCCAAGATTATCTGAGTAATGATCCGAGAGAACCGAGAGAACCGGTGGGAGGTAAGAAGAAATAATGTACCAGGAGGAAAGAAGGCTGTGGGCCTTGTCCCTGATTCTCTACCCCTTTCTGGACAGGGAGGAAGAAGGGGAAGCTGCTAATGGCCCCAAGTCTAATGCAGCTGTAGGCCAAAAGGAGATGGGAGTGGATTGTTTGTGACAGTGGGAGATGGAATTGTACCAGATTATGTCAGGCACAGAGGAAGTCATTTGCACTCCCTAGGGGAGAGATGGACAGGAGGCAATTAGAATTTTCCACCTCTAACTTTAGGGACTCTTGTGTTACAGAGGCATATATGGTAGAGAGAAGCCTCTGCTCTTTTTGGTGGTATCAGGAGAACCCTAAGAATTTCTTTATGAGGCAGCCCCTCTGAGGCCCCTTGCAGTTACTAATCTGCTGAGTTGTGGGGATTTTGAGGTGCTCTTTGCTTTTGATAATCAGCCTGCTGTCAGCAGCAGGAAGTGAGCCTGGGAAGTGACTTTATGGGCTCCAGCAGGATTGGGGGAAAGATGCATACCAAGAGAGGCTGGAGCCTCTTTTCAGAGATCTCTTAAGAGAGGAAGAGTACACTGTCTAAAAAAGGGAACATATATAATGCCCTCCAAACCTAAACTACAGAAGGAGAGAGATGGTGCTGGAGAGATGCCTTGGCACTCTTTCTTTCCCCAAGGTCCCTGGAGGCATCCCAGAGTCAGTGACCTTCTTTACTGTCATTCTTACATTCCTGCCCTCTTTCATCCCATGTGTCTTTCACTCTGGCACAAACATTTATGAAAATTGAATTCAGGTTCTAAATGTGGATTCGCTGGGTGGACCCGACAGTGCCAGCTTTGACCAGGTGGGCACTGCCAGGGACCTTCCTGTCCTGAGAGCTGTCCCTTTGGCTGGTGTTCACTGTGTGCCTGCCTCTTTGTCTCATCTTCCCACCCCAGGGTTCTGGCTGGTATGGACCATTATCATCATCCTGAGCTGCTGCTGCGTTTGCCACCACCGCCGAGCCAAGCACCGCCTTCAGGCCCAGCAGCGGCAACATGAAATCAACCTGATCGCCTACCGGGAAGCCCACAATTACTCAGCGCTGCCATTTTATTTCAGTACGTACACCAAAAGCCACCCAACCCCACCCTCGGGAGCCCAGGACGCACAGACTGTGGGCAGCAGGGGTTTGCTTCCTTGGCCAGCACAGAGCAGGATCTCGAAAGTGCGAGAACAAGGGGGTGCTCACCTTAAGCCTAGAGGAGCCGGTGCTGTGGTTGCAGCTCCTTGAAGCCACTGGGCCATGCCAAATCCACACCGGTTGGGTTCCGACCAGGTCTCTTCTTTGGCAGATATTTTTTGGGCCAGGTAGTTGGATGGTGTATGGTATGAGTGAATTAAGATTTAGAGTTCAATAGTCTGTAATCCATTTTGCTCACTCCCAAGTGATATGCTGAGCAGAGGCCGCTATGAAAGGGGCAGGTGTGAGGAGTGACACTGGGACCTCTGAGAACCAAGAAACTCAGTGACTCACTGAAGGGCACTCACCTGATTTCCTTGAGTTTCCTTAAATGTGACCTCTCAAATGGTCAGTGGTAGCTCAGCTACGCAGCTTGTCCAGAGCCATTCTGCACTGTGTTCTGCGGAAGAAAGTGGTCACAATGTGGACTTCCACATCTAAAAGGATTAAGTGCTTAGCATAGTGCCTGGCATATAATAAGTGCTCAATAAATGCTAGTGACTTTGTTATAATTAGGTCATCAGTGCCTCAAGGCATTCAGCACAGTCAAAAGGTAATTTACCTGGCTTGTGCTTAATAAGCCTTGGATGACAGGTTCTCACCCTTTGCTGGTATCCCACCTGCATTTGGTCTGAGTAAGGATGAGCTTTGGTTTGTCTTTTCAGACCACCTCTAGCCTCCTAGAGGGAGGTAGAACACAGATTTCTAACCTCCCAGGAAAAGGCCCTCTTCGTAGTATACATCTGGAAGAGTAGGGGTAAAAAAAAAAAAAAGTGGTCAGAAGGTCTTGAGGTAGAGTCCCTGACCCTGAGGCCCAGGGGATGTAGATGGAGGACAGGGTCTGACCATGAAACCTGAGACGTGTGTGCGTGTGGAAACAGGTCCGTTCTAGGCTGAAATGATCTCTTGATCATCCACATGTGCCTAACCCTCCGCCTTCACTCCAGACCAGACAAGCAGAAATCTTTGCCTATGAAGCAGCTTTAGGGGCTCTCAGGTTTCAAGAAGCTAGATTAGGTTACTCCCACAGCCCTCTGCCCTGCCTTTAACGGAGGGCTGTAGCTGTCCACTCAGGTATGCTGGGGGTGGAAGAGACATGTGGAGTGAGCTTTACAGGCTGTCCTAGAACAATTGCCAGTGCAGTAATTTCTCCTCCCTACCTCCCCATTTTAGGGTTTTTGCCAAATTATTTACTACCTCCTTATGAGGAAGTGGTGAACCGACCTCCAACTCCTCCCCCACCATACAGTGCCTTCCAGCTCCAGCAGCAGCAGTTGCCTGCACAGTGTGGCCCTGCAGGCGGCAGCCCCCCGGGCGCCGATCCCACCAGGGGCCCCCAGGGGGCGCAGAGCAGCCCCTTGTCTGGGCCCAGCAGAAGCAGCACGAGACCCCCAAGCATCATCGCTGACCCTGAGCCCTCTGACATGCCAGCCAACCCAGCAGCCACCAAAGCCTCTGGAACGGAGCCCAGCGGCTCTGTGGCCGGCCTGGGGGAGCTGTCCCCTGGGGCCTTCCTGGACAAGGATGCCGAATGTAAGGAGGAGCTGCTAAAGGATTACAGCTGCGAGCAGGGCAGCGCCCTTCCTGACAGCAAGGACAAGACACCGGGCAGGCATCGCCGCTTCACGGGTGACTCGGGCATTGAGGTGTGTGTGTGTAATCGGGGCCACCACGACGACCTCAAAGAATTCAGCGCTCTCATTGACGATGCTCTGGATGGGCCCCTGGACTTCTGCGACAGCTGCCACCTGCGGCCCCCTGGCGACGAGGAGGAAGGGCTCTGCCAGCCCTCTGAGGAGCAGGCCCGGGAGCCTGGGCACCCCCACCTGCCGCGGCCACCCGCGTGCCTGCTGCTGAACACTATCAATGAGCAGGACTCCCCAAACTCTCAGAGCAGCAGCTCCCCCAGCTAGAGCAGGCCCTGCCTGTACCCGAGAACTCGGCAAAGCAACCAGGGTAGGGGAGAACCACGAGAGAAGCATTAAGTGACTTTTAGAGAAAGTGGTACAGCCACTTGGTTCTTTTCTTTTTCTTTTCTTTTTTTGTTTTCTTTTTCTTCCCTCCTCCGCTCTTACATTTTTGTACATCTCCAGGTGCAGTTCGCCTCTCCCCCCACAGAAGCACAGTGTTGCAGAAGGCCAAGAAGTTGGTTCTGTGTCTCATTCCCACCCCCATCCCCTTTTTCCCCTTTTCAAGTCATATTTCACTACCTGTTTGAGTTGGAGAGAGATATATTTTAGAAGCCCCCAACGAAGGGGCTGAGACTGTGCCCTGAGGTGACTCTTGGTGATGGAGTAGAATTTTGCTCTGGTGTTAGTATAAGAGAACCTTCCTGTGTCTCAGCCCAGAGAGGCAACAGGTCTCGGCCCTGGGTGAAGAAAGAAGCCTGCAGAGACCCCGGGGTTATCACCCCTTGCTGCCATTGTTTGCAGAGCTTGAATTGGACTAATCCCGTGGGAGGATGAGCGCTGGTGGGCACTTGTGTGGGAGGTTGGTAGGGGGCTTGTAGTGCTCTCAAATCCAGGCGATGAGATTGAAGCATCACTGTTGTGCATTGTTGAGGGGCCCTGGCCGGCTGCAGCGGGTTCAGGTGTAGAAGATTATACTGCCTTCTCTTTGGTTTTTCTTTTAAGAAAACAGAAACAAAAGCGAGCTGAAAACAAGAACTTTACCAGTGGACAGGCAAAAATTCTGTTCTGGAAAAGGGAAATTTGTGGCCCTTTCCCAAGTTGGCCTTTAAAGAGCCTGGCTGCGATTGAGCCAGAAGGAAATGTTTTGTGTTCCAGCTTGGGTGGGGCTATCCCTGGAACTTCTGTGGATTCACAGGATACCCTAAGCCGTGCTGGTGGATAGAGGCACAGCTTTCTGCATCTCTGCCCTTCGGTCTGTGCCCACAGGTGATCAGGACCTTCCCCAGTCCCAGGCACAGTCTGCAGGCCTTCCTGTCTCACTGTTCTCTGTAACAAATGAGGCTGTGGGTCCTGGGGCAGGGCAGCCCCTTAGCCTGGCTCTCACACAGTATTTTCTCTTGATTTCGATTAAGTTTTCTTTTTCTTTTTTTTTTTTTTTTAACTGACCACTTGGAGACAATGCCTTGGTTATCTGTGGTTTCATGCCCTTTCCCTTCTCCCCCCCACCCCCCTTGTGAGTGGGCTGACTAATTGTTGTAGCCTAGGTGAAGAGTCTAAGTGGCCCAGGTAGGGGAGTGAGGGCAGCCGTCCAGAAGGACCACAGGATCTTCGTTAGTGTAGTTTGGCTTCAGATAACCAGTTGAGCTTTGATAGGAATAATCTGAATGGAGAAAGCAAATAGACGAAACTAACATTCCCTGCCCAGCCCTCTTCATACAGAGAGTTTGGTTCTTCCCCAACTCTTGAATGATGATATTCATACTAGGCATTGACATTATGGTAAGAAAGGAAAAAAAAATTTATATATATACAAAAATAGACAAACCCAAGGCTGTGAGGTGAACAAGTGTCTGCATTTGGAGTTCACAAAACCAAAATCCATGTTGAACAAAGTGAAGTCCGTATACAATGACGTTTTTGGATAACCTGTGTGTGTCTGTCCGTTGTGTGTGAGCCCCCAGCCCTATTTTCCTGTGAACAAACTTTGAATGGCAGCCATTCTGCTCACATTAACTACACGTTTAGAGCAAGTATGGCCCTCTCAAGGTATTTATTTTACGCATTTACTGTTTACTGAACAAATGTCTGACTGTGTACTTGGGTGTATTCAGCAGCATTGTCGACAGCAGTCCCCAGTGTTTGCCAGAGATACTGTGCTCGAAGTAGAGGTTTTACTCTACCCATCACTGCGATTTGCACATTGCTCCGTGGACACTCGGAGGCCTGTGTTCTGTTCCCTGTAAATGGAAACGTACTCTGAACCTGTCTGCCTCCTTTGGCTACTCCTGGTCCTCGGTATCAGCTCCTGGGGGATGTCTGCAACCACTCGGGACAGAAGGTGAAGGTGGAACTTCAGACGGAAGCCTAATTGGACATTCAGCAGCAAGCCTATACTAGCTTGTTGGCCCTGACGTTGGCTCTGCCCTGAGTTGTTAGGAGGGTTTGGCAGACACCACAGGGCTCACCTCCCTCTGCTGAAGTCCAGTGAAGCAAGCAAGCCGGTGTGGCGAGAGTGGACGGGAGTGCGTCAGCAGCCCTCAGATGCCTTTCCTTCCACCGTTTTTTTTTTTTTTTTTAAAACCCCAGACAACTCACTGAAATGAGATCAAATTTTACTAAAATGAATCCTTCAGTTAACTGATCAAATGGATGAATTCTGGCCCTCTCAAGTTTCCTTCCCTACTAAGAGCGGGGAACTGGTTGGAGTGTTAACCGCGGGGTTCGCTGCAGTGTCCTACCCTAAAGGCACAAGAAGAATGAAATGGAACCTGTGGAGCTGGGCTCCATTCCCGAGGCCACAGTCTGGCCCTTGCTACAGGAAGCTACTGTGTGTGGAGAGATGGAAATGGGGAGTTGAAGGACTGGTTAGGGGGCCAGCGAGATCTGAGTGAGTCTGGGTTTCCAGGTGAATGAGAAGGAAGAGGGGTTGGTGGAGGGTTTGGTGCTACAGTCAGAAGATTTGCAAATGCTAACACATTCCTATGTGAGGCACATCACCATTTGTCAGTTATTGTGAATATGTGTATTTTAAGCAATAAGATTCAGCTGGTCAGACTTTTTCTGGGCAGTCTCGGTGACGCATTTCCTGTGCTGTGATTGTTCTTGAAGACAGAGTGGCTCTAACCACTGTGAGAAGCCCAAATAAAATCGATCCCAAAAGCTCTACTGTGCTTTTTTTCTTGAAGCATTTTTTTTCTTTTTCCTCCACCTCAGACTTCGGGGACTTCGGGGAGTCCCACCTCAAGATTCCTAACCGTAAGCACTTTTCCCTTCACCACACAGTGGCTGAGATAAGTCACACAGCAGCTGAAGACAGACAGGCTCCTGCGCCAAGCAGGAACCGCAGGGCCAAGGGCAAGCCGGGTAATGCTGCAGCTTGGGCCACACTCTGTGCTGAGGAATTTCCCCCAAACCCTCTCCCTTCCAAGGGAAATGTATCTGACATTTGAATACTCTGTAAAGTCCCACAAACATGTTAAAATCAGAACCCCCAAAGCAGAAACAAGTTTTATCAGATACCTCAAAGCTAAAACAAATTCAAGAGGAAGCAAGCACTCTGAAATCTGTCCTAATGATGTGATAGAAATGTGGATGGGTTCTTGGCCTTGGAATTCAATAGGCAAGAAAAGTTTTTGTGAGTCTCCTACTGGGTGCCCAGCGCTGTGCTGGAGGCTAAGGAGAATGTGAAAATATATAAGACAAGACCCCTGTCCTCTAGAAGCTAAATTATAGTTAGGAAGATAAAACATACCCATGTGAAATAGCAGTATAAGGTAGATTGACATGCGGTGAACAGTACAAATTAAGAGACTCTTGAGGGATCATGAGCGGTAGTTGGAGGTCTTACCTACCAGCTAGGAACCTCAGAACTGACTTAAGCCACTGTACCAACATCTGCCATCATGGGACAATTCCCAAGATTCGTTGTCATTTTACTCTCTGCTTAAGGCCATCCTCTTAGAACTCTGAGTGGGTCTAAGTACCTCTTTGAAGGGAGGGAATAGCCTTCACCTCGACCCAGCAAGACCTCTTTGTGGGCAGCCTGCAGGTGGGCAAGGTGGGGTGAGGTGGAGCCCTGTGGAAGGGGTTCCTGCTTCCCCAAGTGGAGCGTTCACTAATGGGCCAGCGGGGATGCTGGCAGAAAGCATGGTATTCACTTGCCTCTGGGTTTCTCCTGCAGTGGGCACTGTTGTTTCTAAGAGTCCAGTGTAAGCCAGACATGTTCCCACGCCCATCTTTGACCCGGGGCCCAAGGACGCAGGTACGGGCCCTTCGGGGATGGTTGCTGCCTAGCTCCTTCTAAACTATTGGACTCTTCCAAGTAACCTCAGTGGAGCCACATGAGCATCTAGAGACAGTTCTGTTCTAAAGCCACAGAACTGAGGGAGTACATCATTCTTGCTGCCTTTAATTGTCTGAGTGGCACAGAAACAAACGTACAACTCTAACAGGCTGCATGTCAGAGTCTGTGCACGTATCCTTGAGACCAAGGTATGTAGGGCCCCCCTCACTGCCCAGACCGGGTCACTGAGTTCCTATTTCTCAATCTCTATTGCCCCGGGTGACCAAGTTCAAGTGGAGACAGTACCAATGCTCTGAAGCATGAACCAGGTACACAAGAATTTCAGGAAACATTCTATTCTCCAGTTTTCTCTGTTTTCAGCCAGGGAGGAAGGTACAAAAACAGGTTTTTAACTGAGGAGAAGGAGCGAGAAGTAGGTTTGGCTGACTGTTGGATGAACCTGCTGTAAAGGGCCGTGGATCCTGGGAGGTGTTTAGGAACCGGGTTTCCAACCTGGGGGCAAGTAACTGGCCTTAATACTTAAGAGTGAGCATTTATCGAGCACCTACCATGTGTTAGACATTGGGAATGCAAATATGATTTAGACTGGGCTCCTCTTTAGAAGAGCTAATGGTCTAGAGGGGAAGAAAGGCACGTAAACAATTTTAGTAGCACATAGTACCGTGAAGCATGTGTGCACAGGATGCTGTGAAGGAATGTAGCCCACCTGGGTGTTCAGGGCAGCTGTGCTGGAATAGGGACCTCTAAATTGAGCTTGCCAGGTGAAGAAAGGTATAAAGAGAATTCTAGGGAAATGTTCATTCTGTAGATTATTGAGTGCTTACTATGTGCTGGGTGCTGAAAAGCACAAAAAAAGCATGAGAGGCCTAAAACTGGAGAGTGTGGATGTCATGTCTAAACCTGTGAGCAACTTAATCTTTTTAGATAATTCCATTCTGGAAAATGACGAGATGAAACTGGAGAGGTAAGCTGGTAACAAAAATAATTTGTCTCTATTGTTTCACTTGTTGACTATTTACACAATGCTGGTTCTTATGTAAGGACCTTACCCGCATTTTTTCATTTCGGCCTCAAAACAGGTAAGAACTGTAATTATTTCTACTTAGGCATTCAGAGTTAACTAACTTGTCCAGGAGCACACAGCTAATAACTGGTAGAGCCAGGATTTGAATCTGCATCAGTTGCCTCTAAAGCCCATGCAATTAACTAGTTGTAGTGACGGTTGCAATGTTGGTATCACTTGAAGAACTTTTATTTTCAAAGGTAAGAAGGAACCAGAGGAAGGTGTATTGAACAGGGGAGTAGCATGGTGAAAGGTGTACCTGACATCGTTTCCTCAGAAGGTACTTTATCCCCTTTCGCCCTCCTCCCTTGTCATAAGCTCCCAAAGGCCCCCCACACCTAGCTGAGCTTTGCATACCAGACCCTCAGTGCTGAAATGGCCTCCCACCTGGGACAGGTGGTACCTGGAGCAGCTCAGTGTTCCCATCCACAGGGTGGTGTAACCCCTTAGAAACAAAGTCTCCAGAGGTAAAGCCCTGCATTGTCTTTGTATCTTTTCCTTGCAAGAGTGTTTTGCTCTTTCTCTGAGGGAAGAGAGAGCTTTGGATGGCTTGGAGTGGGAGAAGAGGGTTTTTGTCTGATCCGAAGTTGCTGCTCTCTCTGCATAAGCCTGCCCCTCACCACAGTCTAACGTTCCATTGCATGTCGCGCGGCTTAAGAGACTCAAACCCCCTGGAAGATGTTACACAACACCCTTCATGTGGGAACCAGGAAAAGTTTGTCTCCGGGCTCTCCACCCACTCCCCGGCTGCAAGCCTGCCTGGCTTGTGGGGCGGGGGGAGGGAGGAGGCAGCAGCAGGCAGGCCCATCTGGAGCTGTTTGAGTTGGTTCCTGGAGGTCCTGTCCTCGGTGGGCCTTTCTGAACACACTCACTCCTCCTAACCAAGTTAGTGGCCTTTGGGATGTTTGTATAGTATCCTTAGAGAAAGATTTATGTGTGTATATCTGGGTATAGGCAATGATAATAAAGACACTGTCTGTCAAGGCTCTGAACACGTTGCCTAGATCTGTCCATATTTGATCCTCAGCAACACTCTGCGACTGGTGATACTATTTCTGTGCACACCTCAGCTGCCCATATTACAGGTGAGAAAACTGGGGTTTAAGGCCAGTAAGTTGCTCATGGTCGTTTGGTCTGTAAATGACGACACTGAACTAACTTGCCTCCAAAGCCCACCCACTTATCTTCTGTGACTCCTGTCAGTGTGGAACTCTCCTGCTCACACAGCCCTTTCCACTTTCCATCCTCACCAGAGCCTCAGATAATGGGCAAGATGGGTGGTAAGTTACTCCCACTTTACAAATGAGGAAACTGGGCTTCAAGAAGCTAGCAGTGGGCCTATAATCCAGAGTTAGGAAACCAGGGGGATCTGGAGACTAGAACCTGGGTGTTCGGGTCTCCTTGTCTAATCCTCTTTGTACCCCACTCTGTGATTGGATTCCTGTCCTCCAGAGCTGCGTGTTTATACCTGTGAGCGTGACTGGAGAGAGTACTCCTCATTGGCTTTGGATTTTGTGGCCACCAGAGGCTGACCAGGACATGCACACACTCACCCACCCATACGCTACACTAAAGTTGCCAGGGAAGCGATCCCCTCCCTTCAGAATGAGGATTCTGGGGTCCTGCTCTTCTGAAGAATGGGGCAGACCAATTCTGCTAGAAGGGCCAAGTCATATAGCTCATGAGAGCTGATTAAATTTTCCGGAATTTTACAAGCTGTAGGAAGTATTTACCAAATAATGTAATGTGAATAACATAATGCTACTACTGTGCATCTCTTCCCAACTCCGTGGTCGGTGACATCACATTGGTGGCTTGAAATTGGTCATGATGAGAGGGTTTATGTCATTGTAATCAGCAAAAACTACAAATCAGGGCTATTCACCACAGCACCAGAGGACTGTTTGTTCAATACTTATTTACCATCACATCATGGTTAAGGGCAGTTTGAGGCTCAAAAGGTGACTGTGGGGTCTTGGCGAAAACCTTCCAGTTTATCCAGAGATCTGGGCTTCCTTCTGCGTAAGGGGATTGAGTATATCACTGGACCAATTAGCTAAGTGATTTGGTGCAATGGATTCAGTTCTCCTGTGTGGCTAACCTACTTGTCAGGTGCTAGTGTTCAGGGTAAAGAACATAATGAGACTCAGTCTTAAACTTCAGAGACATAGGGGTGACTGGTGTCCGTTGGGGACACCTCATCCATGTAAGCCCAGGCAGGTACTCAGACGCATGTGGGATTCAGTACCAAGGAACAGAAGCTGAGTGCTAAAAGGGGACAATCATGGTGGGCTGGGAGTCATGAGATATGTTCTGGAGGAGGAGTTAAGCCACTGAGAAAAGGCCTTCCAGGCAGGGTACAGGCAGGTCAGCAGGAGTCAGTTCATGAGGTCATTTCCTGAAAGGACACCCAGCCTTGTACTCTCCCCAGCTGGACACCTGAGAGCCTTTCTGCATGGACATGAGACAGGTGGGAAAGCACGTCTGACTCATCCTGCGTCACTGAGGTCTTGGGTTCTGGTCCCAGCCCTCCTGCTAAGTAGCTGTGTGTAAGTAGCTGTGTGACTTGGGGCAAGTCACCCCTCTCCCTTCGCTGCTCCTCGTTTTTGTCATCTTCAGTATGAAAGATTAGTCTCATTTCCTGGCCATTCAATGATCTGATTTAATAGTTAGAGAATAGATGTTTCCATCCCAGTTACACTCAGCCACTGCTTTTAAAAGAGACACAGACCCTCCACTAGTTATTTATCTGTTCATCATTAGTCTGCATAGTGCTTTTAAAATTTTGAGCAAATTTGGAATACTTCACTCTTTCTGGCTGGTCTGCTCTACTCTGCTCTGCTTTGAGCTGCATGTAGCTTGGCATTAGAACAGCAGCCAGCAATGAGGCAGACGAACCCAGGAGAGGGAGAAGGACCATCTCCAATTTAATTAACCTTTTCTCATCGGCTCACTGTGTTGTCTTCATCTCTTCAGGCTGCATGTGATGGGGGCTGGGGTCAGCCACAGTTGTCCACAAACTCTCCTATGGGCTCCTTAGCAAGGTCCCAGGATCCTTGGCCAGTGAAGGCCAGGACTGAGTTGGGAGTGGGGACAATAGAGAATGACCTACTGCCACTGGACTAACCACGTTCTTTGAAGGAAGAACCTTATCCCTCCCTCTTTTCCGAGCCTCTCTTGATTTTTCTGTCAGAACTTGCCGCACAGGGTTTCAGCCTTGTCCTCCTGGCCCTTCCAGAACCCTCCTCCAGTCGGAAGGGAAGGACAGGGTGTTGATAATCTGACCCTGGTCTGGCTGGCGCCAGGGAGCTGGGGTTGGGGCCTCTCTCCAGGCTAAAGGGTAGGGTCAGTTTCTCCCAGGAGATCTTGGGACAGCTTTCATTTGCAGGCTGGCCAGTGACCAAGGTTTAAAGATGCTGGTTTCAAGGCTTGAAGATGTCTGAGTTTCAGCATTATCAACTTCCTAGGGTTGGCGGGGGAGCAGGGCCAGAGCCCAAAGGCCACTGTGGAAGCCCTTCCCTGGCAGTGTCTATTTACATCAGGACAGGATGAGGAAAAGAAGACCTGCCAGTCTTTGGGGACCAAGACAAGAGGGATGGGTAGTGGTCAGTTGAGTTTGTGGATTACATGCATTCCCCTGAAGCTGAACCACGGAGGTACATGGGGAAATGCCCGTTTGATCAAAGCAAAGATCCGTTGCTCTATTCTCAAAATATAAACCCGATTCCACCACTTCTCGTCTTCTCCACTGTTGTCACCAGGGTCTAAGGCACCATTATCTTACTCTCCTGGACCAGCACAACCACCTCTTCCTGCCTATCCTCACTCTCATCCCTCTACAGACCAATCTCCACTCAGCAACTAGGGTGATCTTTTAAAAGTATACACCAGAACTTACATGTTTAAACCCTCTAGTGACTTTCAGTTATACTTGGAACAAAACCTCGATTCCTTCCTGCTCATTTCAAAGGTTCCATGGGACCCGGCCCCTATCTTCAATATGACCTCATCAGGGACCACTCTCCCCCTCATTTGCTAGGAGCTGCTCCAGCCACACTGACTTCTCCCACCTTGAGAAGTTCTCACCTGCTGCCCCCTCAGCACAGGATGCTTTCCAGGGTTCACATCTCCCCAATCAATGGTTTACAATGACCCCCCCCCCCACCTCTGCCATTCACTTCTCAAATCACCATCACCTAGTAAAGTTGACTTCAAAATACTTAGGAGTCTCTGAAATGCTTAGTTATTTGTCAGCTGTCACTAGAAATGTCAGCTTGAGGAGACCAGGGAGCGTAAGTGTCCAGGGACAGTCAATGGCATATAGGAGGCGCTCAATAAAATATTTGTTGAAAGAATGAGTGAACAAATTAAAAGAATGAGTCACTCAGGGATCTTCTGAAGAAAAACTTTAATTTATGCACATCACAGTTGGGGACTGCAGGGTGGAAAAAAAGGCGGGGTGGGCAGGGGAATGGCAGAGGAGGGTGGAGCAGCCACACAGGTTGGAGTGCTAGGTACAGCTTCTAGGTGCTACCCTCAACCTGGGCTTCCTTCCAGGCCTGGCGCATTTTAACCTTCACTTTGTAAGAGTCGATCAGAAAGATCAAATTGGGGGTGCCCTCCAGAGAGGGCAGCTTCCCGTCATCCGGGACCTCCAGGTCGAACCTCTGCAGCAGCCAGGACATGAAGAAGAAGAGCGCCTGGCGGGCCAGGTTCTCACCTATGCAGGAGCGGGGTCCTGCTCCAAAGGGAAAGTAGCTTAACGATGGCGAGATGAGCTGGCTCCCTGTGGGGTCCAGGAAGCGTTCTGTGGACACAAGGAGGCATCAGGCAGGGGCCAGGGCCAGAGGAGGTGGAGGAGTGCCTCTGCCCTGACTGAGGAGCCCCAGTCTAAGGAGGTGGGCAGCCTTACTTGGGGGAACCCTAGTCCGAGGAGAGTCATGGCCCTGCTCTCAGGTAGCCCTTGATCACACAGAGGAAATGAAATATTCAGGAAGAATAGAAAGGAAGCAGTATCAACAGATAAAAATGCTCCCATCCAAGTGGGGAGGGGGCTAACTTAATGGGAGACACATGCCTAGAGGGCTTCTTAGAGGAGATTTGCAGCTCGTGGAAGGAGAAAGTAGGAAACCCAGCTGTGAAGAGTTTGGGTAAGTCTAGGGTAGGGTGGGGGTGTCAACAGGTCCGTGTAAGTTGGGGCCAGGATTTTTCTAATTGTCAGCTGGGCAGAGGGGCGGTGGTGCTGGAGTGGCAGAGCACAGAGGGCAGGCCGGGAGCAGGACAGGAAACGGACTTACCGGGCATGAACTGGTCGGGCTGGTGCCACTCTTTCTCATTGTGATGCAGTGCCCATATATTGATGACAATATTTGTTCCCTTGTCAATGGCAAACTCGCCGATGCTGCCCAAGAGAGGAAGAGGAAAAGGGGTGTGGGATATCGTCCTCCCTACCTGCTCAGTCCTAAGACTCCATAGTCCCCCGCCCTGGGGAAAAGAGCTCTTTACTCCCTCATGCCCACATCCTTATCTTTTCCTCAGCTTCTGCCAGATTCAACATGAATCCAGCCCTCCTTCAGCCCTCTTGTCCCGACAAACACTTATATATCAGCACTTTTGTATGTGGGTATTTGTGCCTGTCAGGGCATGTGGGAATTCATTTTGAGCTGGTGCAATGTGTGCGTTGTGAGCAGCAGTCTTTCCTCCCAGACCACAAGAGTCCAGGACAGCAGGCACCTTCTGAGGGAGGTCAGGTAGATCTGTGGATTAGTCATTGGGTGTTAGTGGGTGGTGGGTACATTGATCAATAGGGTCATGGGTAGGATGATTGATAGTCAATGGTTGACTATAGGATGACCAGCAACCTGGGGGTGTGGAGGTGTGGAGGAGGAATGAGGTGGGCTGGCAAGCAGTGTTGAATGCATCATAGGGCTGGACGTTATTGGGAAGGAAGGCACACCTGGAGTCAACGATAGCCTTGTGGGGGATGAGCATAGGGGACACGGGCCGAATGCGAAGCACCTCTCGGATGGTGGCCTCCAGCAGGACGAGTTGGTTCCGGTCACTGATAGTTGGTGTGCGACTGAAACCTACATTCTGGTCAATCTCCTCCTGGATCTTCTTCTGCAACTGCGGGCCAGAGAAGGGTAGATGTGCCCAGAGTGCTTAAGCCTGGGAGAGGCATGGGTTTAGAAGAGCTGGTCCAACCTCTTCCCAGTGGTGGCTCTGCATCCCAGGCTTTCCTTCCAAAAGATGGGGCCACTCTGTGCTAGGGCCAGAACCAACAACTGCTTGGGTAGTCCAGCCATCCTGCATAAAAGGCCCCAGGGGTATTGCCTCTCCCTCTCTTTGGGGCTAAAGGTAGTCTGGCTGGGGCTCAAGAGTGGTTGGGAAGACTGGAGTAAGGAGAAGCCCACCTGAGGATTGTGTAGCAGGAAGGCCACAATCCACTTCACCACAGAGGTTGTGGTTTCTATACCGGCCCCGAAGATGTCCCCTATGGTTGCAAGAATGTTTCGATCTGAAATTATCTCTGGATCCTGGTCTGGGCCAGCATTGTTATTGTCTAAGTTCATCTTGGCTTGGATCAGTATGTCCACCAGGCTATTGATAGAGTCGCTGCTGAAATTCTCCTGGTTGGGTGAGGTTGGGAGACAGTGATAAGAAAAGAGCTTTATCTGCAACACCTTGCCATACTTCCGTCCCAGACTGGAGATACAAAGGCTTCTTCCACTTGGAAGTGAGGGTGTGGAGTGAGTCTAGGCAGCACCTATAAGCTTATGGAGGTGAGGCAGTGCTAGGTCCTCTTTAAATTTTGGGAGTGGATCTTTCTAGGATCTTCTCCAACTCCTCACTTCCCAACCCATATTCATTAGTGAAGTCAGTTTTTATTGGGAAACTACTATGTGCCAGGCTCTCTGCTGGGCACTGAACATCTTATGGTGTTCAAAACGGACCCTAACCCTGCTCTCGCATACCCAGCCTCACACTAACACTTTTAACCCAACTCACAATCTCTTCTACTCCATCACCTACCTTAAGTTTTTTATAGATTTCAGTGAGCAAATCATTTCGCATTTTAACACAAGCCTTCATCTTTTTCAGAGTTTTGTTGGGGAAAATCTGGAAAGTAGAAAGAATATCAAGTCTATCCCTCTTTCATTTTGGTTCTACAGCTACCAGAATCCCTCCTGGGGCCAGATCCTAGCCTTCTGTCTCTGGAGGGTTCCCACCCCAACCCTAACCTTCAGCCAAAATGGAAGGCAAGATGGAAACACAGAATGAGACCACCAATGACAGCTAGGAGAATTCCAAACAAAGGAGAAGGGAGTGGTCTCCACTTTCTCCTCCCCATTCAATTAAACATCAAACACTGATTGAAGTTTTACTTTGCAGACTCTGCAGTGTGCTCAGCCCTTAAGAGTAAGATAGACTTGAGTCTGAAGCCTTAGAGAAGTTCCTTAACTTCTCAAAGGCTATATTCTCTTCTCTATGGGGATAATAAAACCTATCTCCAAGTGGAATGCCATGATTAATGCATATGGAGTGCTCAATACCGGCACATGGCAATTAGTAAATAGCCATTATTGTGAATATAAAATGCATGATTAAAAGCTAAACCTATTTATGTAGAGAAGTGGCAGCTTTTAAGAGTCAGAGGAGGCAGAGGTCTCTGTGGCTGAGGTGGTCAGTAAGAAGAAAGAATTGGAGACACTGTCAGGGTCTGCTGGGATCTGAAGGTGGAGCCCGGTCTCCTCCTCACCTTCAAATTGGGGAATATGTCTACTATATTGTCCTTGCCCAGAGAATCCATGACGTCTTCAACGTATGAACGTATGGCCTTCAGCATAGGATGCCCCTCCTTGTATGAGGTATTGAAGCAGATAAAGCAGATCATGTTGGTCACCGCCAGGAAGAGAGGTATGGACAAATCTATGGACTGTCCATTCTGGGTGGCCAGGAAATCACAAAATGAACTGATTTCCTGACATACTGAGGGAAGAAATGGACACGAGGCTGGAGAATTAAGCAGCACCTTCACCCCCTCTCTACCAGTTCCATCTGAGCCAGGGACATATAGCATATGGCCACTAGATGGCAGCAGTAGCCAAGAAAATGCTAGATTGAGCCATTCATAACCCTTCTTCCCTCCCTACCCAACCCTCTTCTCCCTCCAGAGCGGGAGAGGCCAGCTGGGCACTTACTGATTTTCTCTAGCCTCTGGTTGCCATCCTTGAACAGGGCAAATGTGGCCAGCACTAGCTTCCGATGCAGCTGCCAGGCGGCACCATGGTCAGCAAAGGCAATGCCCCTTTGGTTGTCTGACAGGATGTCTAGAGTTGTCTTTGGAGAGCAGGAAAGGCTGTAGGAATCAGATACCATCTACCTCCCCTTGCCCCAGGTGTCCTACACCCATTCTCCCTTCCTGAGGGAGAAGGAAGCTACCTGCCATGCCGGCCTCCTTGTGGGACATCCCTGTTCGACTCCACCATAACTGTAAGGCCTTGATAGGGCAGGGCCAAAGGCTCCTCTACTCCCAATTCCATCAGAGAGACGGAGTGAGAAGAAAGAAAGAACTCCGAATTAGAATGCAGGGGTTCTGGGGTTCAATTTCAATGACTGGATGACTCTGGGCCTCTCCTTTCTTATCGGTTTCTGCCCAGAGGAGGGCAGCTGTGGATGGGATAAGCTCTCTGAATTGTGCTAGGGTCAGGAATGGGGGTGGGGACTTGCAAAGACTGAGGACTTCCCAGACCTCCGCCTTTCCCTGGGCTCCGTGGGGGGAATGCTAAAGGCACAGCAGCTCATCTCCTTTTTGTTTGCCCTGCCATTGCAAGGCTGTGTGCCCACCACAGGGCCGCATCTGGAGAGTGCAGATATCCACTTAGTCTGAACTTGGGCCAAACAACCTCTTCTCAGAGGCATCCCAAAAAGCATACAGGTCCCAAGCCTCTCCTGTTCTCTTCCCTGACCTGCAATCCCCAGCTGACTAGCCTTTTCCTCTTTGCACTGGAAAGAGCTCAATACACTTGAGAAGGAGGTAGCTGGCCAGCAAATCTGGCTGACTGGTCAGTAAAAACAAGTCAACCCTCAGCCTGACCAAAGATGAGTGGCTAGGGGGCCTCAACGCTCGGCCTGATCAAAGATGAGTGGCTGGGGGGCCTTGCCTGGGGTGTTTAGGGTAGTGCTCAGCAGCAGGGTACTGGGATGGGGTGTTGACACTGTTCCTGGAGAGCTAGACTCTCACATCCTCTAGGAGTACCACCAAAAGCTCAGTAGGATAGTGCATCTTCATCCTCAAAATGCTACCATGGGTCAGTCCCTTGTGAGCTGCAGCAGCTTGGGATAGTTCCAGAGAAACAGTACCCATCACCACCACCCTCTTCCTCCCACCTGGCCAGGTTACTTCTCCCTTGCACCTTCTCAGAGAGGGCAATAATTACTATCCCCATTTTCACATGAAGAATAACATCCATAGAACTATTAATTGAGCACTAATGCACTGGACACCGGGCTAAGGTCTTTATATGCACTATCTCATCTAACTGGGGAAGTCTGAGCTTAGAGAGATCACCATCCAGTTCAGGGGTGATATGACAGGAGTGAGGAACCCTGACCCCCTCAGGCCACTGCTCCCACCCAACTCCACCTCCTGGGCAGCCCAGAATATGAGGTCTCTCTTTAACTCTTCCTGCCTAGTTTAGAGGCCAGGTGGAGCCTTGAGGGATCGCTCCCCACCCATAGCCCTGCTAGTCTGTTCTGGGGAAGGATTACAGGTTGTTGGAGCTAGAAGGGTCATTCTAGGCATGGTCTTGGCCAAAGAACTGAACAACCCTGGGGGACAGTGAGAGAAGAAGGATGATGGGCAATACTCACCATTCGGGTCCGTCCAGAGAATTCCTTGCCCTTCTTGATAAGCACCTCCTTGGCTAGCTGGTGGTGGCCAATCATCACTGTAGTCTTGCCACCCATACGAAAGGAATAGATGGGGCCATATTTTTTCTGTAGTTTGAAGAAGTTCACGTGCGGATGGCCATGTCTAGGGAGGAACGGCAAGCTGCCCACCAAGGGAAGAGATGGGAGGCTCTTGGGGTACTTAGCACCAGGTTGCTTTACCTTGGACCAAAAGAAATAGGCTAGGGTGAGTAGCAAGACAGCCAAGAGCCCCCACATGGTGGCTGGGTGCCAGCAGGCAGGACAGACAGCTGTGGTGTGGAAGAGCTGCAGCCGCTCTAGGACACAAGGAAGCCTTTTTAAGATCTGCCCTGACCTTCACCTTAACTTTGTGTTATCTCTTGCCTTGTGGAAATTTATCCTGGAATGCAGCCAGAAAGAGGAAAAGAAGGGGGAGTAGAAGACTCCTCAAGGACAGGGTCAACTCCAGGGCAAACCCCTAAGGGAGGGGCAGGTAATGAGAGGACAGCTGGTTTCTCTCTCTCTCCCCAGAGTGCGCCAGAAGCAAATGGTATCTGGGTCAAGAATCACGGTGGAGGCATTTAGTGTTGTAAAATCAAAATCAATAGATAGATGATTGTCAGGAAGGTTACAACCAGCAGGGACTGTCAAAGATACTTTGTCTCATTATGTAACAACTGAGCAAAGTGAGGCCTTAAAACGTCAGACTTGTATAAGGTCACATAAGACATGGACTGCAAGAACCCAGATGTCATGTTTTGCTGCTCTTTCCAGAGGCAGTGAGGCCTGAGGGTTGGAGCATGGGCCCTAGAGTAAGATAGGTTTGGCTTCAGATCCTAGCTTAACCACTTTCTAGCTATATGATGTTTTTCAAAACTTTTGTTTTATTATGTTATAATATACACAACACAAAACTTACTATTTTAACTGTTTTAAAGTGTTAAGTAGCATTAAATATACTCACAATGTTGTCCAAACCATCACCGCTATCTACTTTCAAAACTTTTCCATCATCTGAAATAGAAACTGCACCTACTAAGCAGTAATTTCCCATTTTCCCCTCCCCCCAGCTCCTGGTAACTTCTAATCTACTGTGTCTCTATGAATATATCTATTTCACATGAGTGGAATCATACAATATTTTTTTGTGTCTGGCTTATTTTACCTAGCATGATGTTCTTGAGGTTTATCTATGTTGTAGCAGATATCAGAACTTCATTCTTTTTTATGACTGAATAATATTCTGTTGTGTGGATATACCACTTCTTGTCTATCCATTCATCAGCTGATGGGCACTTAAGTTATTTTCACCTTTTGGCTATTGAAAATAATGCTGCTATGAATATGGGTATTCAAGTATCTGTTTGAGTATCTGTTTTCAGTTCTTTTGGGTATAGACATAGGAATGGAATTGCTGGATCATATGATAATTTTATGTTAACTTAACCTTTTTAAATTTCAGTTTCCTCCTCTGTTAATGGGAATAATAATGGACTCTACTTCTCAGGGTTGTTGTGATTCAATGAGATCATGCATGTAAAAGCACTGTCTGGCATGAAGTAAGTGCTCATTCATTATTTACTGTTATCAATATTATACCAAAATGGGCTTCTTAGTGTTTTTGAGCTCTTATTAGTAGATCTTCCTGACAGACAATAGCCTTCAGTGGCTCAATCAATATTTATCAATGATTTAATATTATCAGATAAAGTCACAGCCACAAGGAGGTGACATCCCTGGTGTCAATCATCATAGAAGAGGTGGGACCTCAGATAGGCAACCAGGACTCACAGAGTGAAAATCACACAGGAGGGAGATGGATGTTCTGCCCCTCTCTGGGGGTGACCTGCCAGTGTCTATACTTTGGAGTACAGACCAATGCGAGGACTGTTGAAATTAGGCAGGAAGGTGGCAGATAGGGACATCATGATGAAGATGAGCCAGCAAGGCCTTGTATGCCAGACTGTCTGGTTGCCCACTCTTGCACATGTTCAAATATAGTTCAGACTTTTAAGATCATTTATGGTCAGAGGTATAGGTTGGGGTAGTCAGAGAAGCCTTAGTGAAAGAAAGGAGATTTGCGGTAGACCTTGAAAAAAGTTCGGACTAGTAGCAGTGTGTGGGGAGTGGAGGAAGAAGGACACTGCTGGAAGGGACAGAGCAGCTGAGCCAAGTATGTGGAGGCTGGAAGGGGCCTGATGAGCGTGGACCGCCGACAGTCCTGACTGGACACACGAAGGGTGTGAGTTGTGGGGGATCCCCGAGGAATAAGATCTGGCAACCTGAATCAGGCTCTGGAGCTGTAAAATGGATGGCTAGGGAGGAGGAGAAGCTATTGAGAGTTCAGTAGCAGTGGAGTGACAGGGGAACAGTGATGTTTTAGGAGGATAAATCTGAGATCAGTGCTGGGGTAGACTGGGTGGGGAGATCTTGTGTCAGGTTTGACAGAAAGATGAGAACTGGGGCGTCCTGAGCCCTGTGATCCAGACAGGGTCCTAAGTGGGGTCAATCAACTGGTAGAGAAATATGAATGGGTACGTGTGTGTGTGTGTGTGTGTGTGTGTGTGTGTGTGTGTGAGAGAGAGAGAGAGAGAGAGAGAGAGAGAGACAGAGAGAGAGAGAGAGACAGAGAGAGAGAGAGAGAGAGAGAGAGAGAGAGAGAGAGAGAGAGAGAATTTTCATTTTCTGCCTGGATATAATCATCTGAAATCAGAGGACAAATCAATAAATATTACCATACACCAATCATTTAATTATTTTTGAAATCAAAGAACCAAATGTTTCCCAAAATTTGATATGCATTAGAATTATTTGGGACATTTTATTTATTTGTTTGTTTATTCATCTATTTGCTGGCTACTTGTCATTTATTTTCCACTTGGCACAAAGCACACAGTTACAGGGTGTCGGGAAGGCTAGTGTGTTGCTAGGCTTGTAAAGAATGAGGCTCTCTCAAGTTCCTGTTAGATGTTTTACTGTTTTGATATTAAGGAACCCAACTGCTTCTGCTGGCTGCAGCCTGCCTAGTCTGTTGAGGTAGGGAGGGAGTGGGGAAAGGGGCTCAAAAGAGTTTAGCGCCTCTGGAAGTCTGGTGGCTGGTGCTGGCCACTCAGGATGGTGGCCCAGTGTTGGCTTTGCTAGGCTGGCCACCAGGCTGCCTTCTTGTGGTTTGCTGAGCCAGGTACAGATGATCATGCTGCTGCAGGCCCGGGGAGATGGTGAGTGCTCTGGAGACTCCAACACTGTGGCCACGAATGGGAGAGTGGACTTCTGGGAAAAGCATCTCTCCCGCCAGTGACCTGGGTCAGCCTTGGGGAGGCCAGGGTGGTGGGGATGGCTTCTCCAGGGTACTTGGCACTTCCACAGGAGCCATTCCTGGAAGTGGAACTCAGGTGGCTCAGGTAGCGTGGCCATGAGCCAGCTGCTGGAGGGGATGGCTGCCATGCTCTTGCCTGTGAGCTGGTAGAAACCTCAGGTATATATTTTTTCTTGACTTGTCAGGAGTTTTATTAATCTTTTCAAAAAAATCTCCTTACGAATCAAGTCTTTGACCGTTGTGGTTTTATTTCATTCTTAATATTGGTATATGATTGATGCAAAACATCCTTTTTAAATTTATACTAGAATCGAGATGGAAAGCTTGGATGAATTCCACTTCCCTTGGATCTCTATGTCCCTTGTTCCTTGTCTAAAACATAAGCCCCATTATCTACTAAATCTTCAACTTTGTTCTCAGGTATTT
Organism: Eidolon dupreanum; assembly: GCA_028627145.1. NCBI lineage: Eukaryota > Metazoa > Chordata > Mammalia > Chiroptera > Pteropodidae > Eidolon > Eidolon dupreanum. The sequence goes on along the minus strand of CM053506.1, from coordinate 15,896,477 downwards.
AATCAACAGAATGTGTATTTATATTCACCAAAAGGCATGTTAAAGAGTGTTCAGATCAGCACTATTTGTAATAATCCCAAACTAGGAAAACCCCAATATTTATGCATTGTAGAATGGATAAATCGTCATGCTTTACACAGTGGAATACTATACAGAGATGAGAATGAATGAACTGCAACTATATGCACCAACATAGATGAGCCTCACAAACATAATATTGAGTGAAGAAACCAGACTCATAGAATGCATGCTGTATGACTAGCTATTGGTTATAGGTGTCAGGATAGTGGTTACCTTTGGGGGTGGTTAATAACTGAAAGAGGACTCATGTGGTGGCTTCTGGGGAGCAGGTAATGTTTTGCTTGTTGATATGGTTGCTGGTAATACAAGTATATTCACTTTGAGCTGAACATCAATTTGTATGTATGTTATACTTCAATAAAAGATTTACTTAAAAAAGTTAGGTGCCTAGGTAGTTTGTGACCTTCTTGAGATTGTGTGCAAAATTTACATGAATGTATAAATACATATTTTTTCTGGAGAGAGGATCCATAGCTCTCATCAGCTTCTCAAAACAGTGACTTTACCATTAGCTCAAGGTTCCCTGTATCCTCACTTATTCCCATCCCCATCTTGCTTCATGATTCTTTTATGCCACCCATCCTCAAACTGCTTCTCTCCCTCGCTCCAAAATCTTTTCCTTTTCCTTGAGTTCTCTGGCATTCTCTCTTTCTAAAACAAGCGTATTTTCATATTTTCCATATCTAGCTATAGAATATGCTCTCAACCTCCTGCTTTACTTACACTGGAATCTTCTATGAGGTCAGCCCTTTCTCTGCTGTTCTTTTGAATGAAAACACCTAACGTCCAGGTTAGGCAATGGAGTTGACATTCTCTGCACTCCCCACAGCCTCCAGACCACCACTCCTCCACCTTTGAGTACAAATTCTTTCTCCTTTGCAGTTTCAAACGTTAGTTATTACAATTACTTACTGTTGCTCATTTTCATTTAAGATTCATTTTAAGATTTGGGCACCAGGCTCACATCCTTCTTTTCCATCCTGCTTTCATCCAGCATGACTTTAGAGTATGTGGGGGGTAATCAGCCAACATCTCATCCTCACAGTTCCTTCATCTCCTCAAATCCAAAGTTTGTCACCCTTATTCTACTTCAACTGCTCCTCCAAACTTCGAGCCCCATTCTCAACCCCATTCTTTTCATGCTCAGCAGGTAATCTCACCTTTTAATTAAAGAATCTCAGACCATTACATTCAATTTCCCTTAATTTCCATTATATCACTTCCTTTCCTTCAAACTTAAAGGCAAAAAATTGCTTCTCCTGTTTCTAATCAAACCCTCTAACAATTTGGCAAAAGAATAATAACTTTATTGAACACTTGCTGTGTATTATATATACTAAATCATTTAATCCTTATAAATACTATTATTTGTAAGGTGGATGCCATTATTATCACTATCTCCATTTTACAGATGAGGAAACAGACAGAAGGATTTGCTCAAGGCCTAGAACTAGTCAATGATGAAGCTGGGATTAAGCAGACTAGAGCTCTTAGCTCTTAACTGTAATGCTTTTCTGCTTCTCACAATATAGACTGAAATTTTCTGTTGTACGTACTTTTTGAATCAATTTTTCCAATTCTGGGAATTTAACCTGCAGACATCTCACAGTTTGATGTACTAAACAAAGCACTTCAGCAATGTTTATAATTGCTAGTAATAAAGTTCTCATTAATAGGAGATTGAAATACAACATAGTCAGAAAAAAGAGGAAACACTTTATGTGCTTATTCTGGAAAGATTTCTAACATACACTGTTAGGTTAAAAAAAAAAAAGCAAAAGCAAGAATGATGTGTATTTATTTATTTTCAGTTACAGTTGACATTCACTATTATATTAGTTTCAGATATTCAGCATAATGGTTAGACATTTATATAATTTATGAAGTAATCCCCAATAAGTCTAGTACCCACCCAGTACCATCCATAGTTATTACAATGTTATTGACTATATTCTCTACACTGTACTTTACATCCCTGTGACTGTCTTCTGACTGCTAATTTGTACTTCTTAATCTCTTCCCCTTTTTCACCCAGCCTCCAAACCCCCTCCCATCTGGCAACCATCAGTTTATCCTCTGTGACTATGAGTAAGAATGGTGTGTATTGAATGCCTCCATTTGTGTTTAAAAAAAAGAGTTTTGCTTGTATATGCATAAAATATCGCTGGAAGGCTACCCAAGAAGCTCATGAATTTGGTTGTCTTTGGGAAGAAGAATTAGAAAGCTGGGAGTGGTGGTGGAAGACTATATATGTTGATGTAAACAAAACCAATCTATCTTTGTATCCCCAAGTTTTCATGCTGTGTGTGACCTTTGGCCAAACTTAATGTCCTTAGCAAAGTATCCCAAAGCCTTCTAATTAATGATTATCTGTGCTCCTTAAGATGTAGCCAAAATATTTTTGTTATTAATGGCTGAAATGGCATGACAACCAAGATAGATATCAAACTGGTTACAGTTATCAATTACAAACCACCATCTTTCACAAGGCCACCAGGAGGTAGGGCCCCTGGCAGATACTGCATTCTTCATCTTATCAATCATCAATACCTGAATTATACTATAAAAAAGTACTGTAACGGGCACATTAGCAGAGAATGATCCGCACAGAAATGCTGGGTCATTTGTCTACTCTGACCCTACATGTTTGTAAGTAAATTATCCTATAATAAATTCTTTTATATTCTGTAGAGTTGCTTGCTTTGTTTGTTGGTCTTAAGATGCCTTCTCCTTATGGTGGCCATTATATCTTTGTCCCACTGTTGGACAAGACTTTTTAGTGTATTCCCTTTTATACCTTCAAAGAAATTTGAATCATGTTAATGTTTGAATCATATTAATGCATTACCCATTTCAAAGTTGAGTTAATATAAAAAAAAAAAGAAAAGAGGAACAAAGGCAGAAAATGTTTTAACCGATTGTAATAAATAAAATATTTTTTAAAAAATTGACCCTTCCACCTATATCCTTGAACCTGTTCCCTCATATTTCCCAAAGATTCTCATTTCTTTCATCATTTTCCTTCTCCATCTTCAGTTCATCCTCTACATTGGCTTCTTCTTTTCAGCTGAGAAGTACACTTAAAACTTTTAACCCAAAGGAAATTAAAAAATCCTCCATCGATGCCACATTCTACTCTCATTTTCATTAATTTCTCTCCTTCCCTTTTCAATCAGACTTTTTGGTAAAACAACATAATGGATACTTGTGTCTCTATCTTATTCCTCATTATGGTACACACATTGCAGCTTGGCCTCTGATCCCACCACACAATTGGTACTTTTGTTAATAACGTCAGCAATGACCTTTGTGTTGCCAAATCCATTGGATGTCTTTCAGACTTTCTGTTATAAAAATTCTTCATTAGCATTATTGATTATTTTCATCTATTTCAAAGTTTGTAATATGAAATATCAAACTGCTCTGGATTATTTGTAATTCTTTTGTTCCTCTTGCCCACTATATTCTCGTGCATGTCAAGTCTGTCCTTGGCCCTTCTCCATCTACATTCTCTCTGGCTGATTTCACCCCTCTCAAGGTTTTAACTATCACCAATATTAAACCTTTAACAAATAGGTACTGCTCTTGACCCTCACAGAGTTTATAAACAGATGACTAAAGATGTCAATCATTGCCTCCTACACTCATCTGACTTCACTCACAGTTTGTGCATTTGTGTCTTGTGACCCGGGTTGGATTAGGAGAATATGGCCAAAGGGGAATAAATTCTCAAACTGAGTTATAATAACCAAATTCTCCTTTTTGAGAACTTGACCCTGCACCATCATGAACAATGGGGATAGTGGTCTTAGATGCTGATTTAAGAGCCCTAGTCTCAACACAGTCTGGCTGTACATTTCACTCTCATCCTTGGGTATCAGTGATACATCTATCATCTGATTCCTGAAAAATCTTAGTTTATTAAAAAAATTTGTATTTTAACTAACTTGTAAAAAATAAAGCTACCGTTTTACAATAAAAACAAATGTATAATTGCATTGTAATTAAACTTATGTGGGTTTGATCTTTTGGGTCTTACTTTTGACTTGTTAGGTAAGACCAGCATTTAATCTAGTGCTAATTATACCTTGTTCCTAAGGCAAAAACCCTTCTGAGTACTCCACCCAATGCCCTATGAATTTTTAAGTTTTTCACTCTGGCTGATGGGAATGGGAGCTATTGTCAGCCCTGTGAGAATGACAAACATTTCCTCTAACCCTTTCAGGGGGTTCTTTCACTGACATGGAGAAGTTTTCTCACATGAATGCCCTATTGCAGACCCAGTTAAAGATTCAAGGGAACCACTCTGCAGATACCTCGAGTTTCTCTATAAAGCTCTCTCTGCTGTTCTGCGACTTCTAGTCTCCTTGACATTCAGATTCCAAGCCTTGTCTCTTCCTCTCTCAGCTTTGTCTCCTCCACTAGGCTCTGCTTAAATTTTCCTTTCCTGTGCCATAGCTTAGAAACTTTTGTTCAGGCAGTGAGCAGGAGAAACACTGGACTCATTTAATTTGTTTCCCCTCCCTCACAGGTCTCTGGCCTTTATTGTCTGATATCCGATGTCTTAAAAAAAAAAACTATTTCATATATTTTATCTGCTTTTCCTATATAGTTTGTTTCAGGTAAGAAGGTAAATCTAAATCTTGTTATTCCATCTTAGTCCAAACCAGGAGTTTTCTCACAACATAAAGATATTTTTTATTAATTCTATTTATCCAAGTACGTTTCATACATGTTTTCTTTGAGCTTCCGGCCAAAATTAGGCAGCATTGCAGATGCCCGACCCAGACGATTAGTGCTCATTATAAATCAACTGAATTTAATTGACATTTATAGACTACTTCAATCCACAAGAGCAGAATACTAATTCTTCTTAAGCTCATAAAAACATTCACCAAGATAGACTATATTCAAGATAGACTATATTTTGTTTAAAAGAACAAAAGTCACACAAAGTATGCTCTCAGACCATATCATAAAAGAGACCAATAATAGAAAGATAGCTGGAAAAATCCCAAAATATTTGGAAATTAAATAACAAGTCAAAGAAAAAATCTTAAGAGACATTAAAAAAATATTTTGAACTAAATAAAAATGAAAATATAACTTATCAAAATTTGTGGTATGCAGTGAAAGAAGTACTTAGAAGGAATTTTATAGCTCTCAATACATATGTTAGAAGAAAAGAACTATCTAAAATCAATAAGTTTCCACCTTAGGAAACTAGAGAAAGAAAGGCAATATAAACTTAAGTTAAGCAGAAGAAAATAAATAATAAAAATTAAAGCAGAAATCAATAAAATTTAAAATGGAAAAACAATAGAGAAAATCAACAAAACCAAAAGCTTATTCTTTAAAAGATCAATAAAACTGATAAACCTCAAGCCAGGCTAACCTGGCTTTTTTTTCTAAGAGAGTAGGCACAAATTGCTAATATCAGAAATGAAGGAGGGGCCATCCTTACCGATCCCGTGGACATTAAAAGGATAATAAAGGAATACTATAAACAACTCTATGCCCTTAAATTTGATAAACTAAATGAGATGGACTAATTCCTTGAAAATACAATCTACCAAAATTCAAACAATGAGAAATAGATAATCTGAATAGGTCTATATCTATTAAAGTAGTTGAATAAATAATTAATAACGCTCAAAAACAGAAAGCATCAGGCCCAGATGGTTTCATTGGTGAATTCCACCAAAAATGTAAAGAAAAAAATGATATTGATTATCTATAATCTCTGTATTCCTATTTATCTAATCCTGCTAACTCCTAGCAAGTACTGATCTTTTTACTGTCTCTATAGTTTTGCCTTTTCTGGAATGTCATATAGTTGGAATCATACATTTACAAATTTTTGCAGATTAATTTAATTATAGATGAGGCTTGAACTGGTCATATTCTCTGGTATCTTAGAAAAAATTTCCCAATCAGTGTTTTATATTGTGGTCAAGATGTACCTCCTGGAATGAGGTATTTTCTGGAGAAACTCATCTAGTGTCCATTTGAGGTTTTATCTGGTGCAACCAGGTGACAGTGCTGGTTTTGAAAGATCTTGTCTTCATGGATCTTAAATTCAGTTGTTCCTCCTGTTTCTTTTTAGAATTTAGTAGACCAGATTTTGTGTATTTATGATTGAATCCTTTAGCTTCTCCATTAATTTGTTATTATTTTTGTTGTTTTATATGAGGTCCTTATATACAAACTTTTAATCATAGCAGGCGTTTAACATGATGATTTTTAATGTATGTCTGTAGTATTGTACTAAATTCCATAATATAATACTGTGACTCTCTACCTTTAGAACCAGCAATAATTTTAGGTGGCATATAATATTATGTGCCCTAGAAAGGGTTACAGTTCAACCGTTTGAACAATTTGACTTGTGATAAGGAGGTGTATTTTAGAAGAGTGATAGGACTACCTACATTAAGCCTGGTACTGTCACTTTTTATATTTATTAAGAGGTCAATCAACAAATAATACTGCATCAAGTTTTAGTATTGATATATTTAAAAGTTCTGTTCTGGTCATGGATACCTCCTGAATTCCAGAAACACAATTTTGGGATTATCCTTCATTAGGTAAAGGTTACAGACTTTCTGTATTAAGAAAGTTATACCAGTAGGTGATAATATGAGGAGAAAGAAACCATGATTCATAATTAGTCAGTCGAACTAGCAGAAAAATGTTTGTTGGTTTCAGTGAGCAAAAGGGATAATGTCAGCCAGTCTCCAGTCTAACAGACTTCAACTATTCATTCTCAAGGGCCATCTTGGAATGGGTTGGAGATTATCATGCCTGTGACTCCATCCATTCCCTGTGGGACACATTAAAACAACAACAACAAGATAATCCTGGAAAAAGCAAAAACCTTTGAAACTTACTTTGTATATAGAGATAAACAACAGCAAAAGCAAAGCAAGCTGCAGGAGAATAACATGAGAATAATCATGTTAATGGCAAAAATATTTGTCAAAAAATATGCCACCAAACAAAAGGTCTAATAACCTTATACAGAGACCTACAATTAATAAATGGCATCTCCCCAAACTGAAAGGTCTAATTACTTAATACAAAGATCCAGGCCTAATTACCTTATACAAAGATCTAATGACCTTATGCAAAGATCTATTTGATTGCATATCATTGGATAAGAAGTAAACTTAGCAAAAGGAGCTTGATGGAACCAGTTAGAATTCAAATTCTTTCTTGAGACTGACTCATATGGCACATGATTTGAAGGACAGGTGGAGTGTGGGCACAAAGGGTCCAGTGAATCCACCTCTTGATCTGAGGTCCCTGGAAATGCTGCCAGTTGAGGGTCTTCAACTGAGCTTGGTGGAATCTCTAGAACTGTCAAAAGGTGATAAGTATAAAACTCAATATTTGAAATAAAAAGACAAAATCGAATTTATTGAAAGTAGGCAGTCTCTCCAGGCAGAGTAGATTGCTGATCATAATAGAGTTTTTGGGAAGCATTGGCTTCAGGGATTGATGGATATAAGCTTGTTGATAACATCTGTAGACATGACATTACTTTGGGGAGGCAATTTTGGATTGATTGGCTCTTTTGAGGGATGATTTTTTTTACATGAATCTGTCCCTGAATGACTGTCTTTCAGAAGTGTCCAACAGTGGGGCAAAGATGTAATGGGCACTGCAATGAGAAGGGATCTTAAGACCAACAAACGAAGCAGGCAATTCCATAGAATATAAAAGACAGATGACCCAGCAGTTCTGTGCCAATTATTCTCTGCTAACAAACCTGTTGTAATACTTTTTTAATAGCATAGCTCAGGTACTAATAATAGACAAGACAAAGAATGCAGAGGCCATATTCCTGGCAGTCTTGTGAAAGGTGATTTTTTATAATCGACACTATGACCAGTTTGATATTTATCTTGGTTTTCATGCCATTCCAGTCATTACTAACAAAAATATTCATGACTACATTTTAAGGAACACAGATAATTATCAATAGAAGGCTCTGGTATACTTTGCTAAGCACATTAAAGTTGGTCAAAGGACACAGCATGAACACTCAGGGATACAAAGATGGATTGATTTTGTTTATATCAATATGTATACAGGAAATGAGGGGCAGACTGTGATTGCTTGGTTTGTAAAAGGGATTTACTGAGGTGAATTGTCATTGACTGATTGAACAGATTTCAAACAAGTTATGCTGGTGTATTAGTTTTCCATTGCTATATAATGATATTACCACAAATTTAGTGGACTAAAACAAAACACATTTATTATCTTATAGTTTCTGTAGATCAGGAATCCAAGTATAGCTTTTCTAAGTCACATACTTAGGGTTTCTCAAGGCTGCAATTAAGGTGTGGGTGGGGCCGGTTCTTTCTCATCTTGGGGCTTGATAGGGGAAAAATATGCTTCCCCATATGCCTTGTTGTTGGTATCATTCATTTCCTTTTGGTTATTTGACTTCATTGTTTTGCTGGCTGTCAGCTAGAGGCTCGGCTCGCAGTGACTAGATGGTGCTTGCAGTTCCTTGTCGCATGGAGTCCTTCAACAAGCCCCTCACAACTTGCAAGGGAGTGACTCCAGCAAGATGGGCCTTACAATCTTATGTAATGTAGTCACATAATCATGTACACATAATCATCTGTCTCCCATCACCTATGCATATACTATTGGGCAGAAGGCTCTTCTCACAAGTAAGAGAGGGGGCCACACGAGGGCATGAAAACCAGAATATGGGGGTCATGGAAACCAGCTATCAGTGGACAGTATGTCTACCACAGGTGGCTACTTGTTACCATGGCTGTAGGACAATCAATCTTTTCCTAAGTTTATGAGTGTGCAGCAACTGGAGTCTCCTACACCACTGTTGGGAATGTAAAATAGTAAACAACTTTGGGAAATGGTTTGGCAGTTTCTTGAAAAGTTAAACACCTACCATATGACCTAGCTATTCCATTCCTAGATATTAGCAAAGATAAATGAAAACAGCTCACATAAAGACTTATATATGAATGTTCATAGCAGCTTTATTCATAAGTCCCCAAATGGACCCAAATATCCATTAACAGGTGAGTGGATAAACAAAATGAAGTATATCTAAGCAATGGAATGTTTCCCATCAGTAAACAGAAACAAACTAATGATACACACAACCATGTGGATGACTCTCTAAATTATGTTGAGCAAAAAAAGCCACACACACACACACAAGTATTTCCTGTATGATTTCATTTACATAACCTTCTAGAAATAATCTATAGTGCAGGAAAGCAGATCAGTTGTTGCCTAGATTGAGGCACAGGTGGACTACAAAGGGGCACTTGGAAACTCCTGGGGGTGATGAAAATGTTCTGTATCTTAATAGTGGTGGTGGTTCACAGGTGTTATACACCTGTCACACTTAAAAAATTGTACACTTTAAAGGAATATAGCTATCAGACATAAATTGTACCTTAAAGAACAAGAATTAAATGAAAGAAGAGACAAATGAATACAAACACTTGGAAGAGAAGGTAATGTTGATACCGACTACGGTGATTTTAAACAAAATTTACAATATGCCATTCTCACTTCTCTTATGCATTGGCTAAAAAATAGAGCTACGTGAAATATTTTAGATACTATTTCCAAGGTAATAATCACTTGCTTCTAATAGAACAAAGAGGTCATTTATCATTAAAAATTACTAGTGGTGTTGAGAATTTACATATATTGGCCATTTGGTTTTAAAAAATTGCCTGTTTGTGAACTTTGCCATTTTTTCTGTTGGGTTGGTCTTCCTAGTTCCTATTTACATGCCTCAACAGCCTGAGAACAGCCTGGAGACCAGGACTGCATCTCATTTCTTTCTCTATCCTCAGCCCACAGTGTTTGGTATTTCGTTCATGAAATATTTGTTAAAATGGCACTGAATGATCTTAATTCATTCACATAACTCTTTGGAGACTTTAACATTATTATTTTTATTTTACAGATGAAGAACACAAGATGCAGAGGCTGAATAATTTGCAGCCACACAAATAAACCGCAGAATTGGAATTGCAATCTAGGCCTTATGATTTTAAACCATGGTTTTACCGAAAGTGTCCTCCAACCCCTCCAGAGATGTTTGCCTGGGCTCTGTCTTCCTTAGGGTATCACCTGAGTATTTTAAAAGAATTTAAAGTTGGGCTAGATTAACGTCCGTAGGCGCATGCGTCCCTTCCTTTTCCCACGGTAGGAAAATAAAAACCTCTTTTCCTTCCGCTTTGCCGGTCTTCTGGCCACGACGCCTCGCCATCACCCGTGCGGAGGCGTTCACTAGCTGAGGTGATGGCGACAGGGACGCCAGATTCGCAAGCACGATTTGGTCAGTCCGTGAAGGGGCTTCTCACGGAGAAAGTGACCACCTGCGGTACTGACGTGATCGCGCTCACCAAGCAGGTGCTGAAGGGCTCCCGGAGCTCCGAGGTGAGCTGGGAGCGCTCTCCGGGCCTCTTAAGCTGAGGCACAGCCCGCCTTCCAGGGCTGTGGGAAGGCGTCGCGTTGCATCTTGGGAATTGTAGGCTGTGAACCGGTAGCAGAGGGTAGCGCTCGTTCGCGGAGTGTTGCCTTCTGGGTTGTGTAGTCTCTGGGAGAGCTAACGCTGTAGGAGGGGAAAGAAACGAGATAATGACAATCTACTTTAAAGCGGTGATTGTTGCAGGACAGTCGAGATAGTGATCCTAACCAGTTTCTCATTTGTTTCTCGGGATTGTCTTAAGTGAAGATCGTTCCTTTCGGCCCCATATGATTTTGCCCTCAACATCCCATATTTCTTCCCTACTTTTGTGCATCATCTGTTTATGAATTTATTTTTTTCTGACTTGTCTTTTTGGGCACATTCTTGGTTTTCTGTTTCTTAGAATAGCTTTCTCCTTGTCCTGATTTTCCCATTATCAGGCTGGTTCCACGTGTGGAATTATTTGATGTCTTTTCACGGCAGAAAGCTTTATATATGTACACTCTTTCTCTCCAAAAAAGACCTGTTTTACTAGATATTCACCCAAGTGAAATGAAAATCTATGTCCACACGAAGACCTGTAAATGTTCATAGCACCTTTATCCGTAATAACACCAAAGAGGAAACAACTCAAATTCCCATTGACAGATGAAGGAACAAAATGGGTCTTTTTGACCTGGCCATTACACTCCTAAGTTTTTATCCAAGGGAAATGGAAACTATGTGATTTTGTTACATAAATCAACCACACACATAGCATGTCATTTAAGATGTCCAGATTTGGTTTCTTTAAAGTGGAACAGCATCTTGAATACAACCATAAAACAATTTGAGTACAGTCTTAGATTTCTATGACTTTGTCTTGTAGGCCATTGGCTTGCTCATAATTAACTTAGCAGTGTATCTTAGCTACTCACCTTCAACAAGTATTTTTGATTTTCAAATTAGTTTTCATAGAAATAGCAACTCTTTAATTTTTTACTCATATTTCATCAGTTTCTATGTTATTAGGTTATGCAGTTGCAGTAGCAAGCCTAACATGTCCACAAGTCTTTAGACTTGTATATGAAGGTTCATAGCAGTTTTATTCATATTAGTTTAGGGTCCAATAGACTTGTCTTTACAGAATTAGTTTTTGTGTTATTTCCTTAGCTTTTATTGATAGTGGCTACAAGAAACAACTGTATGAAGCATTTGCATTTACCATACATTTTTGTTTGAAGTCACTAGTCTGGTGATCCCAAAGATGCTTCGTGTGAGGTCCCACATGATATATTCATTTAAGGATTCAATGTCGGAGGAAAGTTATCTCTTTTGAAAAATTGTCATATTGCCTTTTTCCAAATAAGAATTATGCAACTCATTGTGTTTCACTTTTTGCCTTGGTTACACAGAAGTTCCTATGTCAGTTTTAGTGGTACTTCCTTCTCTTTTTCGTGACTTTTAGGAAAATGTATGTGTGTGTGTGTGTGTGTGTGTGTGTGTGTGCGCATACAGTTCGGTATAAATTGTCTTGAATCTTTTTTTGGAGAGAAACATGGTAAAAATATATAAATGAAAAAAAAATAGATGGTGTCCGTAGTCCATAGTTAACCACCAATATGAACTGAGCATCCATATTCATCATAATAAACTTACATTTATTGAGCATCTATTATGTGCTGGACACTGCTGTGTTTTCTGTAATTTAATTCATTAAATCTTTATATTCACTAATAAAGGAGGTAGTTTTCTTACATAGAGGATACAGAGAGAAATTTAACTTGTTAAGGTCACACAGTAGCTAGGAACAGGTAGAGAGCTAGGATTCAAACCTAGGCAGACTGGTTTGAGGCCCATACTCTTGGACAACACCTTTCATGTGGTACTAGTTGGATTAAATGTCCAAAAAGCTGCTGTGACTGCCCCAATGTGGCTTGCTCATTCCTGTTCCTCCTCCTGTGTATTTTTCACATTTTCATATTTTTCAATAAGTGATGTGGCTTGAGTTAAGCTGAAACCAATCCAACTTTCAGGGGCAGGGTTGATGTATCATCTCTCGTCTCTGAACTCTGTCTTTTTACTGGTTCTCTTATGTGACATTTATCAATACTATATTGCTGTTTTCTATAGTTATATATTTTTGCCATTTTCTTTAGTAGACTATGAGGTTATTGGAGTATTTTCAGTCCTTCTCAGCCTGTGGAGTATTGCTTCTCTCTTCAACAGAATCCACATAGCTATTTTATTTGATTGATGATTTCTGTGTGTGAAACACTCATTCCACAGCATTCATTTAACAAATATTTATTGTCTGCTGTGTGTCAGGAGCTATTCAAGGGAGAGGTGGTAAACAAAATTAATCTCCATACTTAGGAAGCTAATATTTCAGTGAATAGACAGAGGAATGAAACACACAAAAAAAACTGGCCGGTTATAAATGCTGTGAAGAAAAATACAACTGGGAATTGAGTCATGAAAGGGTTTACCTTAACAGAATGGTCACGGAAGGGCTCTCTGAGGAGGTGACATTTGAACAGACACTTGAATGAAGTGAAGGAGCAAGCCATATGGACATGTGGAGGCAGAGAGTTCCAAATAGAGGAAGTGGCAAATGCAAAGGCCTTGAGATGGGAATGTGCGCAGGAATGTATAGAGGACAGTAGGGCTGGAGCCAAAGTGAGGGAAAACGGCAACCTGCGCCCACAGCGCAACGAATGCTTGTGGCTGTTACGTTCCTCTCATGACACCTGCACTTCTCCAGTTGAATTGTATGCTTAGTAGTTGTCCTTTGTGTTTTTTCCTAAACCCATGTAAGGCACTTATGCTTTCTATTGCAACTACATTAACGAAATAATAAGGAAGATGATGAAATATGAGTGCCCCAAAAAAAAAAAAAAAGATTTGCCATTGATGAGGTTGAAGAGGAGTACTAAGACAAACTGTTACTGAGTTAATTATGAGCAAGGAAGGCAATGGTAAAAGCCGGGGGAAAATTCCTATAAATCTAAAAAACTTGTACTCAGATTGTTTTATAGGTATATTCAAGATGTTTCACTTTAAAGGGACCCAAACAGGAAACCTTAGATGTGGTTCATGTAAGAAAATGATGCACAATGCCAATGAATATATCTATCATCAAAGAAAAGGCCTTGGTACTACAGCAGAGGTCCCTCACCCCCAGGCCCCAGATAGGTATTGGTGTGTACAGTAGGAGGTGAGTGGCAGCGAGCACAAAGCTTCATCTGTATTTGCAGTTGCTCCCCAGCACTAGCATCACCGCTTCTGCTCCTCAGACTATTAGGCATTAGATTCTCATAGGAGCACTGGTTGCTGGTGCCAAAAAGTTTGGGGACCGCTCTTCTACAGTACTACAGCTCCTGCATTTCAGGCAATCACAAGTCCCCTCGAGTCTATCTTCTAAATGTCTTTCACCTACCCTTGCCCCCCCCCTTTTTTTTTACTGCCACTTCTGTGGTTCAGGCCACTCTCATTGCTTGCTTAGACTACTGCCATATTTTGCTAACCAATCTCTCTACCTTTAGTGCCCCCTCTAGTCCATTCTGCTTACCACACTTCTAAAACGGTAAATCTGATCATACCACTTTTCTGTAAAATTACATTTAAGACTAATTCTAAACCTTATCTTTTAGGCTTCAGCTTAGAAGTCACTTCTTTTAGGAAGCCCTCCCTGAACACCTATCTCTGAAATGGGTGAGAGACCCCCACTCCTCCATTCTCATGCTCTCAAGGCATCTGGTGCTTCCTTGTCAGTACTTACCACAAATTATTGTAGTGCCTGTATCCTTTCCGTAACCCCAGATTGTGAGCCCTGTAAGGACAGTGACTGTGTCTCTTACTGGCATATTATAAGCACTTAATAAATATTTGCTGAATGAGTGAATGAATAACAATTCCAATAGAACTCTTCCTTTCTGCCATTAGTTTGTCAGTCATCATCCCCCATCTGTAGGAGTTTGGACTTTGCTACTTAAAAGTGGCCACAGCAGGGAACAAGTACTCTCATACATTGCGAATGAGAATGTAAAATGGTATAACTCCGTTGCAGGGGAATTTGGAAGCATGTAGCAAAATTAAAACCCTCTGGTCCAGCTGTCACAATCATGATTCTATGAGTCTATCTCAAAGATATGCCGGCAAAAAGATGCCAGGTATATAAGATACTTTTTTGTAGCACTGCTCATAATAGCAAAAGACTGGAAACAGCTCCAAAGTCCACAGTGGAGGACTGGTTGAATACTCTTATGGGATATCTAGATAGTGGAGTACTCTGCTGCTTTCACTGTATAGTGCTGTAGATCCAGCTTGGTGTATATTGTCAAGTAAAAATAATAGGATGTGGAAGAGGGCCTATAATAGTTTACATTTTAAGTAAGGAGGACAGAATATGCATATCTGTCCCTTCTTTTAAAAAGGAACAGTGGAAAGATAAACCAAAAGCTAATTTAAAATATTTATGCGTAGGTGAGAGAGAACAGGGAGGTCTTACTTTATTGTTTTGACTTTAGAAGCTTGTAAAGGTTTATTAATTTTAAAACTTAAAAAGGAAAATAAGAAAAAGTTGCCATGGAGAAAGGACTCTGGGGGCTGTAGCTGTGCTGGTATTTCTGGTTAACTTGAAGTCATGGGTCCCCTTTTCACCAGAGTCTGACCCAAGGGAGCAGGGAAGATTAGTAGGACACATAACAGTAACTCCCTTTACATGGGTGGAGTTAACATCTGCCAGGAACAGGATGCAACAATAGGCCAGAAACCTCTGAGCTCTTCTTGCCTCTCAGTGCTGAGTCACATCTCCTTGACGACAGGTCACGCATTTGAATCACAGGTCAGCTTTTCTCTCTTGGTCCCAGGACCCAGCGATTAGTGAACTCATTACAATCCGCTTCCACATTCTCCTTTCTTTTCTCTTCCCCAGCCCCATCTGGCATCCTTCATGTGGTGGTTTCCCACTTTAAATCCTGAGCTTCTTCCCAGGCCTTTTTTTTTTTTTTTTTTTTTTTTTGCCCCCTTCTGTGGCTCTCACTCCATTTCTAAGCAGCTACATTCCTTCTTTCCTTTTCAGGTCTTATCCGAACCCCTGCCCCCTCACTCCTCTCAGACTACCCCAAATCTCAAAACTGCCTTTAAAGAATCAGAAGTTAGGTTCCCTCTGGGCTTGTGCAAAGGTTTTTTTGCAGACTTCTCTCACATTTGACTAATAAGCTATGCAGAGAGCTCAGCAGTTGTGGAACACTGGAATTCTTCGGCAGTGGCCTTTGGAACAGATGTCAAGCCCCTGCCAGAACTGCCACAGTGACAGTGAAATGGGTTTTCAACATGAGCAAATGGAACATTACCCTCTATTACATTTGGAGTGTTTGTAGTTGTATGGGAGAGTAGGGGGAGAAGAGAGGGCAGTAGTATAACAGCTGCAGAGAGAAGATTACAGGATGTTTGGAAATTTTGATTATTACCATTTTATTTTTGTCTTCTAGCTGCTAGGTCAGGCAGCTCGAAACATGGTACTACAGGAAGATGCCATCTTGCATTCGGAAGATGTAAGAAACCATTTCTTTTATGATTTGGGTTTTATATACATAGTTTGTGTGGCTCCAGGGAAGTAGAATGTTTTATTTCTTTATTGTTGTTTTTTTAATGCAGAGTTTAAGGAAAATGGCAATCATAACAACCCATCTTCAATACCAGTGAGTATGCCCTCTCCACCGACTGCTTACTCCAAAATCATTATCCTCAGCCTGCTTCTTGTTGCCTTGGTGCTTCATCACATTTTCCTGTGGAGGCAGGAGTTGGGAGTATAGGTGGAGTTGGTCAAGGATGAGTTCTTTCTGGGAAAGATGCCTTAGACTACAGAAGTTAGGGTTGGTGGGTGAGATCAAGAGCGGGGGCTACCTTTTGTGACCCTTTCTGTGTTAATTTGAGGGCTCCTCAGAGAAAGACACTGTAAGCGCCATAAGGGCAGGGCCCATGCAAGGACCATGCTAGCACAGTGCTTGGCACCCAGTAGGCACTTAATCAGTATTTGTTGACTATGCCTGAACTTTCCCCTGAGAAGTCTGCACCCTCACTGGGGAGTCAAGTATAACTGTGACTTGTATCCTACATAGGCCAGCCCTGGCTATATGTAAACCATCCAGGAAATTTTGAAATGTAGTCACCTTCTCCATTATAATTTTGAATAAAATTATAATTTTATTAGCTTTTCATCTATTTTATTTTGTTTTATGTTTTACATAGTTGATATTTTACTTATTTATGTTCTATTGGAAATTTAACTCTTGATATTTAAATAGCTAGACGTTCATTCTTTGGGTGTGTACATATCAGATATGTGACCATTTGACACTGCATACACAAACTGAATTTGAGGCACGCATGTCGTTTTTTGACCATATCCCACACTCTATGATAGAGTATTGTTACCTCTTTAGATTTAGAATCTATCTTTTTTAGCAGCTCTTCACTCATTAAACAGGGGTTCAAAAGCACCAACTTAGGATAGGATAGACAAATATTGAATGTATATAAGCTGGAAATTTGTTCTGCCTATGTATATCTGGCCATAAATAACTTCGGCTAGTTCACTGAGTTTTCTTATGTTTGTTTTCTTTTTTCCTTTTCTGATTTAGGCAAGAAGCTATTCAGAAGAAGTAAGTAATCCCAAAAGTAGGGGAATGGGTGACCAACTGAAACAGGCTAGGGGGAATTATACTGCTGGGCCTAAGATCAGTGCAGAGCTCTGGTTGACAGATGCCCTTAAGTTGACATACACTCTGGGATAGCTCATTTGGGATATAAAGAATACAATATATTTCAAAGGCATGCAGTAAATCAAAGGCATGCATGGCTAGTAAAGACTTTCTAAAAGTTGCAGGGTGTGGAGACCAACCTTAAGGAATAAAAACTTTTTTCCATTGGCAATAATAAGTAGAGTAAATGTGTTAAAGTCATTAAATGGCCTTGTTTTTTTTTTAAATGGATTAAATTCGCAATATTGTTTACACTACTAATTGGCCGTACAAACCTTTTCTTTGTAGTTTAAAAACTCCTGGGACACTAATAGGCCGATGTAAATTTTGATTTAGCGTCAACAGTTCTTATATATTAAAGTACAAATAATTTACACAAAGAGATGTCTTTATTGCTTATCTCGGATAAACTTTTCTCTCCTAATTTTTAGTGTTGAGCAGTCATCGGATCTACAGGATCAGTTGAATCATCTGTTGAAATAGAACTGTTTATAAGAAGGCGTTGCCTGATGCTGAGGAGGAAATATCTAACAAAACCATTGTAATGTGGGTTTGATTTTCCATTTTCTTCTCCAAAAGTTAAGTTAGAAAAGATTTGTGATGATTATACAGTTTCTCCTGAAAAACAGCTAAATGGTTGAATTTTGGAAGCACTTCTTGAATCAGACTAACCCATGCACATATTGAATTTTTAAGTTGCTCTGTTTTTTAAAGTTGCTCTATTAGTTTGATATTAAAGCAAAATTAAAAGATGTCTTAGTTTTTCTCACAGAACTTTAATGTCAAAAGCCATGTCGTCTAAATGTGACTCTTAAGCAAATACTGAGTAGTGTGTTACATTCAGAAATAGAGCTTCTATTGTGAACATGTAAGAATAATTAATGTTATTTTTAAAGATGTTTTATTTTAATCATACATTCAGAAAATATTTTAATTTTATGGTCACAGAATGGTAGGTAATACTTGTTTTCTTTTCTAATAACTAAGAAGAGATACTTATTTTATTCATTGTAGCAAATTCCTAAATAAAAATTAGCAAAAAGAAAAAAAAAAAAAAATATATATATATATATATATATAATTAAAAAATTATATCTAGCCAGCTGTAAGCTCCTGCCTTGACCTGCATTCCTAGAATTTCTTTGTTGTTGTGACTTTTGATTAAGTGGCCTTGGGTTCATTTTGTAATTTTGCTAGTAATCAGCAAATTCATGTGTATGACATTATTGCCAAATGCAAAGGCAGCTGACTTACTGTGAGTGATTGCAGTGTGAGGTGGACCCATGGGGCAAACCTTATGTTTGTAGGTATTTACCTATGTTTGTTGAATTCATCCCATTAAATGGCATTACCATTGTCTGTAGGCAAGTCTGAATGTCTTTATTTTGAGTTTCTATCCTGTTCCTGTTCAGTTTTTAATTTACTAAGGGTTTGGGAGAAAGCTGTATAAGAAAATGATATTTTCACTAAAAGAAAAAACAAAGAAGAGTCCAATTTAATTCATATTGTATATCATCAAATTGACTAATCATATCACATTGCATGTATTCCTCATTGTACGTATACACATTAACTTAAGGTAAAAAAAAACACATAATAGGTATGAAGGAATTCACTTATGCTTTTATTCTAGAAACATTTATTATAAGTTTTAAATGTAAACAGGGTCAGTTTACCATTAAGAGAAGGGTTGCAAACTTACAGCAAATGTCATATTAAGAGTAAAACATTCGAAGCATTATCCAAGGATGTTACTATCAGTGTTTCTAGTTAACATTTTGCTGGTGGCCATGCCTAGGGTAGAAATTAAAAATAAGTATAACTATTAGCAATGAAGAGACAAAATTATTATTGTTATCATATGGTAGGATTATCTACTTAGAAAATTTAAGGACTAAAGATTTTTAAAAACAGGGTTACCAATTTAGAAAGAAGTCCAACCATCCAAGTATCCAAGAAGCAAAGAAATACTTAAGATGAAAAAAAATTAAAGGGATAGTTTAAGTATTTTTCATCATGCTAGAACAAATATGAAGAAGCAGTGATTGTTTACATTATATATGATAAAATAAATTTCACAATCAAAATTTTAATGGCAAATAAAGGTAAAATTTACATTAAATAATGAAAACCTGGTAGTACTGAATTTAGTTGTTTTAAAGACCATAATGCTAAAATATATGAAAGAAAAATAGCTAGAAATGTGAAAACAGGCCAAAATGTAAACATAATTCGATAGTTTGTTTCCCATAGAAATATACAGGCTACTTAGATTGAAATGGTGATCAAATATATGGAAACAAAAAATGCTTCTTTAACTTCTGGGTTATAGAGGATATGTTGGAGGATAATATTTTTAAACTAATGAAAATTCAACTTCTATGCAAGAAAATTTATGTGATGATACCAAAGCAGTAATATGAAGAAAAGAAAAAAATCATGCTTTAAATCTCTGTATTAGGGCTAAGGGTAGAAATAAAAAAAAAAAAAAATTAAAGGATTTGTGTTTAGAATTTAGAAAGAAAAAAGAAAACAAAATGGAATAAGAAAATGAAGCATAAGTAACAAAAATTTGAAAATATATAAAACCATTAATTAGTTCTTATAAATTAAAAAGTGTCAATTCAATTATAAAAGTACAAATTAGTAAATTTATAGTTGAATAGAAGCTATGTAAAATAAATCAATTAGATTTGAAAAGTTATCTGTCAACTTGATGCTAAAAATTTGATTACTAGTATCAAAATATCTAGCTCCCTATAAAGATTTAGTATTACAGAACTTATATTTAAAAGAGAATATGTCAAGACTGTTTTTGCGAAATGTTTTCAAAAATAACCAATTAAAATGTCATTTGCTTGTATGACTTTCCCAAGACTTTTCTAAACTGTCAAAGAAGAAATCATTTTTATATACTCGCAAAGTATAGAAAATGATAGTAAGCTACCCAGTTCATTTACCTAACTAATGTGGGTTTCACTAAGAAAAAAAAAAAAGATAACATAAGGAAATTTAGGGGATTCTTATTTATGTACATAGAAGGAAAAGTCCTAATAAAATCTCAGAAAAATTTAATAGGAAATATTTTGGAGAATGATAAATTCCAGAATTACAAAGTTTATATAATAGCTACAAAACACATAGTAATAAGAAAAAGTAAAGTCATATATCACTATAATATACACCAAAGAGGCGCTTGAAAAATTTCAACTTCTATTTCTAATTTAAAATTTAAAAAATTTCTTTCTAAAGAGTATGTTTTAAAATCTAAGAACCAACATGTAATATTTGGTAAAGAAGAACGAATCAAAAACCCCCAGAATATTAGAGCTATATGAGACCTCAAAGGTGATTAAATTCTTGCCCCAGATTTTATAGATAAGCAGGGAGATGAAATGACTTACCCCAGGTTACCGAGCTTGAGTAGGTCTTTTGACTACTGGTCTAGCTCTGTTACTTTCCTTATAAATAGGAACAAGGGTTTCACCTGTCATTTTTAGTACTTAATACAAAGGAAAGGATTTTGTAAGTAATTCAATCCAGTCTCTTTGCCCTAGTTCTGCATCTCTGGCAAGTAGATATCTAGCTTCTGTTTGAATGCTTCTGGTATTTGGGGACTAGAAGTTGGGGACCCCTGCTCCAGAACATCCTTTACTTAGGGATGCTGATTATTTTGGAAAGCTCTGCTTCTTGAAAGATGGTTCTGTGTACTGAAACCAAATCTGCCTTTCTGAACTATCCTGGTATTGTCAGACCAGTAACATCCAAGGTGGATTGTGTGGAGGTATGCATAAAACTATCCTTGGAGGTAAGGAGAAAAAATATGAAAATTTCTATGTATGTTTATTTTTATCTTTAAAAAAAAAGAAAATTAGCTTTTGCTACTATTTAAAATATGGCTTGATATGAGACCTCTAATTTGAACTATGTGGCATGCTGATCTACATAGCATACTTGTCATTTAGCGAAACAAAACAAAAAACTGTGGCGGAGGCACTGATCGATCAACACGAACTATGATCACAAGCAATCTGGTCCAGAATCAGCCCTACACATTAGATACTGGAGGAAAAACTGTGAACCACTCAATTTAAGTTGATAGTGGTTTGCTTTATTGAAGTTTATCTGTGTGTGGTTTAAGTGGATTAAGGCTTATCAGATGATTCTTGTGAATCACCACAGATTGGAGATAATATAATAGGCAAAAGCACAAGTGAAAATGATAAAGCCCTTTCCTTAACTCCCATTAATTTGTCTCTTCAAGATAAAGATGCCATTTTAACAACGAGTGGGAAAGTTACTGCTTTTCTAAAGGGACGAATTTTATGGAGGGAGTATTTAGAAAACTAATATTTAGGAGTGTTCATCATTATATGATTGCCAAGAAACTTGTACCTTTCCAAACACTCATTTTTACATACTTTATAGTTGGAAATAATCCAACATAAAAATATTCCAATCAGGATTTTTTTTCCCATGGGTTTAATTTGTTAAGAAAGTAAAAAGACCTATTAATATTTAACAACTAATTGACATCAGGAAGATTGTTATTGGTAGATGAGATTGAAAAATGAGTATAATTTAGTAAACCTTCCATTTAGATATCCTTTCACTTGGAACCCCATATTTCCTGACTATCCTGAGGAACAGATATGCTTGTTAAAACCACAAAAGGAAATAAGATATATAAAATACAAGGGTGGAAGAAGAAGATAAATAAATAAATACAACTTTCTGTAAGATATAATGATAATAGATATAAGTTAATTGACCAAAAATTGCTAGAGGTAAGAATGAACTGAGTGAAGTTGCTTTCCTAAATACAATTCAAAATCGACTGAGAATGATACTGTATTGATTCCATCTCTATGACATTCTGGAAAAGGAGGGAAAACAGATCTATGGTTGTTTTGGTGTGAATGTAAAAGGGGCTATGTAATAAACCTACCAAGCTAGGGGTGGGGGGCACATGGCAGCCCTGACAAGCCCAGTGACTGAAAGTAAACACATAGGATTGCCTGAATATAAATTCCTAACTGGGCAGGTCATAGTGGGTACTCACTCCCTGGCCTTATAGCTTCCTTAGCAAAGATCAACCTTTGCCTTAAGGGAGCCCTGTCTATTGTTCTTAGGCATCTAGGATAACATAGCTTTGAAATGTCAGAGTAATTTTCTAGACTCCTTGAAGGCCAACTGCAGACACCAGAGCATGAGACCACAGAACCCCTCGTTGTTATCTTGTTGCCTGCATACCATCTCTATTAACTATCCTGTACCCACCAATGTAAAAGAAGTATGTTTCTCCATTTTGCTTTTTACCCTATTCTAGAGATTTCTCCGCTTTGCTTTCTCCTGCCTTTTTAATCTACTACCAATGGATTTCATGTACTTTCTTTGTTTCTCTTTTGATTCCAAATGCGTAAAAGGAACTCAAAACTGCCATTCTCCAGAGCAGTGGTCCCCAACCTTTTTGGCAGCAGGGACTGGTGCTCCTATGAGAATCTAATGCCCGATGATGTGAGGTGGAGCTGAAGCGGTGAGGCTAGCGCTGGAGGGCGGCTACAAATACAGATGAAGCTTCTCTCATGCTAGCAGCCACTGACCCCCTGCTGTGCGGCCAGGTTTCTAACTGACCACTGACCGGTCTGTGCCCAGGGGTTGGGGACCCCTGCCACAGAGCATTTTCTCAATCCATCAAATCTTGCTTTGGGGCATGTCCTCAAAAACTTGGCTCAAATAAACTGTTATAAAACTTTTCTATAGATTTGGACAGTCTTTTCTCAACATCAGGTCTTTTAGTACAAAGGGGCAAGAAGAAACTTTTTGGGGAGAGAGGACTATTCTAAGTCTTGATTGTGGCAATGTATATGTTGGTCAGAATTTACAGAAACACACACTAAAAAAAGATGAATTTTACTGAATGTAAATTATATCAATAAACCTGACTTTAAAAAACAGGTTGAGAAAAGGTGATATTGTTCCCCAAACAGGCAAAAATCAGTACATATGGGGGAATTATTTCAGTCAGAATAAGGTTTATAAAATGAAAATCACAGTGAGCAATAAAGGATGATCGTAATTAATAGCAATAGCCTCTTCCTGGTTGGAAAGACTAAAGACATCCAAGATGACATTGGGACCAGGTGGGCCAGAGCTCGGGGTGAGACTGCGCTACTGCGTCGGCCTGGAAGAGCTGGGGGGTTTCCACAGCCCTGACGGGCCGCGCACGTCTGGCAGGCGGAGGCTGCATGTTGCCTTGGAAGCCCACTAGGCTCAGGGCTGCCTGCCCTGGAGCGGGGCCTTGGGCGCACTCAGCCTTAGGAGCCAATTTGGGGAACTCGAGTGTCGGAGTCGGGCGGCCCAGGAGACAGTGAGTGTGCCGCCCCTCGCCTTCCGCGCAGGCCCCCAGCCCCTTTCCCTGACCTCTCCTCCACCGCCACCTCTAGGTCTCTGGGCCTGTCTACCCTGGTGCTCTCCTGCCCCCAATCCTGTGCTCAGCACCCTCTCCTTTCAGCTCCCTTTCTCCCACTCTATGCATTGGCCGCCCCGCACCCACCCACTCACCCAATACCCGATCCGAAAGGACTTGCAGGTAGGTAGGTAAGAGTAATAGAGAATGGCCAAAGATACAGCCTTGGCCAGATCAGAGCCCTAGGCCTAATAAAGCCCAAGTGGTGCCTCTGCCCCCTAGCACCTCTGGGGCGAGGGTAGGGTAGAGTCTGGGCTTAGAGCTTTTTAGGGAGGAAAGGCCAGGGAGGCCTGGATGGGTGGGCCTGCTGACAACAGCTTCAGCATTTCTCTCAACTCACCCTACCTGTGGCTCCTGGGTCAGACTTTGGATGGGCAAGTGCTGAAGAAATCAGCGGACCTCTAGGCCAATGCTTGTGTCACTGCAGCCAGGCCCATGGACCCCCAAACACATCTGGGAAGTCCTGCAGAATGGACATGAGGGGAAGTAACCTTGAGGAAGAGTGCTCTGCGCTGCCCCCATAAAGACCCCAGATAACAGCTTTCTCAAGAGGTAGCGATGCTGCTTACTAGGAATTAACCTATCTCCTCCAAACCATCTGGCCCTCCTTGTCTATCAGAACTGGTAATCACAGCACGGACCATCTTCTACTCCGCTAAAGAACTTTCAAAGACTCCTCCACCCGTTACTCACACTCCTTGGACCCGACATTCAAAACTGGCTAGCAATTTAGCTTTCTCTTCCTAACCAATCTTGGTTCCCTCTGGTACACTATACTACTCGAGCCAGGCCTTTCCCTTCCTCCCGCCATCAAAACTGCCAAGATGACTTCTGCCTGCCCAGCATGCAGTTATCAATCTGGAACGCCTTCCCTCTCCTTTCTACCTTCCAAATCCTGCCCATCCAGCACTTCACTGAGGTCCTACCTACTCTGTGAAGCTTTCTCCAATCCTCGAGCACCCCCTTGCCCAAACCACTACAACGCTTACTGCCTGTGCCACTTGGTTTGTCAATAAATCACGGGAAATGTTTCTATGCTCATGTTTTACCACCCAGGGGACAGAAATCTTCTTACATTTTTTTTCTTCAATAACTAGCACAGTCCTGGACCTGCTAATGCCTAAATGTATTTATTCAACAAAAATTTTAGGTGGCTTATTTGTCTTCGTACCTGGCAGAGTGCCCAACAACGCAGTGGTAAACAAAGCAGTCAGAGTCCCAGCCTTAATGGAGCTTTCAGTTTAGTGGAGGAGATTAAACACTTAAAACAAAATTGACTGAATGATGGAAGGAAGGGAGGGAAGGAGGGAGGGAAAAAAGATTTATAAGGTTTAGTGGTTCCACATCTTCTAGTCTCCAGAAGGGAAAACAATATGTGTATATGTATTTTCTATTTCCCAGGGATTGTGGCTGTGGTCTGGTTATCCCTGAGTGTCTGGAAAACTGTTAGATTTTGGATTTGGGTAGTCAAGTGGCAGAGATTGCTATACATTTAGTCAGACAGTTGGTGAGAGGGGATGTGTCACTGGAATAGACATGAGAAAAGGTCAGGTGAGGCAATGATTTGGAAGATAAAGAGGAAAAAATTCTCAAAAGCATTCTTTAAGAGATAAAGTTTCCTCTGTGACTCTTCAAGGAGAATTGAAGAAGGCTGCTAAACGTGGTGCTCGTTTGTGCCACTAGTGCTGTCTGCCCTGGAAACTGCGAACGTTGTCAGTTACGGGCTCTTCTGAGAGAACAGAGTCAAGAGGTTTGATCTGATATATGAATATCTTAATGACCCAGTGGAGTTTGAGCTTTTCCTTCCTTCTGCCATCTATCCTGTAAGATTTTGTTAATGAATGAAGAGCTTATTCAAGCAGGGAGATTATGCCCCAATGAGTTGTCCCAGGCTGCAGTATATCCTACATGCCCAGAAGAACCTTGAATACTTACCCCAAATAGTCTGAGGGAAGTAGATTCCATTAGTGAAGGAAAATTTTAGGGGAAATGTAGTATATTTTTTAAAATGTTGATTATCAAATCTGTATTTTTCTTCCCTTAGGTAGAAGTGGCTAAAAGTTATTGAATATCACATGGAAAAATATGGCTTCCAGGTACCCAATGGCTACACAGAGAAACTGAGAGAGACTGGAATCAAAAATGAGAGTTGTGAAAAAAAAAATGAGAGTTATGATGTTGTTATGTAGGTCCCTATTCTTACTGTTATGAATATAGCCCATTTCCTATTGAACACACAAATGTCACCACGTTTTGCTGAATTGATTCTCATTTAGAGTTTTAAATTAAACTTAGCATGACTTAATAAAGGTAAGGAGCTGATTTGAGCTGCTCGTAGCCCATGGCTGCAGAACGCACTAGCCCAAGAGAGAACTTATTTTAAATTTAACCATACACCAGTGAGCCCCAAAGTCCAGCAAGATCACTGAGTCTGCTCATATAATACACATGGACTTGTTATGTTTCATATTATTTTCACAGAAAATTACAGAAGTCTGTGTTTCTCTTTTTTCTTCAAGTTGTCAAATCATGCCCAAGTGACAGTCTTAATAAACTGCCTTGAGCAACTTAGTCTGTTTACATGTGGCATAAGAAATGCCTTGTGCAGTAGACATCTGATCTCAGGTCATTTTGTCGCATGGTGAACATCAGGCAGAAACAAATAAGCATGCCTGATATTTTTTCTGCACACTCAAACTTGCTAACAATTTATTGAGATTTTAAACACTCTGTCCATCTCCTTCATCTTGGGAAAATGTTGAGTGTAGGGAAGAGAGGAGGGAGGCAAGAAAAATGGTATATCTTTGAGCAAATAGTGGGAGCAATCTTTAGGGACTAAAAGAATTTGAAGATCTCCAAGTAGTATGCAGATTTGCTTGATATTTTCTTTTTATTTTAGACCAAATGGTGTCATTAACCAAGTGTCTGATAAACAAGTGCTTCAGGAGGTATTGCAAATGCCAAAGGTGAGGGGAAGCGGGAGACAAGTGCACATGTCTCAGCAAGAGCACATGGAATCTGTCCTGTTCTTGCCCCAGTGAGCTGAGAGCTCACATTCTTTTCATTTGTCCACTAAGTTGAAAAGGGATAGTACAAAAGGGGAGTGGCAGGAATGCCCTAGATATGGATTCTTTTTCCTCTCAGGTTGCAGAAGGTAATAAATCTAAGAGTCATACTTGTCATTGAACATGTTAAGATATTTGTTTTATTGGATGTTAAGATATTTGTTTTATTTTATCTCCTGTTTGCTGCTGTGAATGATCCTAGAATGCATATACAGAACAGCAGAAACCTTAGACTGACTACTCAAGGTTGCTATAAATATACTCTTATAGCTTGTACAGTGTTTCTCAGGGCTACTTGTTTCATATCTATCAAGATTCCAGATCTTTGGGAAGTTAAAGATGGAACTTTAAATTAACTAACTTCTAAAAAAAAAATGTACAGGGGCTCCCCACCCTCCATATGCATGAGATGCGTATCTTCATGGTAGAAGATATTCTGAGAGTTTTGGTTTACAGGGTCATCGTAGAGATCAAATAAGAATATCTATATAGAAATGATTTAATAATCTCTTAAATTAGTATGGCATTTTGTAGACTAGCTCACTGTCTTCACCAAGATGTATTAGTAAAAGTTAGAGACATTGTAAAACTAGACCTCCATACTCTTGAAATTAGTTTAATAAAATCTTAAAATTCCTGCTCACTCATATGCCTGAGATATTAAGGACAATATTGAAAAAATGTTATTATAAAAATAACAGCATACCAAAAGTTACATAATTTTTAAAGGAGAAGAAGTTATGAATACTATTTACTTCTGTTAGTTATATGACAACCTGGGGGCTGCATTTTGTTCAGATTTATTGGCTCAAAATTTAGGTAACTCAAGTGCTGTTATTTAGGAGAGAAACACTCTTGTAAAGCTGTTTTCCCACCTATCAGGTAGGACACTGAGAAAAAAATCTTGGCACTTGGCTATTGATTATAACTAGGAAGGCAACTGATTATTTCTTCACAAAGGGTCAGCTCAAGCACTTTCACTGGTTTTTAAAATTGACTTTATCACCTCATTCCTTTCTTTGCTATCGGGGACGACTGTAATCTTTAACCTTGTTAGACTAATTCTGCTATGTCAGCATGGCAGGGAGGTATACTTTAATGACGTCTATGCTAGCCTTGAATCACCAGAAGAGATCAGGACACACAAAATCTTATGGGGAGGTGTTTTTTTGTTTTGCTGTGTTTTATTTTAAGGCAGATTCTTGTTCCCATTCAGAGCTCCATTCTGCTAACATCCAGGATGAGGCTTTGTGACATGGGAACACATGGATTAGGTCAAGAGGCCTAGGTCCCATCCCTTGCCACTCAAAAGTGGTGTGACCTTGGACAATATAATTAATCTCTTTGAGTCACTGTTTTCTAAATTGTCAAATGTAGATTATACTACAATCTGCTTATAGGCTTTTATAAAGATTAGATGGGATAATGATGCGAAAAATACTTGGAAAGCTGTAGTGTGGAAATGAGAGCAACTGTTCCAGAACTGATGTCCCCTTAACCCCCTTATGTTCTCATCATTACTGTGTTGTTTATTCCTTTATTGTCATTATAATGGAGTCTCTGGAAGTCAAGGAGATAAATGCATATGTGTGGTCAGTCTGACTATGAAATCAAAAGTTCTTATTTTTATTTTGTTTGTTTGTTTGTTTGTTTATTACACCTACAACACCTGGTCTTCCTTGGGGCTCTCCCGTCCACCAAGTACTAACGAGGCCCGACCCTGCTTAGCTTCCAAGATCAGGCAGGATTGGGTGTGTTCAGGGTGGTATGGCCATAGACAAAAAGTTCTTATTTTTAAAATAAATTATATTAACTTTTTTCTTATTATACAATAATAAATGGATATTGTTAAAATGTTACCCCCAAAACTTACTAGTAAGGAGATTAGGAAATATGTACTAAATAACTACGTAATACAGGATAGAACATCCAATGTCTTAAAAAGAAGTACAAATAAAGTGGAGGAATTGAAGAAAGCTTCATGGTCTTGACAAATAGATTTTAGATATGCAGATGTAAGAGCTATTTCAAGAAGGCTGTCTTAGTCTGCTTGGACTGCCATAACAAAATATCATAGACTGGGTTGCTTAAACAACAGATTTATTTTCTCACAGTTCTGGAGAGTAGAGGTCTCAGATCAAAGTCCTGCACGGTTAGTTTCTGGTGAGAGCTCTCTTCCTGGTTTTCATTCAGCCCTTTGTTGGAAACTCCAAAAAAAAAAAAAAAAAAAAATTACAACTGATCATATAGCCCAGCAATAACCTCTTTAACATTTTAATATATATCCTTTTAGTTTTTCTTTCTGTGTGTATGTAATAAAATTGGGGCATGCTATATATAGAACTTAGTATTCTAATTTTATTTTGCATATTTCCAAAGCCTAAAAAATTTTAAATATGCTTTAAATGTTTGTGTTATACAACCATACCTATACTTCATTTGACCATTTCTTTATTATCGATCACTTAGATTGTTTCTAATTTATTGATGTAATAAATAAAAAAACTGTAAAATGCCTTACAAACATTAATAGTGGTTATTGTTCTAATAGCCGATCATTATGATATTAATCTGGAGCTAACAAGCTATTTTGTAATTTCTCTTTTATGCCTTTTTACTTACATAGTATAGTACTTTCTAGAATGTGACCTAATACATACATGCATATTATGATTGCAGCTGGATGGGAGTGCTACATTGGTGACTGTCCTGAAGAATGGTTCCCAGAGATCATTAGCTAGCATACTCAATTTTAGCCTTGACTTTCTGGACGTTGGGGGGACATCAGGTCCTCTATTTCTAGGACCAATGTTTTAACTAATACCATATCCTAATCAATTATGTAGAAGAGTAATTCCCTGAATACCTAGTTGTATTGATTGGTCTGTAATTTTTCTGTTTTTAGGTGAGTGCCTAGGTGATACTTTGTACTGGAAGGACCTTGTCATCCTTGCCCCCAAAACTAGGTTCTGCCTTCCACGTTTGGTCACTGTCAGTCTCATTATGACTCACAACAAGGAACTAGAAAGAGTGATTGGTAAGAAACAACAGCAGGGAATATTATAATAATACCCTGAATGGTTCAGAATTAGTAATTAGCAAATGTCTACTGAGTCTCATCAAAGGAGACTGTGTCATCTGGAAACTTCCATGTTTATCTCCTGTTTAATGGCAATCTCCTAAAATTTGGTATTTAATAATGCACTTTGAAGTTATTCAGTAAATGGAATGAAGTGCCTAGAAAGATAATTGATGGCATGCAAAGAAGAAAATCATCTTTATAATATGTATGCTCTTCATCTGCTGAACAACTCAATAGCCGTTCGAGTGCTAAAGATGAACCATGAGAATTCTGTTTTTAGGTGAACGTCGTTCTGTTTCTGAACATTTTGTCTCTTCAAACTCTCTAAGACAGGACCAGACAAAGATGCCAAGTTATTTACAATCGAGGAATCACAGGACATAAAAAGAACCAATATTTGATGCAGATTTCACATTTAAGGTAAATAAAAATTTCATGACTTCTGGCATTCTATTTTTACCCTTACTCCAAGTACCCTTTCTTAACCTTGCATTGCTTCTCACTTTTCTGGTGTTGGGGTGTGTGTGTGTGTGTGTGTGTGTGTGTGTGTGTGTGTGTTTGCTGAACCATTGAAAGTAAGTTGCAGATACTATGATATTTTACCTTTAAATATTTCAACATACATCTCCTATATTCTCCTGAGTAGCCACAATACCATTATCACATCTGAGAATTTTTTTTTTTTTTAATGAAAAGCATCATTCAGACATTAGATTAATGGAATTATAGAAAAGCAGGATGGAAAAAAATCGGAGTACTGCATAATAGTATTTTAGTTGTTTAATCGTATCACAGAATTAAGGAATTGTTGTGTTTAATGATGACACATTTAGTGGTGACACATTTCTACTATTCTTTGTAGAGTAGATTTTGTTTCCTTAAAATCGAAAAGTGCAGGTTTTGGAATCAGATAACTGGTTTCAAATTCTGGCTCTATTATTTTTTACTTGGGTCAACTGGAATAAGTAACCAAAATTCTTCGAGATACAATTTGCTCCAGTGTAAAAGCAGGAATAATACCTACTTTGCAGAATTTTTATAAAGGTTAGCAATAATGTAACAAAACATTTGTACATACATTTGTACATGGGAACTCAGTAAATAGAAGATACTGAGTTATTTTTTTTTCCCAAAGATGAAAGGATTTTCTATTCTCTTCCTTTTTTTTTTTTTTTTTGTTCAAATAACATCTTCAAATTTCTTAAATACTTCCTGGCACAGTGAACCCATTAATGCTTTTTTACCGATACACTGCCCCATGATGTACTGCCTGATCCAAAAGAATCACAGAACTGGAGAGGGAAGGGCTTTTGAACCCATTCTCTGGTCTAGTGGCTTTCAAAAAAACATTTTTAATAGCTAAATTATTTTTTTAAAACAAAGTCTTATTTAAAACAGTATTTACACTGTGTCAGGCATTGCTTTACATAACCTCAATATATGAAGGGATAAAAGCAGAGTTTATCTGATGAGAGCAGAGGTTGTATAGCTCAGAATCTCCTATGCTCACTCCTGGTTCCCAAGGCATGGGCCCTTTACACACTTCCCAGGCACCCTGGGACTAATGGAAATACACTTTAAAAACCACTAGTCCAAAGCCCTCACTTTAGCGATGAATAAGATGAAGCTCAGAAAGCAGTGGTTTTCTATAGTTGCCTCTGAGCAGCAATGAGTGTCCTTTCTTGCTGATTATGACACTAGTCAGTTCTATCCAGAAGTAAGCATGAAACTGACAGCAAGGTCTGAACATGAGTGAATTCCATGTCAGAAAGTGTTGTCTTTTATCCTGAAATGCCACTCATTAGTAAAACTTCTGTGTGTTTTTCTTGTATTGAGGCTAAAGTGGCATTTCTTAAAATGTGTTTTCCATGCACCTTTCAGGTGGGAGAAATTGTTGAAGTGAACAAGGAAACAGCAGCAATCTGAAGAATTCACCATCTGACCAAGATTTTCTGATCAGACCAATTGGAGAGAAGTTGCTTTAGAATCAAAGGCTTGTATGTCTTCAATTCCCGACCCTCAAACAGAGAACCATTTAAAAAGTCATTATGTTTGCCAAAGACTACTAAGGCAAGAAACAGATCATTATTCTTTTAGTTAGTCATCATAAATTATTTCTAGCATATTCGTATCTATAAAATTA
Source organism: Eidolon dupreanum (assembly GCA_028627145.1). Taxonomy (NCBI): domain Eukaryota; kingdom Metazoa; phylum Chordata; class Mammalia; order Chiroptera; family Pteropodidae; genus Eidolon; species Eidolon dupreanum. Next base: position 15,864,417 of record CM053506.1, on the reverse strand, counting down.
TTTTAATTAATTTCATAACTTCATTTTTTCAATTCTGACAGTAAATCAGAGATTCCTGACTTGCTGCATCCATGAATGGACATTTGAACATCCGTGAACCTCTTAAAATTATATATGTATGTGTGTATTTTCTCAGGAAGGGGTCTGTTACTTTCATCAGATTCTCAAAGAGGTCTAGATACAAAAAAGGTAAAGAGCTACTTGGAAAAAAATTATTCAAATTAAACATACCTATTTTAAAATCTTTTAACAGAGATAGTCAAATTGCCCTCCAGGGAGATTGTACCAGTCTATATGCCTACTTGTAATGTATGAGAATACCTTTTCCCTATACTCTTACTAATATTAAGTATTCTTTTTAAAAATCTTTCCTTGTCTGATAGGCAGAAAATAATTTGTTGTTTTATTTTGCATATATTGAACTTTTTGGTATATCTATTGACTAGTTATATTTTATCCATTGTGAACTTCCTCTATGATTCCTTTAACCATTTTCCATTAGAGTGATATTTACTTTTTTTATTGCTCTATAAGAAATTGTCTATTATATGTTGCAGTATATATTGTCTATTATATGTTTCTCAGTATGTCTTTTATCTTTGATTTGCTTTTTTCCCTGAATAGACAGTTTTAATTTTTATGTAGTAATTTCCTTTATGGTTTCTCCTTTTGATGTTATAATTAGAAAGACCTGTTCCATGTGAATATTATGCATTTACCTATATGGTGCCCTCCCCCTTATCTAAGAGGGGTATATTCTAAGACCCCCCAGTGGATTCCTGAAACCTCAGATATGGATTGTAACAGTATATGTATTTGAATTGGTTATCCCAACAGTCCCCTTTCTAGTCTGCCTTATTTTTTTCAGCCTGCAGATGTGCCAATGTCTTTAGAGCAGTCCAAGTTTTTGAAATAGGAATAACTGACACTGAAGGAAGATTTAAAGAATGAAACAGCTGTTATGTCCTAGAAATATGCCCTTGTGCCCTTGGGAGAGGATGCTTATATCTTTTTTATGGCAGACTTTTATGATAAACTCCAAGTACAGTGCAGACAGGCAGCGTGCAGGGACGTGCTCATACTTACATCTTCCCATTGGTTGTTGCAAGAGAGAGGAATGAAAGATAAAGTCTCTTTTGAGGACCGACTCCATAATGACTATTTTGAGAGTCTTTTTCTCTTCTCTCTCCTCCTCCTCCTTCTCCTCCTCCTCCTCCTCTTCTTTTTTTAAATCCTGACAAGCAATGTATGTTTTGTTATTAAAAACTATATTATCATAACACTATACCATCTAAAATGACATGGCTAGGATTCATACTATGTATTGTCTGACTTCAATTAATAGCAGTGGTAGTAATACATGAAACGAGCAACAGTAGTAGTAATACAGGGGACCTCTATTGAACAGTTACTATGTCTAAAGCACCATGTCTTTTAGTCTTCACAATAAATCTTATTATCCTCATTTTACAGATGAAGAAATAGAGGCTCAGAGAGATTGATTTACTAATCCAAGTTCACACAGCTAGAAAGTGATGAATTTGAACCCACGTATTTTTTCCAGAGCTGATATTCTTGCCCAGTATGCTGTACTACCTCCCCATCTTTGTACTTGTCATAGAATCACAGGATTTTGGTGCTGGAAAGGACTGCTTATTGATGTCTCACCTTTTATTTCCTTTAAGTCTTGAGATCCTTTTTAGGGCTGGGAGTATACATTTGGAAGTGATTAAATATCGTTATCTTGTATTAGTAGAAAGGACGTGGAGTGGGAAGAAGAGTAAAGAAAATCATTTTCCTGGGTGAAGCTAACTCTTCAAACCAGGAATTCCAGGGTATTGAGAGGAAGAAACACAATGAATGTGAAGTCCTGGTATCGCCATCCGGCATCACCAGCCCTCTTTTTAGGCTTGGGGAGCCCCTGTTGGATGCTCATCTGCTTGTTAGAGAGCCCAGATCCAGGCAGATCTCTTCATTTTAGAGAGGTGGAAACTGAGGGCCATAGAGGCCAAGGTCATCAGTAAGTTATTTCAGTTAAAGGGAAAGGGTTATGGACTGTCATTCATAAATATAGAGTCTGTGCCCGTCTTGTATACCCCTCTGTTTGCAGAGACCAACAATAAATAGAGTATAAATATGTGTTTAATGACTTCATTTTCATTACTTAAGGTGGCTTGTCACACTCTTGATTTCTTACCTTTGTGCCTGATTTTTCATTGGCCCCACTGGCACTGTTGTATGAGGCATCCCATTTGGAGATGACAGGAGGAAAAGTAAAGACTGCTATCTTTTCTTTTGAAAACTCCACTCACTATGCCCTGAGATCTTGCTGGCTGTTTGCAATCTCAACATCATAACATCAGCAATTGCTACTGATGGCCCTGATATCTGGGCTTTACCTTGTCTTGCACACGTGTTTCTGGAGGTTAGAGTATGAGAAGGGAAGAAGTTTCAGCATGTAAGTATCTCAGTTCCAAAAGAATAACTTGATTAAAATCTTTAGAGAAAGGCGGTCATTTTTATAACTAAATGGCTGATGCTACTCCCAGGACCCCAAGCAACTGTAAAATTTTATCTCCCTTTTAGGTAAATCAATTAAATTAAACCAAAATATTAGTTTTTGAGTTCATCAAGACACCCTTAACTTGTCCTTTCATTTTTATTTGCCTTTTGACAGGTTCTAGTCACTGATCCATTCAAGTTTGCAGAAGAGTCTGACAATATGAAGTCCAGATGTTCTCCCAGTATTGCTAGAGGCTGCCGTGACACACACAAAAAGGCTGCTAGAACTAGCTGGCCTGAAGACATTGGGCGGGAGGCTAAGGAATGAGTTACACTTGTCGTTTAACCTGCTTTTCCCTGTGACATAGACCATAAGAAAGAAAAAATGGCAAAAAGCCACTACATTCTATATCACTGATAAATAGGGATGAATTAATTTTAGAAGGTATTAACGAAGGGTTCACAGCAAATCACCTAAGGACTGGTTAACCAGGTTTTCTCTTAACTAAGTCAGTGTTCTGGTGCCACCTAGTGGTCAGAAATGGAACTGCAAAGCAGTCTTGACCACTGGGGCAAGAAAGGCCTCAGAAGTAGGAGTTGGCAGAGAGTCTCAGGAAAAACATCTTCCTTCTGACCTGCTTAGCAACTTTTAGACTTTTTAGCATGTTTGCTCATTAAACAAAGTTCCTACTGAAATTGTGCTAATCATGCCAAAAGAAATTTGGTAGCAGTGCTCTTAACTGATCTTTTAAACCAAATACTTTTAAAAAATTTGCAATTAAATGTAGAAAAGTAATGAATAATTAGCAAATTTTTTGACCTCAGGTCATCCTAATAAATAGCAACATAATGATTACTATAGTAAATCCTAACCAGACCAAGAAAAGAGTTCGATAATTTTTAAAAGAAGAGCTAGGATATTGGTGGGTTTTCTTTTCCTTTATAAGGTGCCTTAGGAAAGTATTAGATTTAGTTCTAGTTTTCATAGTTGAAGAAGAAGATTAAGGAATATTTCAAGGCAGATTACATCATTAGAAATTAAGAACATTAAGGAAAGTTACAAGTATGATTGAATAAATTGAAGTCCAGTTGTACTTGAAGACTTTGTTGGAAGACATAGAAAGATGATCTTTGCCATGGGAAGTTGCTAGTTCATTTCTTAGTAATAACCTTCAAGCAATGAAGAGTTTTAATAAGAAAATTTCAACCAGTTGCCCTGAGCTCAGTGTGCAAACACAAGGGGGAGCTGGCATGGTCCAAGAGATTTTTTTTTTTATTAGGAGTATGAGAATGTTCGTTTAGCCTTGTGAAACATCAGGATGGGTTCTACAGAGATGGACTTCTCTTTTAATACAGCTGTTAAAAATGGAGAAATTCTCAGATTACTAATGAGTTCAGCTTGACCCTGACTTACTACTATAGACCAAGGGAAGGACTGAATGATATCTTTTAAGGCCTGTTTGTCTCTCTGAACTTGATTCTAAACTGTGCTTTCTTGATTTTAGAGTTCAATATTTACCCAGTCATAACCTAATTTAATGGCAGCATTAGTTAGAATGGTACAGCTGGGGTTAAGCATACTTCACTATGCATGAGCTCAAGGTTGTCCTACTAGGGAGGAAATGATGAAAAGAAAGGGTTTTCTGATTATTTGGCTTTTAAGCTCTTCTGAATTTAGGAGAAGGAGGTATTAGCCTTTCACTTGTCATTCTGAACTCCTAGTTCCCCAAAAACGATGCTGAGTGATAAGATTGGGCCAGAATACAGAGATTCACATTGTTCTTTTCCTAATAACATATTTTATACATGACTTTCCAACAAAAATATACATTGTAATAATTGTATTTGACTTAGAATCTAAAAAAGATATGTATTAGACATTATAAAATTAAAGTAGATATGTTTTACGCAGAAAAAAATGCCATAAATAATTATTTAAATATTTAAAATAGGTGAAATATACAACTAGGAATGTAAAACCCTTATAAGAGAGGATACCTCTCCTTCGAGAGTGAAAGGCAATATAGAATGATGATTAAGAGCTAAAAACTGATGCCAAACGTATTTTTTTTCCCCCTCTCAACTCTGCCACTTAGCATTTTGGCCTTGAGAACATCATTTAACATCTCTGTGCCTTTGTTCCCTCAACTATGTGAAATTTCTGGAACGAATACGTGGCACCTTGTTTAGATTATTGTTAGTTTAGATCTAGATGGTTGTTACCAGTACGTGATGTCAGGACCAGCTGAAGACTAGTGCTGCTTTTGCTGTCAGAGTGTGGTTTAAGAGGCGGCCTGTAGCTCTTTTGACAGCAGGCAACTTTCCCCCCCAATATTTTATTATGACAGTTTTTCAAATATACAGAAAAGTTTTAAAGAATTATGGCAACTACCCATTTACCCAGAACCTAGTTTATATACTTCTTAACCTTTTGCAATCATTTTATGCATTTTGACATGTTCCCTAACAGCAGAGACACAAAAACGAGGCCTAATTCTTTCCTAGTCATAAGCCTTTTCAAAAGATACTGAACTTTAAGAGTATTTTCAGTATTTACAGTATTTTCAGTCCATATTGCAGGGCAGGGGGTGATTTATTTAAAAATCATAGAAGTCTGCCGAGGCTTTCAGGTTACTTACTGGGAGAGGCCCTGCAGTAGCCTGAACAGGGACCCCCATTTCCACCTCCAGCACCTCCAGCCATGCATAGCTAAAATGGGTGTGGCTCTGTGCCAAAATAGCAGCAGAACCTGCTCCTCTGATTCTTTCCTTGGATGGCTCCAAGGAAGCAGCCAAGGTCATCACTAATTCTGCCTTATTAGGTTGGGAGGTTGGCTAAATCAATCTGGCAAGGATCATGAACCTACCCATCCATTATTTCATTTTCTCACTAAATATTAATTAAATACATACTTCAGTGTACGAGGTACTGTCCTAGGCACAGATCACTAACAATGGAATATTATGAACCCCGTGGGCCAATGGGACAAAAATAAATAGCTAAGCATATTTTCTAAACTTCGTTGGCACCTATCCTAACTTCTGCAATTTGCCAAGTTTCTTCAACTGCACACAATTTGAGTCTAAACAAGGGTTCCTTTGTGGACTCTGCCCTAAGTGTCTGTAGAGGGAGATCTCACTCGATTATAAAAATGAAGTCTTTTGCAAATATGAAGCTGGAATTAAACAATCCTAATAATAACCTATGACTCGAGCTTTACGGCTTCATTCCAGTCTCCATTCAACTGCTGATCCTGCAATTCCTGTAAGCACAACTCCCACTGAGGTTAATGGGAATGTTATGTGAATGTAAGTTTTGTACTTAGTCTTCTCCTGCTGAGTGAGCCTTGCTTGTCTTGGACTGACGACCATCCTGTTCCCCTACGGGAACACGCTAGCCCCTCCTTTCATGTAGTAGAGCCATGCAGCAGTGCTATGCTCCAGGTGAGGGGAAAATCAATTTGGAACAAAAATGCCCTGCCCTTATGCTACTCTATTGTCTCATATAATAGCACAAGGCCTCACATACGTTGTCCAGAAGCCAGAAAGAATAAAAACAAATGGTAAATTGATAACGTTCTGGGTGCACTGTAAGCCAGACTTGGATCTACTAACTTTTAAAACTAGGCTTATATACAATGGAATGTTACTTAGCCATAAGAAGAGATGAAATACTGCCATTTGCAACAACATGGATGGACCTCGAGATAATCATGCTAAGTGAAATAAGCCAGACAGAAAAAGTTAAACATCACATATCACTTATATGTGGGATATAAACCTAAAAGCAAGAAATGAACAGGACAAACAGAGACTCATGGTCATGGACAATAGACTAGTGGTTACCAGAGAGTAGTGGGGAGGGGGGAGGTAGATGGGGTAAAGGGGGTGTATGTGGTGAGAGAAAGAAATCTAACCGTGGGAGGTGAACACACAGTGTAAACATATATATGCCTTACTGTTAAAGTGTACAGCTGAAACTTACTGGATTTCATTAACCAATGTCACCATAAAAATAAATAAAGAAAAGAAAAAATAAAAAGTTTAGCACAAAAAAACAAACCAACAAAAAAATCCCTTAGGCCTAAAGCCATTAACTTTCTCACTAATGGAATGAAAAGTCAGGCAGGACACAGATCTTTCTAGACCTGGCTCTGCTACTGAACTCATTACCTGCCCATAGGAAAATCAGTTGTTTACTTTAGGATTCACTTTTCCCATCTGTAAAATGAGAGTGTTGAACTCATTACTCTAAGATCCCTTCCAGGCTTAGAAACAGATTTATGGGTCTAGATTCCAGATCAATAACAGAATTTTTTCAGACTGAATTAGTTGCACACATTTATAAATCAGAAGGTTTTACATAAAATATGAATTTCTGGCTTCTCTTAAAAAATTGGAAATGCTGGCATTATTGATCCCGCATTTCTGCCACAGCTGTCATGGCCAGGGTGAGCAACAGTTCTCCCTTCAGGCAGGGCGTGTCCCTTCTCCATCGTCCCTGCCCAGTCAACTTTATTGACCTTTTGAGTTCGTGGCCCTGTTTTCAGACTAGAGTTAGCACAGTTTCATCAAAGTTATGAATTTTATTTTTTTTTTCAATTTTATTATAGTCCAAATGGTGGAAGGTCGATGGCTTAATCTATGCCTCTGACTTACATATTTAATTCATTACAAGCAGAAACCAAAAAAGTCACCTGGAGCTTTGCAGGGATGTTGCATGGGGGGACACAGAGAGTATTGGAGCTGCTTATGGTAATTTGACATATGACTCAGAGTATAATTGTGTCAGGTGAGGTGGCCTGGACAGTTTATTCTCTGTTCTCAGAGTTAACAAGCTTCCATCACATAACTTTCTTTGTGAATATTAAATGGGCATCCTCTGGAAAGCAAATCCTCAAAATGTCAAGTCGCTAAAGAGGAAAGGTTTGCACAGCAAGGGCAGAAGGACTTGTGTGGCTTCTTGGCTTAGTAGTTAATCTTTTATTAATTGTCCTTATTTTCTTTTTCTTATTAACCTTATTATTCCTTTCAATGGGATCTAACTAGGGAAATGTTGTGAAGGAGGTATTTTTATTTTTGCTTTTAAATAATGTATCAGAAGTCCACAAAGCCCATGCAACCCTTTAAAAATGGTGATTTCTTGTGGTGATGAGAATTCATAAACCAAGCCAAATACTCCAAGTTATTTTGTGACTGAAAATAACTCCCTTAACACCCCCCCCACGATGCTGATTTTTCAAACATTACAGAAGAGAAAACCAAGGCTGAGGATATTTAAATGACTTGCACGATGGGAGTACAATCTAGGTGTTAGAGCCAAGACTAGAACTAGGTCTTCTGACCCCTGTACCATTGTATTACAAGGTTTGTCCTTTCTCTCTTTTGGGGAATTTCTAAATTTAAAAATATAGAAATAAAAAGGGAAATGATTACTATAACAGTAAGGATGATGGTTACATGTAGGGTGGAGGAGAGGCATATGATCCAAAAGGGATACATAGGGGTTTCCTCGACTAAGGGTGGTTCCTTTACCATTATAAACGATTATAAAGTGAACATAATCTTTGCCTGGGACTGTCCCAGTTTAAGCCTTAAACTAGGTTAATTATTAATAGAATCATTTTTCATCTCGAATGAGTTCTGTTTTAGATGATAAGTTGTATAGTGAGCTATTATACATTTGCGTTTTATGCACTTTTATATATGTTTATCGTATCAAATTTTTTTTTTTAAAGTTTAAAAATATATCAGGAAATCTGAGCTATGATCAGAATTTCAGGTCATCTTGGGAAACCTTACGTTCACTCTGAGATTCGTGCTCACTGTCTAGACTACGGTGGCAGTAGTTGTGATTCAGGTGTGATTCCTGCACAGAGGGTGTGGTGTCCCCTCTCTGTTTTCTGGCGCTCCTGAGGCATGAGATAGTTATTTCTGTTTCTTTGTCCTAGAAGCGGCCGAAGAAATGGTGTATCCCATAGTCCTAATTGTGAAGGTCAGCCCAAGGAAGGAAATGAGAAAGTGATTTGTGAACCATGAAGGTGTTTTTCCACGTGGAGTGGCAGAAGTTCCGTAAATTCTTAAATGGCAGGGCCCAGCACCACTGCACTGGCCCCCAGCAGTTAATCTTCCTAGTACACAGCTCTTCTACTTAGAACTTTTTATAGCTCCTCAGTGACTACTGAATGAAATCTGAACTCCTAAACTTGGCAATCAACCCACCACCAACCAACTCCAACCGACTTTCCAACATTATTCTTGTTGTTGCTCTTCAAGGAATACAGAACCAAATTCGAACACATGGTGTTCCAAAAAAGCTGCTCCAACCTCACCTCATACTTTTCTCTCCATTAGAATGCCTTTTCCTCCTTCTTCTCTTTTCTCCATTAGAATCCCTTTGTCATAGGCTGAATATTTGTGTCCCCACCCCAAAGTCATATGTTGAAGCCCTAACCCCCCACTGTGGCTATATTTGGAGATGGACCTCTAAGGAAGTAATTAAGGCTAAATGAGATCATAAAGATGGGGTCCTGAGCCAATAGGATTAGTGTCTTTATAAGAAGAGACACCAGAGAGCTTGTATTCTCTCTCCAAACACTGGCTCAGAGGAAAGGCGGTGTGAGGACAAAGGGTTGAATGCAAACCAAGAAGAGAGCACTCACCAGAAACTAACCCTGCAGGACTTTGATCTGAGACCTCTACTCTCCAGAACTGTGAGAAAATAAATCTGTTGTTTAAGCAACCCAGTCTATGATATTTTGTTATGGCAGTCCAGGCAGACTAAGACAGCCTTCTTGAAATAGCTCTTACATCTGTATATCTAAAATCTATTTGTCAAGACCATGAAGCTTTCTTCGATTCCTCCACTTTATTTGTATTTCTTTTTAAGACATTGGATGTTCTATCCTGTATTATGTAGTTATTTAGTACATATTTCCTAATCTCCTTACTAGTAAGGTTTTGGGGTAACCTCTGATTCAATATTACAATGCCACAATACCTAGTACTTTGCTTGAAACTTTTAAAGGCACCCTCCCTCTATATATTAGTTCAGTGAATGAATGAATGAATGAATGAATAAGAGAAAAAAGAAATGGTGTGAGAAGTAAAATAGAAGCTTTATTTAAAAATTAAAGAGGAAGCAGATTTGAGATGTGGTTTTAATAAATGGGGAGAAATAAGTTAAATCTTCAGTTTAGTGATGTTTAAAAGGAAAACAAAAAAATAGGTATCTCAAAGGAACTAAAAATAGAATTTTTTCCACTGAGATCTGACATACTGTTTGTCTATACATGGGGAGTTTGACTCATTATTGGAGTAGAATTTTTGCTCCAACTTCAGAGGATGTGGAAAAAAGACCATGGGAACAAATTCAGCTGGTATGGGGAAACTGACATTTTTTGACTAGACTCCTAATCATAAATTAAAGCTCTGGTATCAGACCCATGTAGGTCTGAATCTTCAGGGAGGGCTCAGAATTGGACATTCAGAACCTGTTCTTCCCCCTGCAGGCCCATTCCTAGTTACCATCTCCCTGTGGGAGTCATCCTTATCTCCCATCTCTTCCTCACTCCCCAAATGTGGTTTTTAAATTTAGATTTTTAAATGGGCAATAGTCACATGGGTCAACATTAAACACTAGGTAAGTGAAAAGTTTCCCTAAAATCACAACCTGGACTGAGTGTTTTAATCATAATGATAAGGCTAATTAAGCTCAGAACCTTTCTTACATCTTTGTTTTGTCCAAGGCTGATTTGGAGGCTTGGAAAGCACATCCTAAAAGATTCTAGTAAATCCCACAGTTGCAGGGCAAACAATGGACTTGTAGCAGCAGGACCATTTTCTCTGAGTTGCCCAGAAGATCAAGGGGACAGTAGAGGAAGGAAGTGGGTGACAATGCAGAGTGCAGGAGATCTCTTGGAGCTGCCCCATGGGAGGTTCAGGAGGGTACAGTTCCCTGGGAGAAGGGCAATGGGGGAGTGGGGTGCTGTCCGCTGCCCAGGGAGGAAGGAAGTGTCAGAGTGGGAAGTGGAAAGGGGCAACCTGCCATTGCAGGTGGCTCCCTCACACCCTCCTGAGACTCCAGGCTCTGGATTCTTGAGGAACTTGGACCCTTCTCAAGGGAGGAAGTTTTCATTCTAACTGTCAAAAAGCCATGATTTTCTTTCCCTTCCAACTCCAGTGACACTCTCCAGCAAATATCTAGAAAAAGTGAGAACTAAGAAAGCCCAAAACAAAAAGCCAGAAAAGTCCTCTAGAGAAGGTAAATGGAATTGCTGACTTCATTCATTCATTCATTCATGCCCACTGTTGTGAAAAGTTCTCATTTGACCTAAAAGAGTTCTATGTGTTTAAACAAATGGACAACATTGCTTCAGGCGGAACAGATTTGAGTTTAGGGAAAGTTTGAGTAACTCCAACATTTGCCCAGTTGTTTTTCCTTAGAAGACCTGGTGCTATGGTGCAATTAACATGTCACTATTGAAGCAATAACTTTGAATGTTTTTCTACAACTAGGAGATTTTCAGGGGGGGGGGGAGCTTCTTTATAAAATTAGAGCTTCATATTGAGAAACAAAATGCATAGAGAGCCATTTGATGTTTTACCTGCAATCTTCAAAATTAAACTCTAAAAGACTTTCAGGTCTGGATGCAGTGCCTCCCCAAATCCCTGACCTTGCAGATGTGGGAGCTTACCCCTTGCACATGAGCGAATTACACAGTTATTCTTCCCGTTTAGTATCCAGTGAAGGATTCTGGCAAGAGAGAATTACGGAAGAGAGAATTAGAGTGTCAGGGAAGGAGTTTGCTAGGAGGTGCTGCCTTTACCTAAATGACTTACTTAAAGTCAAAGTCAGAACCTACCTAAGATTAGATATCTGCAGCAACAATTTAGCAATCTTGGGCCTTTGGTAGCCTTTTTAGAGGTGAAATATGTTTAGAATTCAAGTTTTTGTTGTAATTTTTTCTTCCAGATTTAAAAAGTGATCCCTAGAAGCAAGGTTTGCCCTTGCCCTCCATTTCTCCAAGTAGACAGACTGGAACCCCCCTGGAAGTCATGATGATTCTGTAGCAGCAGCCTCTCTCTAAAGAGAGGGCAATCCCTTGAACTAAAAAGCCTCCAAACTTGAAGGAAAATCCCTCTTGCAAAGAAAAAGTACTTATCTAGATTGTTCTGTGTCGTAGGTGTACATGAAGAATATGAACCCCCTCCTAGTGTAAACACCACTCTGCTATTCCCTGTGTGAATTTGAGCATGTTTTATTTTAAACTATATTGTAAAATGTCCTTTCTAACATTTTTGCTATGAAGTTTTGAATTTCTAACTTGCTTCTAAATTGCTGAATGCCACACTTCCCTGACTTTCTAGCGTACTCTGAAACACACAGGAAGCATCTGTAGGTTTGGTGAGCTCTCCCTCACCCACTTCTCTGCACTCTTATTCCAAAAGTGTACATTCAGCATTTGAGAGCCTTTAATCATCTGCCCTTTTAGCTCCCTTAAACACACTTGTACTCACACTTTTTATGAAGTTAAAGGTTTCACTTTCAATCAGCTAACTTATAGGACCATTTCTAACCTTAACCTTTGTCAATTATCTCCAAAAATCTCAACATTTTTTATCTTCTAAACTTTGATAATGCTTTTCATAAATGCATGCCAAGTTTGTGTTTTTTTGTTTTTTTTTTTTTTTACTTCTGAGCTTCTTTTTCAAGTATAGCAGTATGAGAATTGGGGATAGGAGAAAGCATCACCAGAAACTGAAGGGCTGGAAGCAGAATTGGAGACATTATTTGAAATAATCAGAATAAAAATTCTTTAATTTCTTTAATATTCTCCAAATATTGTTTTATTGTTTTGAATACCTACCATTGTTCTAGGCCTTGGTGATACAGAAGTAAACAAAATAGACAGAATCCTTGCCCTCAGGAAGCTCAAGTTCTAGTGGAAGGAGACGATAAGAAACTAAATTAAGGAAAATAAAGCATAGATGGAGTACAGGGAGTGTTTGTTTACAAATTTTAAAAGGTGGTCTTTGAGCAGTCTTGAAGGAGGTGAACTGAGGGACTAGGCCGACACAGGAAACAACGGCAAGTGCACAGTCTCCCAGGGGAGTGTTGGAGAGAATGAGAAACAGGACAATCTGGCTGGAGCAGCAGGTGATGCGGTCAGAGAAATCAGAAGAGGCAGCAGACTTTAGAGCCTTGTTGGATAGTGCAGGTACTGTGGCATTTACTGTGATGAGATGGGAAGTCTAGAGGAGAATTTCAAACATGGGTGCCACAGGATTTGATTTAACAAGACCACTCTGGCTGCTGGGTGGAGAAGGGAAGGGTCCAGATGTAGGAGAGGAGAGACCAGTTAGGAGACCCCTGCAATTAGCTCTACCAGAAATTAATCAGAAAATGTGCTTACGGAATACAAAAAGAGATGGAAGCAAATTTTTTTTGGATATTTTAAGTTGTAAGAAAAAAAAACCCCACAGTTTGGCAGTTACTCTGCTACTGCCTCTCCTCCAGACACAGTGGGCTTGGGAGTCCTGGGCAGCTAGGTCTTCAGGACTTTTTTTCTCCTGAGCAACAAATGAACCTAGCAGGGTTTGGTCAATATGGTTAAGTATGAGTCTTTATGGGTCTGCTTGGGATGTCTGCCTCCTTGCATTTCCTAAACTTGCCTGGTTGCCTGTTAGAAATACAGATTCCTGGGTCCTACTCTTTCAGTAAGCAGGGAATGGGATCCATGGAATATATACTTTTAGTGAGAATACGAGGGATTCTTGTGACTTGTAAGATGGGGAAACTGCTTAGCTGTAACCTCTCCACCTTTCGCACTTATTTTGGGGTTTGCCGCGGACTTGGAAAGATTGCGGGGCGCTGATGAGGCCGGCAGGTGGCGCCACCTGACCGCGAGCTGTACAGTACTCGCGACCTATAGGGACAAGCGAGAATCTCCAGGAGAGTGGGTCGTGCCGTGTTGGGGACACCTAGCCGCTGCTTATCTCGGGAGGAGCGGCGCGCACAAGTAGAGGAGGGAGGCGCGGCCGGTGCCCAGCTTCATTTTAGGACACTGTATCTTAAGCTGTCCCTAGTCGGCTTCTTGGGTTCCTAGGAAAGGAAGGCGCAGCCCTCTTTGCAGGGACATTGAACACTGAGGAGCCTGCAACGCGATGCAGCGAGAACGGGCCACCTCGCGCTACAGGACAAACGTCTAAGCACGCCAACCTGGGATCCGGATCTGTTACCGAGGCCCCTAAAAGAGCGGCGGGCTTGAGGACGACCCCTTTTCATTGGCAGCGGGACATAAGGCCCCGCCCCCTTTCGTACAGCTCTCATCTGTGACTGGCTCTGAGGTCTCGGCTGGCCACGCCTCCTCCCCTCGCACATACACAAGAGTCACGCGCCTTTCAGTTGGAAACTTGGCGTGCTGAGGAGGACCGTGGCTCTCATCTCTCCACCCACTTGCCTTGCAATTGGTCTGTGTTGCCGCTCACAACCACGCCCCCATTCCAGCCCCCTGGCTGGGAGGGCGGGCTCCGGCTCGTAATTGGCTGTTCGGCCTGCCTCTCGCGGGAGCCGCTGGCGCTCTCCCCTCCCTTTCCCGCCTCCCGCGAGCCTCCAGGTTCCTTAGCTGGCCCAGGCCGAGTCAGTGTCAGTCAGGGAGACGGACTGCTCAACACTGGGTTCGGGCGCTCGGTTGCAGTCTCGCCCAGGGACCGGTGCCTGTACTCGTGCCGCCGAGTGGGAAGGATGAAGCGGCAGCTGGAGCAGCCACCCTATGATTGGCTGTGGCGCTTGTGAACCCGAAGTAAAGATGGCGGACGGGCAGGCAGCCGCCGCACTGCCCACTTGGAAGATGGCGGCGCGCCGCAGCTTCAGTGCCCGCGGCCGGGGGGTCCTGCAGGCGGCGGCGGAGCGGCTGCTGCCGCTGCTACTGCTGAGCTGCTGCTGTGGCGCGGGAGGCTGCGCAGCGACCGGCGAGAACGAGGAGACGGTGATCATCGGGTTGCGGCTGGAGGACACGAACGACGTGTCGTTCATGGAAGGGGGGGCGCTGCGGGTGAGCGAGCGGACTCGGGTCAAGCTGCGGGTGTACGGGCAGAACATCAACAACGAGACGTGGTCCCGCATCGCCTTCACAGAGCACGAGCGGCGGCGCCACAACCCCGGCGAGCGCGGGCTGGGTGGCCCCGCGCCGCCAGAGCCGGACAGCGGCCCCCAGCGCTGCGGCATCCGTACATCAGATATCATCATCTTGCCCCATATCATTCTCAACCGCCGTACATCGGGCATCATCGAGATCGAAATCAAACCACTGCGCAAGATGGAGAAGAGCAAGTCCTATTACCTGTGCACATCTCTGTCCACTCCAGCTCTGGGCGCCGGCGGCCCGGGGTCCTCGGGTGGCGCCGTCGGGGGCAAGGGTGGCTCTGGGGTAGCCGGACTCCCGCCGCCCCCGTGGGCCGAGACCACCTGGATTTACCACGATGGCGAGGACACCAAGATGATTGTGGGCGAGGAGAAGAAGTTCCTGCTGCCCTTTTGGTTGCAGGTGATCTTCATTTCGCTGCTCCTGTGCCTGTCGGGCATGTTCAGCGGCCTCAACCTGGGGCTTATGGCCCTGGACCCGATGGAGCTGCGTATCGTGCAGAACTGCGGCACCGAGAAGGAGAAGAATTACGCTAAGCGCATCGAGCCTGTGCGCAGGCAGGGCAACTACCTGCTGTGCTCGCTGCTGCTGGGCAACGTGCTGGTCAACACCACGCTCACCATCCTGCTCGACGACATCGCTGGTTCAGGCCTGGTGGCGGTGGTGGTCTCCACCATCGGCATCGTCATCTTTGGGGAGATCGTGCCCCAGGCCATCTGCTCCCGGCACGGCCTGGCTGTAGGGGCCAACACCATCTTCCTCACCAAGTTTTTCATGATGATGACCTTCCCCGCTTCTTACCCAGTCAGCAAGCTGCTGGATTGCGTCCTGGGCCAGGAGATAGGCACAGTCTATAACCGTGAAAAACTGCTGGAGATGCTCCGTGTCACAGACCCCTACAACGACCTCGTTAAGGAGGAGCTGAACATCATCCAAGGGGCGCTGGAGCTCCGTACTAAGACTGTGGAGGACGTGATGACCCCGCTCCGGGACTGCTTCATGATCACTGGGGAAGCCATTCTGGACTTCAACACCATGTCGGAGATCATGGAGAGCGGCTACACTCGCATTCCGGTATTCGAGGGGGAGCGCTCCAACATCGTGGACCTCCTTTTTGTGAAAGACTTGGCCTTCGTGGATCCAGATGACTGTACTCCCTTGAAAACCATCACTAAATTTTATAACCACCCCTTGCACTTTGTTTTCAATGACACCAAGTTGGACGCTATGCTGGAAGAGTTTAAGAAAGGTGGGAAATTTTGGTCTTTCATTGGCTTGCTCTTTCTCCCTCTACATCCTTCACCCTGCTTGAGCCCTCGACCCTCAGACCAACCCCTCCCCCCAAGACGAGTTGACTGGAATTTCTCCTCTTTTTTAATTGGAAAGTTGAAAGGCGTCGCGGATTTGGGGATGGGTTGAACTAGTAAGCGCTTTTAGATTCTTTAAAAGCACAAGACTGCCATCACTTGCTTTTTCCCATTTCAAAAAAGCAGGCTTCCTATTTTCTGTGCACGATACTCTTTCCGGCTCTTTGGTCTTGGGGGGGGGGGGGTCTACTGCATTCATTGCCGGGTTCTGAGAGGGTAGATGAAAGGAGAGGCGGCTGATGCCATGCTATGCCATTTAGTTGACATGTACTAATCGGAGGCATTTGGAAAACATTTTAATAGCTTTTCTAAACCCAACACAATCCTTTTCCTTCTCCTTAAACATTCACTGAAGTTTCAGAGATTGGAAGTGCAGTTTCAATAGCTTCTGTGCCTGGTTATCTGGCGACCTGTGGGGGAAATTGAGATCTGCTTTTGATGATAAGGGGTGGGATAAGCCAAATATCGCCAAAAAAAAATTCACTTATTTGGATGCGATTTGCCTTAGTTAGTTAGAAAAGAAGGTTTTTTAAACACTGAAGTTTTTTTTATTAATATGTAACTCAGAAAGACTAGAAGTAAGTTAACCTTTTACTAGGCTATATTTTGTCTAGTTTTCTTAGCTATTTGTTTGTGTTTACCTGACAACTAATAAAATTTCCCAAACCAAGTGCAGTTTTGGCAGAAAGCTTCAACTTTTAACAATGAGATGAATCCCTCTATTATGGTTTATTTATTTCTTGAGTCTTTCTGGTGTTAAAGTGTTCTTTTTAACCTTGATCACCTGGTGCATTAAATTGCAGTATGACTCTAAGTCAGTGCTCATTGTTCCAGGGAGTTTTAATAAGGAAGAGAAGTGCAGAGCCTGAGGTGCTCACCTTTCTTGCATGGTGGTTTTGTTTGTTTGTTTGTTTGTTTTACCATGTAATGTACAGATAAATAGCAACTCATACTATTATTACTGAAATTCTGCTTTTAAAAAGTTTCCAATAAATAGCTAGTGTTATTTGAAAACCAAGGGATGCTGGGTTTTCTAATTGCTATGATGCTCATGCATGTGCATGTGTTAAAATGTCTGTGTAACCTTTAATGACCTGATAGTCCTTAAAACTAAGTTTTCCTTCAAAGAGAGTTTTAATCACTGATAGTGGTCTTTCCACTGAAAAAGACCGTGTGTAAGCTCACTGGATGTGATGATCTGAACATACTCATAGAGTTGTGTGGTTGTCCTAATTTCATTTTCCTGCCTGAATAGGATCCTCTCTGGAACAGGATCACATTGCAGTAATTTTCAGATAAAGGAATAGAGCAGAATGTGCTTCTGAGATTGATGATTTGCATTTAAAAGCAGAAGAAGATTCTTCTGGGTTTTTAAACAGTAAAAAGAAAATGTCCATTATCTCTAGGTGACAGAGCTTCTTTTGGCGGTGTCATTATTCTTTCACTGCTAAGCTGTTAATTAGAGCATCTAATCAGTCTCTCATTTTGCAGTAATATATGTAGTATAGAAAGATGTCTTGAAATGCTTGAAAATGCCTATGAAATAGTTTATTTTCTTTCTGTTGCTAAATTTCCCAGTATTGATACAGATAATTTCTTCTCTCTCTTTTTTTTTTAATAATTCAGAATATTTGCTCATCTACTGGTGGATTGATAGCACTAGTATGTACCTGCTCCTAACTCAAAATTTGCATTATTTTGCCATTTGTTTTTGGTTGTCCTTGAACGGTTTTCTTATGACTTATTTATTTTCATGAGTAATTTTTTTCCACAAAATTAATTACCTCTCACAGTATTTTTGAAATGTATCCCCTTAAATAATTGAACTATGAATATTTTCCCATGAATTTTAGAAAAATAGTAATGCACAAGATTTTATTTCTGTCATTCATCAGATTGATGTATTTGGTATATTCAGGGTATATTCAAGCTATTGGAATATTTGGAAGAGCAGGCAAAGATGGTTGCAAATGGTAAATTTAAACCATAATCTTAAAAGGATAGAGTGGGTATGTGTTACTTTAACTATGGGAATAATTGATTTTTCATCTTCTTTTTCTTGATCTTTTTTTGATGAGTTGGGTCACTTTAACCTTACTAAAGACTTTGTTAGTTCTTTCTTCTGTATGAGTTAAATATTTCACCTGATTTTTTTTTTTCATTTTCCAATTCAGTTATGAAATAATGTGAACAGTCAACTTCCTATTGTTTTTCTCTTGAATAATGGCGTGTGAGTTGGTTTGAAGGCTTTTTCTTACTCTTTCTCTTAACAATACCAACTCCCCCAAACTGGTTAGATCATTAATCCAGATCTCATTGGAAATTACCCTTCCTAATTAAGAATGTCTGCATTGAGGCTTTTCCTGTATATAATTGTACATCATTGGTCTGAGTTATTATTTACTAAGGATGGGGAAAGTTTCTGTAATGTGGAAAGAAATGAAAGTCTACCTTTGCATTAAGTATATGTGAACGTCTTCTTTCTAATGATCAAAACTTTTGCCCGGCTACCAAGAAACTTAGCTTTACTTGAGGTTGGAAGACAGTAATCATGCTAATTTTTCAGTTAGCTTATTATTATTATTGCTTACTTATTTACTTTGTTCCATGTACAGGGCTGAAAACACAAATCACCTTGTTTAAATTTCATAATAGCTGAGTGAAGCATTATCTCCATTTTACAAATGAGGAAATTAGGTTAAACGATTTGTTCTAGGTTACACAATAATTTGTTGATATAGGGCATTCTATTATGCTGGCCCATGGATCCTGATTTTACATTTCTGTTTTAATTGAGTGTGAGGTTTGGTCAGAACATAGCCTCAGAGCTTGTTGGGCAATAGATATAGAAATGTATTTAAACATATATCTGGCTTTAAACCCAGTGCTTCTGTAATATTCTACAAAGCAGTTGGACTCTCCACTTTTGCCATTAAAACAAATCACTTTTTTGGCCTATGTGATCCTAAATCTAAAGAATTCTATTTCCAGTATTTCCACGTCTAACATAAATATTCATTTTGAAAATGTTTTATACTAACATCATAGTACACTAGTATGTGCTTTTTGGTGAACTACACTACACTGTTTTCCTAATAGCTGAAGTGTGTAGTAATGTTTTACTCTTCGTTTCTTATCTGTGTTACAAGGGTGACTCAGAGTTTTGTGTTTAAATCTTGATTTTATTTACATTTTTTGTAGCCACCTATATGATAATTGGTTGCTAATGAGCATCGTTGGCAGCTCCGTCCCTCTGTGCTCCATGCAGTCAGGCTTTCCCTTTTTTGTTAGTTTTGTATTTCCTTATAAATCTAAATAAGAGGATAAAAGCAAATCCCACTAGAAGATTATGAGAATTTTAGAAAAACCATCTATAGCAAAATAGTGTAGAGGAAGAAAAAGCTGAATTAAAGGTTGCTACTTTTGTGTGCAGAAAGCATTCTAGAGGCTTTCATTGACCTGATAAAAGCTTCCTAACAAAAGACTGGGGACTCTTAGCCACCTAGTTGTCTACACTAGGGATGAATTTGAAGAATCAGTAACCAGTTATTGTTCTTCTGTTTTGTGTCGTTTACTTTTAGCTTTGTAACAGTTGCATTTCTATATTGTAAAGCATGCTGTTTTATAGCTGCTAGGGACTTAGCCAGGCTGTTTTCTACCTTTTTCTTAGCTAGGAACAGATAGGATCACCAGATAATGTTGTTCTTCAAGAGGAGAATGCAATGTATAGTTTTCACTTAAAACTTCAGGTACACAGTTCTCTCTTCCTAGAACAGAAGTCTTTCCATGTTGATGTGCTGCGAGTTCAATATTAAAAACTTTTTTCTTCACCAAATAAAGTGTTCCACTTGCCCAGAATTGAGGAGGATGTTTTTATTGGTGTTTAAAGATGTAAGTGGTGTTGGGGATTGGACATACTTGTTTCTATGATCTTGTATGTTTATTAATTTTATGCAGTAGTGCATGTTAAACTGTTATAATTGTGCACGTTTTTAAAATGCCCTTATGAAATATCCAGATAGTATAGAATCAGAGCTGGAAGGCGGCAGCCCAGGGATCACCTCGTCCAGTGTTTGCAAAACTTACCAGGTAATAAGAATTACTTGGATCACTTATTAAGAATAAGGTCCCAGGTCTCACTCAGAGAACTCCTGAACATTCCGGAATCTCTAGAGAAAGAGGCTTGGAATCCATATTGTTAGTAGTTACTCCGAAGTAAGCCGTATGATTAGGTGAGTTTATGAAACATTGGCCTAGTCAGCCTCTTAAATAAGGAAAGTAAACCCTGAGAGAGAACATTAAGTGACTTGCTTTAGGGCTACCTGTCTAGCTAGTAGCATCAGCAGGACTGGAACCCATGACCCTCACTCTAGGACTGGATGGAGTTCTTTTCACTCCAACAAGCAGGCTTTCTGGTCCCAAGTCAAAGATACCTGTGTCATTGAAATGATCTACATCATTGAGAAAGCAAATTTTCAAGTTTACCATTGATTTTTATTTGTCTTGTGATTTTGATGTCAGTATTTTTGAAATCCTGGATTTGTGCCATCTTTGACAGGCATTTTATTGTATGGGAAATAAGTCTGAATGTGTGAGCTCAGACTTATTTTAGTTTTATTTTAGTCTACTTTGAGTTTTTACAGTGCTAAGGTCAGACTAGGAGGGTATTTTAGGAGATATCTAGATTTCTTGAAGCCTCAGGTGGTTAAATGTCACATACGTTTCTTTTGAGTTAACTTGTATCAGATATTCCTGAATATGTTTTATTTTTGGTTGTTCTGTGAGATTAATGAAGGTCAGATTTGGGACCATTGGGTGCAGCTTCTTGGCTCTTTTAATTTTTGTTCACATACAGATTTGTAAAATTTCCATTGAAATATTTATCAGAGCATTTGAAGCATGTATCCCATTCATCCATTTATGTGCCCTTTTTTTCAGTTTTCTTCTTCTTCTTTTTTTTTAATAATGTAAGCTAAATTCTTACAGAGGATCATGTCTGATTTTTGGAGGTTATTTGTGATAGTAGGATCCCAGAAGCCTAAGTGTGGCCTTTTAGGTCTGGAAACCATAATTGAATACCCGCCCTGACTCTGTGATCCAGATGAAACAGGAAAGGACCTTGTTCTGCTTTTTCTCTTGGTTCTTTTGGGGATTACACACCACCTGCCCCTTCCTACAAAGGGCCTCAGAGTTATTTAAATTCTGAAACATTCCAAACTGCTATAAGGGACTGGCTAATTTAAATTAGTATTAGCAAATCTAAACACAATTTAAAATATCATTAACCAGGAAAACCCACAAAATAGACAGAGCCTCCATACTATTATATGGTTTTATTTGCTCTTGCACTACTTAAACTTTCAAGAACAAACCTCTGGAACTCTAATTACATGTTTCAGTTATGGATATAGTAGTATCTTTCTAAAGGACTGTTTCCTCTAAATGCATATATTTCATTGGTAGTAAACTTCAATTTTTGCAAGATTTGCTTGGCATAGAAAGAACATTTATTAAACTAAATACGTGGAAGTGGATGACTAAGATTGAATATAATTTATTTTCGTATCGTCTTTTCATTTTTTATTCTCAGAATATGCAAACAAGAAACCCCAAATCTTAGCAACACTGAAAAGGAGAGACAATAAGAAACATTCTTTCAACATCACATACACTGGCAACTCCAGAATGTCTATTTAGAGGAATTAATAGGGGTGGCAGGCTTTGGAAGGCAGAGCTAAGGGACTAATAACAAACCCTCTGGAGATGATATGTTTGTTAGGCTGGCTTAGGGGTTAATGGAGATGATGGGGGTGCTAATCCTCCCCCTATTTTACATTAGCACTCCATAAATACTGCTATAATGATGGTGAGATCTTCATTTCTTCATACTTAACATTCTCCTTGCATTCAGATCTAGGTGGGAATGTTTCTGTTTTTGAATTCATGTCCTGTGGGGAGGATGTCACCTGCTAATGCAAAGATTAAGACAAATGTGCCCTTCCTGGATCTATTTTAGACAAGTAATTTACCTTCTTTAAGCCTCAGTTTTTTTCAAAGTAAGATGGGATAGCTTCTAATTTATAGGGTACTTACTTCAAATGAATGTGATAGTGAATGCAAAAATGCTCCTAATGGTACCTGGCAGTAGTGCCCAGTTAACCATTATTTTATCATGGTGATTCTGTAGGCTCTTCATTGTTCTTGGTCTTTCTCTAGAGATTGTTAGTCGAGAGATACCTTGGGCCATGGGTGCTTATAATTGTTATGGATGTTGAAATCTTGAAAGTGGCTAATTATTGTAGTTTTTTTTTCTTTTATTGTGATTGAATTCTAGGTTCTGTTACTTGACAAGATGGCCACAAGCATTTATATTTTTAAGAAAAACAACAGTCGATTATATGTTCTACCTTCCTTAGAGTAAGAATTCTGAATTAAAAAATTCTTCATTCCTCTTAACTATAAATGACTGAAAAAGACAACAAAGTTTAAAAGAAATAGAGCGAGTTCATGCCCTTGAATTACCAAAGTTCAAAGACTAAAGGAAGATCTCAAATTACTCTGATAAAATCTTTTAACACTGATTACATCAAAAGCATAAAAAATGGAAATGTCTAATATAGCAAGTTTTTATTGCTTATAGTAATGTAAATTTGTAATACTTTTGGAAGGCAACCAGGAGTCATAAAAATGTCCTACTCTTTGGTTTAGTAATTTTTCCACCTGGAAATCTTAATTCAGTAATAGAATTCAAGAGAAGAAAAGAACTGTGTTGGCTTTTCATGTTGCATGTATATTGCAACATTATCTATAAATACTGAAAAATTGGAAAGAAATATCTAACACTTCAAGACAGGGTATAGAGGGGAAGGAGTTAAGGAAATTATGTCAACTAATTGCAGCCATTTAATCGTAATTTTGAAGACCATATAGCAGTGTGGGAAAATTGATACAGATTATTTTGCATGGATTACAGATATGTAAAAATATACATGTGTATAGATGGAAAGGGAACTTGGAAAAAGTGAAAATAGTTGACGTGTTAGGATAGGGTGATTATAGCCAGTCTGCGAAAATCACTTTGTTAGCTTTGTACAATAACATACCTGGAAAAAATGCAGATCTGCTGAGAACATTATGAGTCTGGATCTCAGGACAGCCTTTGCTCATATTTAGGGAACCCATGTTATTCCATTTCTTCTTAGGAACATTTTATTGTTGAAACAAATGGTTCTTTTTAAATGTTTAAGAATTGTGATACAATTCACATATCATAAAATTCACCCTTTTAAAGTGTATAACTTGGTGGTTTTTAGTGTATTTACAAGGTTGTGCAACCATGACTCTGTCTACTTCCAGAACATTTCATAACTCCAGAAAGAAACGCTGTATCCATTAGCAGTCACTCTCCATTCCTCACTCCCCACAGTCCTGTTTGGACACTTCATATATATGAAATTATACACAATGTGACCTTTTGTGTCTGGCTTCTTTAACTTAACATAATATTTTCTAGGTTCATCAATGTTATAGCACGTGTCAGTATTTCATTCCTTTTTATAGGCAAATAATATTCCATTTTATGGAATACCACATTTTGTTTATCCATTCATCAGCTGATGGACATTTAGACTGTGTCTGCTTTTTGGCTATTATAAATAATACTGCTATGATTATTGGTGTACATGTTTTGTATGGACATATTTTCAATTCTTTTGGGTATATACCTAGAAGTAGGATTATGGTAACTCTATTATTAAGTCTTTGAGAAACTGCCAAACTGTTTTCCAAAGTGGCCGTATTATTTTTAAATTCCCACCAACAATGAATGAGGGTTCCCATTTCTCCATATCTTTGCCAACTCTTGTTATTTTTATTATTATTTTTTAAATTACAGCTACCTTAGTAAGTGTAAAGTGGTATCTCATTGTCATTTGATTTACATTTCCTTAATGACAAATGACGTTGAGTTTCTCTTCATGTGTGTTTTGGCTATTTGTGTATCTTCTTCGGAGAAAAGTCTATTCTGATCCTTTGCCCATTTTCTAAATTGGGTTATTTGTCTTTTTATTATTGAATTGTAAGAGTTCTTTATATATTCTGGGTACTAGTCCCTTATAAGGTACATGATATGCATATATTTTCTCTCATTCTATGAGTTGTCTTTTTGCTTTCTTGGTAGTAATCTTTGAAGCAGAAAAGTTGTTAGTTTTGATGAAGTCCAGTTTATCTTTTATTTCTTTTGTGGCTTTGTTTTTATTGTCATATCTAAGAAACCTTTGCCTAATCCAAGGTTACAAAGATTTATGCCTAAGTTTTCATCTAAGATTTTCATAGTTTTAGCTCTTACATCTAGACCTTTAATCCATTTTGAGTAAATTTTTTCTATAGTATGAGGCAGGGATCCAACTTCATATTTTGCATATTTCGCAAATTTTTC
The DNA here is from genome assembly GCA_028627145.1 of Eidolon dupreanum. Lineage (NCBI taxonomy): Eukaryota > Metazoa > Chordata > Mammalia > Chiroptera > Pteropodidae > Eidolon > Eidolon dupreanum. The sequence goes on along the minus strand of CM053506.1, from coordinate 15,839,966 downwards.
CAGCATCATTTGTTGAAAAGACTATTCTTTCTCCATTGAATTGTCTTAGCATCCTTGTCACAAGTCAGTTGGCCAAATGTGAAGGTTTATTTCTGGATCCTAAATCTGTTCCAATGAGCTGTATGTCTTAAAACAGAAAAATACTTTTTAAGAATGTGAGTTTTGTGAGGAGGGGGATTATTTTATGTTTGTTTCATTTGATTGTAGTGGCTTTTATTTTACTTTAAAAAAATTTAGGCATTTTTACTTACCACTTTCATGTGGAGTGAAGCACCCACTATTGGTTATTGACAGTGTCATTTTGGGGGTTATTTGATAGGATAGAGTATATTCTATCTCAGATTAGATGTAGGAAAAAAGGAAATAAGTTGTATGAAATGTATTGGTCAGAGACCAAAAATATGGTTGGTTGGAACTTTGGAGTTAAAAATTAATCTGTTTCTATCTAATATTTTGAGTAACTTTGTATCAGATTTGGGATTTGGGCAAGGAGTTGAGAACAGAAAAGACTGTGTTCGCCTAACATGTAAAGGGTTTTGTAGTGCCTTTCTTCTCCAGGCCATTTTATCAAGCGTTTTCAGTCATTTTTACAGAGATTAGGGGGGAAAAAAGTGACTTTTAGTCACTGTTCATTTCATCAATATAATCCTTGAGGTTTTTGGGTACCAGGTAACCAGAAGAGGCAAAATGAAACTCGTGTGTGTGTGTGTGTGTGTGTCCACGTGTCCTTGCGCGTGCTACACACATACGTGCAGGGGCTGGTAATCTAAGAGGGAGAATGTTTTCTCATGCTAGCAAAGACACACTGAGGGCATCCTCTGATCTTTATGGGATTATGCAAAGCCTCAGTTTTTCCATATACCCATCTGTAATCATAAAAACAATGTGCTAATTCAGTTGGGAGCTTGCCGTGCTTGAAGCTCAGCAGTTTCCGGAATATCTTATACATTTGGCTAAAATGAAAAAAACATTTTAACTTTGATGAGGATCAGATATTTTTTTTAGTTTGATTATATTCCTATAAAATTATATATCTGTTACACCTCATTTATCTTAGATAAAAAGATGTGATTTTTTTCCCCCTGAATGTATACAGAAACTTTGTGTTTATTTATAGGATGTTAGCTTCTATTTAGGCATCTTTCCTAAACTCTGTTTTTAAATGATATAAAATAGTGACAGTGGATTTTGCCTCTACTTCTTTTATCTAACTTTCCAAGAAAACTAAGCATTTTAGGAAAAGAAATTGATTTTTGCTTTAATTACAAACTGTATTGCTCTTAAGTAGTCCCATGCATAGAAATAAATACATTTACTATTTACTGAGTTCCTTGATATTTAAAGTTTTGGTACGGTTACTCTACAGTGAAAGCTCATCAGTTGACATAGAACTTCCAGCCAGTATTGAGCATAAGCCTCTTAAATATGAATGGACAGCCAAACATCTCTGGATGTTTGAGGAGAGCCTCCAGTAGTCTCATAGTGAGAGTAAATCAAACAGAAAAAAGAACCATAATTGACTTAAGCTGGCTTTAAGCTCACATTAGCTAAAATCCAACAAATCAGCAGTTATTACTACAGGTATTACTTTCTCTGTGACCTTTTAAAACCATTTACCAAACCAGCTATTAGTAGCAAATGTGAAGATTTGCTGCCTCTTTATACATGGTGTAGATAGAATCTGTCTTGTATTCATTCAACCCACATAGTGGTTTGAGGCTTTCAACTAGGTTGAAGGTTGCGAATACCTCCGTAAGACTTACTTAGCCTCACTGCATGGTCAAAGGCTAATATAGGCATTCCTGGAAGAGTTCTATGTCTTAGGGAATCATAACCTGTTTTTCTTTTCTCTTTTTACTGCAAGATTTCTTAAGGAATGGGTGGTTACATGCTTTCTTTTCCTTGCCCCTGGCTTCATCTATAATCCTCTGCAATCTGGCTTCAAACTGTCACAACTAATGACTTCCATTGTTGCTAAATCCACATCTGAGTTGCCATCTGTTCTAGCTTCTTTGACTCTTCACTAAGGTGAAAACCCCTCTTCTTTCTAGTTGGCTCTTCCCTCTTGGTACAGCACCGTCTTGATTCTCTTCCTGTTTCTCTGCCTCCTTCCTTTTCAGTTTTAGATTCTTGATTTCTTCCATTTATAATTGAGCATTCCCCAAGATTTTATCCTTATCTCTTTCTTCCATCTTTAGAAAACTCTCTTTGATTCATCTTTAACCCATAAGCATTTATTAGGCATCACAATGATCTGTGTGGGATGCAAAGATGAATTAGATATATTATCTGCTCTCAAGTAACTTGCAACACATATTAATTTATATTCTTTTTTATCCTGTATTTTATTACCAAATTTAATTGACATATTTTGAAAATGCCACTTATACTTTTTTGTTTTCTCTCCATTCCCACTGCTACTGCTCCAGGCCTTAGTCCCTTTTATTTTTGCTTTGTTCAGTAGCTACTATGTTTTAGGTGCTCCTTGAATGCATTTTGAATAAATGAATCAATTTGTCTATCTTGATTATTATAAAACTTCCCAGATGGCTGGCTTCCCTTATTTTGTCTTTTTCACCAAGTATATGACTGGCAAGTTGATTTTTCTTAAAAGTAACTTTAATCTTACCAGTTTATCAAAAACCTCCTATAATTTTAAATAATAAGATATTATCTGCTATAGATTGAACTATGTTCTCCACCAAATTCATACGTTGAGCCATAACCCCAATGTGATAGTATTTGGAGATGGGGGCTTTTGGGAGATAATTAGGGTCAGATGAGGCCATGAGGATGGAGCCCTCACGATGGGGTTAGTGGCTTTATCAGAAGAAGAAGAGAGAGAGATCATCCTCTGTCTACTGTGTGATGACACAGTGAGAAAGCAGCCATCTTCAAGCCATTAACAGAGCGTTCACCAGGAGATGAATCAGCAGGCACCTTGATCTTGGACTTCCCAGTCTCCACAACTGTGAGAAATAAATGTATGTTGTTTACATTTATACCATCCAGCTACGATATTTTGTTATAGCAGCCCAGGACAACCAATACATTGTCTTTTTAACCTAAAATAGCCAGGATAGAAAAAAATGATAAAAGCAAGATGAGTGAGTTCTAGATGTCTACTGTACAACATTGCACATATAGTTAACATTGTACACTTAAAAATTTATGAGGGTAGATTTCATGTTATTCTTACCATAATAAAATTGAAAAGAAGAGATGACAGTGTCCAATTATCAAGGGCCCATGAGATATGGATTCCTTCTCAGATAGTCTCTCCGACTACTTTTCCTCTGACTCTTCGCTTCAGCCACGCTGGCCTTCTGCCTGTTTCTTGGAACACTGCAGGCACTCTAGGCATATTCCTGCTTTAGAGCTTTTGTAGTTGCTGTTCCCTCTCCCTGGAATGTTCTTTGCCCAGATAGCTTTATGACTCTTTCCCTTCCTTAGATCTTTACTCAGATTTCACCAGGTCAGCGAGGCTGTCTGTGGCCTTCCTGTCTAAAATTTCAGCCCCTCCCATACAGTAGTTCCCTGCTTTCTCTTATTTTTTTTTCTTCCTTTGCTCCATACTATATCTTTTGCTCACTTTTTTTAAAAAAATTTTTGGCCTGCTTCACTCACCAGAACATATGCTCCATGAGGGCAGGGACTTTTGTCTGTCTTGTTCCTGGTTTTATTCCCAGGGCCGCAGCAGGGCCTGGCGCTGTAGGTACTCAGTAAATATTGTTGAATGATTTAAAGTGTGGTGTGATACAAGTACTCTTTAACAGTATTGATGGTTGTGTTAATTGGTAAATCTTTCTTGAAAGTGCTTTGACAGTATGCTTAAGAGCGCAATGCATTTTACATATCCTTTCACCTAGTAGCTCCACTTTCATAAATCTGATATCAGGAACCAATCAGAAATGCATGTAAAACTTAAAACACAGAGATGCTCATATAAATATATAAACATTTTTTAAACTTTTATTAATTTTTAAAAATTGTGGTAAATACAGGTAACAAAACTTATCATCTTAACCATTTTTAATTATACAGTTCAGTAGTGTTAAGTACATTGACATTGTTATACAAACCAATCTTCAGAACTCTTTTCATCTTGCAAAACTGAAGCTCTGTACCCATTTAAACAACAACTTCCAATTCCCTCCCTCCCCCTCAGGCCCTGGCAAGCACCATTCTCCTTTGTCTCTGAATTTGACTATACTAGGTACCTCATATGAGTGGAATCATATAGTATTTGCCTTTTGTGACTGGCTTATTTCACTTAACATAATGTCTTCAAGGTTCATCCATGTTATAGCATGTGTTAGAATTTTCTTCCTTTTTAAAGCTGAATAATATTCCATTGTATGGCTATAGCATCTTTTTTTTAATCTATTCATCCATTGATGGGTTGCTTCCACTTTTTGACTGTTATGAATAATACAGCTATGAACGTGGGTATACAAATATCTGTTCAAATTCCTGCTTTTAGTCCTTTTGGGTATATACACAGAAATTGAATTGCTGTATCATATGGTAATTCTATTTTTAATTTTTTGAGGAATTAAATGTTATTAAAAATAGCAAACAATTATAAACAGTCTAAAAATCCAATATGGAGGAATAGTTAAGTAAATCTGGGCAGGTACATATGATACAACCATTTAAAGAACATTTATGACGTTTTTAATAGCATGGGGAAATGATCATTTTAGGTGAAAAGAGCAATATGGCCTCAACTTTGTTTTTAAAACTATGTAAAAGCTGGTAGGAAGAACACCAAAATGTCAATAATAAAAGTAGAATGACATTTACATTTATTTTATACTTTCTTGTATTTCCTAAATTAAACAGGCATTACTTAATTTAATCAAGGTTATTATTTATTATTTTTAAATCAAGACTACTACATTGTAAAGTGCCTTCCTCCCATAATAAGGAGTACTCAATCTGTGGAATAATATTTCAAGATTGTATATATATTCTGGACCCCAACAAACTCATCTGTTGGTTTTGACATCTCCTTTCAAAAAGTATCATTCTGCAGGCTCCTTTGTTCATCTTTGTCTATAGTAATCCATTTCTTCTTCCATTCTAGCATGAAAATAAATGTTTGAGATAGGAAGAGACAGTAATGAATATAATTCAAACATCTTACTTTGTAGATGAGTGTTAAGTGGTTTTCCCAAGAGAAATTGTGTAGTGACACAGGACAGTTAGAACCGAGTTTCCTTGTTCTGAATCCAGTGCTGTTTCCAGCTGCCTCTTATTAACTCTTAACCAATAATACAAAACCTCAAATATGTATTACCTCAAATAGAGTATAAATTTTTTGTCAGTAGAAAGGAAGTATATATTTTTCTTTTGAATGCATGCCTTTATTCATTTATTCAAAAAAGGCAAATCGGCCTGTCCCTCTCATAGCCTTCAAGCTCTAGCCATACTAGAGTTCTGCGCTCCCTGACCTCTGTGTTTTCCTGTGTGCTTTGGCTTATTATAGTATTTCTTCCCTTTTCTTTTTAATTTATTTTTATTCTATTAAAATTAATTTTAATTCATTATTTTTGACAAATAAAAATTATATATGTTTAAAGTGTACAACATGATGTTTTGTATATGTATACATTGTGAAATGATTACCACAATCAGATTAATTAACATATCCATCACCTTCCATAGTTACCTTTTTTTGTATATGTGCGTGATAAAAACAGTTGAGATTTACTCTCAGCAAATTTCAATATATGATACTTTATTATTAACTAAACTGTAGTTACTGTGCTATACATTAGAGCTCCAGAACTTACTTATAACTGAAAGTTTGTATCCTTTGATCAACATCTTCCCTTTTCTCCCACCTCTCAGCCCTTAGCCTCTGGTAACCACCGTTTTACTTTTGGTTGCTATGAGTTCCACATTTTTTAGCTTAGATTCCATAAATGAGTGAGATCATGCAGTCTTCGTCTTTTTGTGTCTGGCTTATTTCACTTACATAATGTCCTCTGGGTTCATCCATGTTATTGCAAATGGCAGAATTTCCTTTTTTAAGGCTGAATAATATTCTGCGCATGCAGGTATGTGCATGTGTGTTGTGTAACAGTTTCTTTATTCATCTGTCTATGTACACTTAGGTTGTTTCCATATTTTGGCTACTGCGAAAAATGCTGCCATGAACGTGGAAGTGCAGATATCATTGCAGAAAGTGATTTCATTTCCTTTGGATATATATCCAGAAGTGAGATGGCTGGATAATATGGTATTTCTAGTTTTAATTTGTGAGGAACCTCCATACTGTTTTCCATAATGGCATACCAGTTTACATTCCCACTAAGAGCATGCAAGGTTTCTCTTTTCTCCACATCCTCACTAATCCTTCTTATCTTTTGACTTTTTGATAATAGCCATCCTAATAGCCTATTGTGGTTTTGATTTGCATTTCCCTGATGATTAATAATATTGAGTGCCTTTTCATATACCTGTTGACCATTTGTATGTCTTTGGAAATATGTCTATTCAGGCCCTTTGCCCATTTTTAAAATCAAGTTATCTATTTTTTTGATATTGGTTTGTATGAATTCTTTATATATTTTAGATATTAATCCCTTATCAGATACATGGTTTGCAAACGTTTTTTTCCCATTCCATAGGTTGCCTTTTCATTGTATTATTTGCTGTGCAGAAACTTTTTACTTTAATGTAGTTCTACTTATTTATTTTTGCTTTTGTTGCCTGTGCTTTTGGTTCAGTTCCAAAAAAATCATTTCCAAGACCAATGTTACAGAGCCTTTCCCCTATTTCCCTTCTCTTTTTGACTATTACGTGAGTTGAGCTGCATTCTGCAGAGGAGGCCGTTAACTACCTATCTTCAGGCTGAGTTAGGTGCCCTCTTTTTTTCTTATAGTACCCTGTTCATACCTTATATATCACCATGGAGATCTTTTTTCCTTTTGGTAATTGTTGTTTACAATTATATTCTCTATTGGACTGTGAGCTCATTGAGGTCAGGAAATTTGTTTAGTTCATCTCTGGGCTTGTCACTTAGAGTACTCAATCAATGCTTGCTCTATTAGTGGAGCCATTTCACCTCTGTGGTCATTGATTGCTTTACCATAAAGACATGGTTAAGACCAGATCTCCAAGTCCCTCTAATTCTGACAGTTTCCATAAATATTTAATGTATAATGTGTAAGGCAGTCTAGAAAATGGAAAGCTATTTTATAGTTATGCAGTTCTGCAAGCAACATAGGTGAAAAGTTCTGATTGTAGTTATAAAAAAAAGGGGTTAATTGATGCTGGAGGGAATATTATGATGTGCTTTAGCAGTGAGGGAATGGATTTGTTTTTAGGGCAGTCTTGAAGGAGGCCAAAGGCTGAGAGAAGGGTCAGAGCATTTCAGTTGGAGGGAACAATATTGAGAAAGGCATAGAATCAGAAGAGTCATGTTTGGGGGGAACTTGAGCACTTGACTGGCTTTTAGGATTCTTTGCCCTATATATAGTGTACACATAGTTTGTTCTTTGTACATATCAATTGATGTCTTGTTTTCCGTTTTGCTTTCAGGAATACTTAGGGTACTTTTATTGATACTAATTGAACATCTGTATTGTCAGAAAGTCTCTTGTTGGGGCAGTTCCTGTCGTGGAAGACTTTTTAAGGGACCTGTGATAGCTATTGTTCCAACAATTTTTTTTTAATGGTCTGTTCTCCATTGCTTGTGCAAGTCCTCTGAGCCCAAATTCTTCACTCCTAATTTAGATACGTTAAGACTCAGGGAAAGTACATTAATAATTGAAAACCTATGACATATTGTTGCTTCAAATCTGAAATTTTAGTGTTTTCTGTAGCTTGAAAGAATTACTTAATTGCTTTGATTTACATCTGGGATAGGACTTTAAGTACCACTGAGAAATGGCTGGGAACTTCAATGTGGTACTTATTTTTCGGCTATTTACTTTACAAATAAGGAGAAAATCCTGTGACATAGTAACATAATGTACCAACTTAGAGAAAACAATATTGTGTTCTGAGAAAGAAGTAAACACTTGCATTTTTAATAAATTATTGTCTATTTTTTTCTTTAAAATATGCTTCTGCTTATATTTTGAATAACTTCACCAAATGCAAGAACTTTTTGCTCACAGTAAATGTTGGTAAGATAGGAAGTGTGAACCATTAAAGAACAGATTTTTAAAAAAAAATTATAAATACTGGCTTGCTCTGAACAGGTTTATAGTTACTAACCTTATTGCCATAAATTCCCCAGTCATATGTTTAATAATCCCTTCTCTGGCATACATTTTAATTGTTTTCTTACTGCTTCATAGGTGCTATAATCCTTTTACAGTTTCCGGGGTTTAAAATAAACCTATAAAAGTTCAGTTTTATACTTAATAGCCATGCTTCAGTGTTCTAAAACTGTGAATAAGTTCAGACAGGCAAAAGCTTTGACGTGGAATGTCTTTGTTTCTATGTTTTAGAAAAATGTATTAGTTTTCCAGTGTTTCACATCATGAAGATTTTAGATACTTGCTAGGATTTAAAAACTATTCGGAAATACTTATAAAGAAGAAATGTAGATAAATACTGAAAAAACACAGGTAAAGATACTGGTCTCTTATAATTTCCTATTATCAAGTTTCAAAAGATTATTTCTTTTTCAAAACATGTACTATATTTCTTTTAGACTCACTGTCCTCTTGGAGCTGACAGTTTGGTGGGAGACATAGACATGAATCAGGTAGTTGCACAAATAATCTTGCCATTGTGGATGTGCTCTGGAGGAAATGTTCTTGGTGTTGTGAGAGAATATTGGCAGGTGGGAGGTGAGGGAAGGAAGTGACTTTTGAGTTGCTTGAGATCTGACAGATACGTAGGTGTCAACAAGGGGAAATTTGGGTGTAGAAAAGAGAAAATTACAGGGAGATATGATAAGGTGGGAGGTAACATCGTATACTTAAGGAACTGAAAGAAGATTAGTGTGGCTGGAACATAGAGAGTTTGTGTGTGTTGGCAGGTAGGGCATGGCACAAAATGCTACTGGAGAAGTAAGCAAGGACTATACCAGTGAACCCACTGCAGGCCGTACTAAGGATTTTACCATTTCTTTAAGGGCAGTAATGTACCTTTGAAATATTGGGGTTATATGAGTCAGACATGATTAGAGTTGCATTTTGAAAAAAATTATATCTTCTGTGTGGAAAATTTATTGGAGAGGGGTGAGAAAGGATGTGGAGAGGCTGGCATTTGGGGGCTATTGCAGAAGTCTGGTGAGATGATGGCTACTGGGCTTAAAGAGGTGGTGGTTGGGTGGAGAGAAGTGGACTGATTATGAAGGTGCTGAAAATAAGACATTAAACTCCTTTTTATTGATACTCCGAGAGAGGCAAAATATAGGTATTAGAACTGAAATAGAGGCCCAAAGAATGAAAGACCATGTGATTAATAAGCAGAAGTAGACCTGGGACTTTGAGGTTAGGTATTTGACCTTAAACCTGCTATTCTCTCTTTTATGGTACTTCATCTTTCTAGGAGCAGAACTTTCAATTTGGAGAACGTAGTTGTCCTCTGACTGATACCACACCCAACTAAAATGTTCAGCCTCTGTGCATTGATTGAATCTAAATTTAGGCAACAAACTCATACTTGACAATTACCATTGATTTGTCAGGCTCACTAGATGTCATTTCAATCACTAGTACCTTCTAATGAGGGAACACACTCCATCCTAACTATTTGGTTGAAAATAGGCCTGTTGTGTAAAATTTCCCAGATCCGAGAGACCGTAGGAAGAGGCTAACCACTCCATCATTATATCAAAAGTTTATTAAGGGAACTTACATACAAGCTCATCTTGGGTGGCAGTGAGGTACCATGGATATCCTCTGTGCCATGTGACAGGTGTCAAGGGGTTGTATAGGACATAGCAGGATGGATAGGGGTAATGAGGTGTGAACCATCCCAGCTTAGGGGAAAATGCCTTACCTGCTTGCCCAGGGTGAGGCAACTGCCTGTTCCAGGAACCAGCACAAGCCAGCATGAGATGCATAGCGGAGGGGTTGATCAGACAGTCTGAGGAGGTTTTCAGGAAGCAATCTCTGTTCAGGCCAGGTTCTAGCTGGCAGGTCCAGCAGTGGTCAGGCAGTGGACATGTCTTGGAATAGTCTTTCCTCCACACTCTATCCCTCATGACTGTCTCTTAGAATCTTCTCATGCCCCTCCCCCACCTCTTCCGCAAGGTACCTTGAGTGGTCAGCGAGGGGCTTCATTGGTGGGGAGGTAGCTTGTTTGGTAGCCAGTCTACCACATTGGAGGCACAGTCCACAGCAACAATATAGACACATGTAAGAAAAAAGACAAAAAAAAAAAAAAAAAAAAAGAAGACAAAAGCAGCAATCTAAGTATTAGTAACAATTTTTCCCCCAACGTACACCCTAACCAGTGTGCTAAGAGGTTGTTTAGACTTGGGGTTGTATCACTTAGGGTGTTTACTTGTGCTTTCATATGTGCTAACAAAGAGGAACTACTAGCAGATTCACCGGACATTAAAAAAAAAAATAAAACACAGCACTCAGTTTGGATGATGGCGCAGGTACCCGCCACCCCCTCCCCGTAACTGGATACCATGGTATCAACAGAAGTTTAAGGTCAAAAAGATAAACAAAATATTTAGTGGAGACTTGAATTGGGAGGTCTTCTCCTTCTGTATGACACTTGTAGTCTGATCTTTGGATGTTAATGTAGCCGTGGCCTTGGGAACCTGGCCAGGCTGTGTAAACCCTACATGTTGGCCAGGAAAGGTGGTGCTTTCTGGCATGAGGTGGTGAATAGGGGGAGGAATATGCCAGACTAGGACCCCTACCTTCTCCCTTCTTTCAGTGGTGTGTGTTCTGGTCCACATGCAGTATGAATCCATGAGTCCTGACTGCATTAGGATGACAGGGTCTCACCAGGGACTAAGCACTTCCGCCCACCCAGGGATGCGAAGTAACTGACCTATTGTTGAGGATCATCTCATTGCAGATTCCAGTAAGTGATCATTGTTCTGGGGACAGTAGGGCCTGGTACCGCTATTAGCATAACTTGTTGGTCCATGGCAAGCACCAGGACTATTGCTGTGTCCTTTGTTTTCCACACCTTTACAATATTGGGTGCCTCAGACGACGTTCCTAATCTGGCATAAGGGGCCATAGGCCCTACGGGTTGGTCACTTAAATGTATTAACGCTTGGGAAAGCACCTTTGTCTACCCCACCAAGGTAGGTTTTCCAGTTAGTAAAATCTGTTGCTTAAGGACACTGTTCTTTTTCCCAGTAGCCCCGCTGCTTGTGGATCATAGGGGAGGTGGACCCTCCATTTAATATCTTGTTCTTTTGCCCATTTTTGTATATCATGTCCTTTGAAATGTGACTCCCCCCAGTTACTATCCTATGGGGGTACCCATATATAGTACCTAATTTTTTTAGTCCCTTTATAGTAGCAGCATGGTTAGCCCGCCAACATGGGAAGGCTTGAGATAAACCAGAGGCAGTATTGACACAGCACCAGAGCATATTTGGAGCCCCCGCTCAAGAGAAGGGGGCCTATGTGGTCAGTTTGCCTGTCCCTTACTGCCTGGGGGCTTTGGCAAATATGTAGACTCAAACTGAGGCCTTTGCTAACTCCAGAGTTGCTGCTCTTAAATGTAAGCTCCAGCACCTCCTTTTTGGCTGTGTGCCATCCTCCTCAGGCGCTGTGGTGTCGACATTTCTAATGTAACCAGTCTGCAGTGTCCACTGCTGCCGGGTCATTTGCTAAAGTGCATATTTTTGCCAAAGCATCTGCTTCCTGATTACCTGGAGGTATCTTATGGGCAGGGCCATGGAATACAGTGAGATCTGCCGCAGGCTCTTATAGGTGAGCTCAAATAACTTTCCACATCTCTTGCCACCATAAAGGTTTGTTCATAATCATTCACCCCTCTACTTCCCATTGTCCAAACACAGAGTCAGTCCTTTTAGAATGGCCCAAGTGTCAGTACATAGGGTCAGTGGCTGAGGCTCCTACCTGAGTACCTATCAGACTGCTCGCAACTCAGTCCATGGCTACTGTGATTTGCTCCTGTTTCCAGGTAGTATGAATGGACGGTTGAATGGCAGCTGCTGTCATAGTTGGATTACCCTGCCAGTATACCAAGCGCCAGCCGGAATGTCCCCTATTTTTCCTTTGCAGGTTGCAGGGGCCAACACAGGGATAAAAACAGGAGCATTTGGAGGTCTCTATAGTCAACAGGGCCTAATAGTTGCTGCATCTGTAAGACAGAGGACTGTTTGACAGAGGACTGTCATTTACAGCATCGTAATAAATGCCATTTAGTCATGGTAGGAGTCTGAGCCCCGTGGTCGAGGCTGGTCGGTAGGACCTGTTGTCTATCCTCCCGTTGGTGGGAAGGGAAGTTGTTACTGTAAGTGGCTGCTTACTCTTTACTAAGAGGTTCCAGCTGCAGAAGCGCTGTCTACACTGCCAATAAGTACTGTTTATTGGAGTCTATCTGATTTCTGCCCCCCTTCCATAGTTGGGACCCAAATTTCAGGGACTCTCACTCCTTTTGTTTTTTTTGCCATAATGTCCAGCCCATGCCTTCCGGCGTTACTGAATGTCTAATTCAAATGGCAGCCTCGCCTATGAGAGTCTAAGAGCTTTAATCTGTTTGACCAGTATTTTTTGCTTTCTCCAAGGCAGCCTGTTTGGTTCCCCAGTCCCATACATGTTCCTTCTTAACTAGGCATATAATGGGCAAAGGCATTGTGCTAAATGGGGCATAAAAGTTCACTAATACCCCAGAATTCCCACAAAAGCCTGTACCTCTTTCACATTTCTCGGTATGGGGTAGGCTTGTTCTATACTGCATGTAAAATTGTTTGCTTTTTAACACTTGTGTTTTTATAAATTCATAAATCAATGAATATAAGACAGGGACTTCATATGGATCAAATTTTAATGTTCCCCGTTACATCTCTTAAAAAGTATTTATTGAGCCAACTGTGTGCAGTGTACAAAGCTGCTAGGCTTATGTGGACATTGCAAAGATGAGGAAGTCTTGCCCCGTTTGGTCCAGGGTTTTGCAGCAGTGTCTCTTAGCAGAAGAGAAAGACATCACCAATAATTATAGGATAAGCTGGTGCTTTGAAATAGATAAAAGAATGCTATTAAGAACCATTTGGAGGGGGGAACTTCAAGAAGTCGGCTTCCGAGAAAGACCTTGAAAAATCTCTGCTGGTAGAGATAGGGGTAGGAGAGGCCATTTTCTCTTGAGAGATGAGTGTGAAAGAAAAGCAAGGAAGAGAGAATAGTTGGAATGGGGTTCGAAAGGTAAACTAGTCTAAAAGTGAAAGTTTTTGAGTGCTCAGATGAGTGATTTGAACTTTATGCACTAAGTAATGATGTCATTAACATTTATCAAGCATCCAAAATATTCAGTCACTTTTTATATTAGAAAGTCAACAAACTTGCTTTTAGAGTTATATGGCTTTTCCTCTGACCTTTTTTTAGGTCAGAATTTCTTACAGGTCTAACTAAGGTCCTTACTTTTGTTCTTCGAATTAAATACTAATGAAGAAAAACATCTTTTAAAGGTATGACTCATTTCTCTGTTTGGCGTTGATACAGTTTGAAGTATGTAAGACTGGTAGACCACTCACTTTGGCATTACTTTTTGCTTCTCTGTAATGTATCCCTACACCTACCACAGTCAAGAATACAATACCGAATAGCACTTGCTCTGAGAGAGAAAATTGGAAGTACTGAATTGTGTGATATTCTAGAAGGTCTGCTTTTCATTTTTTCTTCCTCTGTTGAATAATTTGGGGTTCTTCTGTATACTTAGTTTCAAAAAGCAATGTTGTCTGGAAAGCAAAGGGATTAAAATAAGTAGAATTTGAAGTTGGATGGTTTTGGTGTGGCCTCATCTTAAAATGATTCCCTTTTCCTATGTAGACTGTTGAGCCTGAATTGTTTGTCCTGAATTATTGCAACTTGTATTTGGTTACTACAACTTGGACTTTGTGCTTTGACTTGTGATAGCTATTTCAGATTGGTGCTTTTAAAACTCTTTTCAGATGATAGCCAGAATTCAGTGTGTGCTTTCAGAGGCAGAAATGGTCATCTGGTTTTGGAAGTTTTAAGTGAGATCATTTTATTGTATAACAGTAAAGTGCCATATTTATCAATATAACTACATATGAAAAGTAAACCAAATACATTACTTCTGTTCAGGAGAGATTCCTAGGCTTTTTGTAGAAGAGTAAATGGTGGTGTGTTTGTAACTCAGGAAGCTACAATCTGTATCTGGAATCTATGTCTGGAATATTCGATGTTGGTACACTCTCAGTCTCCTTATCAGTGAAAAAATGTCAGTGTCTCATTCTCAATAAAAGCGTGAATGTTGGCATCAGACATCTGACTTAAGACTCTGGCTCCTTCACCTCATAACTGTATGACACTGAATAAGTTACATTAGCTTATTTGTAAGCCCCATGTCCTCATCTTTAAAATGAGAATAATAATAATAGCTTCTAAGATCGTGAGAGGGTTAAATGAACTAATCCAGATGAAGAGCTCAGCACAGTGCCTAACACAGAAGTGCTCAGCGAACACTGTTTAAAAAAAAAAAGAAAACACTTGTGATCTTTTACTTGTGTTCCATCGGTGCATGCTTTGTATATTCAGTTTCGTAACCACTTTCCAGTTTTAATGTGCATACTGTTGTGTACTGGTTTATACTGTGCTGATCATGACTGAAAGGTTATTGGAGGAACAGTAACTAAAGTATTGTGAAATCTTATTTTGTTGTTATATGAGTACATAATGGTATTGCAAGAAAACAACCAATATTTAACTAATAAAATGAATGCCGTTTGTTTTTCTCCATCTGCGTTTTCACCACAAAGAGATAAAACTACAGTTTTGTGCCGAATAATATAGTTTTTGGTCAGTGTGGAACTGTTTATACAACAGTGGTCCCATAAGATTATAATGGAGCTGAAATTTCTTGTCATCTAGTGACATTGTAGCAGTCATAATGTCATAGCTCAACACATTACTTGAGTGTTTGTGGTGCTGCTTGAGTAAACAAACCGACTGCATTGCCATTTGTATAAAAGTATAGCATGTACAATTATGTATAGTACATAGTATATGTCAACTGTATTGCTAGTTTATATATTTACTGTGCTATACTTTTTACCATTATTTTAGTGTACTCTTTCTACTTATAAAAAGGAAAGTTTGCTGTAAAACATATACCATGTTATACTGGCAGCAGCCCCATACATCTCATGTTTACCATGTCTCTTGAGTGCATCATTTTCTCTTGTCTGTGATTTAATCTCCTGGTGTTTTGTACATGCTTATAGCCGAGGAGCAATAGGTTATACCATATAGCCTACGTGTGCAGCAGGCTGCACCATCTAGGTCTGTGTAAGTACAGTCTATGATGTTTGCACAATGACGACATCACCAGTATCATCTAATGATGCATCTCTTAGAACATATCCCCTTTGTTAAGTGGTACATGACTGTACTGTTAATGTTTTGACATATCTTTTTTTCCCCCAGTGCTTATTTATTTATCTCTTATGTACTTATTTTTAATATAATTGAGATTATAGTGTTGTATCTTTTCCCTCCTTGTAACGTTGGCTTAAACTCAACATTTTATATGGCTACGCAGAAACGTCCTACCAGATGGAGCAGATCATTCTTACCGCCATATTGTTCTTTTCTCCATCAAATGTAACCCAAAACAGGCAATACCATGCTCTGGTAATATATCATTGAGCAATTTAATTCTGCTGTTTTAACTGGTATTTAAATGTTCATGATGAGCCAAGAAATCTCTCTCTCATTATATAAGAAGCTGAGAATATGAAAGGAAAGTATAGTCAAGGGTTAACTGTATTTTTTGCCATTCTGAGGCTATTTCTCTAGTAACTCACTTTGAGTATGTCTTATTAAAAGAAATATTAACATTTTTACAAAGATAACATTTGTGAAATTTTTTTTCCTGTAAAAAGAGAATTTTACATTGTTTTTAGCTCCTGGATTTAATGCAGTATAACTAATTTAGCATTTTAATTGAAAAATCAATAGTAAAGTTTAAAAATTAACTTATATGAAAATTCTGTTTTTAAAGGCTTTACTCTCTCCTTGCAGTAGTTCATCTAAGAATAGCCAGGTCTGTGGTGGTATAGAATAAAGTCTTTTAGAGCCAGTGGAAAATTTTCCAAAGTTGAAAAGAACTCTGTCTAATCATATGAATGAAAAACAAACTTCCAACTTGAAATAAGCCACTTAAATTTTAAAAAGTGAAGAAAAAAATCAACTTTGGTAATAAAAGAAATACAAATTAAAACAGCAAAATAACGTTTTTGCCTAATTAGTTATAAATAATTTTTTAATGGTAAAATTCAGTGTTAACTCTGAGTGTGAGGAGAAGGGCACTTTCACTGCTGGTGAGAATTGACACACCCTTTCTGGTAAACATTTTTGTTTGTGATTCTTGTGATTATTCTTTTAGTTAGCTTTCCTGAGGACATGGTCTAATTCAAACATAGAAGTATACAAAGACATTTATCAAAGTGTTATTCATACTAGAGAAATATTGGAAACAATGTAAATGTCCAATAAGATATGTCCAAATGATGAAATATTATATAGCTATTAAAATGATGTGCTTTCAAAGCATAATTAATAACATGGGAAAATTGTCATAATATATAAGTATTACACCAATTTTGTAATAAGCAACCTATTTGCACAGAAAAAAATTTAAAGACTAGAGAGAAACAAAATAAAATGTGTTCTCAAAATTTCTCAAAATTTCTTCATAAACTTTTATTCTAAAATCAGAAAGAAGTGAGTAAACATTAATGTAAAATAATGATTTTGAACAAATGGCCATAAGTGGTTCACTTCAGATGACCAGGGTTTTTACTATATGGATCACAACATATTTTGTTAAATGAAAAAAAATTATATGATAGCATTTAATAATTAATGTTTAACTTTTATTTTGGAGCAATTAAAAAATATTTCATGTAGGTAAATTTCCACATTTAGATGGGCAAAATGAAGTTCTGGGAGCTTGCAATGGAAGTCAAATGGCAAATCAGTTTAAGTGAATTCTAAATTTCTTTGATGAGAACGTTGGCCCAATTTCATTATTCCTATGAAAATTCTTCTATATTGCTGAGTAAATGATATGAGCAAGTAAAATGGGAAGAGGACTAAGTAAGTAGTTCCAAAAGAGGAAGCCTTCTTAAAATAGAAAAAAACAACTCCCTGTCTTTGATATTCACCCCCATTAACTTCACCCCCTTTCCTTGGCCTAGCTGGAAGGCAGTGACTTTAAGTGATCCCTTCCTTTTGGACTAACTCTCTTGGTTAAAGTTCAGATAGCCATCTAGTGGAAAGAAGACTCTTTGAGAATGACTTTCCTTTAGACATCCAATATCATGTTTGTTCAGTTGGCTTGTCCAAACAATTTTTCTGTGTTTTCACCAGAGTAGGTTCAACTTAGCATGAAGATTAAAGCTGTTCTCCATCTGCTTTATCTGCCGTTCTTAATTAGAACCTGATGACAGAAATCAACTTTGATTCAGGGCTGATTGTTCCCGGAGAATCTCATTATTATTGTAGAAATTTTTTCTTTTTTTCTTTTTTATTAACCACATTGATTCTGAGCATCTATATGACAGAAATGTAGAAAAAAAGGAGAAGTAATTTTCTTTATTTAAACATTCACCATCTGCTATGCTAGATGCTGTGGGCATATTAAAGTTGCTTAAAGTAGAGAAGGTAAAGTCTACACAAATAATTTTAATACACTTATAAGATGATAAGTGCTCAAAGAGACACAAAGTGTGTGGAAATTCAGAGAAGGCAATTATTATTTCTGGTCATAGAATCATATTTTTTGAGTTCACTTTTAGAAATTGAACAAACGGACCATTGTTTATATTTTATTTTACTTTAGGATAAGTGAAGGAAAGAGGCAAATGTTTGAATTCCAATCCTTTAGGCAAGTAATGAACGTCATAGTGGCCTAATGGTTTTTAAAAAATATTCTACAAATATTTATTGAGCCTGTCCTCAAGGAGTTTGCATTCTGTCAATTGTAATGAAATGTATTTTATGCATAAAATAAAGTAATATTAAAAGTTACTTATAGAAATACTCACTTAATTGGGATAATTAGATGTTCTTCAATACTATCCAAAGAATAGTATTGGTGTGAGGTGGCCTGTAATTAATTAACTGTCAGTTAGAGCTAGTTAACTGGACAAACTGCTCAGCCTGGAGAAGTGATAAGATACAGTAGAAAAAGCATAAACTTTGGTTTTGCTACTTGCTAGCTCTGGGCCTTGATAAGTTTTACTTCGCCTTTCTGTTCCTCAGACTTCTCATCTTTGAAACACCTCAGTGGAATCTGATGAGGATTAAATGAAGTATTATGAGTAAAGCACCTGACGTATAGTCAGCTCTCAATAAATGAGGTTGCTCCCAACCCTGTCTGGGCTTGTTTGGAGGATCAGTCATTAAAGGATGAAAAGTTAAAAATGCTCTCAGTATTTTATTTTTCCTTCCTGAAGTGAACTTTTTATTCTCAAATTAGGATGGTTTATATTTATTTAATAAAATTGCAGATTTTTAATATCAGAGGGTTTATACTTCATAAAATCACAGATTTTTAAAATTTAATTTAATTTTTTAAATTAAATTTATTGGGGCAACATTGGTTAATGAAATTATATAGGTTTCAAGTGTACAATTCAATAATACATCATCTGTATATTGCCTTGTGTGTTCACCACCCCAAGTCACATCTCCTTCTGTCACCAGAAGGAGACCCCCTTTACCCTTTTCTACCTCTCCACTCCCCGCTTTCCTTCTAGAAACCACTACACTGTTTTCTGTGTCAATGATTTTTTGTTTGTTTGTCTTCTTCATTTGTTGCTTTCAGTTTTACATCCCACATATGAGTGAAACCATATAGTTCTCAACTTTTACTCTCTAATTTATTTCACTTAGTGTAATAATCTTAAGATCCATTCATGTTGGTCCAAATGGCAGTATTTTATCTTTTCTTATGGCTGAATAATATTCCATTGTATTTATGTACCATATCTTTTTTTATCCAGTCATCTGTCACAGAACACTTCAGTTGTTTCTATGTCTTGGCAAAATCACAGTTGTTTTAATAGATATCTAATTATTTCCAGGTCTTAGTCAAAAGACAAATGGCAAATCAGTTTTTCCCTAGCTGAAGCTTTATACCTCTGTCCCAGGGGTGTGTACTCAATTACTTCAGACTGTTTTTTAAATAGTTAATACTTGCTGTTTCACTCAAAATTGAGTTTATTAAAACCTCAGTGATTTCTTCATTGAAGATTACTAGTAGATGGCTTTTAATTCCCCATGGCGTCTATTTCATGGTTTTCAAGCTTGTTTTTCTAAAGTTTCGAGTCAGCTTTTTTATCCTTATCAGTGTTTCGCCTTTATGTTCTCTATCTCAGCAAATCATTTTTGGGAGAGTTAAGTTCCATCTGACGCAAATTGTGATTTCAAAAAGAAATTGCACTGTTTTACCTTCCCTGAAAATAAGAGCAAATAATTTTCGGAAGTCACTTATTTATGAAATTAAAAAAAAAACAACTGACATCTAGAATTTGAGAAGGTGTAGAGTTGCTAGAGGGTTTCTAAGCTTCAAGGTCTTTCTGTTGTCTGTGTTCTCTTGTTTCAAGCAAGAGTGACTAGTACTAAGACCTGTTAAGATAAAAGGTAGCCTTTATCACAGCCAAGATTCTTCATCTTAATGAGGATTTTACCAGAAGGCTTTTAGAGATGATAGTCTTTCTTTTGGAATTTCATGCTGGTTGAAATTTGGCTTTGGTTGAGGTATTATGGAACCATATGTTCTTGTGTTTCATTAAGTTCCACTGTCTTTTGAACTTGCAGATTTCATACTCAGTTGTCAAGATTGCTTTTACTCAATATTGAGATGTGGTTTGTGATTTCTGTATTTGCCTGACTACGTTGGGAAAACCTGGAATGAATAACCTAGATTTTTTTACTGAAAAATTGGAAGGGGTTAAGATAATGGTTTGTTGGAGGAGGTGTGAGTTTTAAAGGTTTAGATTTTTGCCACTCTTCATGCTAATGTAGAAGAGAATTTTTAGATAGTGTAAATTTTGTAACTCAATATTACAAATATTCATTGAGTGCCAGTTATGTGTAGGGTATATAAAGAATAGATAGATAAATGACACACAGTTCTTAAGGAATTTATCACAGAATTAGGAGGTTAGGAGTAAAGGAGACTAAGATAAAAAGAGCTGAGCACAAAGTGCTGGGAAGGTTCAAAGTAAGAAGCATCTTGGGAAGGAGGTAGGATGAAATTACGAGGCCTTCTAGGAATACCTAGAGTAAAAGCAGAGACAGGGAAGTGCCTGGGGGCATGCAGAGAGCTGGGAGCCATCTGATGGGTCCACTGTGATATCTGGGGTCTCCCTTCTCCTTTTAAAAGTTTACTGAACGTGGACAATGGACTAGTGGTTACCAGAAGGGAGGGGATAAGAGGAAAGGGGAAAAAAAATAAAATGTTAAAAAAAATAAATAAAAGTTTATTGAGATATAATTTACATACCATAAATTCCACCCATCGTAAGTGTACAAGTCAATTTTTAAAGTAAATTAATAGAGTTGTGCAATCACTACCCTAATCTAGTTTTAGAACATTTGTTTTCTTCCAAGTTCCCACCTGCTGAATTACAGTCAATCCCTGCTTTTCCCTCCAGCCCCAGGCAACCACTGATCTGCTTTCTGTCTCTATATAAATGGAATCATATATGATACCGTGATGTGTAATAGTTGATCTTCATCTGCATTTCTGGCACATAGCTCCAAAAATCCTTGGCATTTCCTAAATGGTAGGAGTGATAAAGTTGTCTTGGTATTCCTAATAAACCCCTTTCAACCACATCTGAGTTTATGTTAATGAGTGACTTCTAGAAAGCACTTACAGATGGGAGCTGGTTACCAGGGGACCAAACTGTGATTGGAGAGTTGGTACTTTGAATTCCCACCTGTCTCACTCTGGAGAGAGGAGAAGGATTGGAGATTAGGTTTAATCAGCAACTGCCAATGATTTAGTCATTTGTGCCTAGGTAATTAAGCCTCCATGTAAACCCAAAAGGACTGGGTCAGAGAGCTTCCAGGTTGGTGAACCTGAACGTATCTGTGTCCCTGTGCGGGGCCCCAAACTCCACGGGGACAGAAGTTCCTTTGTTTAGGACCTCACCCTGTGTATCTCTTCATCTGGCTGTTGATTTGTATCCTTTAATATCCTTTGTAATAAACCGGTAATGTTGTGAGTAAACTGCTTTCCTTAGTTCTGTGAGTTGGTCCAGCAACGTAATGGAACCCAAGGAAGGGGTCATGGGAACCTTTGATTTATAGGCAGTTGGTCAGAAGCACAGGTGCGATTGATATCTGAAGTGGGGGGCAGTCTTGTGGGACTGAGCCTTTACCCTGTGGAATATGATGCTGTCTCTGGATAATGTCAGAATTAAGTTGAATTGTAGGACATCCATCTGGTGTCAGAATTGCTTGGTGGTGGTGGGGGAAACCCAGACACTGGAGTTTGGTACAGAATGTTATGTAACATATAGTCTTTTACATCTGGCTTCCTTCACTTAGCATGATGTTTTGAAGCTCAGCCATGTTGTTGCATGTGTCAGTAGTTCTGTTCTATGGATAAACCACGTGTTTATTTGCTAGATGATGGACATTTGTATTGCTTCCAGGTTTGAGGCTATTATGTTTACATAAATGTCTTTGTGTGGACATGTTTTCATTTCCCTTGGGCAGATACCTAGGAGTGAAATTGCTGGATCATATGGTAAGTATACATTTAACTTTTTAAGAAACTACCGAACTGTTCTCCAAAGTGGTTGTACCATTTTACAAACCAGCAGTGTTTGAGGGTTCCTGTTTTTACACATTTTCAACCCTTGTTATTGCCAGTCTTCTGTTTTAAAGCCACTGTAGTGGGACTGTAGTGATATCTTATCATGGTTTTAATTTGTATTTCTCTAATGACCAGTGATCTCTTTTAATATTATAAGTTCTGTCAGTCATTTCAGAGAGAGCTCCTCTTATAATAAGACAGTTATTATTGTAGTTCACTAAATACATACTTTTAATGCTCTTGAAAGAATTTTGTATGTAAGGAATCCAGACAGTATTTTATTAGAGATTCCTTTTTGTTTGCTTGTTTTTATTCTCTTAAAGATTCGTAAAATTATTCTCTAATGCAGATTTCCTATGGCCTGACACCTGCTTTTTTCCGTATGCCTGCAAAGGTTTTTGTTCCATTTTACATGGTTGAAAAGCAAATTAATACTATTTTATGACATATAAAAATTAAATGAAATTCAAATTTCAGTATCAAATTTTGATTGGAACATGGTCAGGCTTACTCTGTTAATGTATTATTTATGGCTGCTTTGGTGATATAATAGTGTTGACAGATTGTATGGCTTGTAAAGCCTAAAATATTTACTGTCAAGGTCATTTACAGAAGATGTTTGTCAACTTATGTTCTAATTTCTCTCTCACCCATTGCATATGTTGCCTAGTTTCAGAAAAGACTTTGCTAATGACCTGGCCGTTTGGTTCCGTTTCTAGCATTGGTTCTCCTGTTGTTGAAAAACCCAAGTCCAGACTGTTACCCTGTAAGGGAAGAGACTGAAATGTTGACTCATTTGCTAATGAGCTAGTGGCTCTAGTTAGCAGGAAAGGCCCCCAGAAAACAAAGGGGCAGGGGATTGGAACTTTTATAGTTGAAGGTATCATGTTAATTATTTGTACTAAACTTGGAAAGTGATGAGGTAAAGTGACACTTTTTAATTGAGAAATTAAGAAAAATTGTTCATTGTAAAATTAGAACAATAGAGAAGTATGTAAAGTAAGAGTTAAGTCTTTCCATTAGCCACTCTGGTCACCATACTTTCACTGGCCATCTCTGTTAAGAATTTGGTCTATTTACTTTTAGATCTATTTTTCTGTACAGATGCAAACATACCCAGTTATGTTTTGTGGTAGTTATAAGAATGAAATTATAGTTTATATATTCTAAAGTTTTTTTTAACTTGGCGCAGTATATGGTGGACCTTTTTTCCACATGCTTATATATAGGTTTGCCTTTAATTTAGCAGCTGCATAATGTTCACTTGTATGATTCTACCATAATTGACTTAGCTATTGATGAATTTTCAGGGGTCTGCTTATATAAATATGCTTATGTTAGTCTTACCAGCACTAGTTATTATTCATCTTTAATATTTTTGCCTATTTGATAAGTGAAAAATAGCTCATTGCTGTAATTTGTACTTCTTTAGTGAAACTGAACATTTTCCTTATATTAGCTGTTTATACTTGCTTATTTTTCTTTTGCGTCATTTGAATCTTCTAATTGATAAGAGGTCTTTATATATTACAGACATTAACTCATAATCTGCAACTATTTTCTCACAATTTATCATTTTTCTTATATTATTTTTTATGGTAGAATTTTTCCTTACAAAAGTTTTATATTTATGTGGTCAAATCTGCCAAGCATTTATAGCTTTTGAGTTTGGGGTTATGCTTAGAAAGGGTTTCTAAACTTTAATATATTAAGCTTAATTTAGTGATTCCTAATTAGAGGTGTATCAAAATAACGTAGGGGAGTTTTTCAGTGCATATGCTATGGTTTCCAACTAAGATATTCTTACTTGCTACATCAGGTGTGGGAATCAAGCCTGTGTTTTGTTTTGAAGGGATAGGAAAAAGCTTCCCTCATGACTCTGTTGTGAAACTGTGGTTAAAAATCACAGTATGTAAAGCACACTTATATTTTTCTAGAGAGAATGAAGGGAGTGGTACTAGTTGGTTACTTTCACCTACATTCATTTAATTCCTGTGACAGGTCTGGAGAATTAGTAAGGAGAGATTTCATGTACTTGATGAGAAGAAAAACTCATGTATATTGTATCCTGAAAATAATTAAGTTTTTGATCTCGAGCCAGCTGTGTTAAACAAACCCAAAACTATACGTTATGTTTCATTGATTGTAAAGTGTACTTTTTTCTTTCACGTTTTAACATCTGCAAATTGGGATGATAGCATGTCACAGGTTTGGGGGGATTTTTTATTCATTATACATAAAGTAATGGTACATCTTAAAATCATAGAGTCAATGAAATATGGATAATTTTCTATTTTCATTTTTGTATCTACAGCACATCAGTAGTTTTTTTTGTATTGGTCTTCATGCTCTTGAGCGGTCTCTTCTCTAGTGTTTCTTCCCCGCTAATTATATACCGCTGTTAGGTTAATCTTCTCAAACTATTCTGATTAAGTCACTACTTTATGCAACAAGTTTCACTAGCAAACAGCAATGGAAAGTCTAGAGTTTTTAGCATGGCATTTCAGACCTTTTGAATGAAATACTAGTTTAACCTTTTATTTTTCTTCATGTTCTCCAAGTTTTAGTCCCTCAGCTAACAGTATCTTTCATATATACTACTTGTTTTCATAGTGTGTATTTGCTTTTTGAATCCTTACCTGGAGTTGCTCCCTACCAGCTCCCCAGATCTCTGCCTGTTTGAATCTTACCTATCTGTTACAGCTCAGCTTCTTTGTCATCCATGTCCTTCTTGCAGTTGCTGATTATTGCTTGAGATGAAATATAACTACTGAAAAAGAGCAGGGAAATTTTTTAGGAACTCTGGAATTTTAAGAAAGACATTGAAGAAACCAGGTAATATTGTCTCCTTACCTTTTCCTATTGCTGCTGATAGTGGTTTTGGAGAAGAGCTGAATTCCACTTGAAGATGTTTGAAATTATTCTTTTTGACTTGAGATGGAGGAGTTGAAAGAGATGTGGAGGTTAGTATGTGTGGACCTGAAACTATGTAACTTGATCAGGCTTTTACTTTGATGGAGAGAGAGAAAAGCACACAAAAAAATACAATAGATTTAAGAAACAGAAGATGTATACATGTCCAAATTGGAATTCAGTCATGTTTTTGTAAAACTAAGATAATGGAGTGGTTATGTTTAACTATGTTGGTCCATAAAATCAATTGCTTAAGTAAGCATAGGGTGATATTGAGGATATGTGACTTAGAGAGTAGAACTCTGAGGCATTGGTTGACAGCTGAGTATAAGTCAGTAGTGAGATGTGGCAACAAAAAATCAAGTCTCAGGCACATTATTACAAAAAACAAAAAACAAAAAAAACTAGAATTGGATGAGAGTTCTCCTTTACTCTGTACTAGGGTAGATACAACTATTGAATGCAGGCAGGTCAGTTCTGGAGTATAAATTCTGAAACATGTTCAGAGGTGTCGTTCAGGTTGGTGAAGGGACTTGAAGCCACATGGAAGAAAGATTGAAAAAAATATTTGGTTTTGAGATGAGAGAACTTGGAGCATGGGGGAGACCACATTAAAATATTTGCAAAGGAAGAGGATTTCTGCCTTGTGGTTCCAGGGAGTAGAATGAAGGGCAATGGATAGAGGCCATAGGAAGAACAGCATAACTCAATTTAAGAAATAATTACAACGAAAGCTGTGTAATAATATGAATAGAAGATAGGAAACTTCCTGCTGCTAGAGGTGTATAGGCATTGGTTGACCAGTCATGTTTGAGGAGATATAAACTGAATCACTGACAACTGTTAACTTTTCCTCTATAAATTTAAAAGGCAGTAAATGTCCAAAGTTTAAAGAGGCATTCAAATTTTAATAAACTATCATGACATAACATGTTATCAAATTTATCATTCTTGCCACTGACAGTAATGCCTTTAGACAGTCTGTGCTAGTAGATGTACTTCCTTGACATTAAACTGAGCAGAATGGTGACAATGAACTGTGTAGTGAAGCCGCTTGAGCAGGTTTACCTGAGGGATTGTGTGGGCTGGAATTAACTATACAAAAGCCCTCCAGAGTTATAGCCTTTTCTTATCATTGATATAGTTGTAAGAACCTGCAAATATACATGCACTGAGAAGGCAGGAAGAGCTTCATGCCAAGGTCACAGACTGAATTAATGAATTCTTTAGTATGGTAACATTTGAATGTTTATGTTAGCAGGGCCTGTGAAGCACTTCTCTGGAACAGTCTGCCAACCACAGCACTAAATGATCTCTAAAGGACTCATTCTGATTGTAAAATTCTTTGGTATATGATCTTGTAATAAATGCTAGGCAGTAGTTATGAGTTAATGGAGTAATAGAAGTGTAGCCAAATAAAATTATGAGAAAACTTGGGTGGATTATAATTGGCCCCTTGGGAATTTGACCACAGCTTTGGGGATCCTAATTACAGTGAAGTCAGCAGTTTGAAATATGTTCTTACCATAGGGGAAAAGAGAATGTCCTTGTGGTAGATCCCTCTAGTGGCACTCTGGGCCACTCTGAGCCTGAAGTAAAATTCTTCTCCCTTCTCTTGAAAGAACCCCACTGGGTCCTTTCAACTGAGGAACCTCGACATTCTTGAGAGGAGAAAACTTTGGAAGAGAATGATTAGTGAAACTAATATTTGGTGAATATAACATCATTGAGTAGACTGAAGGGTTTAGAAGTTGAGAAAAAGATCTTCAAGCAGTCTGAACCCCAAATAAACTAAGTAAAGTGCATTTTATTTTATTTATTTATTATTGTTATTTATGGCTACAGCACCTGGTCTTCTTAGGTGGTCTCCCATCCAAGTACTAACCAGGCCTGACATTGCTTAGCTTCTGAGATCAGACTTCAGGCTCGTTCAGGGTGGCATGGCCGTAGACCATGCACTGTGGCTCCACTGAGGTGCAAACCCAGGACCTTCTGTGTGTAAAGCAGACATGCTAACCATTACACTATGGGACTACGTCCCTAAATAAATGAAAACATGTATGCTTGTGCTAATTTTCTTTCACATTTGTAAAATCTTTGAAGGGGTAGTGGATTTAAAAAGAAAAGCACAGTAGATAGACTCTTATGATTAGTAAAAGGTGAGTGTAGTAAAGCTTAATGCAGAATTGCAGCCCTTGGTGAATTCCTACTCATCCTTCATGTTTTAGTCTTCCTCCAGCTTTCAAAGTCTGAATTAGGTGCCCATATGGTACTTTGCCTGATATAACATATATTACATGCTTCGTAATTGGTTATTTTCAAACTCCTAGACTGTAAGCCTGAGGAAGACAGGGACCATGTTTGTGTCTTGGGATTCTTATTGTTGGGTGTAAAGTAAGAGTTTAGTAAATGTTTGCTGACTGAATAAATTGGAGTCTCTTCTTTCATTGTACTACTTCCTTGTCTTGGGAATTCTCTGAGATGTTGCTGGTAACCTCATCATACAAGTTGCCTTGGCTATTAATACTTAAACCTTTGCAAGCTAATAATTGGTCAAGTTAGGTATTGGGTACAGGGAGGTTCATTATGTCATTCTCTCCCTAATAAAAAGATCTAAAAAAAATATTAACCTCTGAAAATAATTTTATGGAGATCTCTTCTCATCTGACTGCAGGGTTGAAAGCATCTGATAGTTAAATTTTCACAAGCTCATGTTAGTTATTCTCTTATGGATGTTTGTATTTCAATTGGAAATAGTTTGTTTCTCAAACTGAAGTTGTCTGAAAATGTTTATTTCAATAATCTTTTAGTATTAATATAAGTATACCTTGGATCTTCTGTATGATCATATTATCACTGAGCCCTGAGTCGGTACCAAATTATACTGCCATAATTGTGTGCTAATGAGAAGAGGGCAATAGAATGCTGTCTTCATGCCTATTGGCTGACATAACTGTACAAATGAAGATTTTATAATTATTTGAGTAGAGGAAAGTGTTAGGAGTATGTGCTGTATGAGTTGGTACCATATGCATATTGTGAATAGCAGTTCAGTCTTAAGATGACATTTCCTATCTCACTAAGTTGATATCATTAGTTTGAATATTATTTGCATGTCTTATATTTGTAAGATTTTTTAATATCTGGTTTATAATTAATACTGGGGATATATATATATACATATATATATATATATATATATATATATATATATATATAGTAAAATAATTTTACATTTGAGAAACGCTCTCAAGTTCACATAAACCAATCTCTGTTAGTGACCTTTGAGGCCTGAGTTACAGGCAAATTAGTGAAAGAGATCTTTGAACCAGGAGGCTCGGTCCTTTTCTAGTCTTACAGTGTAGATGTAGAAAGATAGTAACCAACGATAAATGAAATCTGGCTTCAGACACTGTTTAAAGATGTTCTAGAGCCAAGATAATCAAGTATGGCAAGTCAGAAGTATCATGGCTTGTAAAGGGTCAGGAAAAGAAAGGATCAAGTGAGAGACCCTGAACTATAGAGCTGTGCTGTCTAAATAGCCACACATAGCTACCGATTACTGTTTAAATTTTAAAATTACACAAAAATTCAGTTCCTCAGTCATGGTAGACACATTGCAAATGCTCAGTAGCCGCATGTGCATCTCCTGTGTTAGATAGCCCAGGTATAGACCATTTCTTTCCATCATCACATGAAGTTCTGTTGGACAGCGCTGCTGTATAGGGAGCAACAGAGTGGGAAGCAAGGTCACTGCATTGAAAGGCAATGTGAAGGCAAGAAAGAAGAAGTGAGGAAAATAGGTGAACAGGAGTTCTGTGTCTCAGACTCTCCTTGTTTTTGATGATCTTGACAGTTTTAAGGAATACTTGTCAGGTATTTTGTAGAACGATTTGTCAGGAGGTAAGGGTTTTGGAAGCCCACAAAGTAAAGTGCCATTCTCCTCACCTCGTATCAAAGGCACATACACTGTCAACACTTTTTAATCACTGTTAATGTCAGCCTTGGTAAATTAGCTGAAGTAGTCAGTCCATTAGTTTTAAAACTTGACTTTGTGCTTTTGCTGACAACTCACAAATTCATTTTTCAGCCCAGATTTTCTTGAACTCCAGATTCATGTATTCAACATATATATGTGGCTCTACTTGGAGCCATCTCAAACATAAGGTGTTCAAAACTAGACTCCTGATTTTTCTCATATTCTACAAATCTACACTTACTGTGATCTTCATTTCAACTAAGGCACTTCTATTTTTCCAGTTGTTGGGGTAAAAATATTAGTATTATTCTTTACCCTTCTTTCTCTAACCCTTATGTATAATCTGTCAGAAAATCCTACTGACTCTAGCTTCAAAATATTTCCACAATATGGCCACTTGACACCATCTCTATCTCTACCACTTGAGTCATCATTGCCTTACATTGGATAATCACATCAGCTTCTTTATAGGTCTCCCAGCTGTTTTACCTTTGCCTCCTTAGAATCCATTTTCCATACAGCAGTCAACTCATCTTTTAAAAGTTACTTTACTGACCTTTATAAATACACAGAAAAGTGCACATATTATGAGTTTGCATGAACTTTTACAAACTGATCACACCTGTATAACTAGCTCCCAGAGCAAGAAACAACATGTTAGCAGCCACTTCTCATGTTCCCTTCCAGTCACTCTTCCCCCAAGAGTGACCACTGCCTTGACTTCTAAGAGCATAGGTTATTTTTATCTGTTTTTGTGCTTTATGTAAATGGAATCATACAATATATAATTTGAATCTCACTTCTTTCATGCAACATTTGTGAGTCATCCATGATGTTGCATGAAATTGGTTTCTTATTGCTGTATATTAATACTATTCCATTCAGTTAATATGCCACAGTTTTTTCATTTTGCCATTCATGGACATTCATATAGTTCCCAGTTTTTGGCTTTTATGAATTATGCTGTTGTGAATGCTCTAGTACATGTCTTTTGGCAAATATGTGCATTTATGTTGGGAATATACCTAGGAGTAGGATTTCTAGTTGTGGGATGTGTATAGGTTTAGCCTTAGTTTATATTACTAAACAGTTTTCTAAAATGGTTGTACTCCAGTGAGCGATCTTATAACTTCTATTACTCCTTGTTTGAAAACCCATCAATGGTTTATCAGCTCACTGAAAATAAAGTTCTCAGGTAAAGTTCTTATAATGACATATAAGGCCCTATATAACCTGGTCTCTCTACTCTTCTTTGAACATGTCGAACATACAAATATCTTAGGGCCTTTGCACTAGTTGTTTTCTATATCTCCTTTGTTCTTCTGCTACATCTGCATGATCTGCTCCCTAATTAAAGTGTCTGCTTAAATTTCACCTGCACATGTAAATAGCCCTTCCTATACATCTCTTTTCCTTTATTTTACATTTTTTCCCTCTTATCACTTGCTACCTGGCATATGTATCTATCATTATGTTTAATGTATCTAAAATATCTATAATTATATTCAATGTATCTAAAATAAATATGTATATTATGTATATATTATGTGTGTGTGTGTATATATATGTATATATATATGAGTCTCCCTCATTCCACCAGAGCTTTTTGTTAATGCTGTATCGCTAGCATCAAAAACAATAGATATTAGTAGCTGTTCAGCAGTTGAATGAATAAATGAATGCATAAAGAGAGTAGTTGTAATAGACTTAAGGTATGAAAATAGTAACTTGGGGAGAATGGAAGTAAGGCAAATGAGGTTAAAAATTAATTTTTATCAAATTAATGCATAGCTTCAAAAGACACAGGGCATATAATTAAAAATAGCAGCCCTTTGTTGCCTCCCAGTTCCTACTCTTTAAAGTTAACAACTTTCAACTCTTAGCTGTTTCTTATGTTAGTAAACTTGATATTTCTAAAATTTGCAGTGAAATTGCTACTTCTTTTATTTGTTTTAGATCTTATTTAATGTTTCTTACTCTGGAAGATCAGGATCTTCTTTCCCTGTACTTCCTTTCTCCCTCTAGCACACACATATACTTTTATTCCTATTTTCTCCCAGTATAATTGTCAAAAATTTAAAGACATTCTTTCAGATGTCTTCAGATGTCACTTTCTTCAGGAAAGTATTCCCTTACTTCTCATGTCAAACTAATGTGTTGAACGTTTACATTATTATGGACATGTAAAGGTTGCTCACTGTGAGCCAAGTAATGTATTATGATCACATGTTCTATACAACTTTTTGTTTTCTGGAATTTTCCATAAGTCTTATTTTGTTTGCTTATTCTTCGCATTACTGGTTTATTATTCCCAGACTGTTTGCCAGAATTCTAAAACACAGAAGATTATGTGTGAGTGTTTTAGGTTGTTTTGGAGGCATTTCTCTTAGAACTGACAACCAGAACTGTAGAATAGTACTACTGGCCTGTTGCCCCAGATCTTACCTTCACAAATTAACTTAAGAATTCTCTTCATCTTTTCTCCTGTGTTAAATCTTTCACCTATGGATTCCAAATCAGAGTCATTCTTGGTTTACTCACTTATCTTGGGTGAGAACATATCCTTCAGTAGTTTCCAGAGAAAAGATGCAAGAATGGTAATTTTTTTTTTAGATCTTGTATATCAGTTTTCTGTTGCCATAATAATGCTGCATAGCAGATAACTGAGAAGTCTCAGTTGCACACAATAAGTATTTATTGGCCACATGTCTGGGACAGTTGGCTAGGAGGCACTGTGGACCTTGATTGGGAATCGGCTGGCTATTGGTTGATCTAGGATAGTCGTGGCTGGGAGGACTGGGGTGACCTAGCTTCGCTTCAGGTTTATCATCCTCCTTGGGAGACCAGCGATCTAGCTAAGATGTGATCTTCACATGGGGGTGGCAAAGAGCAAACAATTGCCTAAGTGCTTTTCTTGTATTTTAAATATACCAGCTGCCTATTTTAAAAAGTCCCATTTTGGAACCATTGTCAATTTATTTAGTGACCAACAAAAATTTTCTGTGCAAATGTGCAGAGAAAAAAATCTAAGTTATTTAACATTCTTTAAATGTCTGTTTTGATGGCACTTTCTCAGGGATGTTTTCTCAGGGAGGTGTTCTTTGCCTTACATTGAGTTAGATTCTTGAGGTCTCTTTATTAGCACTTTGTTGTTCTTTCGCAGGATTTATCACACTGGTTATAATTTATTTTGTATCAGTCTATCTCACCAGACCTTAACCTTCTTTGAAGACAGAGAGCACATCTATCAGAGGGTTAGCCTACGATAGTAAGTACACATTGAATGTCAGATAAATGAATATGATTAAGTCTCAGGAATATGAAGTATTTTTTAGGGTTCTTTTTATTGAATTTCTGTATTTAGTGTGTTCATTCTTTAGGGATTTGGAAGAAAAGAGAAAAATCATTACCTGTTTGCAGGACAGAGAAGGTGGCTCCCCTTTGGGGTATTTGCTGGGCCTAGCTGCATTCCTCTGTATAATCAAGACTAAAGCTTTGATTAGTAGTTAATCCTTTATGGCTTTAGGGCTTTCAGATAAAAGTGATTGTTTTCATTGATATATTAATTATGTACATTGGAACTTGTAAGCAGCTGAAAATGAGTGTTCCTACTGGTATATAGGAATGTTTATCACTGATTTTTGAAATAAATGTCAGTAATTTAATGTTATTTCAGATGAATGTTTGAAGAACCTGTTTTGAAACTTCAGTGACTGCGCTGCAGTACAGTTTTTTGATTGGTTTTGCAGTAAGCTTATACTACAGTATGAACTTTTGAATATATGAAAAATTAACCTTAATCTAAGTTATAGAAAGCCTTCCATGAATGAATTTAAGAACTATAAAAAACTATTCCTCAAACATGAGCTTGCTTAGGTGTGAATAATTATCAATCTGTGATGTTTAGTTATATTTTATCATTTCAGCCTTTTCATAATTTGGAAAGAGATTCAAATAATTGTTCAACACAGATACTGACTTTAATCATTAGGACAGGAAATTGTGATAGAGCTAGAAATTTGCTCCCAGGATTAGAACACACCTTGCTTAGGTGTGGTCTAAATTTTTTTATTTCTTATTAATGATAAGTTTACTTTTTTTTGATGTTCCAATTAAGTATATACATGCTATATTATATAATTATGGAAATTTTAGATCTTAAAGGGACAATAACATCTTAAGTCTGTCTTTTTCATTTTATATAGCACTTGGGGTTGTAAATTTTATGAGGCTGCCACTGACTGGCAGTAGTTGCCCAGTAAATATTTGTTGAATGAGTGAATAAATGAATATACATTATGGATAAAGAGTGAAGGCCAGAGAAGTTAAAAACTTCTGTGGTTATACAGTTAGTAGAATAGCTAAGGCTAAATTGGCCAATTTAAGAAAGCTGAAGTGTAGGATGATGTTAGAAGGTGTTTGTTATATATTAATATAATTAGAGAACTACTAATAAAAATAATTTCTATTATAGTTTGTAATAAACATTAAGGGAATTCCAGTCTTTTAAGCTGTAGCATTGGCTCTAAGTCTATCTCTATGTGTGCAAGGTTTTTTGCAGGAAAATTTTTTTAACGTTAGTAGTTTAAAAAAACTATGTGTAAAGGCTTAGGAAAATACCCTCCAGAACAAGATGTTTCTTTAACAGTACAAGCCCAGAATATAATTTGAATATAATTGTATGGGAATATTATTTTTTGAATGACAGTCCCCATTAAAGACAGAAAAAGACTGAATTTTGCTAATATTTTCTAACATGAAAGGGAAATAAGAAAGTGGAAAATCCTTTCTTTCTGCAGCAATTGGATAAATGCCCGCTTTGTATAGAAGGTGTGGGTAAACTTTGAGCATCCTAAATTGCTCTAGATCATTTTGTCTGTTTTCTTTAAAAGAATTTGAATAGTTTTTTTCTATCTGAAACATGGTTTTCCTCTTCTCACTCTCATGTTTAACTTAATTAGTAATCCTCCTCTGTATCTTAATATTTTGCCTGATATGGCCAAAAGTCTTCTTAAGGTATTGAGTGCACTCAAAGCTTCTTTACC
Source organism: Eidolon dupreanum (assembly GCA_028627145.1). NCBI lineage: Eukaryota > Metazoa > Chordata > Mammalia > Chiroptera > Pteropodidae > Eidolon > Eidolon dupreanum. The sequence continues at coordinate 15,806,036 of CM053506.1, read as the reverse complement.
TACCAAGTTTCTTGTCATCAAGTCTAGATATAGGTCCCTTGCTTCTGAGTGAATGGCCTTTGATCTTTTTGAAGAACCAACTTTTGGTTTCATTGATTTTTTTTCTCTATTTTTTTTTTTGTTCTTTATTTCATTTATTTCTGTTCTAACCTTTGTTTCCTTCCTTCCCCTAGCTTTGGGATTAGTGTTTTTTTTTTTCTTTTTTCATTCCTTAAATTGTAAAATTAGGATAACTTGAGTTCTTTCTTGTTTTTTCATGTGTTTATAGCTATTAATTTCCCCCTAGCACAGCTTTCACTGCATATGTTGTGTTTTCATTTATATTTGTCTCTAGGTATTTTTTAATTTCTCTTGTGATCTATCTTTTGTCCATTGTTTAAAAGTGTGTTGTTTAATTTTCACATTTTTTGTGAATATTACAGTTTTTGTTTTATTGATTTCTAGCTTCATTCTGTTATGGTCAAAGAAATTTTGTATAGCTATCTTTTAAAATCTATTTGAGACTTAATTGGTGGCCTAGCAAGGCCTATCCTGGCAAATGTCCCATGTGCACTTGAAAGAATATATATTCTCTTGTTGGGTAGAGTGTCATTGTATTTTGAAAGTTAATTATAATGTATGTTGGTATGGGTCTCTCTGAGTTCTTACTTGAAGACTTCAAGTTTGTTGAGTTTCTTGGATGTTTATATTCATGTATTTCATTAAATTTAGAAAGTTTTCAGCCATCTATTTCTTCAGATATTAGCTCCTTCTGTTCTTCAGGGACTTCATGATATGTATGTTGGTTTGATTGTGCCCTATGATTTCCTTGAATTCTGTTTGCTTTCTTCCATCTTTTTTTTTTCTGAATTTCCATTGTCATGTTCTCAAGTTTGCTGAGTATTTTTCTGTCTGCTCAAATCTACCTTTGAATCCCTCTATTGAATTTTTCGTTTCAATTATTGTACTTTTCAGCTCCAGAGTTTCTTTTGGGTTCTTTTTAAGTTTTCTCTTTATTTCTCTTTGTTCACACATTGTTTTTCTGACCTCCACATCTCTCTTTAGTTCCTTGGGCATCTTTAAACAGTTGTTTTAAAGACTTTGTCTAGCATATCTGTCATTAGGTTTTTCAGGGACAGTGGCTGTTGATTTATTTTTTCCTTTGAATGGGCCATACTTTCTTTCTTTCTTTCTTTTTTTTTTTTTTGATGAACACTGGACATTTGAATCTAATAGTGGAGTAACTTTGGAAATCAGGTTTCCCCATTCCACAGGGTTTGCTTTTATGGTTTTTTGTTTGTTTGTTTTTATTTGTTTTTGTTTTATTTTTATTTTTAATTGGCATAGGCTGTCTCTGTGCTAAGGATCAGCCTGAGGTGTAAACTTAAGGTCTTCTTAGTTTTTTTCTGAGCCTTTCCCTGTGCATGCACAGTCCCTTTCTAATTTTCCCCATATCTGCAGTTGTTTTTGAATACCCTAGTTTTTAATGCCTAGCTCCCAAAAGGGGAAAAATTGAAAAATGAAGGTGGGAGGAGGAAGGGCTCTGCCTCTTTAAGTCCCCAGGTAGTCACTTCAACCAGAAGGAGAGGGCCTTGCAACTATGGAGGGAGGTACAACAACAATGGCTGCTCATCTCTTTATCTTTGCTCTGTGACCAGAAGCATCAATCAGCAGGCAGAGCAGTGATATTTGGAGGAGAGAGTCCTTTGTGCTCACCCTAGCTCCCACAAGCTGTGTGCAGCTGTTCCAGGAAAATGTGCAGAGTTGCCTGCCAAGGGGCTGGGGCTGGGGGACGGTCACAACTACTGTGCTAGGGCTGAAATTGACTAAAATTAACCACAGTTTGCCATCCAAGTTTTCCCCTGGAAGTTGCAAGCCTTCAACAGACTTTAGAGTTGCAAAATAGTTAGATTCTGCCATGCAGTTGTTGTCTAGGCGGAAGATAGGTTTCTGGGGCTGCCTCTTTTGCCATCTTCCCAGAATCCTCTAACCTGTTTAGTTTTATAAATATTCAGTCATCAGATATTGACTGGATGTTTACTTTTTTCCTAACCATAATGGACATAATGAAGAGTTAAAAAGATGTAGAAGATACCATCCCTGACTTTAAGAGCATAGTCTTGTAGTATCTTGGGTATCTATTGTTGCCTAACAAATCACCCCAAATTTAGTGGTTTAAAACAACAACCATTTTATTGGTCATGATGCTGTAGCTAAGGAATTTATCAAGGATGGCTTTCTCTGCTCCAGGTGGTGTTTGTTGGGCTTACTCCTGTGGCTGTGCTCACCTGGTGGCTAGACAGGGCTGGACTATCTGAGGTGGCCTAACCTGCATGTCTGAGGCCTTCGTGCTTGCTGTCAGCCGGCATGCCCTGCTTCTCTTCCATGTGTCCTCTCTTGTCACGTGTTTGCTCATCCTCGGGGCCTTTTTCTCCACATTGTCTTCTGTTGAGCAGGATAGCTTGGACTTCTTTTTAAGGTGTCTAGTTCCTAGACAGTAGAAGCTGTCAGGCCTCTGAGGGCCCAGACCCAGAACTGGCAGAGAAGTCACTTTTGCAGATTCTGTTGATTAAAACAAGTCAGAGTGCCAGCTCAGGTTTAGGTAGGGAAGAAATGGACTCTACCTCTTGATGAGAAGAACAGTCACATTCCTACAGGGACAGGAGGAATTGTTGGTAGCAATCTTTGCAGATAATCTACCGTAGGAATCTAGACACTCATTTGAATCAATATAGACTTGAAACAAGTGAATTATCATGATGTTTGAATGAAGTAGAATATGAGATGTCCAGTATACCCCACTTCTGCCTTATTAGAATATACTCTCCATGAGAGCAGGGATTTTTATCTGTTTAGTTAATTGCTTTATTCCCACGTGCAAGAGCAGTACGTGGATTGTGATAGGGGCTCAGTGAGAATCTGTTGAAGGGCTGCTGACATGGTGACAGTAGTAGCAGAGAGAGTGGTATAGAATAGGTTAATCAGAGACAACATGAATCTGGGTCCAAGGCCTGGAAAAGAGTGATAAAAAAGAATTAGTGTCTCAAAGGTGGGTAGACAACATTTATTTACTATTTGACAGACATTGAATGCCTGCCTGTGCCAGATGCTAGAGATTCAAAGACAAGTTGAGAGACCTTCCCTTGAGGAAGGCAATCCCAACATCTCAGTGTATAATCCATGCTAGAATACAGAAAAAAGAGGATTCTTCTTGGGATGATAGTAGAAGGCTTCAGCATGACCATGCACAGATGGGACTGAGTAAGGCAAGTGTGGCTGAAGGGGAAAGGCTGAGCTGAAGATACCACTAGGAGAAGATAGATACGAGGGTGGTGAGGATGGGGGGAGAGTCTTGAAAATAGTAAAATGCAGGATTTACTTATCAGATAAATGATAAGGAGCTCCTTCTAAGTCCTTAAATTTGTGAGTAATGTGATGAAGGCCATTCATTGTTAGAATTCATGAGTGAATGGATGGTGATTATTCACCTTACTGTAGTTATATAATGCTTTAGAAGTTTACAAAGATAATTGCCATGTACATGTGACAGGTGAAAAGCAAAAATGTAAAATTATTGTAAAATTATTAGCATATAGTAATATCTTCCTTTTCTCTCTCCTTTTACCCAAGTAAAGGATATCAGTCCAGGTAAAGGATATCAGTCCTAGTTTGTGGTGAATGAACCAGAGAGAAGGGTGGATAAAGTAGTAGGATGAATATTTTATTCTAGAGGGAAAAAGGCTGACAAGGATAAGACATCATTGAGGTAGAAATGAGGGAAGAAATCCATAGTCATATCATTGAAACATGGGACATCCTAGGATGTGATATTTGGAGAACATTTCTAGATACTAGTGCCCTGAATTGTATTATGCTTCCGTAAAAATCCTCCTTCCTATAAGGAAGTGCTAGTTGTTTTTTTTTTTAAGTTTTTTGTTTTGTTTTGCGAGACAAGGTGTTGACAGTGATACTATGTCACTGTTGAATCTGACATCAAGATTGCCCTGTATATTGTGTATATCAACTTCTTTTGGTCAACATTATCACTCCCAGTTGTATGAAATGTTTGGGCCCAGTATTATCATTATTATTTTTCTTGCATTAGAGAACATTGAGGCTCCAGAGAGAACAAGACAGGAGCCAAAGGTCACACTGGCTTCTCACTGTAAAGGCCTGAACTAAAGCAGTAGATAAATCTAGATACCTATCGTTAGTAACTCGCTGTGTGCACCAGACTACTTAATTGATTTAGAAAACTGAAAACTTGTTGGACAAGGGACAGGACCCCCCCCCAACCTTTACTGTAGTCAGTAATATTAATACTTTTGGACTGAAACCTGTGAATGCCCATAGGTCCAAATGTCACACATACATGTCAGTGCTTTCATTCAGCCACAAAGGAATCCTCTAGTTCTGCAGTTCTTGAAAAAGTTTTGTTTACATGTCCTTCTGAGATTTCTATAAAAGTATGGACTTTTTTCCCAGAAGAATGCATATAATTTGCATACAATTTTAGGGAATATTTAGGTTCTGTAGCCTACCTAGAACATCTAGTGAATTCAGCTCATTATTATTTGCTAACTTCACCAAGGTTGCTTAAATGAGTTGAAATTCTCTTCCATCATACAATTCTCCCTATATTTTTTAGCAGTTGTTAACTATACCTATAAATAGCATTAGAAAAAGTAATCATTACATTCATAATTATAGATGAGATTCTTGAGTCCAGCACTGAAACCATTATGGTGTTTTGCTCAATGAGGTGGTTCTCCAGGAAGTTAGGCTTTAATGACTTTTGTGACCAGCTTACTCTTTCTCCTCAAATTAGTTGCTCTGGGAGTCACCTGTGAATGAGTCCTTTCAAAGGGGATGATTTGGATTCCTAAGAATGTAAGCAGATTAGGGGTCTTGGATATAGGATTTAGAATATGAAATACCCTATAGTAACCTGGTTGTCAAATTACATTGGCTTTTACAATGTACTGTTCATTTTGTGTAGTTCAACTTTTTTCAAATTCTTTTGGCTCTTTTATACACACACACACACACACACACACACACACACACACACATATACATACATACATACATACATACTAGAGAAGTCTGGTTTTAATTCTGAATATTGAGTTTTATTAGGTAAACAGTAATTTTAACAGCTCCCCTTCACTGAATAACTTCTGTCTATGTAGATAAGCACACTGCTGTTGCTGAAGGCCTGGCAAAGTGTCAGGAGAGCAGGGGAAACTTCTATTATCTTTTCAGTCATCTTGAATAGTTCCTAAAGAAAATTACTAATTTAGAGAGTAACTCTTGTCTTCTCTAAAAACTTAACTGTGATCTTTTTCCTTTCATTTTATTTTTTTTTTTTTTGAGGCTACTTCAAGTAAATTTTATTTTTATTTAGGCTTATTTTGTATGTTAGGGAAGGAAAAATATCTGCTTTATGTGGGTTCTTATTTGAAGTGATTCATGACAAACTACGCTAAGAAAATGAAACACTTAAAGACACTTAGGGGTTTTTTAAATGTCCTCTTCGCTCATTTGTTAAACTGTAGGGCTTCTGGTTCATTAACAGTAATTAGCGATTGTATGAACAGTATCATTTAATAATAACAGTCATGACAGCTTCTTACATTTCATGAACATTAAGCTTTTAAGTATACAGGGCGCAAGGCCAGTAAAAGAGATGGGGACAGAACAAGCCTAATACCTCATCTAGAACACACCTCACTGCCCCTTCATACCAGTTTTTGTAATGTTGTAGAACAATCTTTAGTGTAATTTTGATACTCTTTCTACCACCTTCCTCCTTTTTGATTTGTAGGGAGTGTGTTTGTCCTTTTCTTAATGTGCCATGCTTTGAATGGTTATCTGAGGGTGTGGAACTTTAAGATTTTGGGGAAATTTGCCATCTTGTTTCTTTTACCCTGTAACCCAGCTAAATGGAGAACTTCCATTGTTATTGGAGAGTAAGATGAGATCTCCAAGATTGAGACCCTGTTTTTATATTTTCCATTTTAGTTCTAGGAAATTTTTAATTTTCACAAGTGTATCTTCTTTTCTTTGTCCCCCTCATGAACTCTTTCCTTACTGAAATGGGATGGAAATAATTAATGGGAGAAAATAAGATATTGATTAAAATGGATATTTTTTATGATTTCTTTTGGATTACTTTCCTCACTTTTTAAATTGTGTATGAGTTCAGGATTTGACCTGTGCCATCTAATTTTCTTCATAACAGTGATCTCCCACTTTTTCATATTTAGTTTACTTAATTCTTAGAATTTTGATTACTTTATTTCTTAACTTTCCTCATTGGTAATAAAGCCATACATACTGAGTTGAAATATTTGAGGAGGTAGAGGGAATGCTAGTCCAATTTAGCTTATTTTCAAGGAATGTTATATTCCATTTGCATATATACATTGCATATATATATATATATATACACACACACACACATATATATATTTACATATGCACACACACATACATACATAGATATAGTTGAACTATAAGATATTACCTGGTATGACCCTTAAAGAATTTGTAGTTCCCTGAGTCCTGTTTTTGCATGTGAATGGATACTTCAAAGTGCTTGAGGCTACTTTGAAAGAGTTCTTAGTAGTTTAACTAGTAACCCTGAGTTTTGGCTATACTACTTACTTAATAAACCTTTTATTTATTTTCCTCATAGATAGAGTAAAGGTACATTTAGCTCAGCTATATGAACTATTTCATTAATAATAAGTAGAGTAGAGCTACTAGGAGCTGTTTTTTAGAGAACATCTACCGCTTTTCTCTCCTTACATATCACATTTATATGACTTATATCTACCACCCATGCACATCGTGTCGGATTCCAATCTTTGAGCACACCACATATTTGTGGACAACTTAAACAAATTATCTTTGGGTATAAACTACACTAAGTTTTCTGAGGGGAGGAATCAGATACCTTGGCATTCTTCCTGCTCCCAAAATAAAGATATTTGCCAAGGTCTTTGCTCCAGTACCCACCTTACTAGTGGTACCCTTGTATAAGGAGCAAGCTCCAATTCCTTTCTATTTGGAATGCTAATGAGTGGGAGGGTTATGTGTCCAGGGGAAGGCTGGGTGCTTCAGCTGTGTGTGGTTTACCTACTTGTGAGTGGACCTGAGATTTCTTGCCTGTCCCTGCCATGTTATTACCACAGTAGTTAACGCAGGTTGTTAAAAGTAAGGCCTTTGGTGTCAGCTCTGGATTTGAACATTAGCCCTTTCATTTTGCAGGTGCAGGGTCTACCTTGAGCAAATCAAATTAATCTCACGGAACTTCAATCTCCTGATCTGGAAAGTGGGGATCATAATTAACAGCATTACCAAGTTATATATGTTCCAGGAGGGATTTTTGATAGTGGCTAATGGGTGATTCCTGCCTTAATAATGGGTAGATCAGTTTGTCATCTACTTTCAGCCTTTATGAAAAAGATCTTTTGACTAACAGGATCCTATATATTATCTGTATCTTTTCTTTAGATGATAGGTTCTTCTGGGATATGGTCCTTGTCTTGTTTCTGTAACTGGCTTATAGAACTTGATATTCAGGAAGTGTTAATTGAATGAATAGATGATACATATTCCCCTTTGAGCCTACCATAGTATTTGGATTTCTGATAATTAGGTTTACTATTTGCATGCATTGAGAAACTCATGTGGTATAAACTTTGCTATGTGGATATTTTCCATGGCGAGAGTGGATTATAGATCTGGTTTGGCTGGACATTTAATATTTTGTTGAATTTTTCATGTAGGTTTATAAGGGATACTGGTCTGTAGTTTTCTTAGTGTTTTTTGTCTGGCTTTGGTATTAGATTGATGCTGGTCTCATAAATGAGTTGGAAAGTGTACCTTTCTCTTCTGTTTTCTGTAGTGATTATATATAATTGGTGTTATTTCTTTTTTAAACATTTAGTAGAACTCACCTATGAAATCATCTGGGCCTGCAGATTTTTAATTCCCCAGAAGGTTTCTGTTTACAATTAAACTTTGTTAAATTTTTATCTTATTTATTTCATCTTAGTTGAGTTTCAGTAGGAGTTTTTAAGGAATTGGTCGACTTCATTCATGTTGGACTTATGTGTGTAGAATTGTTTGGAGTGTTCTATCCTTTTAATGCCTTAACTATCTTTTAAGGTCTGTAGTGAAATTCCCTCTTTTCAGTCCTAATATTATAATTTGTGTTATGTCTTTGTTAGTCTTGCTAGAGATTTATCAGTTGACTTTTTCGAAGAACCAAAATTTAGTGTTTTTATTTTCTTGTTTTTGTTTTCGATAGTTAGAATAGTATTGCCCACACTACCTTTTCCATCTTCCCCTTATAGTCCCAGCTTCTGACATCTTCCTTTTTATTATAAAATGTAAAGGATTTTTATATCATCAAAGCTGGTGATATTTCATTCTTTAATACAATGACAGTTAAGACTTTTTTGATTTGTATATGCATTGAATCTAAAAGTTGAAAATCATTTACATTATTATGACTATATAAATATTGTTCACATTCTAGTCCTGTGTCTTGGTTACATTTCCATTTTTTTTCTAATTATTTTTCTTTTTTTTTTTTTTTGAGATGTTTCCTTTATTATTTCCCCAATTATTTTCAGACTCTCCATTATATAATATACTCTTCTGAATTTTGTACTCCCTCCACTCCCTGAAACCTCCCTGGAGCTTATTGTTGTTCCAAACTGGACTGATTACTGTCTCAGCCTTTTTCATAGTGATTATCCTACAAATTCCTAGTATTGCTTTCTTAGATTAGATTGTTTTCTGAATCTCATATCCTTTCCTTTCTTGACATATTTCCTGATTTTGATGGAACATATCTGTAGGGACCATCCTATGGAAGGCTGTGAAGAGAGTACACTTTCTAAGTCCTCTTTTTCAGTCTGTACATGGATGGCTAGTGGGTTAGGCATGGAGTTCTGGGTTGAAAAGAATTTTCCCTAAGAATTTTTATGGATTGCTTTATTGTCTACCAGCATCCAGTTTTGATGAGTAGGCCAATCTTATTCATTCTTGTTCCATTGTAAGGAACTGATTTTAAACTCGATCTTTTGAAGATTGCAATGATATATCTTGACATAGATCTTTCAAAATTTGTTTTATTGGCCATTGGTAGGCCACTTTAATTTGAAAACACATATTCTTTTTAAATTCTACAGTACTTTGATAGTATTTGGGTATATTTTCTCCTTTCTGTTTTCTCTATTTTCTCTTCTGGAACTCAGTTAACTATGGGAACTCAGTTATGATTATTGATTACTGTGTAACAAACTACCCCCAAAGTTAGTGGTTTAAAACATCCAATTTATCACACCCACAGATTCTGTGGATTTCAAACAGGGCATAGCAGGGATAGTTTGCTTTTGTATTCTGAATTTTAGGGCCTCAGCTGAGAACTCAAAAGGGCGGTGATGACTCAGAGAGCTGGGAGCTGGAGTCATCTGGAGACTTCTTCACTAAGGTGTCTGGTGACTGGACTGGGATGATTTGAAGGCTGGGCTCAGCTTAGACTGTTGTCCAGAGTGCCTGCACATGGCTGTCAGTGTAGCTTGAATGCTCATAGCATTAGTGGCTGGATTCTGAGAGGCAGTCTGGACAGGGAGCCTTTGGAGATGGAGTGTCCAGAGATATTCCAAGCATCCCAAGAAGGCAAGAGGAAACTAGTAGAGCTGCTGTGACCTGGTCTCAGAGATTGCGTCCTTTCTGCTCCATTCAGTAGGGTCAGCCCAGACCCAAGGGGAAGTGAATTAGACTCCGTATCACTCCATTACAAAAAAGATCAACAGCACTGAGCTGGATTTCTAGTTTAACTATATGAAAAATAACTTCTGTCTTAGTATTGAAGCATTTAAATTTTGATACTACCAGGTGAGTTCCTGTACCTGAGGATTATTTTCTACTTCTAGAGCCCACTCATGAAAACAAACAAATATTAAAGTGTAAACAAACAGAATGATCAATGATCCATTTAGGACAAGCACTAAATAGATTTGAGAGCTAGTTATAGGGAAGAGAGGTAAAGAAAGTAAAAGAGGTTGAACACTTGGTAAGAAAGGTGGAGAAGGCATGGGAAGGCTGCAGTAGCAATATCTTCACAGCTCAGTGGAGTGGGGAGAGCTAACCAACCATTCACTAGGAATCATCTGTTTCTGGCCTGGAGATCCAAGTTCCTTAATGCTTAATATTTCTTCAAAAAGAAAAGACGAATAACAGTCTTTTGTCACCTGAGTTAAAAACTTCACTGAGCATTTGGAAATGTAGATTATTAGGTAAATAATTGTCTTCTTCAAAAGAAGGAGAATGAATGTGTTCCTGATAGTGAATATATTTAGTTTATCTGACTACATACAGTTGATTCATTGGTATTTTCTATATCCCCAAATAAAAGGTAAAATTGAGATTTCTTTAATGTTTGAATTTGAAATACCATTTGAAAAAATATAGTATGGGCACTCAAATACAGATGGCACCCGGCTCATGAACATCTGACATGATAATTATTCCAGTGTGCTTAAGGGCATTCTTCAGTTTTGTTAATTTCTTGCCACATGGTCATAGATATATTTAAAAGGGGCAAGGAAGAAAAGTTGTTCCTAGTTTCAACATCCTTTGCTTTTTCCCATCACAAGTATTAAGAATGTTTTATGTTATAACAATTCTTAGGTTACAAGGATAGTGGACCAAAATTTGACTATATTATTGCTGAGTCTATACTGTATCTTAAATATTTTTCAGCAATGTAAATAAATAGCTTTTTATGAAAAATCTTATCACAACTTATTCCTGTGGGAAACTTTCGGTCGCCTTAGAAACATTTTTTAGGAATACAACCTGCTTATAACCAAGATTTTGAGTGTGTGTAAAAGTTCATTTCGAATTCTGTTGAATAAATGAAATATAATGGGAAAACACATGTGAAGTCTAGCTTTTTGTTTTTAATATTTATATATGCAGTAGCTGTCTATAGAACAGCTATATTAAAATTAGATCTGTTAAATATTCAGAAAGTATAATTTAAATGAGAAGGCAGTTCGAGAAAATGACCCAAATAATATAAATAATATAGATTAAAGATACCATTGTTTCTCTGCAATGAGAAACAAATCAGTGTAATGTATTTCATCCAGATATAAAGAAAGCTACAATATTAAGCAAAAAGGATACATTTACTTTTATTTTCTTGGCAGTCCTGTTAGATTTCTAACATGCTTTTACAGATCATTTCCTCCCCCTTTAAAAGTGACTTTCAATGTTTCATATTGTGTAGCAACTAAAGGGATAAAATACTAAAAGAGTAAAGTGATGTTATCTCTAGATTTCATGAAGGTTTAGAACAAGTACCTCCCTGAGAATAAAAATATCATGTTTAACATGGCTTGCACTAGATAGGACACATACTGTATTTAAATAGCCTTATATCAGCATCCAAGTTTTTTCTTTCCAGCTTTTAGATATCTTTGATTAAGTTAGAGAGTTTGTAAAATCTGTTTTGATGCCACATTAAATTGCACCTACCTAGGTGCCTCTTATAAAAACATTTTCATGAGTGCTTGTAATTCTGCTTTGTAAAAGCAGGAATTGCCCCTTATTTATTCAGAAGCCACACTGGTAGCTTTCTTACTCATAATACAAATGTGACTTGTGCAAATGGATGGGTGCTCAATATACTTATATTTGCATAGTACTTTTTTGTGCATCTAGAGCAAAGAAACCCCTTAGGGCTTTATTTAGTGCATTAGCAAAGGAAATTAGAATGGCCTGGCTAACCATATCAATATGCATAATTGACAAGCTATTCAATACTTTCAAAGATAAGTACTTTCCATTCTTTTCTTCAGCTATCAAATGTAACTCCATGTAAGTATTAACCATAATGTATTATTATCAGGCTAGTCTTTTATTACAGCAAATAGCATCTGTATTCTGTTATACAGAGATAATGTGTATCCCTCAGGTATATATATGCTAACACAAAGTGAACAAATTCAAGGAAATTGAAAAGTGCTACCTTGTCTCGAGGCAGGATGGTCTTTAAAACATCAATGTGATTATAATGGAATGAGTAATATATAGCCCTTAAAAAAAGGGGATAAGGTAGGCACCTAGATTAGAAAGGAAGAAGTAAAACTATGTTTGCAAAGAACACAATTTTGTATATAGAAAGAATTCACTATAAAACTATTAGAATTAATAAATAAGTTCATCAGGATAGCAGAAGTACAGGGGAGTCATTTGTATTTCTATACGTTTGCACTGAACAATCTGATGATGAAATTAAGAAAAATTCATTTACAGTAGAACAAAATACTTAGGAATAAATTTAGCAAAAGAATTATAAAACTTGTGCTCTGTAAACTACCAAAAATAGTTAAATGTCCAGAATAGGCAAATCTGTGAGACAGAAAATAGTTCTTGCCTAATGGTTGGGGTAAGGGGTTGGGAGAAATGGGAATGACTGCTCATGGGTATGGCTTTCTTTTTGGGGTGATGAAAAGTTCTGGAATTAGATAGTGGTGATTACTGTACAGTCACATGAATATACTAAAAACCACTGAAGTGTATACTTTAAATGGGTGAAATGTACGGTATATGAATTATATCTCATAGCTGTTTTTAAGCTAGCTGAGTCCATATTCTCTTTAGGAACTTTTTGAAAACTGGAAAACGTTATGGTAATTCATAGAATAAATTTTTAGTTTGTTTTGTATGTAGAGAAGCCATAAATTAAAGCTTTTTGAAACTTAGAATTAAAATGTTTTTATTCAGACGTAATGAGAATTTACTCAGTTTTTGAATGGTTCCCAGTGTCATTCAGAAATTTCTTTTAATCCCTTGGGAGGTTATGACTAGGAATAATTTCCTAGTCTTCTTCCACAAAAACTTGTAAAATAATGTATTAAATTACTGTCCTTAGTGGAAAATAATAAATGAGAAACTCAGAAGAGTAAACAAAGGAAAATAAGTGTTATAAATCTCATCTCCCAGAGATAACCATTTTTAGGATTTTTTTGTGTATTTCCTTACAGGACATTCTTTTAGAAATAACAAATTTATTGAGATATAATTTATTCAATAATTGACCCATTTAACTTTCCAGTGCTTTTTTTTTTAAATGAACTTTTTTACTGAAGTATAACATGTATGCAGAAAAGTAAACAAAATACAGATACGCAGCTTGAGGAGTTTCCACATATATATAAAACTATGCACGTCAAGAAATAAGTAAGAAGGAGTAACGCTCCTGTGTCCCTTAAAGCAGGGGTCACTAACCTGTCTGCGGCACAGCAGGAGGTGAGCAGTGGGCAAGCCCGCGAAGCTTCATCTGTGTTTGCAGCCACTCCCCAGTGCTAGCATCACCGCCTCAGCTCCACCTCAGATGAGCAGGCATTAAATTCTCATAGGAGCACCAGACCATGGTGCCAAAAAAGTTGGAGACTGCTGCCCTAAGGGTCATAACCACTGCTCTGACGTTAACCATCGATAGTTTTTTCTGTTTTTGTACTTTATGTAAATGAAAACATACAAGATGCATTCTGTTGGTTTGCTTCTTTTATATGGCATTATTGTGAGTTGTAGAGTGTTCCTTCTTATTGCTGAGTAATACTCCGTTTTGTGATTATACCACAATTTATTCAGTTGTCTAAATCTGGCTATTAATAGTGTTACTGTGGCTATTCCTGAACATGTCTTTTGGTGGATATCTGTATGTATTTCCAGTAGGTATATACCAGTGAGTGAAATCGCTAGGTCGTAGAGCAGTGCTTCTCACATTGTAATGTGCACATTAGTCACCTGGGGGTCTTGTTAAAATGTAGATTCTACTTCAGTAGATCTGGGATGGGGCATGAGCGTCAGCATTTCTAACAAGCTCAAGAAGATGTCATTTGTACTGATTGTGAACCATGGTTTGAGTAGCAAAGTCATAGGATGTACTTATTTACTAAAACTGAGTTTATACTTATATTCTTATATAGTCGGTTTTAGTAAATAATGCCAAATAGTTTTTAACATAATTCTGTTTAACTTTATATCAGCAGTGTATGAGGTTCCTTTATGTATGTGTAAGTCGGTTTCTAGACTCTTATTCTGTTGCATTGATCAGTGTTTTTTATATGTGCTAGTACCACATTCTTAATTAATTTTATATAAGCTTAACATCTGCTAATACAAGTCCTTTAAGATTGTTTCTGCTTTTCATGGGTCTTTGCATTTTCATCTAAATTTTATAAGTAGTGTCAGTTTCCACACACAAAAACCTGTTGGAATTTTAACTGGGATTGTGTTGAAACTATAGATCATTTTGAGGAAGAATTCTTATCTTTATGATCTCTGAACATAATATATCACCCTCCATTATTGACGTGGTCTTTAATTTCTTTTAGTCACACTCAGAGTTTCCTGGGTAGAAGATTTCTTTTGCTAGTTTATTCTTAAGTATGTATGCCATTTGTTAGTGATATTGTAAATAGTTTTATTTTTAGATCTCTATTTAACAATTTTTGGTGACTGATCAGAAGTCCAGTTAATTTTTGTGTATTCACTGTTAATCAAGCTATTAGTAATTATCTTTTTATATATAGATTCTTGTGGATTTTTTTTTGTAAATATAATCATGTCATATGCGGATAATGACAGCTTTCTTTCTTTCCAAACCTTATACTCATTTCTTTTTCTTGCCTAAATGTGCTGCTTCATATCTTCAGTTTAATTTTGAATAAAAGCGATAGTGGGTATCCTTGTCTTATTTCTCATTTCAGGAGGAAAGCTTTCACTATTTCATCATTAGGTAAAATGTTTGCTTTAGATTTTTGTGTAGATACCCTTTATCAGGTTAAAGATTCCTTCTAATCCTAAATTTACTGAGTTTCTTTTTCCTCTTAAATCATGGTTAGGTGTTAAATATTTCAAATGCTATGTCTCCTTTTATTGATATGATTCTGTGTGACTTTAATTCTATTAATATCATGAATTACATTGATTGATTTGAATATTAAACCAACCTTTTATTCTTGGAATTTGGGATGTTTTATTCCTTTTATATATATATCAGATCGATTGGCAGAATTAATTGCATCTTATGTTGAGGGAGATTGATATGTGATATATAACATTGGTAAATGTTATATATTTTTCAGATTTTATTCTGACCTCATAAAAGAAATTGGGCAATATTCCATTTTTTCTCTCCAGAAGAGTTTATGTAAGATAATTATTGTTTCTAAATGTTTGGAAGAGTTCACTGGTGAAGCAAATTGGGCATATGGTTGTCTTTGAGGGAAGGTTTTTAGTTATGGATTTGATGTATTGCATAGATATAGAACTGTACTATTTCTCCATTAGTTTTGGTGTTTTAATTAAATTTTTAAATGTACTTTTGAAAATATTCTGAAATGTATACTTTAAAATTGTTTAAAACATGCGCTTAAGTATCTTTTTAATATCTGCAAAATCTGTAGTTGTGGCACCTTTTCTAATGTTGGTAATTTGTGTTTTCTCTTTTTTTCTTCTTGATTTGTCTTACCAGTGCTTATCAATTACATTGTCTTTTCAAAGAACCAACTTTGGTTTTATTAAATCTTTTGTTTCCTTCTAGTTTCTTTGAATTTAATTGCTGTTCTTTAATTTCTTGAGGTGGATACTTGAATTATTATATTCAACCTCTTTTAGGGGTACACTGTTTAAAGCACAGTATAGTTGCATTCTACAAGTTTTTGTCTTATTTTTAATTTTAGCTTAAAATATTCTAATTTCCTTAAGGTTTCTTTTACTTATAGTTAATTTAGAACTATTTTTGAGATTTTCCAGTTATCTGTGACCCAAGCAAATATTCTAAGATTTTAATCCTTTGATATCTATTAAAAATTGTTTTATGGCATATCTAACTTTAAGTATTTACAGTCATGTACCACATAATGATGTTTTGGTCAATGGTAGACTGACTGCATGTATGATGGTGGCCCCATAAGATTATAATGAAGCTGAAAGATTCTTTTCACTTAGTTACATGGTAGACATCACAAGGTCGTAGTGCAGTGCATTACTCATGGTTAACACTGGTGTTAACAAACCTACTGCACTGTCATTTGTATGAAAGCGTAGCACATATAGTTATGTATAGTACATAGTACTTAATAATCTGCTGTGTTAATGGTTTATCTATTTACTATGCTATACCTTTTCCAGTTACTTTTTAGAATGTATTCTTTCTACTTATAAAACTTCTGTAGAACAGTATGCCGTGTTACACTGGCAGCAGCCTCATACATCTTGTATGTACCACATCTCTTGATTGCATCATTTTCTCTTGTGCTTGATTTAATCTCTTGTTGTTTTGTACAGTAAAATGTGCTGTATAGGTTTGTAGCCTAGGAGCAGTAGGATATGTCATATGGCCTAGTAGGCTATACCATCTAGGTTTGTATAAGTGCACTCTGTGATCGCACAGTGATGAAATCACCAATTGATGCATCCTTAGAATGTATTCCTGTTGTTAAGGGGAGCATGACTGTATATGATTTTGATCCTTGAGGCCTTAAGCTTTGATAACCCAGTGAACCCTCAATGATAGGGATGTATGAATGGCGAGGGCATTCTTGCTCATGAACAATTCATGGCTCGATATGCATAACCTAACCTCTTTGTTCTTTCTCATTCCTCTGTAAGGGATTTCTCTGCTAGCTATGTTCATAAAGCTAGATGTAATGTAATTAAAATTCTCTTCACTAAAATAATAATCACATTTTTGCTCTGTTTCTCCGAGATTGGTCCTAAATTCCACTGAGTGGAGTTTTGTGTGTTCCTGATATTTTCAGTTACATATTTGTAATTTCTTGTGCTAGGAAAATACTAGGTGATTTTTTAAAAACTAGTTTTTATGTTTGATTCTAGAGAGAAAACTTATTTATCTTAGCTTCAAATTATTGGAAGTCCTCACTGTCACCCAGAATCAACTGTATAATTCATGAGGCTCAGGGCAGAATGAAAATGTGAGCTATCTTGCTCAAAAGTTATTAAGAATTTCTGTGCAACAACAGAAGAGCGTTAAACCAAGCATGGGGCCCTTCTGAGCATGGGGACCTGTGTAACTAACTGCTTAAGGTGCATTCATGAAGCCAGCTCTGCTGTCACCACTGTGTAGATTAGATTTCAATTGGAAATACTAAATCAGAAATTAGAAGTAAATTCTTAAAAGAAGTTTTCAAATGTTCACATTATATTTTCATAAATGTGGACTCCGAAATGCATATTCCTAAACATTGGAAAAAAATCAGATGTTCATATTTCTATATATCATTATAGTCCAGTTTATATATAAACTAAATGCCTGTCAGTTTAAACCATCAGATACACTTGACTGGAAACATTTCAAGAGTTCTTAAAAATATGACCACTTATAAAAATAATTCTTAAGAGAGACTTCATGTTGGTTTATTACTTTTGAGTAGACTTTTAAAAGTTGAGGTTTAACTAGAGAAGTATTATTGCTCAGTAATTTGATTTTAGAGACAGTATTTAAAGGAAAAATATCCTTATGGGAAAATGTATGTATTCTTAAATTCAGAAAAGGCACATGGGCTCAGTAGGGGTTTGTGAGTATATGGTGTGTTTTAATTAGTTGATCAGTTTTAAAATTTAGAGAAGGATGTGATTCATATAGAAGTTTCCCTTAGAAACTGACTTTAGGCTTAAATCAGAAATATAACTGATTACGCTCTTTTTTTAACTTAAGAGTTTGGCTTTTCTATGTAAACTGTTGAAAGCATCACTTTACAAATATGTAAAAATTTTAATTTCTCTGGTTTTTGTTTTCAGAATGTAATAGAATAGAGGAATTCTTCAAGTGCACTATATGTAAATGAAGAATACATTTTGCTGTGTGACACTTAATGATAACCAGACCTTTCAATAAAATTCAGTTTTGGGGGAAAAGTATGAAAGAAAATATAGAAGTTCAGGGATGATTATTGTTCTAATAAATTTTTAAAGCTAGTCTTTAAAAGTAATCCACTTTAAAATGCTCTTCTGTTGTTGCACAGATATTCTTATCCTGGTAAATCTTTTCTGCAAGATAGTTGGCCTTTAACAAGGTACCTTTCACCCAGGAAGTTCCACTTCTAAGAATTTATCTTAAAGAAAAAACCGAAGAAGTTTACAAGGTGTATATAAGAATGTTTATTGCAGCATTGCTTTTAAGAGTGAAAAATTGGGAACAGTGTATATCCAATAGAGATTTAATCAGGTAAATTATGGTATATCTGTACAATTGAAAGTGGTATACACATTAGACATGATGTCGTTAACTATTGTACAAAACAGTAGCTTTAAATTATAGATGTTGAGAGAGGAAAGGAGGGAGAGAGAGCTAAATAGAAAAATAGTGCCAGTATGGTTATCTTAAAAGTGATAAGTCAAAGGATATTGTAGAAAATAAAAATATAATTATATTACTTAAAGTTATGAAGGTAACCAATAAAGAATGTACGATAACTGATAAAAAGTATATTGGGAGAAGGGAGAACTGGAGATAAGAGGTGATGAAAATCATCTGTAGTGAGTTGAAGTCCATAGACAGTGTCTAAAAGGAATAAATCAAGAAATAGTGAATATACCTGTTCACTCTTTTGGAAGTTTACACTGTTTATGGCTATTGATCTTAAGGAATTTGTTGTGTGTCAGCACAGTACATGTGTATCAGTCTGAATTTGTAGTTGTCACATGCAAATAGAGGAGATTTAAGACTTTCTACATTTAGTAGAGACATATTAAATGTAGGGATCTCTGTGAGCATCACTAATAAAGATTACCTTATTCAAATATTTAAAATTTTTAAAGATAATGGTAGGAATATTGGAGAAATGGAAATAATTATAAAAGAAAACTGTTTAAAAATGTTGGAACATTTTGGAATAGAAGTTGGAGGATATTTAATCAGGTACATATTACTTTGACTTAAAACATTCCAATACTATATATAATATAGAAAAATGTCCACATACATTCTTCAAGTGTAAAGTATACATTGTCAAATACTATATGATCCCACTTTTGTTTTTTTAAAGGATATATATGAAATAAAAACTTTGGAAAGGTAAACAAGAAATATTAAATCATTGTCTTTTGATAGTGGGATTAAAGATGAATTTCATTTAGGTATTCCTTTTTTTTTTTAAGCAGTGAGCCTGTATTATAGTCAGGGAAAATTATTTTCATTTTGAAAAAAATTAATAGTGACATAGCTTTAAGCAGAGACTGTTTATCTTTTTATGTTTAACATCCAGCATGGGCAAGATCTCTATTTAATATTTGCATATACTTAGGAAAGGTGTGTCAATAAGTATCTCATCTTTGCTTAATAAAAGCATTCTGTGGCCACGAGCAAAGTAAAATAAGCTATTTTAAGCAAAAGATATGTTATAAAAAATAGTGCGAGAATGAAATAAAAAGCCTACAAAGTGTGATTTTCAGGTAAAAAAAGTTTAAAAAGAACATTCAAAAAGTAATGGTACATGTTTTGGTATTTTTTCTTTTGCATAGGTAATACAATCACAGTATATATAAAATTATTAAAGCACATAAATACATGTAGTGAAATTTCTTCCCCCCTTTTACCGGTAATCTTTCCCTGGAGACAACTGGTGTTATTAATTTTTACATGTCTTTTTAGAAATACACAAAATGTTTTTATTATTTTCCCTTTTTATTACATATGATATTATGTTATATATATCATACACATATTTCAATGCTTTGTTTTTCTAAATATATCTTAGAGATAGTCTCATATTGGTACATAAAAGAACATATCCACTCTTTTTATGGCTGCATTATATTTATTATATGGATGTATCATAATTGATTTTACCAGTCTTTTATTAGTGGATACTTAAGTTGTTTCTCAATTTTTTTTTACTATTAACAGCACAACAAAGAATTTCCTTGTTTATACATCATTTTACATTTGTGTAAGTTTATCTGCAGGGTAAATTCCTAGAATTAGGATTGCTAAATCAAGGGATATTTGCATTTACAAGTTTGGTAGTTTTTGCCAAATTGCCCTCAAAGTTCAAGTAGTTAATACTTCTACCAACATTGTATAAGAGATTTTATATGTTATAAAATCTTGGATATTATTGATAATGTTTAAGAATTTTTTATGTGCTACATGAGTGCTAAAACTCTTGACAAATGAGATTCATGTGGACAAGGATAAAGTATATTTCATTTTCATCAGAGGAATAAAGCTAAGGTTTATTATAAACCATGCTCTAAATATAATGGTTCAGTATAGTTCGGTGGATAGAGTACTGGGCATTCTTAAGAAGGAATCTGAAATTTAACAGAGGTACTATCTTGGTCATGTTTTAAAACCTTATATTGTTACATCTGAAGTGTTTAAGTTTTGGATGCAGTAATGCAAGAAAAACATGATGGAGTCAGAAAGGATAACTAAAATAGTTAAGAGGATTACGTGGCTGCGATGTAAGTATTCCTGTTTGGAAGAACAAGTGACAATGAATGGGGGTAGAATATGAAAACTAAATTTTGTAAAATGATGAAAAAAATGAATGTGGCACACAGTAACTTTTTTATCAACATGTCTCAGAATTTTAGAATTTAAGAGTAAATGGACATTCAAAAGAAGTAGTTGGCCACTGCTTGTGCCAAAACAAATTCAAGATGGATTAGCTGTAGGAGAATACATTATTTTCATACTCTTGATGGGGGAAGACCTTTCTAAGATTATACAAGATCCAGAATTCATAAAGAAAAAGATTGACGGGTTTGGCTACAACCCATAAACTATTAAAAGGCAATCGTTGATTGAGATAAGTATTTGCAAAACAAATGATAGCACAAAGTATATAATTTACAAAGAACCTTTAACTAAAAAAAAAAAAAATTAAAGGATAAACACACCAGTAGAAAAATGGAGAATATGTACAAAAGAAGTACCAGTAGTCAATAAATTTAAATTGTTAAATTTCCCTCATAATCAAGACATCATATTTTATACATTTCCTTAAATAAAATGCAAAGCTTGACAAAATCCATTGTTGAGGGTATAGAAAAATAGACTTTGTCTTGCACTCATTGTGAAAAGCATTTTGGTCCAAAATGTATCAAACTAAAATAAACCTCTTGTCTGTTTTAAATGTTCTCTAATAGACTTGTAGAAGACTTATTTATACTATTAATATATAATGTTTAAATATACTATTGACTTAGTAAACTTTCCTGAATTAGAGACATGTTCACTTATATGACTAGGATATTATTTGGGCTCAACAATACTTGTAAGCTGTAAACTTAAGATACCTTTGTCCTTTTTTTGTGTGAGATTAGATTACAATATATAGCTGTAGGTTTCAGATAAGGGACATTTAATATGGTTTTCTAGTTGTTGGATATATTAAATTATTGAACTCAGTGAAAGTTTGATCATTTCTAAATACACGAATGTTTCTTGAAGTTCTCATTTTAAATTCTAAGCTTATTTAAAAACAAAACAACAAAACATTACTAGTGATAACCATTATTAAGAAATAACTTGGTATTTTTAAAGTGGCATTTAAAGCATTTATTTAAAGTGCATTATTAAATTATATAGATAGCATAGCAAAATAATCAACACTATGGAGTTTGGAACCAGACCTCAATTCTAATTCTGTATACTTCTTAGCTATATATAATCTTTGATCTTCAATTTCTTAATTTATAAAATGAGGACAATTGTTCATAGGGCCGTACTCTGTAAGAGGAAACTGTTTTGAGTAATCTTGATACCTTTGAAGGGAGGACAGAAACCCAGGAAACATTAGTTAGCCTTTTTAAGTCTCAGTTTTGTGATTTATAAAATGGAATTAATAATCTCTTCCTCATGGAGTTCTTGGATAATGAAATGAGATATACAAATACAGTGCCTGGCATACACAGGCCCGCAGTCATTGTGATTATTATTATTATTAATGCAGTCATGTGATGTCTGTTGATGGAATTATAGCCTGTGTGGACTTAATCTGCACTCTAAGGGAAGGTAAATCTGCTAACTTGGTGAGTTAAGATAAAGCATTTTGCTTTCAAAGGTCAGTAGTAGAAGGCAGGCACAGGGTGCACTCGGTGAAGTGTGACAGTGGAATGCCAAAAAAAAATTGGGGTTTGAAGTAACAGCCCCCTTTATCCAAGCAGAAAACAGAGTCTGACGCAAGCAGTGCTTTCTAAATGGCTCTCAGTGGAACAACCTACTAGGAAAATTTTCCATCTAGAGTACTGATAATTAACCCAAATGAGACCAAACTGCTGGAAAATCCAAGAGCAATGGAAAATAAAAAGGGTTGTTGAATGGGTTAAGACTGTATTATACTTTAGAAACAAGTTTTGGTGGTTGGAAAAAGTTAAAGTAATTAATTCTGCAGTAAATTTTTAGATTAAATTTATTGAGGGAAAATCTCATTCTATATTGAATCTCTGTAATTCTGGATCTAGGGTCTAGATTTTGATCAACTGTTACTATCCAATCCCGATAGAAATTCTAGCAGTATAGTTTAGACCTTGAGAAACTCATAGAGTAAGTAAAAAACACTCCAAGAATAATGTTTTTTGACTATAAAACTTGGTAGTCTAGTTTTTATTGGACCTTTTATCTTTGCTCCCGCCGTTTATAATGTTGGTTCCATTTATGTATTACAGCTTGCAGCCCACAACCTAATAGCTAAAATTTTAGACTAATCAGTTAAATTGAGGCAGTATTTAGTACCCTTTGGGTGCCAGGCAGTGTGCTAAGTGCTAGGAATATAGAGACAGGTAAGATATTGTCCTTGTCCTCAAAGCATTCGTAGCCTTGATATTAGTTGATGATGACGATAATCGTAGCTAACATTTATAGGGCACTTACAATTTGCTCTATAACTGTTTAAGTGTTTTATGTATATTAACTCAATCCTCGCAAGGGCTTTAATGCAGGTACTATTATTATTTCATTTTCCAATTGAAGACCATAAGGCACAAAAATTCAGGTAACTTGCCTAAGGTGGGATGGCAGGGCTGGAATTTGAATGTAGGCTCTCTGGTTGCACTGTGCCAGACAGACCCTGAGTTACTTATGTTTTGGTCAGAGTTTAACTTATTAAAATTATGGCTTTAAAAGCCTATTTTTCTTTAAACCTTAAAACACAACTTAAAATATAAATCCACTAAGTTTTAGTTATTTGTGGTTAATATTAAAAACACATTTTGTTTATTAATGCTCAAATGCTTTAAACTTTGACATGAAATTCCCACATTAATGCCATTTATAAACTTGATTAGAGTTCTTTAAACATTTAAAACCATACTTATAAATTTAATATATCTGATTTCCTCAAGTGCTTCAAACTTCTAATAAATAAACTTTTAAAATAAGACTTTAAATACGTCAGATAGTCTCTTAAGAATTTTAAACATTTTTTAAAAAGTATATACAAATGAGCATGTGGTTATAAAAATTACTATACCTATATAAACATGACATATAAAAATATCCCTACTATTTCTTCATATAGCGGCTAGAAATTTATTTCCCCAATGAAAATGGGCAGAATTACCATCTCAAACTTACTATAGTTTATGGGTTGGAGCTATAGGACTGGGTCAACAACTGCCAAGTCTTGTTTCATTGGTCTAAACAAACACCTCTATAGTGATGGGACTGTTCACACCTGTGCCTCTTTTTGTATGTTGTACTTACCTAATTTTTGACTGTAGTCTCTTAACTACTTTAGACATGACAGGAGTCTACAGACTCTACCCAGATTGCATATTAACTGTCTGATTTACATTGAAAGAACTTTGTCCAGTAATCATACAAATTAATATGGGTCGATATATAACATTTTAAATAATATCAGAAATTCATGCGCACCACAATCCTATACCCAGGACCAGTTCTAGCACAAGCAGTACTTTCATGTGAATTAAGAGAAAGCTGCCCCTTTAGGTAGATGAATTACAAAAAGGCCCCAGGTCAAGACTCAAGGTTCAGCTAGCTAAGTCTGGCTGGATTTTAACTTCCACTTGCCCTCTTCACCACAGGTACCCTATAGCTCATAAGATTTCTCCCCTTTTGAATACCATTAAGAGTCATGAATTTTCACAGAATTAATGGCCAAAATGCCATTTGACCCTCCAGACTGGTCCTTTCTAGACTTTCTGGCAAAAACAAGGTGTTCCAGTCCCATCTTGATTCTTTTCCTAGACTAGAAGCAGCTATTCTACATGCAGCTAATAATTTTTGTGGCAGAATAGTATTAGAGTCTATTAAACATATTAGAGATTCAGTTAGTTACACGACACATTGTATGTTGGATTACTGATAGTGCTTTTAGGTGACAAAACTCTACAAGGTCTATTTTTAAGGGGTCATGGTACTTCCAGTTTAACTCTAACTTTATTAAATTCTTAAAGTATTCTAACTGAAAAGATTTTCCATTTATTTCTGTTACATTTTCCTTCGGTTTATATACAAGATTTACTTACCAACTTTGATATATGCTGCCATGCCAAACTGTGATCACATTAGCATTGTCCAAACTTAGTGATGTAGTTGGATGTGTACCTGATTAGGTTCTAATCCCTTAGCGAGGCTTCTTGGTCATCCTGTAGTCATGTGTTCAGTAGGGAAGACATTCGGTCAGCCCCTAGTTGCTGCATCACCTTTTCCTTGCCTGTAGTCTCCTGCTTTCACTCTGGGTGCCTCTCCAGGTCCATGCTTCTTTGTGCCCACTTCCCTGTGTCTGCTTCTTCCTTTTTTTTTTTTTGTTTTTTTCCATCCAAAAACCCAATTTCACTGGAACATGGTACTTTTTCTTTTTCTTTTTTTTTTTTTAGTACTTTTAGTACTTTGTCAAATAGTTTTCTGTTGTTGTTTTTTTTTTAAAGTTGGTAGGGAAATAAAAGCAGGCAAATCAAACACTTTTCTCTCCTTTAGGTTTTCTTTAAACTTGGTATGAAGTTGCCTTGATGGAATGAGTATTCATGGGGCTCAACTATATAATGTTTCATTCCTTAAACTGAGTGGTAGGTACACGGATGTTTTAGTTCTCTGCTGTTCCTTGTATCTGAAGTATTTTGTAAACAGATATTTTATTGTTCTTGTCTAATGACTCTTGATTTTGGAGGGGTGGGAAAAGGTGGATCATTAGCTTTTATAGACAAATGGCATAAAGATGTATGACTGAGGTTGTTTAGTCAATATTATTCTAAAAAGACCTATTAACTGCCTCCTATGTTCTAGAGAATGTTTAGGCATGGTGGAAACAGTGTCACTAAGATAATGTCCCTACCTTCATGCGTTCTGGAAGTGGGGAGCAGACTGAGTACATAAATATGAAATATAATATCAGATACTGATAAATGTTACATATAGCACAGAAAGAAGGCATTATTGACTGGGGCAGGAAGGGGCTATTTTAGGTAGGATGGTCAGGGAGCACTCATGAGTATATGACATTTGAGCAGAGACCTGATTGAAATGGGGGTGTAAGTAACATGAAAATCTAGGGAAGAGCAATCCACAAATGGGAACAGAGAGAGTGAAAGACCCCTAGACAGGAGTATGTTTGGCATATTAAAAGAACAGCAAGATGTGTGTAGAGAAGAGTAAGCCAGGCCAGGAATGATGAGAGATGATGTCACAAAGATTGGCAGGGATCAGTAAGGACTTGCAGATCATGGTAAGGGGTTTGTTTTCACTCTAGGTATGTTGAGGAGTTTTCAGAAGGGTTTGATCAGGGAAATGACAGAATTTTAGTGTTCTTTTTAAAAAATCACTTTAGCTATTTGCAAAGAATTTATTGTGGAGAGAAGAGCAAGACAGAAAGACCAGTTAGTAAGCTGTTGTTGCAATTCAGGTGAGAAATAATGGTGGCTTGGACCAAGAGGGTAAAATTGGAGTTGATGAGAAAAGTTCAAATTTTGGATTTTTTTGAGGATTAGAAGTAAGAAAGAGAAAAGTGAAGATGAGGCCTAGTTTTTTGGCTTGAGCAGCTGAATGAGTGTTGATTCATCCTTCCCTCCACTAAAGGACGAACAGATTTAGAGAGAGAAATGAAGTTTGATATACTTAATAGATAGTCTAGTGGGGGATGTTAAGCAAGCAATTGGATATATAAATCTGGAATTCAGGGTCGTGATCTGGATGGAGATATAAATAAGGGTCATCAGCATATGGATGATTCTTAAGACTTTGAGACTAAATGAGATCTTGATTCAAATGAGTACATGTAAATAGAGAAGAGAAGAGATCCAACAATGAAGATCAAGAGTACTGACTTTTAGAGGCCAGGGGAATGAATGGAACCAGCAAAAGAGATGAGATGGAAGGGCCATTAACGAATGGAGGAAAACCAGAAAGTGTTGTGGAAGCAAATTAAAGAGATTGTTTAAGATGAGGGCTAGGAATTGATCATTGGCTTTAGCCTATGAGAGGTCTTTGGAGAGCTTTACAAGAGTGATTTCATTGGACAAGACTAATTGGGAGCATGTTGGAGAAGATGGAAGATGAGGAAATAGAGACAGTGACTAGAGACAATTCTTCCAAGGGTTTTGCTATACGGAGAAGCAGCAAAAGGGAGCGATAGCAGGAAGGAGAGAGGGGATCTGGAGCCGTCTTTTGGTTGTAAAGATGGGAAATAGTTTGGGCTCTTAATGTGATGATAGGATTCATCCATTAGAGGAGAGCCATGATGGGGTGGGGAGGCAGTCTTACCACATAAAACTCTGGGCCTGCTCTGAATTCTGTGGAGGTGGAGCTTGTAGTCAGGGAAGGGCATTTTTACCAGGAGCAATCATCGAACGATATGCAGAAGAGCCAAACTTTGGAACAACTGAAATTTCTAACCTAGAGGAATTAAATGCATTGTTTTATAGCCATAATTGTTAGATATCCATAGATGGAAATGTTATTTAGCCAGTAAAAAAATCATAAGATTCTTTATTATTATGGAAAGATTTTTCAAGATTTAAGTGCAAAAGAAGGATTGTGTGTGTGTGTGTGTGAAAAAATATGTATTACACACACTTTGGTAGAGAAAAATGTCCAAAAGGAAGGATTATGGGTGACTTAATTTCTTCGTTAAGAGTTTTTTTCCCGAATTACTTCATTTTTTCTTTACAATAAGCATATGTTTTTTACATCTTTTTGAAAAAGTCATTCAGAATATGTCAGTGAGCTCATCAATATTAACCATAAAATATTTCTATATTTTGATTTCGTTAGCCATTTTATTTCAGATTTTTGTTTATTTCTTGCTGTCCTCTTTTTCTATTGCCTGTTGGATAGACCAAATATTCCCCTAGTTTGAGAGTTGTAATACTATTTTTATTCTTTTGATAGTTGTCCCTAACCCTTAATTGATAATATTCACATTTATATTTGTTTTTTTAAACCTTTAAATGTATATATCCCCACATTGCACTTCAAAAAAAGATGACTATTTTAGATGCTCTCACCTTCCTTCCTACCTGTCCCCCCAAAAAGAGTGCTTTGATTTTTTTTAAAGAATTTTAGTTCTGGAATTGCTGTGGATTTACTTTTTTTGTTTTGTACCTTGTTTAGACGAGAGTAAACTTATTTGTTCTTGCCATTTTTATAGTGTATTCCAGAATATGTATTTCCTCTCTCTAGAATGCTTCTAGGAAGTCCTTTGTTAGATAAGATTTCTTAGGCCTGGATGCCTGAAATATATTTATTTTACTCTTGTGTTTAAGTAGTAATTTAAGTTGGTATACATTTTAAGTTTGAAGTTTTTCCTTCATACTTTTATAAATACCACTCCATTGGTTTCTTAGAACCAAAGTTGCTTTGAGAATTCTAGAGTCAGTCTGATTCTTGTTTTTCCTTTATAAATTATTTACTTTTTCTATAAACTTTTTTCTTTTTGTTATTCTTTTGTTTCATTATACTATGCCTACTTGTCAATCCACCCCCTTTGCTATTCCTTTTTATGAGTCCTTTCAATCTGAGGTCTTACATATGGGAAACTTCAGTTATTATTTCTTCAAATGTTTCCCCCCCCTATTATTTCCCCCTCACTTTCCTCTTGGCCTCCTATTACATAGTTATATTGACTTCTACTTCGGTTCTCTATCTCTTATGGTTTCGTCATATTTTCCATCTTTTTATCCCTTCCTAATGTCTTCTAGGAGAGTTCTCAACCTGATCTTCGGCTACTCAGTACAGCTATTGGGTTATTTCAGCTCCTACAATTCTCATACTGCTAACTCTAGTTGGTTCTTATTTTAAAACTTCTTGTTCTTGCTTCATGTTTCCAGTTACGGTGTCTTATCTCTTTGAAGATATTTACTACTTTATTCTTTTCATACTGATCCATTAACTTGAATTTGGCTAATATAGATGGTTGGATTTTATTTTTATTTTTTTTTTCTATAGCAATTGTGCCCTTAAGGTAAGTTCATCTTTCTCTATTCTTTCTCTAGTTCATTTTCTGTGGTGTATTAGTCATCTCATCTGATGGCTTCCTGGACTCCTGAGCAAAACATAGGCACTAGCTTGTGCCCCTGAGAGTTTTCTCTGGCAGTTGTCATCACCTTACTTTGAATGTGAGGGTGGGTAGAGGAAGGTACATTTAGTGCTTTGCAGTGGCTTGTACCTATATTTAACTGCTCCCTAGCCCAGCCCACTTGAATATACCACCCTAGTACTGCTGTTAATGCCCACTGTGTGAGAGAGTGCTATGATCAGTGCGGGGAAAGAAAGCATGAGCAATATGGAGAAAGAAAAAGACATACCTAAAGAAACCTTTCCCCTATGCAGCCTTCTCCATGGTACCTGCTCTGGCCCGCATGGGCCTCTTCTTCCAGCTGAACCCTGACTGCCATCTGTTCCCTGAGGTTTTACTCACAGCTTTAATGTTAGTGTGACAGTTTTATTAACCCATCTCTGGAATCTCCAAGATTGAGCTGGGAGCCCACTCTGGTTTGCCATCTTGTCAGAACCATGTATAACATTTTTTTAAAATCGGTAACAGAGGTTGAAAAAATAAGGATGAAAGTATATAAACCTTCCCTGTCTTTTTTAAATGATGACTATTTCTATAGCAAGAAACAGATATTATAGATATGATATATTTCACTTTTAGCATTTTCATTTGAATACTTATTTTCAAGCATTGGATTTTTAAAAACCAATCATCAGATATTTAATGAGTATTTTCCATGTGTTTTAAGCTTTGGGAATATAATAGGAAGCAAGGCAGATGAACATTCCTGCCTTTGTGGGCTTTCTTTCTAGTGGGATGGAAAATAAATACAAAAGATAAAAATATAAAATATATACTATTTCTTAGTGAGTTGTATTTAACCCGGGTTGTGGTTTAGCCATTCAAATAAGATGAGGTGAGAGGGGCCAGGGACTCAAGGATCCACTTTAAATGTTTGACAGTGGAATGAATTAGGGCTAGACTGGAAGGGGAAAGGGAATGTAAGTAAGGGTAGAAACAATGGGTTGAAAGTGAGCCAGGGGATTGTTGGAACTGGGGTACTAACAAGAGTGAGCTAAAAAGATAGGAGGTGGTGGTTGGAGAAATGTTTAGAATTGAGATCATGGGAGAGGTTGCAGTTATTGTGAATGACAGGGTCAAGGTAGTGGCCATGGAAGAAGGTGACTAAGTTAGTATGGAAAATAAGAATGTTAGAAGAGAGACTTCTCTTTTGTGCCCCTGATGAGGTAATAAGGAACAGGTTTACCCTCCTTCCTTAAACAAGTAGAAAGCTGTACAAAGTACAGTAAATCCTCATTCAACATCATTGATAGGTTCTGTGATTTTAAGCAATGTGACATATAATGAAACCAGTTTTACCACAGGCTAATTGATGTAAACAAGAGTTAAGTTCCTTGTGGCATCTCATCAGCATTATAACAAAACATTAAACCAAACAATGTTATGCGAGCACTTGCTGTATATTGAAACAAGTTTTCAGACAATGGACAATGGGCAATGCAGGAAAATGATCCTTGAGAGAAGTTGAGCCCTATGATTTCCCCAGCTTACTACTCACTGGAGGCCGTAGTATAAGGACGGGCAACGTAAACAGCCTAGAATTCAGAGAATATTGGAGAAAAGAGAGTGCCAGAAATCTGGATTTCTATGATTATTTTCTCATGATATCATTTAAATAACTCTTCTCTTGCATTTCCTATATGCTGGAAGTTATATCCAAACTCTTGATTAAACACTTTTGGAAGAATACTTCATGGAGAATGACATTACTTCCGAGTACATTATATCAGGTGGCACATAAAGTCTGGTTGTCCACTATTAATGATGCTAATTTGATCACATTTAAGGTGGTGACTGCCAGTTGTCTTTATTGTAAAGATGTTTCTCCTTTACACACGTAATCTGTGGAGCTGTACTTTGGCACTGCATGAATATCCTTTTCTCCATCAACCTTTTGCCTAATGGGTTTGGCAGCCATTACTGTTCTTTCCCTGAATCAATTTATTGCAATAGGCATTGGAAAATGGTATTGGAAAGCAGTATTGGCATTCTTCTTATGCAGGACCAAGTCATTTTCTTTGAATGTAGGTTCATTGGTTGGTGTTTTCTGTAATAGTTTGTGAACCACACCCATGATACAGCTTCTCTAAATTTTCTAAATCTTCTCTAAATTTGAGTTTTCATTTTAAGTGGAATAAACAATACAAAGCATTTCAAAGCAATACTAGTATATACTTTTTCTAGATTTTTCCTCACTTTTCATAATTCGCTTGCCCACTGCTAATTCTGTATCAGTTTGTTTGTTTGTTTGTTTTTTAGCAACTTGCTTTTACTGATTCTTTTCTGAGGATTCATTGGTTTTCATAGAAACAACTCTCTCTTTATTCTCATCAGTTTTTGTAGTATTTAAGTTATGTAATGTCAGCATCAAGTAGAGATGTCATAAAGAGGTTTAGGAACAAAAAGAACCAATCTTAGTAAACATTCTACTTGATCCATGGGAGTATGCAGAGTACTAGATAGTAGCCTACTAACCTAAAGCATTTAATGTGCTGAGGAAGTGCCTCACTCATTGTGTTCTATGGGGTAAGTGGAGTGTGTCAGTGAATCAGCACATTGTTACATGGAGCTCACTTAGGAGAGAGTACCAAATAAGATTCCTAGTTCCTTGGCAGTAAAGACTAGTCTTATTTGTGTTTTTGTTTTAATCCCTAGTGTTTAAGTATAGTGCTTAGCATATAGTGAGTGCTCAGTAAAAATATTTGTTGAATGAATCCATCACCAACACCAGAGGTGACCATACTGACCTCAAGTGAGTTCTGATCTTAAACATAGTAACCTTCACAATGTCTTTGCAAATTTTAGGGTTGATATGATCATTGCATATAATTTATTCTTTCATTGGTTTTTCCTCTTCTCATTCCCCAGTCTTTGAGTCTTTCTTTGCTCTGTGCCAACTTCCTTCAATTTATTGCATATTGCAAACTACCTGTGTTTATTATCATTCCAGTTTCCTGACAAAGATGCAAAAAATGTTTAACAGTTTTGCTGCAGTGGCGCTTTGCACAGAGATGAGATTCCTAGGAAAATACAAAGTAGTTCCTTAGTTCTCTATTCTAGAGCTTAATCAATCCCAGGAACTGAAGTCTTCTGTTTCTTCACAGAGGAAATATGACAAAGGCAGTGGCTGTACAAGCTTCCTTCATGGGCCGCCCTCGCCACTGCCACATCCAGTAAGCGGGAGCAACTACTTCTGGAGGTGAGAGGGGAGGGAGGACAATCTCCATAACCCATTTGATCCACTTAGCTGCAAAATTTTGGTTTTGAGAAAGAGTAATTTATGGAGTTGCTATACTAAAGAACTTGAAAACAAAATAAGCCTACATGGAAAAGAATACTCAGGTGATAAAAATTATGCTCTTTGATAGAAGCCTATACTTTAAAAGAAGCTACCTATAGCTGAATAATCCCAATGATCCCAAGATCCCGTTTCTGTAGATATTAAAAGGTATCATACATATACATATGAATGATTTTTAACTTCCAGAACCAGGAGAAAGTTCATCAGTAATAGAATCATTATCCTTTATTGGTTACTTACTGTTTGCCAGGCACTGTGTTAAGTTCTGTATTTTTTCATTCAATTTTCATAGTGAATTTAGGATTTCACAGATGATTAAAGTAAGAGGCCAGGAGAAGGTAAATGACTTGTCCTCAGTCCCACAGCTACTATGTAGCAAAACCAAAAGATCCAAACCCAGACCTAATTTTAGTGTAAGACCTTAAGCGTTGACAGTAGTATTCTCAAGGGCTCCATCACGTATATTTAAACTCTAAAAACTGACTTTTGTTGAAGGATTAGTGACCAGGTATGACCTAGATCTTCTGAATGTTACATCAGGAACCAGGACAATGTTTTCTTATCAGGCAGTTGTGGTACCTTCTCCCAGAAACTTAAGACATGCTGTCGTTTTGTGGGATCTGCCCCTCAGTAAAAAGGATGATCTGTTTCTGAAGCTCTTTACATAATAAGCAAATGGATGTTGAGTTCTTTTGAACATTCATTCATTCAGTAACCTAAATTTGTATGTTTTTTACTTAATAAGCCATCATATTTGAATACTGAGCCTCAGTTTTCAGACTGAATTCATGTTGTATACTTAAGACAATGAAAATTCTTTGAAGATATTCTCAAGCTCAACAGGAAGGAGCACAGGGTTTGATTTCTACTTGTTTTTCAAACTGGCTTCATCTGAGACAGACTCTATTGTAACTTTTCTAGAATTTGGTGCCAATAGGAGTTAAAATGATGAAATCAGTACAATTAAATTAGGAAATGAGAGTCTTTTATGTACAAGGCCTTAGCTTAGGTAACAATTGGTTACACTTCTGGGAAACAGTTCCTAAAATTACAGTCAACGGGCAGTCACTGATTGGCCTCGTTTATTACATTGTGTCCCAGGAAAAAAAACAGTCTCTTATGACAAGAGCTTGCAAAGATAATATCGTTTTTTCCCAATCTTCGTCCTCTTTCATATTTTCTTATTATTAATTTGAGGTCTCAGCATTTATTGAGAGAATTATATACCAGGCACTGTGCCAGCTTCTGAGGCTTTAGATAGGAAAGAGAGCTCTTGTCTTCAAGAATCTCACACTGTAGTAGAGGAGAGAAAACATTATAATACAGGATAATAAATGCTTCGATGGAGCTAATGAAGGCTTTGTGGAAACACCCAGACAGGACAACCAAACCCAACCGGCATGGGTGAGGTTAGGATACTTTCCAGGGTGAGAGGATATTTGAATCGCATCGTTGAGGAAGAATAAGAGTAAAGGAGCCAAGGGCAGGAAGGTGTTCTTGGCAAAGGGAACCATGAAATAGCATATTTAGATTGGGGAATGGCAAAAAGTGTGCTATGGCACGGAATGAGCAAAGATGTGAAAGATGAAGCTAGAGGATTTAGGGCTCGTGTCACGACGAGCATCGTAGGCTATACTGAAGCATCCGAACTATCCTAAATGCAATGGAAGGTCATTAAAGAATTTTAAGCAGGGAAATAACATGTTCAGATTTGCTTTTCAGAAAGATTATTATGACATCAGTGAGATGGCTTTGAAGAGATTACATTCAAGTTAGAAAAATAGAAAGTGTTTCAGTTCAGAAGAGAAATGAGGACTTGTAACTAAGGTGAGCTGGTCATGGGGATGGAGAATATGGGAAAGATTCAATAGATATTAAGGAGATAGTCTTAAATTTAGAACTTAACACAGTGTTTGGTAACTAATTTGTCATAGCAGGGTGCACCTAGAAAAGGAGGAATCTAAGATGACTCCCATCTTAGTTCACATTTGATTTATAGTGGTGCCATTAGTCAGCGAGAGGAATGGAAGTGGAGGATGAGGTTTGGTAAAGAAGATGATAGATTTAGTTTTGGATATGTGGAGCTTGAGATGCTTGTAGGACAAGTGAAGAGGACCAAGTGGGCAACTGGGATATTTTTAAATCTGAAGTTTAGGAAAGATTGTACTGGGGATAGTGCTAGTCTATAGATTTGAGAGTTTTCAGTCTATGTGTTAATGTCTACTTTTATTACAGTTACCTAATTAGTACATAGTGAAAAGATTAAGTTTAAGCTTAAGTGCTTCATATGCGTTGGGCTTTGGGAAGGGCCTTAGCAAATGTGTATACGTGGTTATGTTTTTGTAAAATTAGTGAAATCCAGATATTTTAACTACAGTTGGTCCAGATTGCTCTCTTGCTACCTTGGTTTACCCTCTCTCACTCTTCTTGTGTCTGATGATATTGGAGTGGCCCCAGGCATTTTGAGGATTCCATCTGTGGGAAAGTTGGGCTGGGGAAATATTTAGTTTGGGTTTGCAGTCACTTCAACGTGTTGCTAGCCACCCCAGTGTGGGAATGACATTGAGAAATACCCCTGCCCAGTGTGCCAACTCACATGGTATCGTGACATACAAAGGTGCAAGGCCAGCATTGTTTTGAGATACAGGAGTGTCCTAACATATATGGCACTGGAATCATGGAAATAGAAGAGAATGAATTTTGGAAGCTAGACTGGTTGGTAGAAAAACTTTGCAGTCATCTGATTCTATCTTAGCCTGAATGGCAGCCTCATACAAAGGCTTGGTGCAGGGAAGTTTACTTGGAATGGGACTCCAGAGAGCAGGCGTTCAGGATGAAGGAAGTGAAATGGGAAGGAAGGAAAGAAAATTCTGGGTTGTCAAAGTGCCTTGTACACAACTATAGGCAGCGGGTGTTCTACCTACCTCAGGCCTTTTGAGGAGCCTTATGAAATGCTCTCAGAACTATCTGCTCGTGCAAAAGTGGGAAGCATCCCTCCCTGGGCATGGATTCCTCTCCATTTCTGGATTACATATGCATAACTACAGAGTGGGTTTCAGGAGAAGTCTCAAGGCAGAAGTGAAAAGCACATTGAACTGAACCCGTGAGCTGGAAGCCTGCTTGCAGTGATTGCACAGGCAGGAACCCAGTCCAAGCCTGTGTGGAACTGGTCTCTGTGGCAGTGGAACGAGCAAGCCCCGGGGCCTAGAGGATTTTGAGGTTCTACTTAGAGGCATCTAATGTTGGCGGAAATTTTATTCTCCTTTATTCCTAGTCAAATTAAACATTTTCCCTTGTTAGGATTATTTACAGTAATACAGTAAACAGTTATAAATCTATATTCTTTTTTGATGAGAATCACACAAAGTAGACTATATCAGAATTACTCAAACTTGTAACAGTATTTTAAATTTTAGTCAGCATGCTACGGTTAGCTGTTTTTTTTCCCAGAATTTTTCTATATACATACAATTTATACAAGTGGGATTGTACTATATTTAATACTCCAGTTTTTTCCTTAAAGTATTTTGGGTAACTTTTCATAAAAATGTATATAGATCTTTGATTTTTTTTTTTAAAGCTGCATATCCATTGTACAGATATATTAGACTTTACCAGGCTTCTGTTGATGGGCCTTTAGGTAGTGATTTTTTTTTCTCATAGAAATAGAAAAACTTCTTTCTTTTATTTCCTACATATTATATAATTTTCTACACGTTTCTAAGAGATATTGGGAGTGGGGGGAAAGGGTAGACGATGAGTGGATGAGAAGAAATTGTGATGGAATTTATAATGCAAAATGGTTTGTTTTTAAAGTTATCCGATTACATCTTTTCTCCTCTTTAATGACAGTGAAGTGCTTAAGGTTTCTGGGGATAGGAAACAAAAGTAAAATGCTAGGACTTTTATCTTAGGACGGTGAGGAATACCTTAAAATATTTACGTCCTCTTAATTTTTTTCAAGTTTGTTTGCAGAAAATTTATAGATGGGGTAAATACATTGGTTAAGAATTTGAACTATATTATATGACTTTTAATTTTTCCTTCAGCTCCAGGACTCTGACTTTGGATAATTTCGATAGTCCTTTTCCCTCATCTCACATGATTATTGACTGTATAATAATATATTAGCAGTTCCACCTCCTCATTCCAACTTGAGGTCATCAGGATGGACTTTGTGAAAAGAGGACAGTTGCATGAGAAAAGGGGGTAGATAAGTCTTTCTTATAACAAAACCAGCCCTTAGTTGCCCCCTAGGCAGGTTTAAAAAGAACCGATGACCTCACCCCTCTCCTTAAAATGTGTGCTTCAAAAGCACATGTGCAGTGTAGTTTGATCACATTGTCTAGACTTAAGTAATTTTTGTTCACTGTGAATATCACAAAAGGAGCATGTTTTTATGTCTGACTTTGTGTAATTACCAGTTTTGTCTACTTGCAATTGTAGAAATCATCCAAGAAAATAGTTTAGTTGAAATCAAGAGCTTTGAACAGAAAACGAAGTTCCGAATGATAATTGGTCCAAAAACTAAGACACGAGGAAGGAACAGAAGAGCAAATCATAAAATTAAAACACCGATATTTGGCCTTAGCAGCAGAAGTGTGTTTCTCTATGAAAAAATCTATTATTGGATATGCTGGACTGTTGCTAATCTGTTGAACTATTACTTCACTAGGATAGTCAGTCCTCCATCCTTATGAAGTCTGCAAGTCTAAAGGAATGACAGAAATAGACTCATTGGTTCCAAAATAAACCCCACATTTCTATAGAAGAACTACCTGTCTCTTGGGAAAGATGGTTCCCATCATCTCAGCCTGAAAGCCATCTTTTGTCTTAGCCATGTTTTCCATTGCTGATCATTTACTTAGGAAAACATTCCAGTGAGTGTACAGTGAGTGTTACAGACCACCAAAAAAGATGAAGTGGAGATGCCCAACATGCCTCACTATTTATAAGAAAATATTTCCCCAAAAGATGGGAAAATCCAAGTCTTTAAATACTCTGGGAGAGAGGAATAATGGAAAAAACTCTTCAGTTTCTGTTCTGTTGGTTCATGAGATTTTCTCACAAATCGTTTGGATGGGCCATTAAGCAAGTCACATAATGACTGGAATCTTCTATGAATTGCCTCACTTGGGTTTCTGAGTAAGGTATCTGACAGCAAGACTGAAGAATGAGCAAAGACAGAGCAAGCTAGTGGTGGTGTGGGAATGTGAGGCCATCTGCTGTTTGTGACCTGGACTTCGAGCATCAGATCTGGGTGGGGGGACCAACGGGCTGTCTTTAATAGGATAGGCCACTTGGATGGATTGAAGTAAATGATTCAGCCTCTTAAATTCAACCACAGTTTAGTCTAGGTTAATTTTTTGTTGTTGTTCCAAACAGTTACTTTACTTGGCTATTTCTATGAGGAAGTTCATTGAGTGGATCTCTCTGGCACAGCATAGATGTATTAGTTTGTCTTCATAGATAGTCATTCATTGTCTTGGGTTTGGTAAGTGAAAATGTAGTCTAATCCTAATTTTCTTTTGATATCTGCTTTCTAAATCCCTTTGTGTTGTGGGTCCTGAGTCTGTCAGTCATGGTTCAAAAGCAGAACCAGTAGAAGACAGACAGATAGACACACACAAACGCAACATTCATTAAGGGATTTATTATAAGGAAAAGGCTTATGTACGTAATTGTAATGAAGTCTAAAGTCAGTAGGGCAGGCCATCAGGAGGGGAAGATCATACACAGGCTGGAACCCCACAGGCACAGTCTGCAATTGTCAGGTAGAACTCCTCTTTCTCAGAAAGCCTTCACCCTGCTTTTAAGGACTTGCAGCTGATTAGGTCTGTCCCACCCAGGCTATGACCCTTACTTAAAGTTAACTCATTAGGGGCTTTAATTGCTCCTGCAAAATCCCT
This sequence comes from Eidolon dupreanum, assembly GCA_028627145.1. NCBI lineage: Eukaryota > Metazoa > Chordata > Mammalia > Chiroptera > Pteropodidae > Eidolon > Eidolon dupreanum. Next base: position 15,768,243 of record CM053506.1, on the reverse strand, counting down.
TCACAGCAGCACCTAGATTAGTTTAATTACAGGAAACTCTTACCTATCCAAGTTGACGCATCAAAAATCCATCACAGTGTGAGAAGCCAAAGGATCTGCCTGGAAAAGGGTAAAACCGCCACAAAAGTGCCTCTGTAGACATTTATTAAATCAAGGCTGGGGTCTCTGCTGCTCTTCCAGAGCAGTCCTGTCTGTGCGTTCACAGTTATGTAACAACCTGCTGTGTGTCCCAACCAGGGAAGCCTGGTTAGCTCGTCTTGTCAGGCTTGGGCCCCATTCTTGAGTTTTCAAACTTGCATGTAAAACGGGTTTTTGTTGACTGAAGAATGTTTTCCTATTGCCATTTTGTGAGCTTTTTAATATTTTTATTTGTTTAAACTTAAAAGTTAAAGCTAGGAGCCACTGCCAGTAGAAAACTAAGCACTTATTTCACCAGAGAAGCTATTAAAATGATCTGTTTTGGGGGCGGGAGGGGAAGTATGTGTGGCTGTGAAAGAGTAACCTGAGAGGTCCTTGGGGTAACTGGAGAGGTTCTTGGTACGGTGATGGTATACATGTCGATATCCTGGTTGTGATGTTGTGCTATAGGTGTGTAAGATGTTACTATTTGGAAACTGGGTACAAGTACATGGGATCTTGGGTAAAAATATACTAGATATTTTCTGTTATTTCTTATAACTGCATGTGAATTATCTCAAAATAAGAATTCTAATTTAAAAATTATCCATTTTGTAAAGCAGAGAATCTTTTTATAAGGCAAACAATTATTTTCTAATTCATCTTTTTAAAAAATTATGATTTCTTAAGGAGGTGGACATCTGTATATATATATTAGTGCTATGCTGGGCATAAGTACATATTCAATGTATATTTGATGACTGGAAGAAAGTATGCCTGGGAAAATTATAGGTAACAGTTGCGTATAGTTTTTAATATAAAAATGTTTTGTGAAAATCAAGATTAAATTCTTAGATGAAATGTTGGGCATATTGTACATGACAGTCTTTACTCTCTGATGATGGCAGCTGAGAGAAGATATGGTTAAAATACTGCCAGACGATATATAAAATATAAGTCCAGAGGGAACACCTAAAAATGTGCAGAAAGTAGTTTTAGAACAAATGAAATATCATTTTAGCCCAGAAAATTATATAAGTAATAAAAATATGTTCATAGGATTTGGGTAGATTCGTGGATTCACTCATCCACTAAATATTTGCCTGCCTGTAATGTGCCAAGCAGGTATCTGTACCATTAATATTTTAGGAACTTTCCTAACATGTAAATAAATGTTGATGTCTTTGAAGGCAGCCATACCTTCCCCAAATCTCCACTGATGAATCCGAGAACCCCACAGATGGATTTTGTCAGTGTATAATATTTCTGATCATATTTCATGAGAGATTTTTATGGAGAAGTGAAATTCAACCCGTCAACAAGAATTAAGTAATGATATGTAAAAGATATCTACAAACATAATTCTCTTTTAAACATTAATAATCTTAAAAGATGTGACTTGGAATTTTTTTCTCTCTCTTTTTTTTTTAGGTATTTCTATTTTAGAGACACAGAATAAAAAACCTCCGTTAAGAATGAGAAGGTGGGACCAAACTCAGTTTAAATGTTAAGAACAGGGATTCATAGCAGATAGAAGCAAGCCTGGGGCAGTAGAGAAGTTGCCCATAGGCACAGCTTAGGGCAGGATGCTGGTACACCTGGCCTGTGTGCTCATACTTCTGGGGGCTTCTTGCACTGTGTCCAGAACTCTTGAGTCTCCTTAAGGAGAGGCATCAGTTTTGCTTCTCATTAAAAAAAAAAAAGAAATCATTTAGAGGCTGAGCATCTCAGTGAGCAGCTGCCTCCTTACTTTAGGAATGTGAGTGGCCAATGAACCGCAGGCTTTTTCCTGAAAGCTATTGTAATCTAAGAAATTTAGGGTTCTATCCCCAAAATGATCCTGTTAAGAAATATTATCTGTATCAAATAAATCCCTACCCTCACCAAAACATAATTATTTAGAAACCACAATACCATATTTCACCCCAATAAACCTCCTGGCAGATGTACCCTAACTGGGGTTGAGGTAAGTTGATGGCTGAGATGACCCCGACATGCCTGGAGCAGTGGAGCTGTCTTGCTAGGGGATTTTGGGCCGCCACTTACTGTCGGCCATTGCAATTTTTAGAAGTAGTAAACCTTTTAGTAAAAGAGGGCTTTTGTCTCCCAGAATAGCAACTGTTATCATCACTTAAAACCAGTGAGTGCTATATACAGCAAGTACTTCTATATATATACTCATGTATTGTTTATATAGGACTATTTTAAGATCTGTGTCACATTTTTCTGGTGTATTTTATGGTGGGAAAATTCAATTGGAAAAAATGTACTTAGCTCTAGTGGGGATGGTAAGGTAAAATAAGTACTTAAAAAAACTCATGAAGTTTGTTGTTTTCATTTTGGCTTTAAACAGTCCAGAAATAGTAAGGTGATAGTTCCCTAAATTACATTGTATTGCTTCTCCTTAAGCAAATGTAACAATTGTACTCAGGTTATAATACTAGATCTATCGCTATATTAGTCAGTAGAAGATCTGCAAGGCCTATATAAGAACTCACCCATATATTCATTACAAAAATCCGTGGGGATTTTATGTGTTTGTGTAATGGGGCTTATAATTCAGGGTTTATTTTTTTATTTTGGAGTTGTTGAATTGAGAAGGAAATGGGTAGGGAAAGATCTATCTTCTATTAAGAGTAATGTTGGGTATAGAGACCTAGGCACTCCCAGAGCCCAGGTGTAACTGTTGAGGACAGTTCCAATGGGTTGAGTCAGGGCAGTGAGTGGAGGGGCTGGCATACTGTGATTCTTGACCCTTTTCCTGAGAAGAGGCTCCTTCCTGCATGTCCTGTGGGGATGAGCAAAACCATGGAGGTTACAATTAGAGAAAATCAAGTTGTTTGATTGGCTGGACAATAAAACCATGGAGACTGAAGGATGGAAGGTTGGTGTGGTTGGGCAACAGATTGTGATGGCCTTTGATCCCTACTTTAAGTTTTCTCCTTATTCAGTTGTTGCTGGGAAATGAGCACTTTGAACGATTGGGTATGGTGTGGTTTAGTAAGTCTTACCTTTGTGTATGTAGGGCAATGGGAAAGACACTGGAGTGTTAGGTATTGTGCTAGATTTGGTGGGGGTTGGGGAATGAAGAGTAATACAAAGATGAATAAAACAGAGGCTCCTGTCATCAAGGAGTTTATGATCTAATCGAGGAGAGCATTAACCTTGTGGTAAATTGAGGTACACGTGTTCACGTAACAAGTTGTGGGGTGAGAAGCATAAGAACCAAATGATTGCTTTTCATTTCAGGGAGTTGAAAGCTATAGCCAAGTCTCATCTCTGTCTAGGATTCTCTTCGAGTTAAATGTCTGTGTTCTTTTTATTTGTTCCGTATGTGATATAGTTCATACATCTTAAAGGATCTTGGTAGTTCTCTCCTCAGTTTGCCTCATAAAATACAGACCAGAAAACAATGCTTCAGATCCAGCTAAATATAATAGGAGAATTGCTTCCCTTGTTCTGAGGTTATATTGCCACTTAATAATTATGAAATATGTTGGCGGACCACTGTGTGATCTTTCTGTCCTTTAGGGCAGGGGTCCCCAATTCCCGGGCTGTGGACTGGTACCATTCCGTGGCCTGTTGGGAACTGGGCCATACAGCAGGAGGAGCGAGCAAAGCTTCATCTGTATTTGCAGCCGCTCCCCAGCGCTAGCATCACCACCTCAGCTCCACCTCAGATCATCAGGCATTAGATTCTCATAGGAGCACCGGGTCCCTGGTGCCAAAAAGGCTGGGGCCCTCTGCTTTAGGGACCTGCTCTCAACAAAGGGAAGGGGTTGGGGAGAGGAGATCCTACCAGAGAGGCCACAGGTGGGCCTCCATTGTCCTCAGAACCCTGAAGTGGCTTAACCTCCTTAGCCACCTCTCTTACCACGCTGTGTTTCCCTGGCTCCCTCCCCAGCCTCCTGGTCATTCACCCCTGTAGGCCATTGCTCGTAGTTCTTCCTGGGTGGTGCTTCCACAGATATACTTGACTCTGTGTGTGTGTGTGTGTGTGTGTGTGTGTGTGTGTGTGTGTACGTGTACGTGTACGTATGTACGTACGTATGTTTTCATTAATTCTTTATTTTAAAAGGGAAGACAGAAGGGTGGGGAGAAATGAGGGAGAGAAGAAACAAAGATGATTTCAGAATTTTAAGCCTGGGTGATTGGAAATCGAATGGTATCATTTCCAGAAGTAGGTACTCAAAGAGGGAGGTGTTTTGGAGAGGACAAGCCAAAACCTGTCCTAATGAGACAGACCTCTTCTCTCTGGTTAAGGCTACCAGGCAGAAGCAGGCCAGTTTGTTAGAAGCAGAAAAGGCTATAGTGGACATCACACTGGACAGGAACTTGAGCATGGCACTTAAATGATAATCCTTAAATTCTTCATCTCCAACCTTACCTTGAGTTGAGCAGTTTGTCTTTCATGACCTTTTGGCTGCTTTAATACTTTTGACTTCTTTCTGCTTCTCAAAATAGTTTTTTGTTTATTTGTTTATTTCATTTTGTTTTGTTTGATTTTTGGTTTTGGCTTGGCTTCCAAAACATTCTTTTCTTTATTCTCTCCTTACCCCACTGGCCATTCCTTCTCATCAGTCTCCTTTTTGGTTGTATCTCCACTTCCTGACCTGTGAAACATTGGCATGCCCAGGGCTAGGTGCCTGGAACCCTTCTCTGTCCACACCCCACTCCCTAGGTGATCTCATTGGCTTTCTGGCAGTTTTCATCTGTAGTCCGCATTTCACTCACTCTCTTGAATTCTGGGTGTAGGTACGTAACTGCCTATTTGACATTTCCACTAGGATGTCTATTCAGCATCTCACACTTAACCTGTCCAAAACTGAACCAATTGCTTCCTTCCAAACGGGTACCTTCCACAGTCCTCCTCAGTCAGTGACAACTCTGTCCTTCCCATTGCTCAGGCCAAAAACCTTAAAGTCGGCCTTGACTCTTCTCATTCTCTTCTGCCCCACATTCAATCAAGCCATCAGCAAAATCTGTCAGTTCTATCTAAATATGTATCCACAATCTCAGTACTTCTCATCACTTCCACTATTACCACCTTGTCCAAGCTACCATCACCTCTCACTTGGGTTACTGGAAAAACAACTGTATTTCTTTCTTCCTTTGCTTTGGCCTTTGCCTACTGTCGTCCTCTTCCCAACCAGCTGCCAAGCCTTTTCCTGCCATAGCAACTGGAGTGATCCTTTTAAAACATAATGCGGATCAGGTCAACTCTTCTGCTTCGAAGAGTTCTTATAAAAGAACCTTCTCATGACTTCCACCTCAGTAAAAGCTAGTCTTTATAATGGTTACATGATCTGCACACGTCCTTGTCCATCCCCCATGCACCCCATCTTTACCCCTTTCCCTCTTGCTCACTCTCTCTCCTTTCCATGCTGGCCTCCTTTCTTTTCCTTACCATTCCCTCTACCTGGAATATTTTACCCAGCCCCTTTTTGGCTTAATTTGGCTCCTTAATGCCCTTCAGCTTTGCTTAAATGTCAACCTAATTAGGATTGCTGATTGTCCTATGTTAAATGTAATCCTGCCTCTTTTTTGTTCTCCATAGCACATTTTATACAGTCTGACAGACTATTTTATTGTCTGTTTCCTTTAGCGTTTGTCTCTTCCACTAGAATGTTCTTTGAGAGCCAGTGCTTTGTTTTGTTCCCCGAGGTATGAGCCTGTTATATAGTAGGTGTTCAGTAAATATTTGAGTGAATAATGAATTTGTGTGTCTAGAATTCGTTGATACTTACTGTCAACAAAAAAAATGTCCAGCCTGTAGAAAAGTTTAAGTTTATTTGAGCCAGAATTTGAGGACATGCCTAGAAGTAAAATCTCAATGACTTAAGAAAATGCTCCAGAGAATGGCCGTTTTGCAGCTTTTTTAATGCATTAGAATCAAAGGAGAAAAATAAGGAGGGTTACTTGAAATCTACTGGTAGTAGATTAAGGAGGCAGAAGAAGGCAAAGTGGGGAGATCTCTGGAATTAGATAAAAAGCAAAATGGAGAAACATTTCTTTTACATTTCTTTTACATCCTACATTGCAGGATCGGTAATAATTAACATTTACAGCACATAGAGATGGTATGCAGGGAACAGAACAATGAGGGGTTCTGTGGTCTCCAGCTCTGAAAAGAAAATTACTCTGACATTTTAAATGTATGTTATCCTAGATGCATAAGAATAATGGAAAGGTTTCACTTTAGGTAAAGACTGACCTTTGCTAAGGAAGCTATAGGCCTGCAATGTGACTATCCTTCATGGCCTGTCCAATTAGGAATTTATAATCAGACCATCTTGTGTGGTTACTTTTGGTCTCCGAGCTTGTCAGGCCTGTCAAATCAACCTGCCCCCCACCACCACCCCTGCCAGCTAACTCCCCCCACCCCATAGCTTGTCAGGTTTAGTGTATGGCTCCTTTTTCATTCACATTACATAGCATTGTATTTTATAGATTATAAATTATTTCACCTGATCAGTTTGTTTACTTTTTGTAAATGACTAAATCTAATTCTATTTAAAGTGTTTGACTTCCTTGACTACTAATATGCAAACTGGTTTCTTTTGGAAATCTTAAGTATGGCCATTAAAACATATCCTTTATCTCATTTTGTTTTAGTTATGGGGGACCTAAATTCTGACTTAGCATTCTCTTTTATCACTAGTTCCATAAAACTACCTCTTAGGAACTCACTATATTCTTACTTATTGAATTATTATCATTTTTGTTAGATAAACTGGCAGTGCTTTAAAACAGTCCCTTTTGGCACCAGAGACTGGTGCTCCTATGAGAATCTAATGCCTCATGATCTGAGGTGGAGCTGAGGCGGTGATGCTAGCGCTGGGGAGCAGATGCAAATACAGATGAAGCTTTGCTGGCTTGATAGCCCGCTGCTCACCTCCTATTGTGCAACCCGGTTCCTACCAGGCCACAGACTGGTACTGGTCAGCGCCGGGGGTTGGGGACCCCTGCTTTAAAAGCAAAAGCGTATCAAGTGTTTCATTTGCACTACCCTTGGTTAATGAGGGGCCACAGCACTGCACAACTTCAAGGGGCCATTAGGCCTTGTGCTCTATGCTGGTGGTGCCCCATGGAGTTGTGCAGCACAGCAGTAACAATGAATATAAAATGCTCTGCTTGAGTTTCTCCTCATTGACTCTTCTGTCCGTTTTTTTTTTTCTGCTGTTTAAATATCATTTTAGGACACCACATACTCTCTTTGCCTTCTGCTCATGTTATCAGTAGTCTTTCTGACTACTGTATGTCATTTTTTATTTCTACAGTTATGTCAAGTTATTCCTAATTCCATTCTACTTCATCTACCCTCTTGGCTTTCTTCCTTAGCTATTTCAATTAGTTCGTCTGCTATTCCGTTTCACTTCATTGACCTCAAACTTGTGTGATAGCATATAAGTCCATATCTTCAACAGGCAGTTTCAGATACCCTAATCACTATGCAATTGATTAATCCATCAGCAGACAAATGGTATCTGTCATTCAGAACTTGAGCCTAGCATGTAGTAAGGTTAGTAGATGTAAATTTGGCAACATGCTACTGTTCTAGTTTGGTTTACCAATCCAGGGAGAGGATGCAAATAAACTTTGATTTGGAGAACAGTGGAAGCAGGCAGAGGCAGAAATTTGATCCCACTCTCACTGCGTATAGATTATTTTAATTATTTAGTTCATCTCATAATGAAGACATAGTTTTCTAATTTCATCTGTGCAAGTGCCCTGCCTCAAACATATAGCAGTTATAGAAAAATGAATAATCTAGGTTATTTCATATGAGCTTGCTTATGATTCTACATTTGAATGGAGATGTAGTCATAGAGCCCTGCACTCTGAACGCAGGCCTGCTTTGATTCTCTTAGTGATCCCTTTTTCCTCCATCCCTAGGACAGTTCAAAGTGACTGGGCTACTATAGGACCTCTTACAGGTAGCCAAAAAAGGCTCTCTCCCCAGCTGTGATAGCAACTTGTCTGCTTTATTCTATATACAGTTTATCAAGTTTGCTTAATCCATGTATATTTAAAAGTTTTAATGTTATTTAGTGCCTGTGATTGCATATTGTACTGATTGCTATATTTTCATTCTTCTCTTTGAAAGTTAAGAATCCATCAGTTCATAATCTTTTTACCTTTTGGTTTAGTCTTTCATTAGTTTCCTCAAAACTGCTTTTCTGCTTTCAATCCCAACTTAATCCCTCCAGTGCTCAGGTTAAGAAGGATGCTATTTGAGCTCAGTTTTTAAATTTCTTTATTGACAACTTGTTTATATTTTCCTTTTGATTGCTCCATTGATGAGGCTGAAGACTGAATGAATGGATGGTTAAGTGGGAGACAAGCATGTTGTGTTACTAGTCTCCAAAAGCATGATTAGGGAAGAGGGGTGTCTGTGTGTGTGTGTGTGTGTGTGCGCACGCATGCACGCATGTGCTCGCGCTGCTTACCAGCAAGAAGGTTCAGAAAACAGTACTTCTCACCAGGGATTCAAAAGCTGAAAGAATGCGGCTCTGGGGAAGATGCACAAGTTTCAGCTTTGGAGGTGGGGGTGTGAAAGGGAGCCCCAAAGAAAATTTAATTTTCAGTCTAAGAAGCCTAACTCACATGAACAATTTCTCCTAGAGTAAGGCGCTTTCCAGTCAGATCTGTTGGTGCTAGTGAGCTGGTATTTCAAGTATGTCCATCTGCATTTAAACGAATTGCTCCAAGACAATCTGATTATGCGGTAGTTACTTTGGTGAGAATAGCGCCTCAGTGGAATGGAAACTTCATTTTGAGTCTAATATTAGACCTTGCTTTGGAAAATTCCTTTTAAATGATCACAAGCTGGGAATAGCAAAAGAATTTAACTTTCGACAGACAGCATTGACCAAGAATTTTTAACTGCTTATGTTTGGGTCCTTGGGAAAGCAGATGTGAGAAACTGACCAGACTGAATTGACTAGACTAGCATTGACTTGACCCGATGCGGTGTTTATATCTATTGCTGATAAGTTTCCCTGCTAGTCTCATTTGCTGAAAATATTTTCATTCTTTGAGCGTGAGCACGCTAAGGATGAAAATTGTTAGGATGCCTAATTGTCTAACAATCTAACCTTCTAGCTTTCCAGACATTGTTGTCTGTACTGGGGGCTGAGCCAAAGCAGGAAAGGGCCAACAAACCTACAGAACTAAAGGCAATTTCTGAGTAAGTGCTGGGAACTTGATCAGACCCGGCCTTCAGGGAGTATTTTAGATTGGCTGGTTGCGTCTGAGTGAACTGGCTCAACTCAGTTTTAAGTAAACTTTATTTAAAGGACTCTACCCACCCACCCCGCCCCCAAAGAACCCATCCTGTGATTTAAAAAAACCAGTATATACGTTAATTGATCATGAAATTTCTAGACTATATCTCTTTGGCTTAACTTAAGGATATATTTCATATGTCTCACATGCCTTGAACTGGGAACACCAATATAGATGTGAGAGATGCATTTAATATCTTAAAAGACCTTTCTGAAGTTGAAGTGTGTCTTTTAATCAGCGTACATTTAATGCAGTATTGGTTTTTCTGATTAAGCATGTATTAAGTCGATGGTACCTTCAAGTTGAGGGAGAATATTAAAAAATGAATAGGAGTTACCATGTATTGATCGTCTGGTGGATCCCAAGCACTGTCTCTGCTCTGGGTACCAACATAATCTCTGATGTTCACTACACTCCTGTGGGCAGCAATTATTATGAGCCTGGTTTTGGAGATGAGGAGACTTAGGCTCAGAAAAGATCTATAGTTTGCTCATGATCACACAGCCAGTAATGGCTAATTAGCTGGCAATACTGGAGTTCAAACCCAAGATCGTTTGACTCTAGAACACGTATTCTTCCCTGAGTTTCATTTTTTGGCATTGACTGTGTTTGAAGTTAAACTTGAGAAATTTAAAACATTTACTTATTAATTCATTTTGAAAGGACAATAATAAATCCATTACATGTTAACATAAATGTTTTATTAAAAATCACTATTTTCCAAAACAAAAATAGTAAGAAGGGTCATTGTTTTACCTCTTTACACATCTCTCTATTATCTAGCTATGTGGAAGGCAGCTGGATTCTCTTTATTCAGTCTGTGCGGTATACTGTTTTAGTTGAAGTGTATGAAGAAAATTTGGCCTCACACAGATATTTACTTGGAAAAGGGGAGGGCTGTTTTAATAGTCTTTTTGGATAATCATAGGTATCCTTTTTTGATACTACACCAAAACTCTGCAAGTGGTAGTTTCTTCAACGTTAGTCGAAATGTAGAATCTAAAGCTATACCAGTGGATTTTTGGTGCAGTTATATTAAAATCCTTTGGTCTGAAATCTTCCTTACAGAAGAATTCTGAATTAGATAGATAGATAGATAGATAGATAGATAGATGCTTATCCACTCCAGGAAGTGAAGTTTAATTCCTACCCTCCACCCTCCCTGAGGGTTGGCTAGACTTAGTGACTTGCCTATTTTCCCTTTTCCCTAACTCTATTCTTTGGAAGTAACTTTGGAGAAACCTGGGAACACTACCTTAACCAAGTGGTGAAGGTGAACATTGCTCACGATGTCATGTCGCAGCAAATTGCTGCTGCTGTTTTCCTTAATGTAGTGGCTCATTTTGTTCATTTTTAAGAAAACGTGTGCAGAATATCAAAGTCTAAGTAACCATGGTTTGTCTGGTAATCATCCTTTCAAGTAAAATTGATGTTCAGTGAAAAAAGTGACTAGTGAAACAAAGTGAAACAATTGCACAAATGCCATTCCTCAAGACACTATCATACTTCAGAATGCAACAGAAGTGTTTTATGTCCTTTCCCATTTGTCACATATAGTATTAAAAGATGGGTACTTGGGGTCAAGACTTGTGAAATTAATAACTTTTACTGCTTCGTCCAGGATTTTCTTAAGAGAAATGGACTTCTCCCCCTTTTACTGTGAGTCTGTAGCGGTTTGCCTCCACTACCTTGATTTGTGCTCAGGTCTCTTTGCACCATTGGTTCAACTACCAACACAGGGAAAAGGCCAGGAACATTTTGGCATTCTAGTGAAAACGGTGTGACTTTGCAGACCTCCTGTGGGGTCTTGGGCATCCCGAGGGGTCCACTGACTACATTTTGAGAATTGCTCTCTGAAAGTAAAGTAGTAGTTGCTAAAAAGTCACAGAGGAAGAGCTTACATTACTGAAGACCAAATCCATTAGGAAGCCAGTGGCAATGTGGGGGCAGTATGGTGTATAGAAGGTGGTACTCTTCCAGTTTAACTGATCTGGCTTTTGATGGCTCATGAAGCTTTTTCATTTGTTTGTGGTCTTCCATACCATTTTTGAATGCTGAAATGCAGACTTTGATAATCTGGTATCTTTGTCTGCTGCTGTTTTTACCATAATCATATCTAAGACTTTATTCAGGAAAATCAGAAAATTAACCTCTTAACCTTTGTTTTCTTTAAAGGTAAATCTCACCTGGCTATTGTGCAGCGAGTAAACAATGAGGGAGAAGGGGATCCATTTTATGAAGTTCTAGGAATTGTCACCTTGGAAGATGTCATTGAAGAAATCATCAAATCTGAGATTCTAGATGAAACAGACTTATACAGTGAGTAACATCGCCTAAGTATAATTTCCACAGATCTTTGTGGTCATGTTGTCTGTGAATCATCTGATATCTCCCGAGTTGTTTTCTGCCTCTATTTCTAATTAGATACTACGTGTATAGTCTGTGTCCAGCCTATGCATGTATTTTCAGTCTCTTTACCAAAGGAGAAAAAGCCACGGCAGGTCCTGTAATGTCAGATGGCAGTGTGTTTTTTTTGAAAAGCCAGCTGCTTCTAACAATTGATCTGGGTATTACTTGCCCTGAACAACAAACTCCATTTTTTGTTTTTACATTTATTTTACATATGGCAAAAGAATTCTTTACTAAATTTTTATTTTACACAATTAGGTAAATTGTTTTCCAAGAAATTTCTGTTTGTACTTCAGACCATAATTCAAGTACTTAAAAAGTGAGGGGTGGGGTGTGTTAAATTGAAAGCAGCTGTTTATTTTCTTGTGCCTGTGGGCCAGGGTAGAGGTGAGATTGGCAAGTGTAGTTTTGCTGGGACAGCAGTGATGAGGTGAGTGGTATAGGAGGCAGGACAGGGCGGGGTACACAATAAAAGTGCGGTTTTCCCTTTCTCTGCTTTTCTGCCTTCTGTAGGGGGTGGGGAGTGGATTGGATCAGGGCAGAGGAAGCAGAATATCCACACCTGTTTGCCCAGGAGTAGGTAGGCTAGGTCCTGGACTGCACATTGAACCTGAAGCCTGCCCTATGCAAGGCCACTGCTGGATCATTGGACTGCAGAACTTAAAGCTTTCTCAGCCTCTTTCGTAGCAAAGTACAGCTCTTTCAAGAGTTTCATAATGCTGAAGGTGGCCCAAGGCCTGAGATATTTGGGGTCTCAAGGGTGGGATAGAGAAAGAGCATTTGGGTTCTGTTTGTCCTGTTTGGCAAGGGGAATGGATTGTTCAAATGGCCAGGGGTGCTTGGGACAAAGCCTGCCTTGCTCAAAGCAGAGTGATTTTATTCGGTGCCACCGGAAGGGAATGTCCCTCATTTTAAAATTGCGAAAGTCTTCCATGTACCTTAAAAGAATACATTTTATATTTATCCAATGACTTCCTTCTGAAACATATCTTATTTTTTCTTCACATCTGCATGGTGTTCTTTAAAAGCACCAGTTCATATATGTTTTATCGTTTTGATACTTGGAGAGAGTAGTCCGAGGTCTCCTAATAGAGAATATTGTCATATGTGTGTTTACTTTCTTTTCATCCTTCCTCACAGTGACTAATACCAAATGGGTATGTGTATATTTATGTGTTTCCCTAGAGGTAGTACTCATCTTAAGAAAGATAATTTAGACATTTACGAGATCTTATGTTTGCACTTCAGTTAACTTCTTTCAAACCTTGGTTAGTCCGATCCCATACAGAAGTGTTGCCTAATATAACTTACTGATACAAAGTGTGGAACTTGTGATTTCACATATATTCTTGGTTTAGAGCAGAGTACAGAGATGATGACTGCTTTTGTCATTAGAAAATTATTTTAAAATTTTGTGTTGATTTATACTGTCTGATTTTTCAGAAGAATTTGAGATAGAAAATTAAAAGTTGTGGTCCTCTTCTCCCAGGACAAGCCTAGTAAGGGATCTGTTTTGCCTTAGGCTTGAAATGGTAATGTAGAGACTCTTGATTCTTGGGAAGGGAGCAAGCAATGGGGCCCTGTCTTCAACCTCGTTCTTTTCTTGATCATTACTTTGTCCAGAAAAATACTTGAAAAAGGTTTTGCATTAGACAACTTCTAAATCAGGGTTTTGCAAACTGCAGCCCACAAGTGCCTGCCACCTGCTTTTGTATGACCTACAAACTAAGAATTTTTAAGTTGTTGAAAAAAATCAAAAGAATAATTATTTTGTGACATGTGAAAATGATATGAAATTCAAATTTTATGTCTTCCGTGATGAAATTTTATTGGAACACAACCATGCGAATTCATTCACATATGGCTGCTTTTGCTAAACAGCAGAATTATGTAGTTGCAACAGAATCTACGTGGTCTGCAGAGCCTGACATATTTACTATCTAGCCCTTTACAGAGGAAGTTTGCTGACCGCTATTCTGGGTCACTTTCTTTATATTTGCTTGACCTTGAAGACCTCATGGTCTGGGGTAGAAATGAAGCTAACAGATGTTATTAAAGTATTGTTCTATGAAAATGTTTTGTTTGTTTCTTAAGAGATTTTGTGTGTCTGTTTTCTCTTTCAGCACGGACTGGGAGCCTCTTAAAGGCAGGGACACACTTCCCTTGTGTTTTCTGTAGCACAGCAATTGTTTACTGTGTTGTGGTGACATCAAGTAGCAGGAGACTGTGTGTGCACTCCAGGCTGCACCCTCTGTTGCTGTGTGGTTATATAGGTTCTATGAGCAGAGGGTTTTTGTCCAGGGCTGCCCAATAATGTCCTTGTAAGTGCTCTAAAGATCTTCAAGAAGTATATTTATAGTTACTGCTCATCAGGTTGCCTGTTAGTTACTTTGATTGTGTTAAAGCTATGTGGCACTGATTTGATGAGGATTCTTCTTCTTTCGGTGTGGTATTTGTACAGAGTGCCAGCAATCTGGACAGATAGTCTAGCCTTTCCAGTATATATTGTTATTTTCATTCAAAAAGAGCCCTGATCTATTGGGATGCATTTCCTTACTTTTTTTCTTTCCTCAGCGGATAACAGAACAAAAAAGAAAGTGGCCCATCGTGAAAGGAAGCAAGATTTTTCTGCCTTTAAGCAGACAGACAGCGAGATGAAGGTTAAAATATCACCACAGCTTCTCTTGGCCATGCACCGTTTCCTAGCAACAGGCAAGTGCAGCTTATCACAGTTTGAAATCTCTACCAACCCTGGAGCGTGTTTCTCACCCACCACTGACTGGGGTGGGCTGGGGGTGGAGACTGGGAAATGGGGTGAAAAGTAATGCCACTTTTGTGTTTTGTTTTTTGTTTTTTTGTTTTGTTTTTGTTTTGTTTTTTTCTTTTTAAATTCTCTCCTCTCCTATGTTCAGTGTCGGCATGAACTCTCTGAGACAATTTACCAGGGGTGGACCAGTAACTTAAAATTGGTCTGAAAGGTAAGGATGAATGTTAGTGCCACACTGCATGTGAACAGTAGGCCAGGTCGTCTGCTTCCAGCTCAGTCCATGGGAGAGCCAGCTGGTGGAGTAGGCTGACAGTGTGAACCAAACACCACTTCGTTGTGTGTTGGACAGTTGAGTAATTCTCTCTTCAGCTTGCCTTGGAAGAACAGTTGGATATCAGTGATAACACAGGTGCTATGATTTGCAAAGAAGAAAAAATAAATTTTCAATATTAAATCTTTATCTTTTATGGTTTTAAAGAAATCAGAAATTCTAAAAACTTTGACATGGATTTCTTGACGGCCTCTTCAAATCAGATTGTTAACTTGAGCCCATTCCAGAAGGCAAGTGTGCACATTATTAAAGCCTCCAACCCAGCCGGCACTGACTGCTCCAAAGAGGTCAAGGTTGAATGGACTTAAGAGACTGACTAACACTTCTCACATCCCCAATGGCTCTCTAGGTGAAGGGTGAGCTCTGTTGGCCAGGGGAAGTGTGAGAAAACCTGAAAGTACCCAGTGACCTATAGAAGACGTCTTATCCAAGATGGGCAGCCAATGCCTTTCAACTTCATGCAGTATACTTAAAATACTTTGAAAAGAAGGCTAACAGCATCCACCTGATGGAATGTTATGCACTGTTTAAGATCATGTTTTCAGATAATGGAAGAACTCACTATATAATATTTACGACATGGGAAAATACTTGTAATTTAATGTAAAGTGAGAAAAAACAGTATATAAAACTGTACAGGAAGATTATAGTTGTGTTTTTATATGTACACACACATATACATAGGCACACATGTCTAGGCAAGGGACTGGAAAGAGTTGCTTGCCAATTTCTTGTAATGGTTATGAGTGGTTGGTTTAATTCTTATTGTCCTCTTTTCCTATATTTTTCAACATTTCTACAACGTACTATCTTATTTTGTTATTACAAAAAAGCACAGAAGCTAATATAGAATTTATCATTTTCATACATAACAATTTTTAAGATTAAAAAAACCTATAAACAGTATCTTTAACTTGCTTATTCTCTCTAATTCCGATAATATTCATCATTTAAGAACCACAATTTAAAACTAAATGTTATCCTACTCTGCCTCTGAGAGACCATAAAGTTTTAATATAGCACCCTTAAATCAGTAATTTTGGTTTTTATTTTAAGTAAAGTTGATGTCTTTGTCAATATAGATTAATATAACTTTTTTTTTTTTAATTAGCAAGTTGGAGTGCATGTTGATGGTGTGCACGTGCCTTGCTTTTATTCTGAGTCTCTCCATGTTCCTTGTTCCCAGCCTTTCTCAGAGCAGTTGAATGGGAGAATGAGATGTGGGACACTGCGTTGTGCACCTGGTACTAACCCACACCTAGACGCTTCCTGACCTTTGCTTCTTCCTTTGGCTGTTGTTGGACAGTCACACAATTGTGGCTGTTGCAGGGCATCCTGGCAGTCAAGGAGCCTGCTTCTGGTTGACTTTCTTTTGTATCAGTCAGAAAATTAGGGTATTTTTAAGAGAACTGAAACCAATGACAAGTTGAAAAGGAAGAATTTTAAACAAGTATGAAAATTCAGCATTTTCTAATTTCTCCCAGGTAATCTGCCCCCAGTGGATCACCAAATGGAAGTCTCGTTAATCCATACTGTATCATCACTTTGATTCCAAGTATTCGTATTATCAAAACACCTTAATCACTAGTATAATTTTTTCCATCCATTTGAAGTGTAATATCAAGTTGTGTTTATATCTATAGAAGTAGAAGCATTTAGCCCATCCCAGATGTCAGAGAAGATCCTTCTAAGGCTGCTAAAGCACCCCAATGTCATCCAGGAACTGAAGTATGATGAGAAGAACAAGAAAGCCCCAGAATACTACCTCTACCAGCGAAACAAACCTGTAGACTACTTCGTTCTCATTTTGCAGGTCAGAAGAATTATTCAATAGTTGTTTGATTTCATTGAGTTTCCATCCTTCTAGTTCTGAGGAGATGTGGCGAAGTTCTGAATGAGTGTCATGGTTTACATACTTAACTTCCGGGGTAGCCTTATACATGGGAGAATTTCATCTCCCTGTTTTCATATCTGTAAAGTAATTTCAGTATAAAGCAATGTCATTAGTTATTTTAATTTCCAATACTGAAGGGCACTTAGTGATTGCTGGGGCCCCGAGTCCAATGAAGAATAGTGAATTCAGTTGTTAGAATTTTTTGAAGACTTTGGGGAGTTACTTGTACATGTCTAAATCTTGGCCAGGCATTTGAAATTTGAGTGTTTTGAGTTCCTTGGGTCCTCCTTTTATCATTCCACCCCTCCCCTTACCCTACTCCTCATTAGGGTTTGGTCTTATACAGCTTCCTAGAACTATCTTATATCTCTTCCCTCAACACTATCAAAATAATCCATTTATTGTTTTTATTCTTGGTTACTAACCAGACTGTTTTGCAGAGGAACTGATGCGATAATCACAGCTTCTCCTGGCAATGGTAACTTGATTCCTTCTCACTATAGCATAATCCACTATGTAAGGTGGGAAGGTCGATCCAGTCTGAACCCTTTTTGAGGGGCTTTGGTGCTTGAGATAACAGGAGGCCCTTGTAATCACAGTATCACTTAATAGAGCACTGTCCTTGGTGTTAGAGACCAAGATGAGCAGTACAATGAATAAAGTGCTAGTTTTACTGACTTCTTGTACTTCTTTATTGAAGAATTACTTTATAGGAAATCTGAGTTTATTTCAATACTAAGCCCTTTAAGCATTCTCATATTTCTTGGTTATTTCCCAGATATGAATTGGAAGTATTATTATAAGAGTGTAATTAGTGATAGGCGCTAAAATTTACATGAGTCCGGCAGGATTCTAATTATCTAAGTGAATTAGAAAGGTTCTTTTTATTTAAAAGTAACTCTTGTCGGATGTCTAGATGTCAGAAACTCTGGAAAGTACCGTGTTCATGCTCTATGTTTGGATAATGTTGTGGCATCTTGAAGCGGAAGTGAGAAACTGTATAAAAATCTGTGGGTCAACTGGTTACATGCCACCTTCATACAGTCTATTTTGGAAACTTCTGTTGGCAGGTTTTCTGAGTCAGTACCCTGATTCTTCTACTAACCTTGGTCTTCTTCGACCCTGAATTGTTTTTTTCTTTTACGAGAGATAGACAAACTTAAAACTCTCAGGGAGTTGTTGGGGATTTATTTACTGCAGTGAGGGAATAAAATATTCATGTTTCTCAAAAGCTAGATGTGAATATTCCTTAAATTTAGAGAAACTTTGAATTACATTAAAGATGGTTACTTAGAACAACTTTGAGAGTTGACATTGTGAATTTCAGTAGTAATATTAGAAACTATGTGGCTTTCAGTTGTCGATTTACATAGTTAGCATTTATGAAGTTGTGATTCATTTGTGCTCCATTGATATATAATAAAGCCATTTCCTGGCTTATGAGTCTAAAATAGATTTTATGGAAGAGGGACTTCATAATTCCTGTCCATTGATATATAATAAAGCCATTTCCTGGCTTATGAGTCTAAAATAGATTTTATGGAAGAGGGACTTCATAATTCCTGTCCATTTACAACTAAATCTTTATATAAAGATATTTTTGATATGATATTTATGTATATGTACCTGCATTGGAATACCTATGTGATATGTATATTTATATAAATGTGACAAATTTCATGAACTGTTGAACTGATGATGTCATGGGGGTTTTATAAATAGTGTAAGTGCTGAATTAAAAGTATTTATGGAGATGTTTAAACTATAGTTTGATGAAAATCATGTTCTTGCAGGCTAGCGAATATCCCGAGGTACCCAGAGTATGACAAAATGAAATACCATAATACTCTCTCAATCTAGCATAGCTCTCATCGTTTACAAAGTACATTCCACTCTAAAATATCAGTTATATAATATAAGTTATAGAACACGTTTCACTGTGTTTCAAGGACGTTAAATCAGAATCTTCTTTCTCTTCCTAGCCTCAGTGCTGAGGATCTTCCCTCTTCTTTAGACGCCAGAAAACTATTTAGTAATTGATTTTTGGAATATAATTATAAATAGAAACATGTGACTTCAAGTTTGAGCCTTAGATGAAATAAAGTCTAATTTATTCAAAGCAAATGATTTAAGTAAGCTTAATTAAAGGGATATGAGTTACCAGGCACATATCCCCTACTTCATATGTATTAAAGGCTGCAACTTCAAGTTTTATCCAGAAAAGTAGATTTTCTTTTTTTTTAATTTTTATTTTCTGCTTATCCTATGTGAACATCAGTAGATTCTCACTCAGCAGCTGAAAAGTAGATTTTTAGACTAAAATGTTTGGGGGTATCCATTAGGGCAGTGATAAAGGCACAATAAATAGTGAAAGAAAACTTTATCGGCTTTACATGCCTTAAATAACAAAATACATATATAAAAGTAGAAATGGATAGCAACATAAGTTTGGTGGAAATTTTTTCCCACCATCTCATAAAAGAGCATGCATACCAAGTAACGATGTTAGAGTTTTGAATGGCATAACTAATAAACAGAAATTTGGAGAATATTAAAGTCAGAGAAATATACTCATCAGTTTTATGTCTCTTTTGTAAAGATTAATCATTGACTGTCACATGTAGCTGCTAGTAAATTCAGAAAGTTTCATAAAACCACGTGCATAGATCATAATGAAATAAAATTTGAAATAAAAATGGATAATTGAAAAGTACTAAGCTGTTTCAAAATTGTGATTAATTCTCTTAACAAAAGTGTTACATGTAAGGTGCAGAAGCGAGTATGGTCTCATTTGTGTAGAAGAAAAGCTGCATTTTTCCATTTTCTACACACTTGCGCACACACACATATACATGTGAACTATCTCTGGAAGGTTACTCAAGAAACTGGTGACAGTGGTTGCCTCCAAGGAGTGGTCTTGGAGGACTTTAGAGCAGGGTTTAAGGGAGACTTACTCCTCCCCTTGAATTTGAATTTCTTACCTTGTGCATGTACTGGCTATTTAAATAAATGAATGAATGAATGAATGAATAAATAAATAAATAAATAAGTCATTAAGAATAGCATTAGTGACAAACTAAAAAACATACGTAGCAACTGAATTAGAGAGAAAATACACAGAATATCATAAAATATATAGATTATCATAAAAAGCTATTATTAAATAATGTAAACACCATATGTGCACTATATCACATTTTAAGAAATTGTATTCCTCTGAGTACTAAAAGTTTTAAAAGTAGATATCTATAATTATCTAGAAAAAGCAAAGCAACAAAGCAAAGAAGAACAACAAATTAAATAATAAAGATTGTCATGAAAATTAATTTTTAAATGAAAAAGCCTAACCATAAAAATATCAAAATTTGGTCCTTTTGAAAAATTAACAAAATCAATATTCTATTGGCATAATTAATGTGAGAAAAGAGGAAAAAAATACCAAGAAGTTCTCTCCTACCCACCCCCCAAAAGCAAGTAGAATCAAAGGAATCATCTGACAAATAAATGAAACTTTTAAAGAACTCTATTTCTATATTATACAAATAGAACAAATGGTATAATAGTCAACTGTATCATTTAAGACTAATATGGACTTAATCTAAAGTCTGTAACATGAGCCAATCTCACTTGTCAACACTGATGGAGAATTCCTAAATACAAAGGGAACAGTTAGAGAACAACATAACCAGAGAATTAGTTATTCACTGTGACTGACTGAATTAGGTTTATTTTAGTTTAATATAAGGACAACAAAATACAAATATTCCATGTTAATTAGGAAAGCAGTAAAGAAAAATAGACTTATGCTCTTATCAATAGATACCAGACAGGCAGTTGATAAATTTAAGCATCCATTCTTGATTTTAGAAAACAAAATCTTTGTAAAGATCCATGATGAACAGTGAACAGAAAAGAAAAGGTGCTGTAAAACTTGATCATATCCTTAAACTGGCAGCCTCCTTTTGGGTATGAAAACAGTTCCTCACATGTGTGCATCTAAATAAACTGCTGTTTTTATAAAGCTATCTATGCAAATAAATTTATATAGGAAATCTATGTGTTATAAAATAATAGAAATAGTCCATTTGTCTAAGCTAATCAAATTGAGATATTATGAGGGATCATTGTATAGTAATGAAAGAAATGGAAAACGTATACAAAAATATGTCAAGTAAAAACGCACAGTGTATGCAAGTAATTGTAACTATTATAAACCATTTTTCTAATAAACAATTAAAAAGTAATAGATCACCGTATAATTCACATAGTTGGTATTTCATAATGAAGGATTTGTTGAAGAAATGGGAGTAAAATGTCTAAATAAGTAAATATGACTGCTCTTCCACAGCACATTATCACATTATGACTTTAGTAAATATAAAGAATAATAGAAAAACAAAAGGAATAGCTTTTTTCTTTGCCAATTATATAATCGATAAAAAACAACACATTTTTTCCTCTTATTTTTCTTGTTGAGTTCATGCCTCAGATTTTTTGTTATTTAGCTGCCCCATCCACACTTTTTTTAGGACTGCTGACATGGATTTGAAAGGAGTTTTTCCCTACGGAATGAAATCTGTTATTTTGTAGAGGTGGCATCTTAGAACTTACACAGCCCTTGACAATACTGAATGACATTTCACTTGGGAAAGGAATTTAAGCCTTCGCTACCAAACCTTCTCATGGATTTGTGAGTTTTGCAGGGTCTGTGTGTCTCAATGAATAATGGATCCTTAATCTTGAGTCAAGTACAAATAGCACCCATTTTAAAGAAAAAAAATTACTTGTACACCCAGTGTTGACCTAGTTTTTAAAAATTCTACTTAAATATGTGTAAGTATAAAATTAGGCATACGCTCCTTTTGTTTAGAACTCTCATATATAACTACAAACCAAGACAAATGTGCAATTAATACTATGTCCTAAATGTGTAAATGACATTATTTGGCTGATGGGAAAGCACCACTGGTCCCAGACCTGTGGAGGGAGCTCTAGTGCAGGCTCGTTCGCATTCAGTACCCCAGGGTCTCCATGTGCCAGTGATGACTAAATCGAATCCCCCAGCCCTTCCTTTGCTCGATTTGAGCTATTTTGAATGTTTGTACAGTATGTTTTGCTATTATTTGGCCTCCACTGGGTGTGACTGAATTATTTATATGCTTAGTCCTCCTCTGTTTCCTTCTCTTTAGCTCAGTGCTTCTCACATTTTAATGTGCTTAGGAATCACTTGGGATCTTGTTGAAATGCAAACTATGATTCAGCGAGTGTGGAGTGGATGGAGTCTGAGACGCTGCATTTCCAACAAGATGGAATAGCAAGGCTCCTTGAGCCTTGGTGATTCAAGTAGCTACTTCTTGGCAATGTGATTGAGAACACTAAGGCAAATACTGGCACTGACATCTGGTGGCAGCACTTGATTAGAAGACAGTCAGTCAGGTGGTTCAAAATATGTGTAAATTAATTTTTGACCATCAGAGATCTTTTAAAAAGTTTAAACATCTATGAAACAAACTTGCAAAGTCCCAGGACTACATCTGCAGGCTCCAGATTGAAAAATATTACTGGAGAATGTTTGAGTGCTAGAGTCACCCAAGTCCGATGAACAGACATCTTTGGGTCATGCTGCCCCTCTTACTGGGGCTGCTGGCAGTGCTGGTGAACATAAT
Source organism: Eidolon dupreanum (assembly GCA_028627145.1). Taxonomy (NCBI): domain Eukaryota; kingdom Metazoa; phylum Chordata; class Mammalia; order Chiroptera; family Pteropodidae; genus Eidolon; species Eidolon dupreanum. Next base: position 15,745,771 of record CM053506.1, on the reverse strand, counting down.
TTGGTGTTTGGGTCCCTGGTATTTTAGTTACCTCCTTTTCGGTGTCAGGCCCCATTGCCTACTTTGTGGTGGTCGTTTAAAAAAAAAACAAAAAACAAACTCAAGAGCAAGCAGAAGAGCAAGTAGATGCTCAGTGGACATCTTCAGTCTCCATGAGCCCATGACATCCACTGATGACTTGACCTGGTTTGTGCCAACTCAGAAGCATAGGCTACCACCCTGAGGCCAGATGCAGAACAAAACTATTTAGTACTTTGTGGATTCTTAGAAACTTTGAAAAGAGTTATCTGATACCTTTCTCCAAAGAAGGGTAGGATTCTGTGATAACTTTGTTCGGGAAGCCAGCTTTACTGGGAACAGTGAGGCCCTTCTTCCTCTTCTGTCATTTCACCAGCCTGAGGCCCTTGCTCCCTCTGGGAGTGTGCCCTGTCCAGATTTTTTTGGTGATGATGCTAGAGTAAAGTAAGCTTGTGGATGTTTCACAAGTAAAATTGATATGTAGTGCCTTCCTTATATGGAAAAAGTCGTTATCTAAGAAGACGCCTGATTGATTTTGAGCCAGGCAAGCCATTTCATCATGGGGGGACCTAATGTGTGTACTGGTAGGGTTATTTGAAATGGTCACTTTTAGAGCCATTGACACAAAAATGAATAAGACATTTACTGGATGTTTCTAAGACTTGCCTGCTAGTAAAGTCTCACTCCTATAGAGAGTGACATAGGGCAGAGTGGTTTTAGAATTATAGAATCACAGAATGTTAGAACTGAAAGAACCACGGGGATCCTTTAATCTGCAATTTTATAAATGACATAAAGTTAATCTAGTTGGTGGTTCCTCATTGGTGATACTTGACAAATTTTTCACTAGTTTGAGGCAAAATGATAAAAATAAAAGACAGAGTGAGTTCTTCATAAAGTTATATGTATTCAGAATAGAGACTTCTCTGTTATCCTGAAGTTATATTTTTTGGGTTAAAATGTCTGATCTTTTATGACATGATAGTAACAGCAGATAGCTGTTTTTTAAAAAATATATTTTATGAACTAAAAATTTAGCAACCCTCTCTCTGTCTCCAGCATTGAGGAGGGAGGTGCATTTTACTAGTTCTTAGCATGCACAGATCTAGGAACCAGCAACCTGGTATATCTGCCTTATGGCTCGATGCCTCTAGACCAGGTAGACTCCAGAAGGAAGGAAGCTGATCGTCCCCTGCCTGGGTGCCTGTCTCATGCAGAAGAGGGATCGGCTGAAATGGTGAAGGTCTGGAACTTTGACTCTGTGCAGCTAGCTGTCCTTATTGAAATAGCAGACTCACAGCCCCTGTGACTTGAGGGGCACTTCTTGAGAGGCCAGGGTCCACAGAGGTTCCAGAGGTGGACCGTTGTTCACAAACAGAGCCTTAAAGCCATGACCCCAAACTTTGCTGTCTGCTAGCACCACCCGGAGAGCTTTATTAAAACCCTGCTGCCAGGTTGCACCCCATACTAGTTACACCAGAATGCCTGGGAGAGAGCCAGACATCAGTTTGTTTGTTTGTTTTAAACCCCAAGTGTTTTCAGTGTACAGCAAGGGAATCGCTGCCTTTGAATTTACTAGGCAGAGGTTCAGAGCATGGAAATCATGAGTCCTGCCCCAGGACCCGTCCTTTCTGAGAGGTAGACCGGATGTTGTTAGTCACCGTCTTTTTTGAGGACTGACTGTTGGGTTGCCCTGCTGGTTCTGACAGTTGATCACAAAAGAATTATGAACTGACACAATTTGCAGGGACATAGGACACAAGAGGCCCTATACCTTGTACAACAAATGTTCCAGGTCAACTGGAGCTTCATAAAGATGGAAGTCATCAGGAGGCTCTATTATTGCATTTGATCTTTCCTCCTGATCTTCTGCATAGAAATTGAAGTTATGAGCCACTTTTGAGTTTACAACTACAGACATTTTCAAATAGCATTATACATACTATTATACTGTCTAATACAAATTCAAGGATCAGCTCATGAAGAAATGGATGCATAGTTGAGAAGATTTATACCATCAGGCACTTCTGTTTTTATTGTTCACCATCTCTGCGTATTGTGTCCCTACTGTCCTCTTCTTCCCCTCCTCTTATGGGACCCTGCCTCCTCTGAGGTCAGTCTCTTTGCTCGGCATCCCATTCTTTGCTGCTGGCCTTTGGCTTTTGCTCTCTTAGTTACCACCTCTTCTTCCTCCACACTTTGTTCCCTTGCTACTTTCACGTGCCCACTGGATTCCTTAATCCTAAACAGCCTTCATTTGACCCCAGGGTTCCCTCCTCACCTCACTCTCTTTTTGTACTTGAAGACCTGCTGCCTGTGCTTTCTCCTTCCTGCTCTGCCTTCCCCTCCAATGTCTGATTTCTTCAGGAAAATGCTCCTACAGGCCACCAGTGACTCCCTCCTCAGTGGTCTGACCATCCCTTCGTTCCTGAGGTTCTCCCCTCTCCTCATTGCTATGGTGACGCAGCTGTCCACTTCTACTTTTGTCTGTTTTTCCTTCGGTGTCACATTGGTTTCTGTTTTCACTCCTACTCTTGGTCATGTTGGTCCTTTCCTCTTTTCATTTTGTCTTATCTACTCAGATCTCCATCTCCAGTTCTGACCTTTCTTCTGACCTTCAGTTTGACCTTTTTGATGGACTCTTCAATAGGCCTTGTTCTTCAAGGGAATTTGTCCCCACCTCCTGGCCCCACCAGTGATCAACCCACCTTTTTCATCTCTGCTCAAGGGGTCCTCGTTTTTCAAGTCACTCAGAGCAAACTTCCATTGTGGTTACTGACTCCCGCTCTCTCCCTTGCACATCTTTCTCCCTGATGGTTTCACCAAACTTTGTTGATTCCTTATCCGCCGTGATCTTTTTCCAATCCTGTGGTTACCAGTCTAGTATAAGTGTAGGCTTTATCTTCCTGAAACCATATTCCTGGGCTCAAGAACCTGACCTCATTAGCCTTCATTCAAGGAGCTCCGTAGTCTAATCTCAGCAAACCGCTGTCCAAACCCACCTCGCCCATCTTTCCTGTGCAGACCTGTACCTCAGGCCTTTCTTCACCCTGTTCTCTTCTCTTGGCTCAACCAAATCCTACTCCTCCTTAGATGTTTCCTTCCTGCATAAAATTGTCTTTATATAAGAACGGGAAGTAATTTTTTTTCCTCCGAATTCCTTATATGCTTAATGTCTGTTCCCTCACGTAGAACTTTACTGCTTCGTATCATTGATTTTCATGTGTTCCCCACAACTGCTGGACCATAAGCTCTTGGAGGGCAAGGACTGTCTCTGTACAGCATCTGCTCTAGGACTCTGCGTGGTTGGGTTTTCAGCACCTATTTCAGGTTGATTTTATATTATGGGTGAAGTTTTCAGTTTCTTTCTTACAGCAAGAGAATTGGTTGGGGATTGGTAAAACTAATAGATCCACTGAGTGAAGGAGAACCTTAAAAAGAGACAACAGTTTTCTGAAGAAGTGATTTGAGAAAGGTCTTCTGTAATTGGGAATTTAGTATAGAATAATAGCGAGTGATTGAAATAATAGAGTTTGCTTTAGTAGGTGGACTAGTGTAGCATTTTGATTAAGAGCTTATTCTTCAGTTTGACAATCTTTCTGAGCTCCACCCCCAATCCTGATTTAGAAGAGGGGGATAATTGTGTCTGCTTCTTAGAATTGTGAGCATTAAACAAATTAATAAAAGCACTGTGAATTGTTAGCACAGTTCCTCTTTAGTAAATGGTAGCTTATTTTTTTGTTTGCCTGTCGTAAAGGATGCATCATAAAGGTTCCTTTGACTGAAGAGGCAATTAGAAGTAATATGAACAAGAGTCCTTCTGACCCTTGGCTCAGAAATCTAGACATGCAGCTCACTTATTAGGGTATTTTAATAGCCCAGAAAATGCATATTGAGCATCTCCCACAAAGGGATTATGGTGGACTCTAAGGCTAGAGGGGTAAGTAAGGCATGGTCAGTCTGTCCCAGAGGAACTAATAAGAGTGAAGAAGTTGTAGACAAGTTAGAGAAAAGGAAGGAAAGGGAAAACTTTAGGAGAGGTTTTGTCCTGAAGGAAGGAGACTTTCTCAAGGTGAAAGTACCATGGTGTTGCAGTGACTTGGGAGTCTGGATGACAAGCGATTGGTCTGCGAGATGTCTGCTCAGTTGGTTAAGGGACCATGTTAGTGAGACAAGAGTTCCACCCCTGGCAGCCAGTTTAGTTCTCTCTGTTCCATGGCCACAAACCATGTTGACCCTTGAACCTGACTCTGCTCCAGCTTGGGCTCCTGCAGGACAGCTTGGGTGTCTGTCACTGAGCATCTTCTCAGTGTTGTCCCATTCATGGAGCTAGAGCATCACCTTTTTATTACTGGGAGGGCTCCTGAAGAATCCATGAACTAAGGATGCTGGGAAAATATTAAGTGGATTCACAGAAATTAAACGTCACACTTTTATTGTCATCTCTGCATCTCCAGCCAAATCCAGTTTCCATATTTAAGATGAATTAACCCTCCCCTCTAACTGGGAAAGATTATCTGAGGCTTTACTTCCTTGGGATTGTTGGGAAAGGAATTTAGACAAAATCTGAAGAAGGACCAGTTCTTGCCTAGAGTTTGCATATAGATTCATGTACTTGGACTGAAAATGTTCTGCTTTTCTTTTCACAGGGGAAAGTGGAAGTAGAAGCTGGGAAAGAAGGTATGAAGTTTGAAGCCAGTGCTTTTTCTTACTATGGTGTAATGGCCCTTACAGCTTCTCCAGGTGAGTTTCCTTCACCTCCTAGGGCAGAGCTGTGTTTTAGGAAATAGTGCCCTTCCACTGTCATCTTTCTCGCGGTCCCTGCCAGGGTTCTATTTATTTACTTCTTGAACTTTTTATTGAAGTATATCATATATACAAAAAAAAAAAAAAAAAAAAACCCTGCAGAAATCATAAGTATTTTACCTCTGTGAATTTTCACAAACCGAACATGTCTGTGCTAACCAGCACCCAGATCAGAGACAGACACCTGCAACCCCTCGGAACCCGCACCAGCATGCTCTTTTAGACATTATTACCCAGAAGTCACCACTGTCTTGACTTCTGAGCATAGACTGGTTTTGCCTGATTTTGAATTTTATGTAAATGGAATAATACATGATGTATTATGTTGAGTCTGGCTTCTTTCACCCAGTGTTGTCCTTGTCACATTCATCTGTATGGTCTTGTGTGCTTCTACTTGATTTCTTTCGCTGTACAGTGTTCCATTGTGTGTAGGTGCAGCGATGCATTCTTTTCGTTGCTATTGACACTGGGGTAGTTTCCTGTGTGGGGCTATGGCGGACCATTTGGCTGTGTACACTCTTGTACCTGTCTTCTGGTGAACATGTGTGTGTTTCTGTTGGGCCTGTACGTACAGGTGGAGTTGCAGGGTCACCAGGTACGATGGTATCTTCAGCTCTAGTAGCTCCTGCCCAGTAGTTTTCCACAGTGGCTGTAGCAGTTCACACTCGTGCCTGTACTGATGAGGGTTCCAGTTGCTCTGCATCCACCACTTGATATTGTTCAGTCTTTTAAACGTTAACTATTCCAGAGGTTTTTAAATTTGCATTTTCCTGATGATGAATGGGATTAACATCTAGTGATCACCAGTGGTCAGCTCTTCTTATCTAGAGAGCCGCCCAGTAGAGTCAGCCCCCTCAGGCCGGGTGTGCCATGTGCTATTGACTAAGTACTCTGAGCACAAGATGCCAGCAGGCAGTGTCCTAGTAGAAACGTGGACACAGATACCTGGCTCACTGGTGGGGTGGGACTCGAATGGCCGCTCTTGGCATTGCTTGCTTGGTGGTGCGTGTGCCCCTGCTACCTCACCCAGGCTGGAACAGGGGCATCCTGGTGACGAGGTGCTGGAGTGCCACCTTGCGGCCAAAGTACCAAATGACATGCTGTACTAGGAAATAACTTTTACAAACCTCAAAACTTAAAAATAACCTGTCCTAAAAAAACATTGTCACTTCTGAAAAGCAGTCTCAAAAGGGGAGCGGACATCTCCAGACAAGTCTGTTTTTGTGACGTCAGTTCACATTTACTGTACTACACAACGTCTACAGCTAGAAAGCCAGGGAAACGTCGAGAATTCTCTCACATTTCCAAACACCCCCTGCCCCAGAGGCATCTTCCCACTATCCCAGGGCAAGTTTTTGAGTAAAAAGGGCCAGTGTCCCCATTCTCAGCTGCTGACTAACACCTAGTATGAACACGGGCCTGTCTAACCCCCATTAATTAGTTGGTGTCTGCTGTAAACTTGAAGGTGACTTTCTGTTTTTACTGCTTGTGAGGAGACAGAGATTCTTAACCAGGCCAAGAAGACCCAGGTTCCATCATATATGGGTTACCTGACTTTGAGAAAGGCCTTTGGCTTCCTCGTTATTAAAAGAATATAACAAGATTACCTCGTGTGATTGTAGGAATGGAATGTGATGACACTTCCTCAGTGCTTTGTAATCTCTAAAGCACAAGAGGAAATAAATGTTGGTGTGACAGTTCGGTGTTGAGGTTGTGACTGTTGTTTGCCACCAACCTCAAGTGACCCCGGGTCAGCAGAATCAGATTTATAAGGTGGCTTTGAAAAGAAAGCTGGAAGAGTGAGTTGTACATTTTTATTGATTACTGGTTCTTGAAGCCCAAATGTTAGCTTGGTTTATACTGAACTGTAGATTTATATAAGGTTAAGTCCCATTCAGAAAGTTGTTGAAGAGCAGGCCTTTAACATAGAAAGCCTGTGGAGCTGCTTTTCCTAGCTTGGAAATGTCAGAAAGGGGATTTCATTAATAGCATCTTATTACAAAGTCCAGTATTTTACTTGACTTTACATTTAGGGTTCGGGTTTTGTATATTCATTGAGAGATGCAATTAGTACAGTGATTTCAAGATAATATTTCTATTTATTAATGTTGATTTCCTAGAAGAAATCCTACAGTAATCAATTATCAGGACCTACCCAGTTATATGTCAGTTATACCTCAATAAAAAAAAAAAAATGCCCAGAAAATAGGACTCGCGCCAGGTCAGGGCATTGTCGACTGGGCTTTTCAGTCAGACGGAGCTACAGCTCCCCGTCTGCGGGAGCAGCCAAGATGACTTTGGTCTGCCATTCCTAGGAAATCTGTGTATGACTGTCTTTATTTTCTTTCCTCTAATACTTTGAAATTTCTTAGTATTCCAAAGCAATTCAAAGCATTTGGTCAGAATGACAATCAGACTAATTAAGAATGTAAATGAATTGAATAACTAATTTCTTGCCACAGATGGGGATGCTGTGGGCTGTGCAGTGAATGAGTAGAAGGGTGCTGGCACAGGCACCCTGGGCCGTGCTCCTGGGCCCGTTGCTTAATTGAGCTCCCCTTTTGTGCAGCTAGTTGTGATTTAAGTCCTTAAGAAGAGCACGTTTTGAGCTATAACCCAATTGGGTATTAATGGCTTAAAAGATTTCTGAGATCGTACAGAAGCATGTGAATAGGATTTCTCCTGACTTCAGCCTCCCTGTATTTCTCTTCCTGGAAAGCAGTGTGTGTGCTTTTTAGTTTATATAACATCATGCAGGCTTTTGCATTTCTGAAATTAATGGCTCATGTTAGTAGTTCAATTGGTAGAACAGGTATCCAGTCCTATCCCCTGATTACAGAGATCTCCTTTCTTGCCTTTTCATTTGGTCTCACCCTATTTTTCTCCATTTTTCAGTTCCTTTGTCCCTGTCTCGTACCTTTGTTGTCAACAGAACAGAGTTGTTAGCAGCAGGTTCTCCAGGTAATTCTGCATGTTTCCTTTTCATAATTCTTCTGATTGCCTCCCTTGACCCCACAGAAGCCTGGCTGGCCAGGTCTGCTCCCTTTATTTGGTCAAGGTCATTTTCATTTTTTTTTTTTTAAACTCTGAAACTCCACGTTTCTATGACTCATAGTGATGAGCTATCCAGGAAAGTATATGCCCACAACAGAAACAGAGAGTTTAGGAGGCTGGACAGGAGTCTTGGAACATGAACAGTGATGAAATATGGAAAGGGAGAACGATTCTGACCTGGACCATCAGTGTTCCCTGCCTGTCCCACCCACACTGCTGACCTTGGATTTTCAGGGCAGCAGAAGGGAGCTGCTTTTGCTTCTTTCTCTGACCTCAGCAAAGTCATGGCGTGTGGAGCTTGCAGAGGCCCAAAGGGCCTCAAAACCTGAGGATGCTTCTACAGAAGACATGCAGCCAAAAGCCTGAAGGACTGTGGACTTTTCTTGGTAAACCAGGAAAGTACCCCACCTGCAGAGGCCCAAGGCATTCCTATGTCCTCCTTCCAGCACCATGTGAAGGGGCCACCCTCCGTGGGCCAGGTGGCCCCGCTCCTCCAGTCTCCCTGTCTTTGCTTTGAAGTTAGTGCTGTGCACATCCCTAATGAGCTGCTGGTTATGGCCCCACAGGAGAGCTTGGTTGTGCCCGACTAACGTGTCCAGCTGCTGAAAACAAAGGCAATGGTTTAATCTTTCTTTAATTAAAACTGCTGGGTTTTCCTTTTTAGTGGTATAACTTTTCTATATTTATTTTCTTCCATACAGCTTATACTTTTTAAGCTGACTGATGAAATTTACATTTTATAATCCAGTTTCAGCAAAACTCTAAAATGCTGATATTTGGTAAAGGAGGCAATACTTGTCTTAGAAATTAATGTTCCCTCAAATCTTTGCTTTGAAAAAGTTTGGGGTGTTTGGGGTAAGATATTACTCATAAGGCTGTTAGAATCAAACCAGCTGGCAGACTGTACATATATACACACATGTATGCGCACACATACATATATATGCACATAAATATGTATTTATGTATATGCATATATGTTTGTGTTTTTTCTCCTCACATTATTTAGTGACATGTGCCACCCATTTAGAATGTCACAGAGGCTGAAGTAGAGTGACTTTTGGATGAAGCTCATGGAAATGTTGTTTGTATTTTACATTTCCTGTAAAACTTAAAGTATTTCTTAGCTCTGCCCACCCCATCTGATCCCGTAATAGAAAAATCCATTTTGCGGGTCCAGACCTCCCAGGATGCTGGCATTACGATAATAGATGGGGGTTGAGCTAAGCCAGTGATTTCTAGTGTATTTCACAAGGTGCCTTGTGGTTTCAAGGGAGAAGGCTAGGAATTTTTTGTATTGTGTCTTTCTAGTTTATTAGCAAAAAGAAAGGGTTCCTAGGTAAGATGAGTTAAATAAGCCAAGACAAAAAGCAGAAAGAAAACAATTCTGCAAGGGCATAGAGGAATTAAAATTGAAAGTTGTTTTCATAATTATTGTCTAAAATTTTGGCACATAAATATGGCAACAATACATGACCTGAACCGTGGAGTGGCTACTTACATAAAGTCTTTATTCTTCTTGAGTGAATATTCATACATCTCATTGTATGGTCATGAAAGGCTAATCATGCTGAGGGCCTGTCAAGCTGCAGAAAACAGGGGCTGCATCTGCAGACTGCGGCTGTGACGCCCAGTGGTGGGTTCCTGGCACAGGAGAGGGCCCATCTCACAAAAACAGGCAGCTGACTGTAGTCGAGGTACTAGGTTGGAAGCAGAGAAGTTACCCTGTACTTCTCTTCAAAGGAAACTAACAGGAGACTCAGAAGTACTGCATCAGGCCTCAGGTATCTCTCTTCCAATGCACAGGGTCTGATCAATAAGCAAAGTGCCCTTTAAATGTTTCATTTTTATAACACCATTTTGAAGGTATCTATAGAAATGGTGATGTGATTTGGGGCTGAATTAGCCCAGGGATATAATGGGACCCTTTGTTTAAAGAACCGGTGGGTCTGTCAGTCTGGGTGAAGTAATCACAAGCATGGAAAGGCTCAATCATGAGGGCGGGCGCATGTTGGGGAGGTCTGGGGTGGAGCTAACAGGAAACAACATAATAGTGTTAACCAGGCTCATTTATTGGGTACTTGGTGGGTTTAGATGCTCGCTAAACACTATATACCTCATTTTGATCCTCATCAGACCTCGTGAGGTGGGTACTATTATCTGCCTTTTTCAGGTAAGGAATCTGAAGCTTAGCAAAGTTGGAATATTTGATCGAAGTTCCATTCTGCTAAACAGAAACATCTGATAAATTATTAATTTCCCTTGTTCTCTTAGAAGCTAAGTGGAAGCAACTAGAGGAACCGCTACTCTGAGTTTTATTTTGAACTAACAGTGGAAAATTGGTTTCATGACATGAAAATTGTGGGGAAAGTTATGACATGAAAATGTTAGCAGAATGTGAACTCGTCACTTGATGTTCCTTGGTACTTCTTATGTTCTGGGTATCAGTCTCAGATGGCGGTCAGGATGGGGTGAGGGGCAGTAAAACATACTGGGTGAAGGATGGTTGACGTGTTCAGCTTGGAGAAGAGACTCAAGGAGAACATAAGTATCTTTGAACTTTTAAGAGCCGTTTCAGGTAGCAGGAATGAAAGTTACTCAGAGCTTCATACAGTGGAGGGAAACTGTCATTTGAGGTTGAGGAGGCAGCTTTTGGTGGGAATGATGATAGACTTTCCAACAGTTGCCGGGTGGGACCAGCTGCCTGCCAGCTCCTCTGTGGGAGCATCTCTCAGGGATACATTGCAAAGAGGAGCCAGCTATCAGATGGGAAAATTGGTCCCCTCTAATCCTGTGGTGTGATGCAATGCAGGACCTATCCAGTGTGGTCACCCAGTTAATATTTTAAAGAAAATGTATATTAGAAGCTATAGTGAACTTGCCCTTAAAAGTAGCATCTCTTAGACTCACCTGGACTACCTTTCACTTTCACCTTTTAAGGGTTTGGTGTCTCCTAGTGTTCTTGAAATCCTGAGACAGCCTTGGGTTGCCTAGTGGGGCTTTTATTGGAGTCAGAGATGAAGATAATAGGTTTAGCTGGGAGGTGAGGTATGAACAAACACAACCGTTTGGATCCCTTTAAAACATGTACCGATTAATGAATATTCTCAAGAGCCCTTTGCTTTTGCTTCTGACAAAATAATGAAGTGCTGCCTGTTCATAGCCCATGTTTTATATCAAGTAGTTTCTGTGCTTGGGCCTCACTTCCCTGTGGCCGTATGCGTTTCACAGCACCCCGCGATACGGCCACAGCACCTGTGATGTTGGGGACTTGGGGAGGACTATGTTTGTTCCCATGAACGGGGCTATTTTCTTTGGAAAATAGAAAGCTGCCTTCATTGGTTATATCTACCTCACTTGAAAGGTGGTTGGGTTTTTTTTAATCCTTTGCCAGGTGAAAACAAGTCACCACCTCGCCCATGTGGCTTGAATCACTCAGACTCTCTCAGTCGAAGCGACCGGATTGACGCAATCACACCGACATTGGGGAGCAGCAATAATCAGCTCAATTCTTCATTCCTCCAAGTCTACATCCCAGACTACTCGGTGCGCGCCCTCTCTGATCTCCAGTTTGTCAAGGTAAGAGCAGCGAGCTGCTTGGCCAGACCTGGTAGTGTGAGGTCAACTCCCCAGCCCCTCTGCTTGAGCTCCCTTTTGTCATTTTGTGGGTGCCCTGCCTCCAGCTACTGTGCCCAAGACTCAGCTTGGGAAAAACATTTATCTCTTTGGCTCTATCAAATGAGCTGCCAAATCAGATCTGGCTTTTTCAGGGAGTGTAGAGCTGGAGAGCACGAAAAAAAAAGAATAGACTTTTTTCAACAAATGTTCATGCACTCAAGACTCTAGTGACTCTGGTTGGCCCTGAAAGGGCTGAGGTCAGAGACTCAGAAGACTGGCCAGGATGGGGTGGGAAGAACCCTCCACTTCTGTGCTGGAGGCAGGGTGCTGTTCTTAGTCTGAAATAAAGATATCTTTTGGAGAAAGAGCCAGCTTTAGCTGAGGAAGCCCATCTCCATTTTCTAGTCTCTGAAATTTTGAGACAAAATTTGGAAATGGCTTATGTCAGTAAAAACTGACTTATTCACCAGAGTCAACTTGAACTTTAGAAAGGGGATCAATTTATATGCAAGGATGACTTTCTCTTAGACTACTAGGATCCTTTTGGGGGAACTTAATGTGTCATACAATGTTCAGACAAGAGAACCTAAAAATAAGCATTGTCTTGGTTTGTTTTCTGTACCATCTTCTGGCCCCAGATCTCGAGACAGCAATACCAAAATGCCTTGATGGCATCCCGGATGGACAAAACTCCTCAGTCTTCAGACAGTGAAAACACTAAAATTGAATTGACTCTTACGGAGCTGCATGACGGGTTGCCAGACGAGACGGCCAACCTGCTCAACGAACAGAACTGTGTGACACACAACAAGGCCAATCACAGCCTGCACAACGAAGGCGCCATCTAGGGCGCGGCCCCCCACCGCCCTCAGCCCTCCTGTTCCCGTGGCCCCGGGCCAAGCCGCTCTGCCCAGCCTCCGTCTGACCGTGAATCCCATTAGTGTGAGCTTGTGTGCCATGCTGCATCCCGCAACATCCTGAGACCAAAGACTTTGTCCCCTTCCTGGAAGCAGCAGAGTGAGGGCAGGAATGGAGACTAGAGCTGGGACGTCGACAGCGAGGGTGTGACTTTCGAGATTTTGGAGATGAACTTCCACCCAAATAGAATCATGTTTATTTTTTTCAGCTGCACCTTTTATTATTATTCACCCTCCTCCTTCCTTGATTTGCAAGAAGTTGGAAATTGTTGGGATTTATTTTTTTCACAAGATCATGTTTTTAAAAAGTGTCTTTTGCAGAGTTCTAAGTCGTCCTGCCTGAACTCTGCTGTGACCCCACGATGAGACCTAATAGGATGGACTTGTCCCTCCAGTGGCCTTCCTTGGCCTCCCCAGGGAGGGGCACCCTTCCTCTGTGCCTCAGCAAGTGTCGCTGTCGAACCTGAAGGGAGAATGAAGAAAACCGAGTTAATACGGACCCGCCACGTGTGTGCCGCGGGGTGGAGCCCGCATGGGACCTGCAGTCGCCTCTCCGAGCTCAGTGTTGTTTTAAGTTAATGTTTAACTATGTCCCTTCCCCTCAGAAAGGTTTAACATTTGCTTGGAATGTGATTTTTGCTCCCACTCTAAGGAATTTTTATCACCAAAATGAATGTTAATGAATTTTAACCCCATGGTTTATCATTGGCAACAGGCAAGGTGACTTCACCCCAGCGCTCCTAGCATCTCCGCGGGCCCCAGCGCCCCAGCTTGCAGAGGGCGTCGCCCACCTCCCCGTCTCGCTCTGGTTAACCCACGATGCTGCTACACAGATGCCAAATGGAAATCTTCCACGGGGCTTTGGAGTAAACACGTGGGGTGGGGCTCAAGCACCTCCCCTTCTCACAGGGACGCGTGTGATTATCAGAAAAGGAGCTGGGCCTTCCGGCTGGGCTCTGTGCCCAGGCCGAAGAGGCATTTCTAGACCCATGTGCTGGAAGGAGGGGACTTCGGGGACTGCCAGCCCCTGCCCCTCCTTCCAGGGAGCCAGCTGTCCCTCTTCCCCTCCGTCCCTGGGCCCGTGGGGCCCAGCCATGGCTGCGTCCCCCGCCTGAGGACCTCTGTGCCTCCCGCCTCAGATGCAGCCCACACCAGAGGCTGTCTGTACAGCCAGGGTCAGTTCGGCCCCAAACAGGGATTCAGAAACCAAATGTGTGCCGTGGCCATTTCATGTGCGTCTGTCTTAATACCAAATTCATCACGTGTAGTGAAATTAACGTCAGGAGGTATTACTTGAGTGAATTCATAACTATCTCACCTGTGTTTTAAGTGTTAGCCCAAGGCATTTGTGCATCTCGTTGGCAACATTCGTACACTGAAATGAATTCATACTGACCACAGTTTTCGTGCAGAATTGTGAGTCTGTGCCACATCTACACTAGCCAAGGAGACAGTGCTTTCTCCGCTGGGCCCTACTGAGTGAAGGGAAGCCCAGGGCTAAGCAGTTTTCTTCTCCCTCCTCAGGGGAGCAACGTGCTGCAAAGGCTGGCTCTACGGGGGTGGGACCTGTGCTTGGGGCTGCCAGCAAATGCCGGGCTTGCCTTCTGATGAGCAGCTTGGTGGCTCGTGTGTCATATGGATGCTTGGTATTTCCTGTAGGATGTTAGTCCTGGAGTGTCATTCTCAGAAGGTGCCATGCCCCTTACTGAGGGAAGTACTGGATTTTACCTCATGGTAGAGGGTCACGAGGGTGCCCCCTAAGGGGGCTGAGTGGCCGGCTGCTGGCACCCAACCTGCCACCTTGGGATGGAGCCCTCACCGTGCAGCTTGATGTTCGTGGGACTTTGCACCATGAGTACTCATTTTTATAAACATCCATTCAAGTTAAAACCTAAGTTTCTTAAGATGCATCTAGCTGGGCACAAACCCCAGGGTGATGCAGAAACTCGGGTTATCTGTAGGGTGTGCAGAAATGAGAGTTCCCTGTAATGAAATCGAGCCCGGGCCCTGTGGAGGGAGGGGCTTCTCCCCAACAACCACACCACACTCAGCCGGGACAGCACTGGCCTTCTCTGTGGTCTGGCGGAGCCTGGCCGGCCAAGCTGTGGTTCCTCCGGCCCTTGGGGTCTTGTCCTGTCAGCCTCTCCTGGTTAATCTGTTTCTCCACACAGTCCGTCTTGGGGTGCCTTGCTACTGAAGGAGCCCCTGGAATCAAAGTTAATATGTTGGATCTTTTTCAGATCCCCACTGTTCCTTTATGAATCCTAAAGCTCGGTGAAAGTCCGGGCAATGGATAGAGGATTGCAGCTGCTGCCTCCTTGACTTCAGGGAGAAACAGATGGCTTCTCAGTATTGTCTTATCTGCTCAGTGTGCTGGGGTTTTGAAAAGTCTTCTCTTTAAAGGAGTGAGCAGGGGTGGCTTTGCAGTTGGGGCTCCCAGATGACAAAATTTTAGTGTCCCACGTTTGTATTTATTTTCTATAAACTCTTCTTTACCTTTTTGATTATTCACTGTTTTTTAACAACAGGGGATTCGAAGTAATTCCTGTCTGATATCCCTGAAGGAATGAAGGCTAATGCTTGGCTCTAGTTACATCTGCTTTGGGGAAAGCTCAAGACCCTTCAAAGAACACTCAGTGTCTGAGCGACCAGATTTCTCTTCCAGGCCCCACTTTCCTTGTGGAAACTAACTTCGGGCTGATGGATAAGTGCCAGCTCATTACTTCTCCAGGCAGCAGGAGAATGATTTTGGCTTAGAAAGTCCATGCAATTCTTGTCTATAAAGTAAGTGGGAGTCAGGCAGAGAAAGGCCATTGAATAGTCCAGATCTGGGTGTGCAGTGGCCAGTCCTTAGCGCTGATCATCCTCTCCTGCGGCCGCTGGCTTTGTAAATGTGGAGGGGTGGGCTGCGGAGCAGATGCAGGTCCTGGGGTCCTGAATTCTGCCAGAGCCGTTGTTGGACCCAAGGCCTCTCTGCACAGTGGCCCCTTCTGTGGAACCTCCCCCTCCTCCTAAGCGGCCACTCTGGTTTCGCAAAGGTCCCACCTGGAATTGGATTCCTAGTATCCAGATGTCTCCAGGACCATCTGCTTCCCCTTTGTAAATGAAAGTGGTTTTCTTTCTACTGCCTTAGACATTCTTTCCCTTTACTTGTTTTATATTCATCGGGCAAGTCCAAAATCATGTAAACTCTTAGGAAAATAGGTCCTTAAGATTTGTACATGTATTTTGGGTGTTAATCAACTAGCTTAAGCTGTGGTTCTTACTGAGTTTGACTTCGAAAGGGTACCACCCATTTAACTCTGTTCTTCCTTCCTCACCTCACTTCAGTCTCCATGCTGCCATAGTTAGCTTCCCCAAGTGGAAGGGAGTAGTAGGGCATCTTGCCATTTTCTAAAGTTATTTCAAGGAATTTTTGTGCAAATGTTGAATGCAGAACCCCACACTAATATGGAACATTAACTGTGAATATATTTACCTGTGCTATCCCCACAACCATATGACTAAAGGACCAGCTTTTTCAAGTATAGGAAAAAGAGTGGTAGATACCAGTAGAATTGCATTTTCCCTAGGAAATGAAGTAACAGGACCTTGAACTTCTGCCCTCAGATTCTCTCAGTTTGAGTAGACCTGAGTATGCCATGGCTGATCGAGCCTGTGTCTTGGCTGGTCAGAAACAAAAACAAAACCCAACCCTGTCATCTTATGAAAGCCAGTCAGGGGTCAGTGGGTATCTTCACCTTTCCTGGGTCAGGACACCAGGATTCCTTCAGTGTTCCCCAGGAGTGATCCCGGGCAGAGGACTCACCGGGGCTGGCACGTGACCCAACCTCACTGGTAGCATGGGCCATGGGAACAACTCCCCTCAGCTTTGGTCCCAGAGGCAGGTTTGGTTTTGTTTTGTTTTTCAGGGGGTTGAGAACTCCAAAGCTGAGCTGGCCGTGTAGGGTGTGGAGACTTTTGAGTCACCAGTGCTCACTTTCCTAATGAGGACACACACTCTAGACCTGGGTCAGATTTCATTCCATTCTGGGCTCTGGGCTAGTGGTGCTTCTGTCCAGCACGGGTATCTGGGTAAGTTGTAAATTAACCCAGAATTAGGAGGGATGTAGAAAGTTCAATATGGAAATGATTTGGGGATTCAGAAATTTCCGGTATAAGTTTATCAGTGATCAGACTACTCAGTGAATTTTGATACCTCAGGGCCATTTGCAGATCTTTAACTTTTCATATTTCTTTTGTATTCAAATGAGCTGATAGAATAGGAGTTAAGAGAATTCTAAGCTGAGGTTCATTTGTCTCCACTTGAGGGTGAGTGATGCAACCAGGCCAAATCTTGTTGATGTTACCGTCCCTCAAGGCTGTGACAGTGGGCCCTCCTACTCTAGATCATATAGGTGTTCTGTCTGCAGTGAATTCTTCCTTGCTGGTTGCCTCCTTCTGCCCTGTCTGGTCAGCCCTAAGGGTAGGAGGGAGGAGAAGGCAATTCGTAGCAACTGCAGAGCTTAGAGCAGCTTCCTTCCCACCATCTTGGGCTAGGGGCCTTCCTTCTTAGACTTTTTAGGTTGGCTCAGTTCAACCAAGTAAATATTCACTCTGTATATGCTAGAGCCACTGACATCATCTCACTAGAATTGTTCTAAATATCTTTTGATAGGAAATACCAGGATGTACTTGAAGCAACATGGAAATGAAGGTTTTAGTGGTAGGAGAGTAAAGTCCTAGGAGTTTGTATTGCAAGGTTCCTATGCACACAGATCCAACACGTACTATAAGGAAGACTTGAGTCGGTACATGCTTTCAAATTTTAATACCCAGGTGGGGTATTAAAACATGAACAAACCAGAAGACTGAGAGTACTATCTTGCATCACTTGGCAGGGTATCTTCTCTCATTTGCCCACATCTGACCCACATGGACTCACAAGGGAAGTGATTCTTCTGGAGCTAGACTCCTCTGGAAAGAACTATCAAATGGACGTGGTAGAGCTTGGATGCCTGATCTTTTTGTTGGAGGCCTGGGCCCCTTAGATATAAATAAAACTTGTTCTCAGGCTCCCAGAGCAGAAAGGAGTGGGGAAGAGGAAGGCCTCAGGACTCCCTCTCCCCAGAGAGCCCCAGCCTAGCCTCCAATTCATTGATTCCTGTGTCTGAAGTCTATTGTGAAGGTAGAGTGTATCCATTGACTTTCTTCTTCCTGGAGTCCTTTAAGTCCACAAATGTATATGGTTTATTTTATATTATTTATTATGTACATATGCCTCTAATGTTAGTATATCGTCTGTGACTAAACGGAGATCTGTTCTGGAGCCCCTCGTCCATGGAGCCCAGGGTCCTGTTGTCCCTTAAAGCGAGGGAGAATGCAGCAACTTTTTTTTTTTTTGTCTTAAAACAGGTTGCTGCTGTTATGTTGGCCCTCGTGTCCCCAGCCCCTTTTATTGGGACCACCTCTATTTCTGATGACCAGTGTCTCTCTTACCTTGTGGCAGGGCCTCTCAAGTACCTCTGTGAAATACTTTAGGACGTGGTTTCCTGGTGACTGGGTCTATTCTCTGTGTAGTGGTACAGCATGGCCCTGAGACCAGAGCCTCCTTCCTCACTCCCACCCCCCTCATCCCAAGCCAGGTCAGGGGCCTGGCCCACAATAGTAATGGCACCTTAATTCCCAGCTTGGATTACAGAATCCATCTCTCTGGACCATGGAAGCTGTCTGCCCGTCTGGGCTTCTAATATGCCTTTTCTTGGTTTTGAGGCCCAATGCCAACATTGCCTTGGCCCTCAATTATGACCCTGCTTTGTGTTCCATTTTCATCCTCCTCAGCCTTTACTCACTGTATCATAGTGTACATTCATGCTTTTCAGCAGTGAAGTTTTCTGAACACAGTATTCAGAGTGGTGTACGTAAACCTGAAGCACAAGTGACTGTATAGGTCTCATGAGCTGATTGTCATAATGAATGCATTTTATAATTGAAATGATGTTGTAGATTTACAATCTCCTATTTATTTTGTACCAATTTATTTGTAAATTTTGTGATTGTTTTAAAAGGTTTTTGTTCATTTCTATTCTATTTAGATAAATGATTTTCTGTTCACCGTTCTAGCGGATGTGTGTTCCCTCTTTCCCCTTCATCTGTGCAACGCCAGCCTTGCTCCCTTGCCCAGCTGCAGGGCTTTACTGGAGAGAAAGCTGGCATCGGCTGTCAGCATGGCAACACAGCAGGGCATTTCCTTTGCACGTGTACCGCAAAGTCTGTGTTAAAAGTGGGCGCTAGAACTGTGCCTCCAACTTAAAGCCTGACACAGCCAATTCCAGGGTGGTGTTTCTTTGCAAAGATTATAGCCCCCTATCAGTTCACTTTAGGTAAAGATGCTGCCACTCAATTGCCCTGGACATTTGCAAATGTCTAAACCTTTTTTTTCCTAGACAAGACCAGAAGCCTCATCCAAGCCTCTCAACTGGCTCTCAAAGAAAAATGGCTCCGTGCCTCTGCTCCTTGAAGCCTAGGAAGGAGAAAGGGTCCAGCGTGCACAGGCAGTTCTCCCTCGAGTTAGAAACACTGGGTCTGAGTGTGGTGAGTCCTTTTCTGAGCTCTTGAGGATTCAGTGGGCGCGTTTCTCTCTCATCATGTGTGATCCACATTCTCTTCCATCAGCACTTTCTCAAGGCTTCTATTCCTTCTTCCCCCTCCTCACTCATACGTGACCAGCTCCTGAAGATCTTCAGGTCAAGGTTCATGACCCCTCTGTGATCCATTCCTAGACCACATCTTTTTGGAATGTTTCTTCTTTACTCTTAGTGTCTATATTCCAAAGAGGATTGTACTCTGAGAATTGAGCTTCATAATGACTGGTCCCTTACTTTTCCCACTGTCTTATTTAATCATGTTTGCGGTCCATTGTCCTGTGGATGGAGACATTTCAGTGAAGAACTGCCTGATGAGACACAGCCTGACCACCATCCCCGCTTCCCCCAATCATTACTCCCATTTCTTAAGAGTAGAGGGAGATCTGAATTTCAGTGAAGTGTTACCTTCCTAGGAGCCTGTTTGCTTTCCTCAGGAGCAGAGCAGAAAGCGTGAGCAGCTTCCCTAACACGATCCTGCTACCTCAGTGACTTGATAGCAGTGGGTCCAAAATATGAAGTTACTTGCTTCAGAAAACCCACACCCACAAGTCAAAGATGACCTGTGGTGAGAACCCTCTCTCTCAAAAAAGGCTGGGCATTTAATAAACGTTTTTCTGTGCTGGGAAGGTTTGCTTGGCAAATCCTCCTTCCTGGGTTCTTGGGCAACTGTGAGAGTGGGAAGGGCTGCTGCTGTCTTTCATGGGAAGAACATGCACGCAGCGGTTTGGGCTCCAGTGTGTGTGCAGTGACGTTTATCTTGGCTCAGGCTCTTCGGGCCTCGTCTATGGCCCTGGCTAGACATAGCTTTGTGGAGAGGTCAACGGGAGAGCAAGCATTTGGGGACATATTTGTACCTGATTTGGTTTGTGAAACAATCTGTCTGATCCACCTTTTTTCTAGTAATAAAATGGAGCAAAGATATCTTATGTTGTAGGAAGAAACAAAGGGACTAAACCAGAAATTGGTCATTGGTCATTTTGTTTTTAAACTGGAAAATATAGATTACTTAGACTTGCAGTACCAGAGTCAACAAGCTTGAGATGAAATATTCTGTGTTCAATTGGGAGTACTTTTTGTGTTAGAGCTCTTCAGAGGGACTTAAAATTACTCTATGTATTTTACTTTTGAAATTACATACCTTTGTTGGAACAAGTCAGATTGTCATGGCCTTAGAATGAAGACATTGTGTCTGAGGACAGGGAAAAATGGTTGAGATTGCCAGGTTAAACAGAAAAGCTGCCTTGTTCATTCTGTAAATGAATGCATTCTTGTTATGAGTTGCTTTCTGCTATTTCTACAGGTCCAGCAGTAAGAACAATGTGAAATACTGCTTCTCTTAGTTGTTGGTGGAGGTGTAGGACCAGCAGCTGGGGGTTACCATAACGCCTGGCTCAGCTGCCCGGCTGCTGTGTACGCGCACCTCCTCTCGCTCCTTGGTGGTAGCGCACTAATTTTCTTTTGTTTTCCAGGCTGCTTGAAAGGTAGCTCTACTATAGAGCTTTCATTCTCAGGACTTCCTAAAGTGGTGTGTCATTTGAAATCGTTCCATTTGAGGAAAAACTTTTAAGAGCTCTATGCTCTAGTCATCAAGAAAGAATGTCATGAGAAACCTAAGTACTCAGACTACTAGACCAAGTGAGGAACTGGGCCATTAACTGTACAGCAGAAGCTAGATCATAGTTACCATTTTTCCCACCATCAAAGAAGGGTTGAATAGTTTCCATAACACGGAATGTGGACAAGGCTCCTACCCTTAATGCAGACTTAGATATGCAGTTGTTTGTCTCGGGCTATTTGTGGTGAATAAGCAAAGTATTTTTAAATGCACTTGGCAGCCATGGAAAAATTACAGGGCTTTAAAGTTGTTGACAAAATATTTCTTAAATAAATCTGATTTAGAAATATCTAAACATGGACAAAGTACTTTTAAATCTGACATGCCACTGCAAGTGGTTTCAAAGTGGTTGCTTAAAAACAATACTAATATGACTACAGGATTTGTAGCTCTAAGTTATTCTAGTTCTGTTAAGAACCACTTCTCCTAAAAACATCTTAAAAAGGGCAGTTGGGAAAGCTTGCTTTATATTTTAGGTCTCAGCAGAGCTCTGCTTATGGTAGGAGAAAAATCTAAGGTCTAAACAGAACACAACTTTCTTGGTTTTAACCAACTTTTCTGAAATATACCACCTGAGCTTTACTGACCATCTTTGCAGAGACGAATGTACAGGGCGAGTCATCTTGCAGAGGGAACCCTGTGCCTCTGACCCACTGCTGGGTGTGCGCGCCAGGGCCCCTTTTAGCCCATATATGCCCTAAGATTGTGAGTTCAGTCCAGCACACAAAAAGGGGTACCTCGTACTTTTACAAAGCTTGAACATTAGGTGGTTTCCGAAACCCCAGGAAAAGAATTCTGAAGAGTTGGAAGATGTCTTCTCAGTCTAAAATGCCTTAGGTTTAAACAAAGTGGGGGCATCATCCATTTTAAGTTCAGCTTCAGAGGAACTCATATTCATGTTTAACAAGCCCAACTGCAGTGCTGAGTGCCTGCCCATGGACCGCTTACCCTCCAGCGTACTCTTCTTCATAACAGGAATAACATACATAGAAGTAAAATTCCCTTCTGGGTTTTATAGACTCTTATGGAACCTTAGCTCTTTAAAATATATTTTTGTGGTCCTGAAGAAAGCTGTGACCAGTAATGGAATTCTTACTTACTGCAATTATGTATTTTTTACTTCTTAGTCTTTGGACCCACTGCCAGAGAGACATCTGACCAAAACAAAAACAAAAACAAAACAAAACAAACAAAACTACTAGATGAGAAGATCTTATGTGGACTACAAAATACAGAAAGTGTGGTAAATTAAAGCAAAGTGCTCGTGTGTGGGTCCTTGCTCTAAAAGGAAAAGTATATAAATATACTATTACAAGTTAGCTCTGTAGTTGTAATAATTCACTTAGAAATTCTTTGGCTTTGAGAAAATTTAAGACCATGTCAAACTGGGCAACATCTTTGTCTTGAACAACTAATAGCTGGAGTCATAACCACAACCCCATTCTCTAAAATTTAAAACAGGACAGTTTCCAATTGCTATTTGAAATAGCATTTCAACCTGATACTTTAAAAGTAGCACATATTTCTAATAGTAAGAATATATTTCTGTGATTTCATGTAAAGCTATAGATAATTGAAAATGGTGAGGTAATATGGCCTTGGCTAAGTTTCTGTGTTCTCTACCTATAAAATGACTTTTAAAAGAAAAAAAAAAAAAGTCTCACCTCATAGTCCTATACCAAAAAACTTTCCACACAAAAATTTTGAGGTTTATTTAAGTTCTATAAATTCAACCATTAATTAATCATGCTTAAGTAAAAGATAAAGTCAA
Organism: Eidolon dupreanum; assembly: GCA_028627145.1. Classification (NCBI taxonomy): domain Eukaryota; kingdom Metazoa; phylum Chordata; class Mammalia; order Chiroptera; family Pteropodidae; genus Eidolon; species Eidolon dupreanum. Next base: position 15,723,346 of record CM053506.1, on the reverse strand, counting down.
GTTGACGGCACTAAGCCAAACCTTAAACCCACCTGAAGACCTATAGTTACAGAGCTGTGCTACAGGAAAGGGTCAAAGTCAGTATTAGAAATATTATACTTTATTGAATTCTAGAGCGGCTAATCTGCCCTCCCATGTTGACCAGTGACAATATGAATGGAAGAACTATATGAAGGTTAAAGAGTCTACACCACTGTTAAAAACGTTTTAATAACATTCACTGTGTTGGGAGGCAATTATGATACCCTAAAGTATATAGTAATGATCCATTCTTGTTCAAAACAACAAGAAGTGATTTCACTTGAGATTCTGAAGTGAATTTATTCACACTGATTATGCCCTCAGCTTTAGTAAGGTTCTGGCTTACAGAGCCCACTTACCATCCTCTACTTGGAAATACAGCAATGAACCCCAGAGGACAGAGAAGACTGGAATTGGGCAGCGTGATTCACATAGCCCACACCAATGAATTTTACTCAGTTATTCTGTAATAGGAGGAGGTTCCTCCTTTTTCTTTGGGGGGCTTGCTCTGTTGTCCTCTTTCAGCTAAATTCTTTCTATAGATTGTTTTTTGGACAACAAACATTTTTGGTATCAATCACAGAAGTGTAGAATTGATGAAGACTTGTGCCTCAAAATGAAATCACTGCGGTCCATTCCAGATCAGCCCTACAACAAGCAGAGAACACTTCTGCAAAGCCACTGATGGACAACAGCTTTTCCAGAGTCACTGAGGTCACTTAAAAGCTCGTAAAAGGAACCTAGACTGTAACAGAAGACTATATTTGATAATTGAAACTATATATTTCTCCAATGATATACAATACTATGTAATGCACTGAAAAAGATGGATTTTGGAGTAAGAGCACAATTTGTAACAACAGCAATTTTGGATCACCTCTTCCCATCATCCTCCTTATTCCAGAGACCCTTCGACAATACTGATAATGAAACAAGACATGGAAACAGTGTCACAAACCACGACAGAGCCATCTGCATGCACTTCAGCCCAGCTTTACCCTTTTTTCCAATACAGATTTCATTACAATTTTGAACCATCTGTAGAGAATGCAGACACACAAAACTAAAACAAGTATCTCCCTATGATTAGAATATCTTAAGAGTCTTCAGAAGCTTTTCAGATGTACCTTTGATGGATTCCCCCCCACACCCCTAGAACCCAGACAGGGACATGGTCTGCTCCTGTGAGTCCTGCCAGAAAGTGTTTAATGGGTACTTAGAATTTGGGTTTTCCTTATTCTTCCTCCTCCTCCTCCTCTTCCTCCTCCTCTTCATCATCATCTTCATCATGGCAGTGTGTAATTTCCTGGGGGGCCAGTGGGAAGAGGTTGGGGGGTTTAATCTCACTGATCGACCGTGTCAGTTGGTGCCGCTTGTAATCAGAATCTTTGAAATCCACTGAAGTACGGTTCCGGGTGGCAAGGGGGGACTCCATCTCATTGATATCTACATGTGTGTGTTCCACTGTTGACTCATGAGGCATCTAGAATAAAGTCAGAGGTTCAGAAAGTGGAAGGGGCAAAATAGCTATTTCCCCAACCCTAACCCCATTCCCCCTTTAGGTGGCCATATACAGGGATGTCTATCCTCGACCAGAGGCCAAGCCATGTTAGATACTTAAGTGTCTTCCCAGAACTACCTAAAGCTACCTATCTTCTCTCTCCAACCCTCAAAACTGTGCCCAGATTGTTTACTGTAGTCTGAAACTGAATAAGATAGGAAAAAAGAGAGCCTTATTTCCTATTTCACAGAAAAACAGTGCTGAAATATAAATCAGTATCAGAATGGAATATAAAAACCACATTTCTCTCAATTAGTGCTAATAAAAGAGTAAAGTCTTCACCATTTAAACAACTTTTAATAGAGTAGATTTCATAGTAAAGTTATACCCTGTAATATTCTATCTTAATCACACTTTCTCAAAGATTCCTTTTTGTGCAACCTGCCCCTGGACTTCAAACACGTTAAAAAGGAATGATCCAAACTCTCCCATCCCATCCCACCAAGCTGGTTGCAGATCTTGGCCTTCAGAATATCTTAACTGTAAACAGCCTACAGCTGTATTAACTCACCAAGACGTGGGCAGCTCTGAAGAGGTAGCTGAATGGATAATACAGCAGATTGATGAAAGATGCTGCATAGAGATCAGCATAACGCATCACCTGACTGGCAAAGAGGGTCTGCCGGGAGCCACTGCGAAACAGGCTTCCCATCATCCCATAGCACATATCCATATCATGAGTTACTTTCTAAAAGAACAAGAGTGAGTGTCAGCTCATTCAAAAAAATATTTGAGTACTGGCTATGTGCCAGTCCTTGTATAAAATCAGAAAGAGGAAAATCACTTAAACTTTATTTTCCAAGTTTTCTCCCAAATCCCACTTGGATACCTTAATACGTCTCTGGATGGAGCTAATGTCTGGGCGCTCATTGCTGCTGCTGTCAAGGTGCCTGAAGACAAAAAAAGAAATCTAGTGAAAATGTCTAGAAAAGACATCCCTTACACCTAGGTGACTCCCAAAGAGGTAGGTAGGTTTTAGGGAAGAAAATTTTAGAATTAGGAAAGAAACTTACTTGTAGAGTTCAGCCAAGAAAATATCCAAGCTCTGAAGCTCTTCAAAAAGTGCTAGTTAAGGTTTGAAAGGAAAAGTAAAATGTTTTAAATAAAAAGCATCCAGTTTTTAACTATTGCTAAAAACTATATTAAAAAGTTGCAGATATGACTGAAAAGTAAAGCCATAGGTGAGCATATAAAATTCCTTCCTTCCTCTGCCCCTTCAGGAAAACTTATGTATATACCCTGTCTGCAGTCTGGCAGCAGATGAACACCAGTTTCTTCCAACTGCCCTTCTGACTACGACTCTCTTTCCAACCAGATACTGATTCTGAGCTCACCAAGTGCCAATTCATATTCCTATCTAAGTCGTATTAGCAAAGCAAGTAGTAACAGAATTAGGTGACTTGTCTAGAGTTACAAGTCCAGGAAATACAGCCAAATCACCTAGGTGTCTAGAACTTCACAGATGGAAAGTTGAAAATGTGGGTGAAAGGCTAGCCTGAAAATCCCACTGATAAACAATAGCAACAGCTAGCATCTACTACATGCTTTCTGTGTGTTCCAGCTTTTCTCAACCTGGGTTCCCCAAAGAGAATAAGGCTTAATGTATCTACTGTATATAAAAAATTTATCTGCCATTTTTGGGAGAACTGAAGAGTCAATTGTTCATCTTCTCTGGGGTCTGGATGAGGAGCCTTGGTTGAGAAGGACTGTTACTTCTACCTTCTTTATACACACATTACCTCGGTCAACCCTCATCAGCTCTATGAGGTAGGTATTATTACTCATTTTCACATTTGAGGAAAACTAAGGTACAAGGTGTCTCAGTAACTTGCCTAAGGACATGCAGGATTTACCTTTCACCACACTGGGTGATGCTAGTAGCTAGGACTGGTTGGATAAATTGTCAAACATCTTTACATAACTAGATCCAAGCTCACATTTCAGTGTACACAGTGTAGCTCATTGCAAGGAATGCAATTTGGCCTCACTCTCTACTTCTTAGAAGAGCAAATAAAAAATACCAGGAGGTGATTAACACTCAGAGCCATCACTGCCCCATAATCACAGATATGGGTTGGTAGCATAAAGACTGGAACTAGTGGCTTGGTTGGACAAATACGAGACTACAAAGTTCATGGGTTAGTTGCTATTGTAATATAACTCAGGAGAGTAATGTTTATACTCAACTTTGAAAGTATTCACGAAGAATGCTGAACAAGATAACCTCATATTACCTCAAATTCTGGAGTTCTGTGAAATATCTGGCTATTTGGGAAGGAGGTATACAAACAGCAAGACCTGTCTTTTGAATACTTCTGACTTCATGCATACAAAATAATGGTTCATCAAAGAGGACTGATTCACAGCTGGCCATTTAGATAAACACTAACTAGGTCAACAACTTATAAAATAAGAGTAATGGCTCCTTACAACTCTTATCAGTCCAGACGTGCAGCTCCTGTGCAAGTTCAGGAATCACCAAGAAAGTTCGCCACCCTTGCCGTTTCTTTGATTTTAAAATATCCCCAAAAATGTGATCTCCAATATACAAAATGTCCTTCCCCTTAGCTCCTAACAGATCACAGATTGTATCAGATGAACCTGAAACAATGGAATGAACAATGAGAAAACGAAAATATCTCCATATTAAAAACTAGTGTCCCAAGTACCATAACCATTAATATAAATAATTTTATTCTTATAATTATATGAGGACATATCTAGAAAAGGAGCTCAATTGTGGGTCATTGTCTTTAAGACCCACCGTTGTCTTCTTTTCATCATTCTTTTTATTGCCTCTAAGACAAGGCTTTCAGTTCCACTGTGCTGACCAGGGCTCTTGACCAAATCCAAAAGCAACAAAACTACATGTCTCACGGCTTTAGTGTATATAACCCTCACAAGTACCACTGTATTTCTCATAACAGATTGTCCATTAAATTGGTTTTATTCAACTGTTTCTCACTCCAACAAAATATCCATTTGTGTCCACAGAGGTTCCTTAAGGACCCCTTGAGAACCACCCCAAACGATTCTAGGACACTCAGAAAAAGCTTCAAAATAGGTAAAAGGATGGGGAAAATGGATCCTTTCAGTAAAAATCAAAGATGCCTTGTGACATACTAACAACTTCTCAAACCCATTCTCCCTGACTCCTATTGCATTAGTAGGTAACTTAAATATACCTTCAGTAGATGCTATCTTTAGAATCCTAAAAGGTATATGTGCCACTATGCTGGAAGGGAATCAGAGCTTTCACAGTGAGGTCTGAGGAAAGACTTACATTAAATAAAGTGTGCAACTCACCTCCTGAGTAGACAATACCATGCTGTAAGGGGCCTGTGTAGGTACCAATTTTCAGCTTGCCAGTTTTCTATGAAAAGAGAATATGGACCTTGTAGTACTTTATCGTTCTGTCAAAATCTCCACCCAAACTGCTATCTGACTAGGCAACCATATGAACGGCACTTTTGAATTATATTCTTTTAAATTATTTGCCTATATCAATTAAGACCAAAACTGTTAGAATAATTTTAAAAAAAAGATATGGCTAAGTAGTTAAAAATACCTGTTTCCTTAGGGAGAGTAGGAATGGGAAAAGGAGAAACATGAAGGACAATGTGCTAATAGAGAGATCATCCTCTTGACTTACAGTATCCACCTGGCGCAGTACTGTGCCTTCTCCAAAAAAGAGTGGTTTCCGTGCATCCACCAAGATCAGGTCAAAGTAGGACTGCCATGGTCGATGGGAGCTTCCTGGCTGATGAAGGAGAAACAGCAAGAGCTGAAACATTACTCCTAACCTTAAGGCACTTGGATGCAAGGAATGTAGAAGTACTGATATAATTAAAAGAGTCCACTATTTTATTAAAAACATATTGTCTTATTATAAGCCACATCCTTTTGGAAGCAGGCATGGTGAAAATATAAATAATGACTCCAAAATCTCTATATCTTCAATCATTTAATCTACTACTTATTAACTTATTTCACAGCAAATTAATACATGAAAGTGTGTTCACACTGTGAATTGAGCTAAAAAAGCCTCAAGGGGCTAAGGAAAGACACAAATCAATAGTCAAGAGAAATTAAGAAAGAGGCAGATCAGCATCAGAACAAAAGCACACAAACTAACACGGAACTAACTATTAGGAAATTTTACTGGTTATGTCCTCAGAATGACGGCTCTAGGTACACACTGGCTTTTGCCTCATAGTGCAGGTTAACCACAGCGCTAATGTAACAATTATGCCCATTAATATTATGTCCATCCTGAAATGGAACCATGGCATTAATCATTTAAGGTCAAGCTGAAAAGCACTGCATTCTGTGCTTTTGGGTGATCTCAAAGCAGGAATTTACTGACATTTATTCAAAGAAACCTAGAGTCAAAATCCCAAGAGTATGTGATTAAATTGCATTGAATGTTCCTTAAATCTAAGTGCAGCTATGCTGCAGAAATATAGACTTCTCTGCTAAGTAAGGTTAACGATTCTTTTGGCACAATAATTATTGGTAAAATCAATAACTAACGGTAAACTCATCAATAACTAATCAATAACTAATGGTAAAAATCTAGACAGTATTAAGAATATACATATTTTCTGTTTCTTTTAATCGGATATCTTCTTCAACCTGAAAATTCTTTCCAGTGCCACACAAACTTAACAATTCTGAATAGAACTTCTTGGGCATCAACTTATTCTGATCCCATCCTACTTAATATGACATGAATCTCTCTTTTGTTTCTCTGTCCCAAGTTTTCCAATTGCTAGCAACTTTAAATTTTACCAACTCCTGCATTATTTACAATGTTAATAAAGATTTCTAGATGATTCCTGACGAATTCCTAACCACCAATATTTCAGGCTGATTAAATGCATTTATTATTACTAAAGCAATGGTCTATTAATTTACACGTAGTACCTTGGGGCCATGTGGGAAATCAAACAGGTAAGTCATAATTTTCTGGAAAAAAAAAATCCAACATAAGATCCTTATACTACTTCTGCAAAATTAGAAAACCCCACAAGCTTTTCATAAGACATATCTTTTTCAATATAAGATTCATCACATTCTTATTTTCTCTTAAGTTTATATGGAAGCCAGAAATTAATGCTTCATCATTAACCACAAACATACAAAACCTCTGACATTCTCAATAGGACATGGGCTTCTTCTAGGAGATAGTTTTGTACAGATTCATCCATATAGCCCTATCCAATTCAACTTACTAATGATCCCAGACCAACTAAGCCAATGAAGCACTTGCTTTGTAAGCTTGCTTACTCTAAATCGCCAGATTTCTAAATCAAGATTTTACATAAAGAAAATGGGAAGCACTGAACTTCTTGCTACTACTATGAACTTGTAACTGTCAGCAAAAGTAAGATGAAGCTAAGGAGTTCAATCTTCTTTTCTACATGCTTTGTAATCATGGCAAAAAAAAAAAAAAAGTAAGTTAAGCAGTAGTAAATTTTGATGACTAAGAGTCAAACATCTTTGAACCATCTATTGCTGTCTGTCTCCCAACACAGGGAGGGTATGTACGCATGTACAATAAAGGGTGTGATTTAAATTTATATATATGATGTGCCAAAGAGGCACAGAAGCCATTTTATAATCAGCACAAATGTTGTAAATAAACCCCAAATTAAAGCATTCAAGTTGTCAACTGTAATCAAGGAAAATAGTCAAAAGAAATATTTAGGAAAATTTGATGTAGCCCTTATATTATGTATTTTTGCTCTTTTCACTCTGCTTTCAAAATGAAATGGCAGAAACTACCCTTAAAAAACTACCTTCCTCATTATCGTCACAGTTCTTTATTCCAAAATAATTCCTCTGTATAAATAAACAAATATGAATATTATGCACTTACATCTGTATATTTATAGTCACTGTTGGTGGCAAGAAATACTTTCCCTACTTCCTTCATCCGGCTCAGAAGCAAAGGCAGTTTTCCCTGAAATTTAATATAATGAATGAAATACTAAAGCACAAACATATATTCATTGAAACTGTGAGGTAGTTATATACTGCAGGGGTCCCCAACCCCAGTTGTTAGGAACTGGGCTGCACTATAGGAGGTGAGCGGCAGGCGAGCCAGCGCAGCTTCATCTGTATTTGCAGCTGCTCCTCAGCACTAGCATCACCACCTCAGCACCACCTCAGCTCCACCTCAGATCATCAGGCATCAGATTCTCATAGGAGCACCGGTCCCTGGTGCCAAAAAAAGTTGTGCACCACTGACATACTGGACTTTTGTCCACTGAAATAACAGAAGATGCCCTTTAAAGGTTGGTTGTTTTCATAATTTTGCATTTAAAAAACCACATTATCATTATGCATGAATTAACAAATGTAATATACATGGTGTATATAATATATAGATTTCACATAAAATGAGACATAGAAATGATTATATGCTAATTAAAAACATATATCTACCTTCATTATGTATGCCTCAAGAAAGAGTTTAAATTACCTTGTGATCTCTTAAAGTATGTGAATTAGGTATGCTACAGATCAGGAGAAGCTGATTTTACACATCACCAGCAAAATCCTCTACATGGGGAGATTGCATATACTTTCCTTTTTAAAAATATCTTGCAGAAATAAAACGATGTGTGCAGGATGCAACCTAGCAATGCCAAGACCTGCCTGCAGATACATGAGGAAATTCTAACTCCTATGTCACCAGAAAGAAAAACAGCTTTTTCTTCTCTCACAGTAAATAGATTCCTTTACTCAAATTCTCCTGGACCTCTCCTGACCCCCTCAGTATTCTTTCTTGAAACAGGGTGGGGGTGGAAGTGGAGGGGAAATGAGGTACAAAGACCAAAAATAAAAAATCTGTACCAAAGTACTTTGAGAAAATACTGCACTATGCTACTTTTACTCTGTAAGAAAAGGAACAAGTATCTCATCTTATGGCCGTGTGTGTGTTTACTTTTTATTTTGAAATAATTTCAGACTTATAGAGAAGTTATAAAAATAGTACAGAAGGTTCCCATATATTCTTCCAGATTATCTTAATATCAACAGTTTCCATAACCACAGCACAATTATCAAAACTAAGAAATTAACATTAGTACAAACTATTAACTAAACTACAGATTTTTCTGAATTTTATTAGGTTTTCCACTAGTGTCTTTTAAGGTTTTTTTTTTTTTTTTTTTTCCTCAGGTGAGGCACCCCTTGGTTGCAAGGACCTTGTCAGTTTATAATCCTGTATTTTTTATTTTTTATGCCTACAGCACTAGGTCTTCCTAGGTGGTCTCCCATCCAAGTACTAACCAGGCCCGACCCTGCTCAGCTTCCGAAATCAGACAGGATCAGGCTTGTTCAGGGTGGCATGGCCGTAGACTTTTTAAGATATTTTAAAGCTTATTATTTCCTGTTATGTTAAAGACAATTTAAATAACAGTTACATATATGTACATTTAGACATTCTAATGTGGTGGTTTATGAACTTACTATGAACTTGGGAAAATTATTTAATCCCTTTATTTCTCAGTTTCTTCATCTATAAAGCAGAGGTAACACTACCTAATTCAGGGTTATATGGAAGATTAAATGGGATAATGCATGCAAACACTTAGCAAGTTGATGTGCACACAGTAACCACTCTAGCTGCTCTTATTATAATCAGAGCTATAAGGACAAATGGAATACTAGGTCTTCTTGACTATCAACAGACAAGAAAAACTATACTAAGATCTATGCTCTAGCTGAACACTCATGGTGATTATACTTGGCATATATTATGCCAAGAGAAAAAAATATCTTCCCTTGTCCATTTTGCTATAAATAGGCATGTTATTCATTTCCCTAACAGGTAAAGCAAACTCTCATGTGGATCTATTTTCTCTTTATTACTTACATCTTTGACTACATACTTCTCAAGATTTTCAACTGTCTTTTCCTTAAGGGAGCCCTAGGGGAAGAAAAAGGTAAATAAAAGAACAAAATCAGTTTTTAACAGTTTATAAGACAATTTTGTCTACTAATAATCCAAATGCATTTCTTAAGTATTTACCAAAATGGAAAAGTAGATAAAGTGAAAAGGCCAGGATATAGTGACAGATGTGATTTGCTGCAACTCTGCCTCCAAAATGTATTTAAAATAAACTATTTTTACTTTAAACTAGAAATCAAAAGGCATTTCATATTTTACTCAGTAAATTTATAATAAATGTAAATATTAGTGTTATTAGTCAAGCATGAGGTATTTGAAAAAAACAAAATGATCATAAGCATCCCCAAAGGATACAGTAAATATATTAACACTAAAATCTCTTCTCAGTATGCTTGGGAATTACAAACTGAAATAAGATCTAGAAGCCAAACACCACCACTGAGGAAAGATCAGCATCACCTCTGAAAGCAGGACAGCTAAAGACAAGAATAAAAGTATTATAGCCAGCTATCACTAGGGGGAAAATCCACTTAAGAGGAAATATTCTGTCCTATTTGCACTTAGAAAGTTAATGTATCAGATCATAAAATACATGCCAGAGAGTGAGCAGGTGAAGAAGCAGCTCTTAGGTACCTTGTAATGAACCCAGTCAACAGCATCTCTTACATCTTGGAACATACTCCGGTAAGACATGAAGAGGTCCCCATCTTTAAATCCTGTTTCACAGCTACAGAAAGATGAAAAGAACATGACAGGGAATCCAAAGGGGGGTAAATAAAATGAATATCAAACACTGCCCAGGGACCCAAAGTTTCCATTATTACGTGGATAAAGGTGCTGGCTAATTAGGAAAATAATTACTCCCTAATGAAAATCCATTTTGACCACCAGAGATGACTATAGTGTTCAATGGAATACAATAATTGTGAACAAATACAAAGTGATAGAAGAATATATTGAATGGAAGCTAAAAGGCCAGTTTCAAAAATGTCAATTTCCTTTATTCATCACTTTTAAGAAGCAGGTTCCCATCAAAGAAACTTTTAAACTCTAAAATTGGTAATTTAGGTTCTCTGCACCAACTTTTCTGATGTTGTCTCTAGGTACAAAGGTATTGCCCGCTTTCTATTTAGCTTAGTGACTTAGTGCTCCACCAAATTTAGTGCCTAGAGTGGATAAGGCCTACAGGGGATAAGAAGTTAGCAAACGTACATATGGCTGAACTTTCACCAATGGTTATGAATTCCCCCCAAAAAGGAGAGGATAACTTGTTCAAAACTTTAGCAAAATTTTATTTCAGGGAGGATAAACAGTATTTATTCCTCAATCAAATCTTGCTGGGCCTGGGAATGAAACTAAATTACCATCCCTGAATGGCTCCTAGGTAGCTGCTGTGAAATGAGTAGGGGGGTTTTAGTGTAATTCTGCTTGGACAGATAATCATCACACAAACCTCCCACTCAGTTGTCACAATTAGCACCTCTGCTGGCCGTCTTCATTCCCAGGAGAAGCCAATCAGAAGTGGTCCCTTCCAAACATGGCTGCAGCACACTGGCAAGGAGAGGGGCCGTGTGGGAGGTGAGAGCCTGCATGGAGCTGCTGGTGCTGTCCCATCTCTCAGGCTGGCAATGTGGCATCTCTCACTAGCACTAAATTCACTTCAGAAAAGCAGAAAAGACCTACAATGGCCAGTTCTCTAAAACCCTGTACATTAATTTTTAAAAAATCAATTGGTAAAAAAATTATAGTATGTACATACCTGGTATATCTGGGACAATTAGTAAAAAAATCTACTAGGCAGGCCAACAGGTAGGTTTCTGAAAAATGAAGAATAGATATTCATAAGATATAAGTGAGGTAATTTAAACTTATTTCATTATCTCCCTTGAGCAAACATAAATCATCGTGGAAAGAAGAGAAAGGATCAATATATATAAGCACAGAATGAGTCTACCTGGTAGGTTGAATAGTGTATTCAGAATGTAAAATCTTTCAGTGTCATCTCGTTGGATAAATTTATTTGGATATTGTTCTCTAGTTTCTGGTCTGAAAGAAAAAAATTTTAATTAACTGACACTCAAAAGTTAACATTATAATAACAGAAATATTTATCATTCAAAAATTCATTCAAATGAATTTTTTGTGGCTACATACAAAGCAGGATTCCAAATATTACACATGAAGATGAACAAGCTTGGGTTCCAGTTCTAAAAGTTCTCAGTCTGATAAGGGAGGTGAGTTACATACACAGGCAGTTATAACAAGATGAAAAATCTCAACTGCCACAATAAAGATGCAAAGAGCTATGAGAAAATTGAGGAAGGGGAGATCATTTCAACTTAAGGGGTAGAGATAAGTGAAAGTGGGAGTGAAGAGAGGAAAACCTAGGAAGGATTCATGAAATTGGTGGCATATGAGCTGGTCCTTAAAGACTAGGTAGACCAATTCAGAAACTAGTCCAATTTGAGCAGAGAAAGGGGAGCACAGGAAAAAGAAAAAAAACTAGAAAGATAAATTGAGGCAGATCATGCTATTGTTCTTATACTTCATTCAGGGGCAAAAGAGTACCACCAACAGTTTTTAAGCAGAGGGATAAAACCATCAGAGCTGAATTGTAAAACTTTTAAATTAGTTGCAGTTTTAGGATAAAGTGGAAAAAGAAATGTGATGTTACAAAAATGGCTACAAATTCTTCCTATCCCTTTATAATGTGACTGCAACTCCTCTGCTTAAGAGACTCCATCCTTGAATACAGTCTTGAACAGCAGTAAATGGGATCCAAATACAAGACTTGGAAAACACTTGTGCATTGGGGTTTACCTACACTTGCTGCACTTGGAACTCTGAGACTACTAAGTGAATGAGAGTGAGATAACTCACTGGAGGATAAAAGGCTACATGCAGAAATGAGGAACCCTAGCCAACAGGCTGTCAACTGCCAGATATGTGAGGCAATTCCAGATCAGCTAAGCAACCTCAGAACTTCCCAGCTGACTCTCAGAATTCTGAGCTAAAAAAAAATGGTCATTGTTCAAGCCACTAAGTTTTAAAGTAATTTATTATGCAGCAAAAGCTAACTGACACGGAGACAAATGACTGGGAGGTCCGTTAAGTGATAATTGTAGCAGTCCAGATAAGGGCAGTAGGGGCCTGTCCCAGAGTAGTGGCAAAGGAAATTAAAGGGAAAAATATATTCCAGAGAGATTGTCAAGGTAAAATAAACAAGATCAGGCAACTGATTGGGTGTGCTAGATGAGGAACATGAAAACTGAAAATAATGATACTCACACTGAGGTGTCTCTCAGAGTTGGTGGTACTATTAATAGAAATATGAAAACTAGAGTAGATATAAGAGTTTTATTTTGGATACATTAAGCTCAAGTAAACAGATTTTTATAGCCAATTAGAAACAAAGGTCAAGAACTTAAAACAGAGATTCAGACCTGAAAGATAACTGGAATCGTCTCTGCACAGGTAGTAGGTGAAATTATGAAGACTATTCAAGTAGATGAGACCACTTAAGATACAGAGAAAGATGACTGAGATTATATCGACGGATAACATTTAGGGTTTAAAATAAAGCCAGTGAAACTGAAGTTCGAGATGCACGAGAATCTTGGTGAGTGAAATGAAATATTGCAAGACTAGAGGAAGGGGGCAATATTAAGAAAAATATTATAGAGAAACCAAAAGAGAGAACTAAAATATAAAAATGCACAACTGTCATGGTAAATTTAGAGAGATCAACTAATATAAATAAAGAACCCCAAAGTCCATACTTAAGAGTAACATGGATAAATTCTTGCTTGGGTTTGTTAACCACAAATGGCACAAACTCTAGTTAGAAATATAAAATCCCATTGCTCCCTGTCTTTGTCACTCATCCAAAATAAGAGTTCTAATAAGAATAACTTTGTAGAATATCTCACGTTCTAGCCTTCCAAGATTTTCTGTAATGAAAATTAGGACAGAAAGGAATAGTAATGATACACTTTCCTCAATCAGGTTTAGTAGGATGACAGTGTCCCCTTAGATATACTTTCCTATCCCATCATTAAAGAGTAATTCCTTTACATAAGGATAGTTAACAGTTATTTACTAGGCAATTAGAACCCAAAATGACTTACGAATATAGTTAACAATTATTTTGTTTAAGCTGAGTGTCAAATCATGCTAATATATATTTTAAATAAAAATTAATTCAGAGGGAGGTAATATATTATGAAGAAATGCTAGACTTGAAGTTGGGTGGAAAACAGAGTACAGACTACTGCTAACTTTCTGCAACCAAAAGAATACAGATTTGATCTCAATATTATTATATTCTAAAACTTTAAAAGTCTTTGTCGTTGTCCAAAAAAGAGGCCACAACTCATTGGCAATGCATGTTAGATGCTGTCTGATGGAAACCTAAGTTCCCTTCCAGCCTCGTCCACCACTATACTTCAATACCTCTCTCCTTCATCTCCACCGTCTCTCCTTCTCCATGGGCTTTTCCTTTTGACTCTACAGATCATACAGTGCTACATGCTGTTTGAATGATTCTGCATTTACTCATAAATGACTAATTTTTGAAACTCTAATGTGTTTCCCAAAGGAGTTATTTGGAAAGTTTACTGGCTTATTTGGGGGGAAAGATCTGTGGATATTGAGTTAGTAAATCTAATTGTACTACTAATTTATAGAACTGCTTCCCTTCCTTTTCTTCTGACTACCCCTCCTTGCATTACATAAAAATCCCTTTTCAGACATTAATAAATAGAACATTAGTTCATTTTCACTGGGATTCTGAATTACAGTGATAATATTCCATATGTAAAATAGCTTAGGTTGCTAGTATTATTTGCAATCACTTCATGTTCTAAATCCTGTCTCCCGATATTCATGGATCTTGAACAAATCCCTCATGAGAGGAACAGCGAAAGAAAGGCAGAAATAACAGTGAAAGAAAGGCCTGCCCAGATATGTCAAGATAGGGTATTTACACCACACTTTTCTCACTATGTATTCTTGGAAATCTTTGAGCCTAACACCAGCTAAAGAGTCTTGCATCAGATTCTTCAATTCTAAGTAGGGCTTTGCTGTTACCTCAGATTTAAAGGAAAGTCTAGTACAGTTTCAATTAGCCTGTGCCTCATCACAAAAGATATTTACCAAAAAAACATTGTCTCTCTAACAATTTCAATGTAGATTGTGCAGTTTTTACAACTTAGCCATCAAGAATGAATAATATATGATGAAGTTACATAAGAGACTAACACATATTTTGGTTTTAAGAGTTGCTCTGACTCTCATACAGTGTCAGTGGTAAATTAAGTAATATGATAGAGAAGATGTAATGTAACTATAAAGCCAAAATTATAGAAGTTGTCAAATTGTAGTATTGTGATTTTTTTTTGCTCGTATTTACATTGTACCATTCGATGAGTTTTTTTGAATTACAGTTGGCATATGATGGTATGTTAGTTTCAGCTGTACAGTGTAGTGATTAGAGATCTGTATAACTCACAAAGTAATCATCCCACTAAATCCGGTACCCCTCCTTCTCCCTTACATATTGATTTCAACATTAACTATTTTCCTTATGCTACACTCTACATCTCCATGTCTATTTTGTAGCTATCCATTTGTACTTCTTAATCCCTTTGCCCTGTCCCCCCATACTTCCAACCCCCCTTTCATTTAGTATCCCTTAAAATATTCTGTGTCTATGAGTTTATTTCTGTTGTTGTTTTTGTTCTTTAGATTCCACATGTACATGAAATCATGTGATATTTATCTTTCTCTGACTTATTTCATTCAGTGCAATACCCTCTAGGTCCATCAAGGCAGTATCTTTTTCCACCCCCTTCCTTTTAGTCTGCATCTGTCTTTTAATCTAAAGTGAGTCTCTAGTAGGCAACATATGTATGGGTCTTGTTTTCTTATCCATTCAGCCACTCTATCTTTTGGTTGGAGCACTTAATTCTTTTCCATTTGAGGTACTTGTTGACAGGAATGTGTTATTACCATTTTGTGTTTTTGATACATGTTTTTTTCTTCTTAAAGAAGTCCCTCCAATATTTCCTGTAATACTGGCTTGGTGTTGATAAATTCCTTTAGCTTACTTTTATCTGGGAAGCTCTTCATCTGTCCTTTGACTCAAAATGACAGCTTTGCTAGATAAAGTATTCTTGGTTGTAGATCCTGGGTTTTCATCATGTTGAATATTTTGTGCCAACCCCTTCTATCCTGAATAGTTTCTTTTGGGAAACTGGCTGCCAGTCTATGGGTACTCCCTTATAGGTAACTAACTGCTTTTCTCTTGCTGCTTTTAAAGTCTTTCTTTATATTTAACCGTTGGCATTTTAATTATAATGTGTCTTGCTGTGGGCTTCTTTGGGTTCATCTTTTTTGGGACTCTTTGAGCTTCCAGGGGTTGTCTATTTCCTTCACCACGTTAGGGAAGTTTCCCATCTTTATTTCTTCAAACTGTTCTTCAACATCTAGTTTTCCTTCTGGTACCCCTATGACATGGATATTTTTACCTTTAATAGTGTCCCATAGGCTCCTTAAATTATTTTTATAGTCTTGGCTTCTTTTTCCTTGCCATTCTGATTGAGTGTCCTTGACTTTGCCATCCTCTATATAGGTCATTTGATCCTCTTCTTTATTCACTTTGTTTATTCCATTTAATATACTTCTCATCTCAGGTAATGTGTTCTTCATTTCTGACTGGTTCTTCATTTCTGACTGTTTATAATTTCCATTTCTATTATTTTTTTTTTATCTCTTTGTTAAAGTTCTCACTGAATTCCTCTACACTTCCCCAAAAGTTCATTGAACATCTTTATAACCAGTGTTTTGAACTCTGCATCTGTTAGATTGTTTGACCTCATTATTTCTGGATCTCTGTCCTGTTCTCTCACATGGTTTCTGCTTCTTTGCCTTCCCATTTGGCTGCTTTTCTGTGTCTATGTACTAAGCAAAGCACTTAAGTCTCCCGGTCTTATTAGTGTGGCTTTGTGTGGTAGATGTTCAGTGACACAGTCCTGAGAGGAGTTCAGCTGCAGGTCCAGTTTAGCCCTAGCCTGTGCCCCTCTGGGGCCACCTGTTAAGATTCAGCAAGCAATCCGCAGATGCTAAACTTATAGTTGCCTCAAGAGGCCACGCCAAAAACCGAAGTCAGCTACCACTAGTGTGAGACTTGGCACTGCTCAGCAAAGAGCACTGGGCTCACTGAGGACACAACTGGACGTGGCTTGGGTGTGGCCGCAGGTTTGGAGAGGTGGAATTTCAGGGACTCCTGGGCTGAGCGACCTCTGTTACTCAGTTCGATGACCTCTCTCAGCTATGGTGGCATTGAGTCCACACACTGGGAGTGGGGAAGACTCAACAGAGGAACAGTGGATACTGCCAACACTTCTGCCTGGGATAAAGCCTTGCCTCTGGTACCCTTGCTCCAACAACTTGGTGACCCCTGTAAGTCCCTGCTGACCCCATGCAGCCAATTCAGTGCTGGTGCTCAGAGCGAGCAGGTCCATCGACACTAAATTTAATCTGCTGTTTACTAGGGTGAACAGCACAAATTAATAAGAATAGCAGGAATATTCTGATTATGAAAATAAAGCTTATCCTTATTTGTTTTAAATATCACGCTGTATTCATTTTTAACCTCGTTTTAAAAATTTTTAACATGATCAAATATTTGAAGTTATTCTTTAGAAGAAATCATGTATTAGCTATTAAAAATCTCAGTCATTTACACTGCTGTAATTTTAAATTTTTCAAAGCATACTTTTTAATATACATACCTCTTCTGTGCAGCTACCTGAGAACTGTATTAAAAAGGAGAAAATAAAAATCTTAGAATTTCAAATAAGTCAAAGCCACCAGAGTTTTTTGGGGGCAAGTTTCAAGATTAGCTTTGTTGGATGCTGTATAATTAGAAGGCACTTAATTTAAACAAAATGTTAACTATGTTTACAAGTCAGTTTAGGTCCTAACTGCCTAATAAATAATTGTTAAGTATCCTTATGTAAAAGAGTTATGATAAATGAACAGGAAAGTATTATTACATTCAGGGAGACAATGTCATCCTCATATTGTCTGACTATAAAAACACTATACAGAGGTTAAAGGTTTCTTTGTACGTACCCCCTTATAAAGTTAAATCCATGTGCACAGACCAAAAGGTTTCCATAGGCATCAACTTTCAAAAGATTTCCATATAATGTATCAAAGACAAGTCCCCTATGTGAAAATGAAGACGACAGCAATAAGCAAATTAATACAGGCAGTAATCTTACTTAGTATTACTCAACCACCATGAACCAACTTTATCTTATTCAAACTTTATGGCAACTCAAGTATGTCCCAAAACAGTATAACCCCAAAGGCTAAAATGAGTAAATGAAATCTTAAAAACTAACCCCAGAGCAACTAAAAATATTTACTCTGTTCAGATTAATAATCACAACTGTTTTCTGTAAGGAATAAGAGCTTGCTTAATCACACAAGGTATAAACTATAATTCCTCTTAATACAGCTGGTTCCATTCTAAAACAGTATTAATTTCCCTTGACAACTGAGCTGGCTTATATTTCCCTCTATTAGATGTTGCATATAGAACATATATGATAACGGCATTTCAAAAAAAAAAAAAAATCATCTTTCTTAAACTTAAACACAAACTACCAAGTTAAGTGTATCAGCAAAACATATAACTGCTCTCCAACAACCAAAGGTAGGTGCACTGGTGATTGATTACTGCCCACCAGTTTTAATAATCCCTTTTCTCCATATATGGATCTTCTTCAATAACAAACTAAATTCAATTCAAGAACAGAAAAGATATGGTGTACATGAAAAATCTTAGTAATTTAGAATCAATACCAATTCCCCCCCTCTCCCGCCAAAAAAAGAAAAACCATGAAGTATCTTTTTATTTTTACTTTTTGATTAAAGATGAATTTATAATTATCAATTCTGGGAACAGAGAAAGGGTTTTTAATAAAAAAATGTATATACTGAAAAATTACCTGGTAGGGAATGTAGAATCATAAGCGAAGCTGAGCAGCTCCTGAGGATAGCCAATAGAAACTAATCTCTCCACAGTAAGCTCAAAGCCAAGTGACTCATACTCCGGAGACTTGTACACTGCACAAAGAGGAGGTTCTCATGAAAAGAACAGCCAATTAAAACAAAAGGCAAATGAGTGAATTTCTACTCTCCTATTTCCTTCCTCCTCCTAAATCTGCCGTTTTTCTTCTGTTCCCTCAAACTCCATGTTTTGTGCTGCCCTGAGTAAACTCAGAACTCAACTGTTAGTTTTTGGAAATAGGTCATATTATAGGAGCAGCAGCAACAAATAAATTATCAGACATTTCAGAATAGTTTCTCCATTTTAAGAACCCTAATTCAAATATTTTTCCACTTTATCCTTTCTTTCATGCCCACAATCTAAAGGGAGAGCATAATACTAATACACATGGCTGTGATATTAACTATGAGAGTAACAGTAAACAGAAAACTAGGTAGAGAGGTCTATTCATGTTGAAGGCTTCATGGATGTGCACGACTAGTGTAGGAATCCTTCAAAATGAGCTTTTTAAAAAAACCAGTCTGGGAGTTGCAGGTGGGTGAAAAAGGGCTGAAGGGACTGATAAGTACAACTTGGCAGTTACAAAATAGTCATGGGGATATAAAGTACTGTTTAAGGAATATAGTTAATAATATTGAATTAACTGTGTATGGTGTCAGACTGGTGGTAGATTTATCATGGTGATCACTTTGTAAGTTACATAAATGTTGTATAAATCACCAAGTTGTACACCCGAAACTAATATAATACTGTATGTATTATAATACTGTATAATTGCAATTTAAAAATAAAAAATTACTGAAAATTTTTTTAAAAGAGTTAAGAAAAACAGTCTATTTTTGGAATTCTTATTTGGCTTGGTAGTTGCTTTACAGTTCTTCAATCGGCATAATTCTATTTGTCAGGATTAACTTATTTTCTTATCAGCTCTAACAACATTATAGCCATCAAAATTGCATTTTATAAGTTATTACTGCAAAAATCAACCATAAAAGACATGTCTAAGAAAATCTGGATATGACTGGGAGTCAGACATTAAAGAATTATGACTCATTTTATTAGACATGATTATGGAAGGATTGAGATGTGCAAGGATATGTATAAAATATATATACATATTCTTCTCTGCCAAAGAAGCATACTTTTATAGGTGAAATAAAATGGACTTTAGAATATGGGAGTTTCTCTCTCCTATTGTATATGTCTGAAATTTTCTAGAATGAAAACTTTTTAGAATCATCACTGCAGTTCAGCATAAAGAAACAGTTGCTCCTTTAATTACATTTCCTCCAAATGAAATATTAGGTAAGCATCCTTCCATCAGTCTCTAGGAGTTAAGCCACATTAAAAATAATAAAAATAAAAAAAAGATCTGCAATCTTGCTAAATGCCAAATGAGGTAAAAAATCCATTGTTCTTAGAGTCTCATAATAATGCAACTAATATTATTACATTATTATAGTTCTCCTATCTATGACTAACATATATAGCCTATGCTCGAACTGATTTTTTCCATTGCAATTTGTCTGCCTATCTAAGTTAATGCTAATATTTTAATGAGTACAATTCAACTTTCCCTTCCAAAAGCAATCCTTTAGAACAGGGGTCTCCAGCTCCCCAGCCATGGACCAGTAGTGGTCCGTGGCCTGTTAAGAACTGGGTGGCACAGCAGGAAGTGAGCAGCAGGCAAGTGAGCACAGCTTCATCTGTATTTGCATCACTCCCCAGCACTCGCATCACCACCTCAGCTCCACCTCAGATCATCAGGCATTAGATTCTCATAGGCACACCAGTACCTAGTGCCAAAAAGGTTGGAGACCACTACTTTAGAATATTTCTGAAAATACATAAAAGAAACCAATAATACTGGTTGCTGCCACAGAAGGGAGATGAATGGCTAAGACTTTCACGTACTTTCTTTTGCACTGTTAAAACTGGTAATGTGTTAACGTATTTATCTATTTTTTAAATTAAAATTTTAAATAAAGGTGAGTGTTCAAAGTACTTTAATAAAACTTGTCATATTTTAAAAGCCTATAATTTTTAAGGTCCTTTAGGAGATGCTTGAGTCTCATCAGAACAATGCCAAAAATGCTGTGGTTTCTTTTGTCACTTTAGGATTAATAATAATTTAATACTAATGCTAACTCCAGTAACATTTTCAAAACTGGCTACATTTTTTTCCTCCCCTCAAGTCCATTCCCATCCTCACCCCTTCCACCCAAATAATTTTTTGAAGCCTCAAGTATAAAAAAGTCCTAAATCTAGATGATATACTGTGGTAAAGTAAGTGTTATACATTCAGATACACTAACAGAAGAACAGGTGTATTATCACAAAAGCAGGAAAGCTTGGTATCCGTTGACGTCGATTTGAATTATTTTGAAAATATTAAATAACATCTCTCACCCCACCCAATGCTTCCACATGAATTGAAATAAAATTTTAACAAAATTTCCATAAAACAAAAATTACTTCTCTATCCTACAGAGCCCCACTTATTTCAAACAAGAGAGTTAATTAAACAAAATTCCATTATAGCTAACTAATTTGGACAATCCATTGACTCTTACATGATTTGGCCCATATAAAGTGTTTTCAATTATTAATTTTTCAGAAGGATAATTTGTTGGATATGCCTTGAGAATAGGAGACAAAAAAAACAAACCTCAATCATCTCCATCCAGGCTAACCCCTAAATGACCGATTTTCCCTAGTTAGAGAATCAGGTAATTACAGAGTGATTAAAACTCATGTCCATGAGATAATTTGGATTGAAATCGAAATCAATTCAGAATTTTTAGTGAAAAAAAAAATAGAGGGGAAAAATCTCAAATTCCCATTTTGCAAGGACAAACCCTAGAAGAACAGAAAATAAAACGCTATACATACTTGCCACATTGTGTTTATTCCAGGGCAGAACTCCCCAAGTGTTCAACTGAGGTAACTTTCCAGCTATAGAAATAAATACTTTAAATTTCCTTTCTCTCAATGAGTTTAGGGTTCTTCCCAAATGTACAATTGTAGTGTCTTCATTTGCTGGCCTGAAGTTATATAGCAACTACAGACAGCCAAAATCAGAATTTAGGTCTCCTTGATTCTCATCCAAAGCTCTTTGTGACAGGATATTCTACACTACTACTGTTAAAAATGAATTTCTAGATTACATGGACCATCAAAACTTAAGTTTGGGTGTTGAAACCCACTACTATCCCTTCAATTTCTTTCAACTAGTCCAAAATAAATTACTCTAGTCACAGGTGGGAATGGATTCAGCACAGAGAGTCCAAGTTCCACTTTGACAACACTATCTATTTCACTAAGCTCTATATTAATCAGTAAGAACTACGAGCTATTGACATTTTCTCATAAGCTTCCCGGATAATCATTTCAGTAACATGAACTCCCAGGTCATTAAATCATCTGCTAGAGTGTTATACAGTACAACTAGGGCTGGAGAAGCAGAACTGCAGCTGCAGAAAGCACAAGTTTGGATTTTTTGTTCCAAGTGCCCTTTGGGAATAATAACAATCTGTTCTGACCTGGTGGCAAAAATGACCATTTCCTGAAGCTATAAAGAATGTTATTCCTTAAAAAATAAGCAAATAAATAAAAGTAAAATTCCTTTTTTAAACAACCAGGCCCTCCAGAGCCAGCCTTGAAATATGTAGGGAACCGCACATTACCTCAGACTATAGAGCACTATGCCTCTCCACAGCTGCAAAGACTCTAATTTCAATTTCTCTCACAAGCTGGCAAGTAAATGATGCATAGTTTTGAGCTCAATTATTACAACTGACCTTCCAAAACACAGCTAATAGCTTCAGAGTAAACTAACCTTACACATGTATTTCTTATTTCTTCCTCAAGAAAGTCCTCAGGCCTATCCTAATTTACCCAATATCCAAAGACAAAGGAAAAAGTTATTTTAAGGGCCAGAGTCCAAAAAAGAAGACTGCTTCAGCCATTAGGGCAGCACACAGTGTTCTCAGGTTACGTAACTAGCCTATAAAGAGAACAACCAAAGCTTTGAAAGGTGAAGCTACTGAGAGCATTTAAAGATATTCTTTATTCCATCTACGAGGAAAAAACAAATATCAAAAAATATCAACTGCGTGTTGTGGGGATGAAAAGTTGTGGGCTCTGATTTGAGGAGATGCTGTTCATACAGGACAGAACCTAAGAGGAGTCAGTGTCTTTGGAACGAGCCACTTTCTCCAGGGAAGTGTGGTTTCTCATGCACTTTTTAACTTTGTCATCAAGTCACATTGTGGTAGTAGTTCACAGATTTTAGAAAAAAAGAAAGAGTACACCTCTACAGAGGTTTCAACTAGCAGAGTGCTGCTGCTAAAATGAGAACTCACATGAGGCAGACGCAGAGTGTGTCACTTCAGTCTTGAAGGAATTACACTGGCTCTCCTATTAAAAACAACAGCAGTAACAAAAACGCAAAGCAGGGCTTCTGGTTGAGATGGTGTAGCTTAACACTGTGCTTGCCTCCTCTCACGACAACAACAAAATTACAGCTACAGAGCAACCATCATTGTGAAATCACCTAAGGTTTAGCTGAACAGAAGTCCTATAAGGATATACAGGAGAAGCCATGACAAGACTGATGAAAAATCGCAAGAAAAAAAAGAGAGAGAAAGAAACTATGTTGCTGCTGATTAATTTTTTTAAAAGCAACAAAACAAAAACCAGAATCTGTTTTTCAAACTGTTGTGATGGGCTGGAACAGAAAGATACCATTTGGAAATTCGTATTTATAGGAGTTACTGCCCTCCTATTTAGAAGCCTCTGACCATCGTTAAAATTCACGTAATTGGCCATAACAAAACAAGGGAATTGAGCCTAAACATTCGTTGTGCATTATGTACTTCTCTGGCACCCTGGGCCTGAAATACTAGCCAAGTCTGATCCTGAAATGTTAAGTCAAAAGAAAAACCAAAATTTAATTTATTTCATCTTAGTTTATTTTCTCTAGCATATTTCAGGTTTATACAATAGAAACTGAATGCAGCTGGTAAAAAGTATTTAAAATTCACTCACA
Source organism: Eidolon dupreanum (assembly GCA_028627145.1). Taxonomy (NCBI): domain Eukaryota; kingdom Metazoa; phylum Chordata; class Mammalia; order Chiroptera; family Pteropodidae; genus Eidolon; species Eidolon dupreanum. Next base: position 15,699,711 of record CM053506.1, on the reverse strand, counting down.
GTAAAACAGACTAAATAAAGATTACAAAAAACCAGAGCCAACTCATCTTGCTTTTAAGTACTCATTTAAACTAAGTCTACCTATACCTAACTACTTTTCTACTCTTCCAACACCCAAATTTGTCATTTTAATATAGACAAAACCAACCTCATGCTGCTAAAAATCTAACCAAATGTCTAAATGTTGAATAGAAGGAAAATTTTATTTTGATTCAGTCAATGGATATTTGCCCTCAGTAAGCAGAGTCATATTATTCTTTCATATAGTTAAAGAAACTACCCAGTCTAGTAAAATGACTGACTCAAATATACATGAAGAACCCTTGAAGATACTGACACTTTAAAAATGTACATTATTTTAACTTCATAGGGAGTCATTTTCCCTACAGACATATATAGGCTTTTGAAAACATGGTTAGACTCCTCCAACTTCTGGATTTTTTTGTGAAAGGGAGATAGTACTAAAGAGCAGAAACAACTAAATATAATGTCTAAAAGCCCTAAAAACATCACAACTAAGAGAAACCACTACCATCAATCATTTGAAAAGCAAAAATCCAACCCAACCACCTAAGAATAGTTGTTTGCTTTTATGCTATAAATGTGATCAATATCAAAGTTCTCTAGTTATTTAGGCTATGCAATGTTGGTTTTCTGAGACTAGAAGACATTTCATTAAGAAAATTTAAACATCTTTCCAATTCTCATATAAACTGATACCAGAGGGCTTTTTCCATTTTTCAAAACTATTAGAAAATCCTAACACAACAACATAGACATAATCATAAATTTTATTTCTAATCCAAGAAATCACAATGATCTAAAAAAAAGACTGAAAATTTCTAAAAAGTCTCAATTTTAATTTACTTAAAATACAAAAAGCTAGATATCATGCAATACTTTTAGTAATATAAAATAAAACTAACTCCCAAATGGCTAGATATGTAAATAAGTGAACACCTAGAGTTTGAAAGACTGCCAATTTCAATTCATTACAAAGCAAAATTAAATGGTAATTAAGAGATTTCCTTGTTTAAAAAATTACTAAGAGTATTAGAAGAATGTCTATTTTAAAATAAAATGAAAAAAAAATTACCTAACTAAATTTTTTCCCCTCTAAGATCCCTGTGCACCAGAGGTCCCCAACCTTTTTGCTTTTTGGCACCAGGGACCAGTGCTCCTATGACAATCTAATACCTGATGATATGAGGTGGAGCTGAGGCAATGACGCTAGCTAGGGCTGGCAGTAGCTGCAAATACAGATAAAGCTTCACTCGCTGCCCACTGCCCACCTTCTGCCATGTGGCCCTGTTCCTAATAAGCCATAGACTGCTATTGGTCTGTGGTCCAGGGGTTGGGGACCCCTGCTGTACACTTTTTAGGAATCCATATTTAGAGTGTTATTTTCAATGTGAAAGAGGAAAACTTAAGATTATTGAGATAATAACTTTCAAAATTCTCTTAAGATTATTGAGATAACAACTTTTAAAATTATCTTGAACCAAATTTTAAAAACTTAATAGCTAATACATAATATTTCCCAAAAAATAAGAACAGATCATTGCACTCAATTGCCTGTATAACAGTTAAAGTAACATAAGAAACGTTTGATGTCTACTGTGTACCAGGTATAGTTGGCCCTCCATATCTATGAGTTTTGCATATGCAGATTCAACAAACCACAGACTGAATTATTCAGAAAAAATACAAAAATCCCAGAAAGGTCCAAACAGCAAAACTTGAATTTGCCACACGCCAACACTACACTAAATCCACGAGAAAGAAGTGATGTGCAGGCATATCCTGCTGTAGCCTATACATAAATATAGGTTATATGCAAACACACACCATTAAATAAAGGTCTTGAGCATCTTTGGATTTGGGTAGCCATGGGGATTCCTGGAACCAGTCCCCCACAGATACCAAGGGACAACTGTACTAGATGCTGAGAACAATAGCAACAAAAAGAACTCATGGTCCTTGGCCTGAAGGAGCTTATAGTGCACTACAGAAATAATCAGATATTTATAATAAATTTTATAAGATCAATAACAATATGACTTGATTAAAGAGATATAGAGGGACAGAAAAGGGATCAATTAACCCAGCCCAGGAAGTCTTAAAACTATGTATAATTTATTCAGGCTCATGCAGACAATTCATTTTATAACTAGTATCTCAAAGATACTACTATAAAGTTTATAAGACAAAATTTCTGCGATTCGCATTGAGGTAATATGTTCTAAACACCTATGTGAGGGTCGGGGGAAGCAGTTACTTGGTTGTAGCTGACTTCCCTATGGGAATAAAAGCCAAATGGTGCCAACTATGTGATAACAGCCAGCCTAGATTTTTACTTCTATTCTCCCAATTTTTAAGTACTGACTTCATTTGAGCCAAACTATGGTCCAGGATCTGAGTTAGGTCCATGGTCTAAGTAAGGTCCGTGGGCCAACCAGTGTGCAATCTCCAGTGTATATTTTAGATATTAGCTCTAATATTTCCACATAAGTACTCCCATCTAACTGATATGTTTTGACTGTCCTCTTCGATAAATCTTAAAGAAGTAAATAAAATTTAGGTACTAAATGAATTGGAAATCCAGGTGGAAATAAATTCATTCTTAAATAACCAACAGAGTATATACTAATAATGTTATTCTATGCATGTCAAGGGAAAATTGAGGGGGTGGATAAAAAATAGTAAATAAAAGAACCTTTATGTAGTTGGATCCCCCCACCACAATGTCATAACAATTATGCCATGACAACTGTAATTATCTGAATATGATTCCTCCACATTACTGTCAAACCAAACCAATGTTCCCAATCATTGAAAGAATCCTAATCACCTCATCATCTGCCAGGTAACAGATTATTAGAGTTCCATGGTCCAACAGGTTTTTATCCATAAGGTTTAATCTAAATCTCTGCTATACAGTTTGATTCCATTATCATTTGTCCTTTTCTCAGTGGCCATTATCCCCATGATAAAGCAAACATTCAAAGAATGTATAAGCAGAAAAGAGGTAATGAAACGATGGTAGCTATTAGGACTATTTTGAAAAGGAGTTTATTTACCTGTGTTGAAAACAGCCCATAATATTAAAAAAAAATTATTCATTTTAGTAATTTTACTGATGCCACTAATAATATGGTGTTACATGCTGTTGAGTCAGCTCCAGCTCCTGGTCACTCTATGAATGAGTGATGTCCACAATGTCCTATCCTCAACAGTTCTGCTCAGCTTCTGCAGACTCATGCCCATGGCTTCTTTTATGGAGTCACTCCATCTCATATTTAATATTCCTCTTTCCCTGCTGTCTTCTATTCTTCCCAGCAATACTGTCTTTTCTAAAGAACCCTACCTTCTCATGATATACCAAAAGTAAGATAGCTTCAGTTTTGTCATTTTTGCCTCCAGCAATGTTTCGGGCTTAATTTGCTCTAGGACTCACTTGTTTGTCTTTCTGGTGGTCCGGGGTGTATCCATATAGCTCTCTTCTAACACCGTATTTCACATGAATCAATCTTTTTTCCTCACACCAACTTTCACATCCGTATACAGTATAGGCATATCTTGGAGATATTGCGGGTTTGGTTCCAGATCACCACAATAAAACAAATGCTGCAATAAAATGAGTCATAATCTTTTTGCTAGCAGAGAGTCTTGGCTTCAATTTGTAAAAAACTCAACATCTCTGAAGCACAATAAAGTAAAGCGCAATAAAATGAGATGTGTCTATAATCAGTAATATGAGGGTGTGGATTTACTTAGCCTTCGTCTCTAATGACACATCTTTGCTTTTGAGGATCTTTCCTAATTCTTCCATTGCTGCCCTTCCTTCTGAGTCTTAGCCTTCTCTTGACTTCTTGGCTACAGTCTCCATTTGAACTGATGACTGAACCAAGGTAAGCAAATCCTTAACAATTTCAAAGTACTTATTGTCTATGTTAAAGTTGTATATTTCTTCTGTAGTCATAATTTTCACATGACATTTATTCACAAAAAATATCTGGCTTACACTTGGATGCTTTTATGACTGGCAATGAAAGCAGGGATCATAAACACTTGTAATTGGTTATTTCACTCACCATGTAATGGAAGAGATGGAATTGGGTTTTATTAAGCAATCTTTTGAATTTCCTAATGCACTAGGAACAAACCACATATTACTGCAATTCAGAGAAATAAATTTAAAATTAGTGAAAACCCTAAATGGAATACAGAAATGACTTAATGGGAATCAAAGCTTGAAAACTAAGTGTAGACTCACATATATAAAAAAGGGCTGCCTAAATGTTATTTATATATATGTAGTATTTTTATTATATAAGTATGTCCCAAAATAATAGCCTTCATGGTTGCAGAAATAGTACCTCATTTTCCGGAGAGTAGTATAAGAAATTTTTGAGTTAAGAAAAAGCAGTAAGAATAGCCAAATGAAGACTATCTCAAATGGAAATTAAAAGTCTAAAAGACCTTTAAATTTAAATGCCTTAAAAAAATCACTTCATTGGTATTTTGTCATCTTCCTCTACTTGAATTTTAACTTCATTAAGGATTTTTTTTAATCATAGACAAAAATAGGGAGAATATTAAATAAGCTGCTTTAAACCCATCAACAAGCTTTAACAATTTTCACTATTTTGAATTCTTATTTCATCTATCCTCTCTAATTTACTCTCCCAAAATTTAGTAATTTTTAGCACAACAAAATGTTTTTAAACTGACTTTTCAGAGACTATTTAAATAGCATAAGTGTACATAAGTATCATACATATGCATACACAGAATTATTTCATTAACTAGTTCAGGTGACCCTTTAATGCTTAAATACCCTTCCCATTTAGAGACCAATGCAATACTAGAACAGTCTTTTATTAGCAAGAAGTTATAATAAAAGCCTTCCAAATTAAGGACTTGCTCAGAAATGTTTTAAATATACTAATGCTGTTAATTTTATAGTCTTGATGAGAAAATCACTTCTACCAAACACACTGATCTTTTTAGGATAATAGTACTGTCTTAGTATTATCATGTATTAATGCTCTTAGGAAATGAGAGTAACACATAAGGTATATACACTGGGCCAAAGAAAATAAAACAGTATAAACATATGAGGAAAAATTTAAATTAGTGATGCCATAAAAAATAGCTTAATTTTTAAAAAGGGTTTAGTTCAGTTAAAGAAACAAAGACAAAAATTTTTATCTAATATCAGTGGATTTATTTCAAAATAAGTTCTCTCTTTCTAAAAGACTACCTCAAAAAAAGAGAAAATTACAATTAGAAATAAAAATGATTACTGCCTTGGTCCTTAAATATAAACCAAATAAAAGATAATAGGGCTTAGAGTCTTTAGACAGTACTTTATTTATTTTGTAAGTACTTTTTTACAGCCAGCAATTATCATGAAAGTAGGTTCTAACTTCATACTTATAAATAATTACTTTAAAATCACCTTTAAATTTAAATCTCCCTCATTCTCACTTGTTCACTAAAACAAAAGGTTCTCTTTTGGAAGTGGGTAATAAAATTGATAAACTTCTAGCTAGACTGATGAAGGAAAATTTTAAAAAGACACAGATTACCAGTATCAGGAATGAAAAAGAACATTACTACAGATCCTATAAGAAAAGATTATTATGATCAACTTTATGCCAAGAAATTTAAAACTTAGATGAAACAGATACAAATTATCAAAACTAATACAAAAAGAAACAGAAACTCTGACTAGCCCTAAATGTATGTTTAAAAGTTGAATGTATAATTTAAAACCTTCCCTCAAAAATAACTCCTGGCTCAGATGGTTTTACTAGTTAATTTTATCAAATATATAATTCACTCTTTAATAGACTAAAAAAAAAAAGAACATATGATTACCTCGACAGAGGCAGAAAAGCATTTGATGAAATTAAGCACCCATTCATGTTAAAAATAAGACTCCTGGAAAACTAAGAATAAAAGGGAACTTCCTCAACCTGATAAAAAGCATCCACAAAAAACCTACAACTAACAGCACACTTAGTAGTAAAAAACTGAACATTCTCTCCCTAAGATCAAGAATATGGTAAAGAGGTCCATTCTCAACACCTCTATTCAACATGGTACTACGATTTTAGTCAGTGCTATAGCCAAAAAAATTTTTATTTTTTATTTATTATTTATTATTATTATTTATGCCTACAGCACCTGGTCTTTCTAGGCGATCTCCCACCCAAGTACTAACCAGGCCGGACCCTGCTTAGCTTCCGAGATCAGACATCAGGCTTGTTCTGGGTGGCATGGCCATAGACCATGGACCATGGCTCCACTGGGGTGCAGACCCAGGACCTTCTGTGTGTAAAGCGAACGTGCTAACCACTACACTATGGAACCACGCCCTTAAAAAATTTTTTAAAAAGATATAAAGATATATAGATTGGAAAGGAAATAGTAAATAATTTGCAAAATCAGATTATATAAGTAACTCCTAAAAACTCAACACTTGAAGACAGACAAGGCGATTTTAAAAATGGGCATTTGAATAGGCACTTCACAAAAGCAATATAAATAGTCAATGAGCACATGGAGATTTTTAATATCACTAGTTATCAGAGAAATACAAAGTAAAATCACAATGAGATAACACTACACATTCACAAAATGGCTAAAATTCAAAGGACATAATATCACATGTTGATGAGGAGTGGAGTAACTAGAATTTTCATGCTTGCTGGTGAGAATTTAAAATGGTATTACTTCTTTGAAAAATTGTGTTTCCTAAAAGGTAAACGTATAGTCTAGCAATTTCACTCTTAGGTATTTACCCAGAAGAAGTAAAAATAAATATCCACAAAAAGACTTGTATGCAAATGTTTACATTAGTTTATTTATGATAGCTCCCAAATGCAAACAACCCAAATGTCCATCAACAAATAAACTGTAGTATACCCAAACAACTTGGCTTCTCCTCCAAAAAAAGGAAAAGTTTAAAGAGAAACAGGGTAATTCTACAATGTCGACTGGTTAATATTACTAATAATTCGACCTATCAAAATTTATTTACCCTGTTTATCATGCTGAGAAGGGCATATCACATCTGTGGTAGTCTTGCCAAATATGCATAATACTTCGATCTATTCATGAAAAACATCAGATAAACCCAAACTGTGAAAGAGTCTACAAAATACCTAACCAGTACTCTTCAAAAGGTCAAAGACAAGGACAGTCTTAGAAACTGTCATAGCAGAGCCTGAAGAAATATGACAATTAAATGCAACTGGGATTCTGAATTGGATTCTAAACTGGAATGAAGAATTTTAGTGGAAAACTGGTAAAACCTGAAAAATGTCTGTAGTTCAATAAATATTATACTAATTTTAATTTCTTAGCTCTTGTAATTGTACTATGGCCAACTACAGTCATATAAGATGTTACCATTAGGAGAAAGTAAACTCTTGCTATTTTTGCAGCTCTTCTATAGGTCTAAAAATTATTTCAAAGTAAAAAGTTTTAAAATGTTAGAAGAAAAAAAAAAGAATGAACTGAACTACTCACTAACAGACGCAATATAAATGAATCGCAAAAACATTATGCTGAGTAAAAAAAGCCAGACAAAAGAGTATATACTATATGTTCCATGTATATGAAATTCTGGAAAAGGAAAAATCAATCCATAGTGACAAAAAGCCTTGGGGCATTTGGGACCAGGAGAGAGAACTGATATCAAAGAGGCAATGAGGGCAATTTTTGGAGTGATGGAAACATTCCATGTGTTGAGTGTGGTGGTAGTTACAGGGGTGTATACATTTTCTCAAACTCCATTTATATATTTGAAATGCATGTGTCTTATTGTATGTAACTTATTCCTAAATAAAGTTTATTAAGTTCATATTTAAAAGTATCTCACTCGGATAAATAGCCCTAAGTGTATACTGGGTAAACTAAAGTACCATGATTGATTCTTAAACTGATATTAAAACATGCACCCAAACTGTTTATTCAATAAATATTTACCTGGCACCTACTATATGCCAGGCTTTAGGCAACATATAGGATATAAACGTAAAAAAGAAAGCCTTTGCCCTTGAGGAACTCACAGGCCAATGGGGAGACGGGGCAAGTAAATGAAAGCTGCAAGTGACATAAATTGCTCTGAGAAAATGATGTTCCAAGCATTGTTTGGAAGACAACGTCTCAGAGAAGGCTTCTGAAAGAATACAAACCCTTTCCAAGAATTTACCCTGTGAGGCTACTACTTTTACTCCAGGAACATTTATCCCAAAAACTCAAGGCTTTTTTTCAGTCTTGTCTGTATACTTCATGGCACATTATTCTGATAAAAAGTCCTCAGTTGTACTTCAAGGGTATGGTTCGTTTGTTTTTTAAATAGTCAAAGTATTCACAGATAAAAATAAATGCCATTCTGAAAAACAGGTGAGAGTATAAAGTCAATAAATTTGCTTTCCTGTGAGCTTTATGAAGCTGAGGCACTACCACAAGAAGAATAACAATGTTTTCACCCAACACAGAACTGTTGAAATAATGTATAGTCCCACAAGGGGCCTATATTAAAGGGCTTTACCCTTTTGAGTGGTTAAGTACTGGTTTGACTGTTTAAGGTGGGAGCTTATTACTCTGAAATTATATCTCACTATAAATTGCCATTATTCAAATGATAATTTAAACATTTATATACATGTAATAATTAGGTTTGAGTATTATTTCAACTATATCGAAGTTAAATGTCCTTGGACAAAGGACAAAGTCCTTAATGTCTTAGTGTCATCTGTAAAATGAAGACAATAATAGTAGCATCTTCCTCATAGTGTCTGTAAATATTAAATAAGTGATGTAAATGAGATAATCCATGTAGTAAATGAGAAAACCTATATAAAACGCTTGGACCAGAGCTTGGCATATAATAAGCACTTAAAAACTGTTAATAATCACTATATTAGGGTCCAGACTAAGAATAAATATTTAAATATGAAGTGAGATTAAAAAAACAAAAATAAAAAATCATAAGGTATTTTTAAAGTTTAGAAACTAAAATTCAGTGACTTTTTCAATAGAACTCATTTTTTCATTATTCTGTGGGGATAGTTACCATAGTAACAAAATCACCAGGCACACTACAGGTTTTCAATACTTACTGAACTATTTCAGTATAATAAAATTGTCTTAATAACTAAGGGGGAAAAGTCTGTCACTTTTTGACCCCATTAACTTCTATTTCTGCCTAGATAATATCTCTTTCCGATACCTTACCATTCCTTTCCCTGGTGAGCTAGAATTTTAGAAAGAGGAGAGAGACTGTAGGATTTTCTCCCAATTTGGACAGCAAGATCTACACTGCTTTCTGACAAGTGCTCCCAAAAGTGCCTGTGTCCAATTAGGAAAATATAAAAGAATCAAAGTGCTGCAAAAAATTTTAAAAAGCCTTTAAGGCAATAAAAAAACAAAAGAGTATGGAAGGAACAAAAATTCAAATCAATTCAGTATATGTTTTTAATACATAACTTGTTTGGTAAATATCATGGCCACATCTATGTGGCAAGTACCTATAAACTGCATCTGTTCATTCTTGTACATTTATATTATTCATTGATATTTGTAGCCTAAATTGAACATCAAATTGAGATTTGTTTGAGACAAAAGTCAGTTTTCTAAGACTGTTATATTAATTTCCTGAAGTGAATTTATACAATTTAAAGGTTTTTGTATATATAAAAATTATATATTTTAGAGAAAATTTCTTTTCTAAGTTATCATTGCTGTACACACATGCGAGCACACATATAGATGCACACATGCTCAACTCTGTCTCTCATCCCTACTTCTTAAATGACATTTTCATTAATATTTGTACCAGACTGCAAATATTTTAATAAAAAATATAAATTCTGAAAAGATGTTGCAACTATTGATATACTGATTACTTCAAATATATCTCAAAGATAAAAAGAAAAAACAGCATAGTGCTGGTGTTTAAGGTATCTGATAATGAACAAAGCTAACAGCCCTAGTTTTTAAAGTCTTTACATAACATGTGTGCAACTGTTTCAATGAAAAATACATTTTCCATTTGTCTTAAGAATAACAATAAAATTGTTAACTGATAAAAGTTTACCTTAAGGTAGAATAAGAGATACAAAATTCCATCCTTGAAGAACATCTTAAGAGAATAAAAGCCAAAAGTGTCCAATCATCAGATCTGGTAATTTCTATATACACAAACTTCAAAAGAAGCAGCTTGATAATAAGAGCTCTTGGCAGCTAAATATATGATTAAATCAACAACTGTTGATTGAATTGCCTACTGTGGACCCACTATATTATATACAAAGCAACCTGAAACAATCAAAAAGTGCTACTCACCAGCAAGTGTATAATCCATATCAAAACCAAAACACTTAATTTTCTCCATGGCTAAACTTCGATTCACAAACACCCTGAAGAAATAAGTAAAAAATGTTATTTCAATTAACACTGAAACAAAAAAAATTATTGTTTAATAGAATCATTTTACTATCTTTCTAGATTTTCTCATTTAAATACCAATATTAAAAGTCATCATAAAAATTATTCAAGTCCTTCTTATACCTTAAGAGAAAGTAGATATTATGTGAAAATATGTATATTTTATTGTGTCTTGGTATTAACAATGCCACTTACTCAAAATTTCAGAGAATCAGCTCTCTTTTTCAAAACATCGCCCCTCGAATAAGTTTATTTTCTAAGATTTATAACTCATTCACTTATTCGCCATTTAATAAACAAAGGTTCATTTCAGCCTACCATACACCAGATACTATATACATAAATGTAAACGGATTCATTCAACAAATACTTACTGAATGCCTACTAAATACCAGGTACTGTGATATGGCAGGAAACAAAAGACTACCTACCCTCATGAAATTGTAACACAGAATATCCTCCCTTGAGAATAGGAGAGGAACTTATAAGCAAATAATTATAGTAATTCAATAAATGCTATAAAATATCATGCATGAGAGAGCACCGGTTGTTTAGAAACCAGAAGAGATGTCTGAGGTGCATCTTAATCAGTAGAAGTTTTCTAGTAGAACAAAGCAAAAAAGGAAATCCAGGCAGAATAACCAAGCAAGCACAGGATTTATAACAAACAATAAAACAGTTATTGAGGCTGAAGCTGAGGAGTTTTCTTTGGTTTGCTTTTCTGTCTGTCTTTACAAAAGGAGGTTTTCTAGAGGAGCTGGGGCAGGGGGAAGGGGCAATAAAAGCTATGAAGCTAAAAAGGTTAATAGGTCAAAATCATGAAGATTTTGCATGCCACATTAGGGGGGTATGGACTTTATCCTGCAGGCAGAACAAATTACCAGATTTTGAGGAGATGAAATAATCAGATTCAAATTTCAGAAAGATCACTATGAAGACAGGGAAAACTAAACATATAATAAAGCGTATGGTAGATCATCATCGTGATGGTGTTTTGGAGTAAACTTTAATCATCTTTGAAAGTAAGAACACTTTTTCCATCTAATCTGCAGCTTAGTGGCCAAAATTACTGAATGATTTATCCTTATTATGGAATCTTTTCTTTGCCTTTATTTCATAAGTAACAGTGAGAAATGACTGCTTCAAATCACCTAGGAAACTTAAAAATAAAGATGCTGGGCTGGGCTTCCCCATTAATGATCTAGGTCAATGGTCTCCAAAGAGGTGTGACTGCACCCAGAGATGCAGAATACCCTATTCAAATGTAAGAAAATATTCGATCTTCTGCTCATATTTATTTCATCATTTTAAAATGTATAATTTGTGTATGTTTTCTGCCATATATAAGTAAAGACAATAGCATACATAATTTATGAATAAGTACAAGAATGAATGTTACATATTTTAACTGATGGAATACTCAAAGAGTTTGGAAACCACTGATCTAGGTATTTTTTTTTAACTCTTCACTAACATATATAATACTGTTTTAAATTTTAATAGAAGACTTTTCCTCTTATCTCAGAATGTATATACTAATTTTAAATGCAAATAACCAAATATTAACTTAAAACTACTTTAATCAAGGACAAACTCAGCAGGCCCTTGAATTCAGAACTTTTATCTCCCTAAAAATATGAAAATCATTACTTTTCTCATGTGCTATGCACAGATCAGCTCTATAAAACTTTTACTTCCTAAGAGAGATATTACATAAAATATTTATACTTTCTTTCCCTAAAAAAAAAAAAAAACTGGTGTTTTGGAAAATTACTATTTACTTTGTCTTGGGTTAATAATGGATGAAAGGGGAAGAAAAGAGCAGGCTAGCTGAAAAATACAAGGAAATAGACGATAAATGACACCTACTCAAACCTTTTTTTAAACGTGCCACAAGCTCAAATATATCACCATGCCCCTGCTTTTACTGATAACAGCGCCTATTTTATTACCATCTTTTTGCAGTTACATAAATCCTTTTGAAGGCCACAAAAAGGGGTAAAAAACACAAAATAATGTTTCTAACTCTGGAAACTAAACTTTACAACAGAAGCTTAGGCTTTTCAAACACACTTTCAATTCAAGCTAGGGGGCCAACTGGATCAAATCCTTGCTCAGAGCCCAAACAGCTGACATGCCTAAAATATTCTGTGGGAATTCAGGCAGGAAGAGACAGGAAGATTATTTTCCTCGTGATACAATCCAGGAGAGAAATATGTGGGACCACATAATTAAAAAAAAATAGCTTTGATTCTGATAGAAGAACGATGCGAGCTGGTCTCAGGCACAGCAAAATCATGGGAGAAAGGAGATTTGGCTAATTATCAACTCAATCAGTACTAAGGGTAGAAAGAAATTATCAACAGACCCAGCAAGATAGTTTTCCAGTTTCTTTTTTGGTCAGAACAGAAATAAAGCCTGGACTTCTTATCATATATTTTTAAAGGATATAAACATCATAATGCATCTTATGTATTATCCAAACTCCAGGAATGACAAACATATCAGTAACATAAAAATCTAATTTTTTTGTCAAAATAATCACTGCTAAATATCCATCAAGTCACACTCTTTCCTCTTTTACTCACTTTATTCAATCAACAAATTAGTTGAATGCCTACAACAAAGCAGATTATCATTCTGTGACATATATTCTAGAAGATGCCCTTCAGAAGCCAATTCTAGGAAAGACTTTTCAGATGCCTAAAATTAGGAAATAAGACATTTTCCTATGAAAATCTTTTACCAAATATCCTTAACATTTTCTTTCAAAATAAGTTCCCTCACCACAGAAGCAATTCAACTTAAAACATAAAATCACTCCTGTCTCCCCTTCTAATTCAATTCTATTATTAAACAGAAAGAAAAACCCCATATACATATTCTTGTCTCTCCTGTTCTTTCCCTAGTTTATGTAACAAAACATGGGAGGAGGCGGCAATAGGGAATTCAATCTAATTCGAGTACAAATATATCTAAAGTGCATAAGGAAAGCTACATGACAGAATGGAACAGCTGCAGTATAGAGAACTGTAATGATGTAGTATATGCTAAGATTTACAAAGATAATAAACATCCAAATGCTCAAAGTATGCACTGACTTCAGCAGAGAGGCAGCCCTGAGCCAGAAATACCATGTCTCCAGGATATAGTCTTCAAGGAAAACTAACCTCTTGGCCTCAAACTAGTGCCTATTCTTCACTGTTATAACAAAAGAAAATATTAGGTACTATATCAATTAAAAGACAAGCTCACTGCCCCACCATACATTTTAAACAAAATGATATCTGCTTGGGGAATCCAAAAATTTCTATTGGTTCCAGGACCTTGACTATCTTTCTTTGCCAATGCCAGTTTACTTTGGTGTCACTTTTCTAAATTATTAACCAGTGAAACATACTCCACCTCTGTCATTAAGAGCTTGAATATATTTGTGAAATTAACTTTCCAAAGCTTGCTTTAAAAAAAATACAAAGCCACCATCCTAGAAAGCATGACTGAACTAAGGATCCAACCTTAAAACGCAATTATCAGCCAGAAATTCCTACACAGACTCTAAGTCATTTGCAAGATACAGATTTGAGCATTAACATGAGAAACAATCTTTAGGAGACAGACACAGAACACTATAAAACCAGGCACAGAATTCAACACAAAGATAAATGTAACAGCTTTTACCATCATATTCCACTATAAAATTTGAAGAAATTCTATCCAAATAAATACAGATACTAGCCGTAAGAAATGAGACTATTAGCATAATGTGCTTTAAGAACAGGAATCTAATATCCACACACTTAAAGAGCATGAACATACAATTTACTAAATTTGATATTTTGTAAATAGCAAACTCAATGGTTTTGAGATTTAATTCATAATTCAAAGTAGCATTACCTCATCTGTCACTGGTTGCCGTTTTGGAAAGTGTGAAACTATCTGAATCAACTAGTTCTTGAATTCACATAACAAAATTCTTCTTCAAGTCCCTGGTATATTTTTTGGTGACTTTAATCTAACTTCAAAAAGACTTTTTTAGTCTGAACTAGACGCCTCAACAGCATGTATCTTCTGAGACAGTGTTGGAGAAAACACCTCTGTGTCTAATTTAACTTGTCATTGGATATCACTGTTGCTCCACACAAATCCATTTGGAATAGAATTTCTTTGGCAATGGTGAACTTCATCCCTAACTCCTCCCCTTGCCGAGGAGTCACAATTTCCTGGCCAAGCGCCCAACAGCAGTTACTGCAACAATAAATGAGACTAAGGATACAAGTCTAAAATCTTTTGGATAAGGGTTTGTGTAATTATATACTCAAAGTTTATTACAATCAAAAAAAAAAAAAAAGAAAGAAAAAGTTACAAGTGCTTTTTTGAGAGTGCAAATTGAGATTATGAACCAAATGATGTGTCTGTCTATGTTTAATAGAAAAATACTATAATGTAAATTTTTGTTGAAAATCTAATTTTAGTAACTTCCTCCCCAAACTAGTCCTATTTCTGCTATTGACACTCTCATTTTCCAATTTAATCCTAAAATCTAGTTAATAACTTTTTGATTATTTCCTCTCCCTCAAATCTAGGTCATTGCCCACAATCATTTCATATGCCTTCATTTAAATTTCCAAATATCTCTGGAATCCAGATCTTCCATTTCATTCACATTACTAACAACTTGTCCAGGTCCTCATTAACTCTTCAGCAATCATCTTCCAATTGCTCCACCTGTACACTAATGCCAGCTTAACTGCTTTGAAGTAGTGCTACTCAAAGGATGGTCCACAGAGCAAAGTTGGTCTGTGAACATTTGTTTCCAACTCATGACATGATATATACAGAAACTGCAACTATTTAAAAACTCATAACAATTTGACAGAAAACTTTTGTTTGCTAAATGTCTAATAAAAAAAATGTAGACTTACATTTCATGTCTTCATTTTTCTAGTAATTTTTATTACATTTTATAAGAGTATCAATTTAAAACACTGGAATTTTTTTTTAAACTGGTCTTTCGTTTATAGTTTGAGAAGCACTGTCCTAAAGCACAGCTCCATTCATGTTGCTCTCCTACTTAATAACCATTAGACATTCCTCACCACCTACCAAACTAATAAATTACACATTTTTGTATAGTCAAGGACTTCAAAGCCTTTCACCATCTTTCCAAAATCAGTTTTATTTCACATTTCTCCACAACATGCGCCTTTTCCTCTAATAATCAAAATGAACTACCTGCTATTTCCTAAAGATATGCTCAGGCTTTGTTTATGCTGTTTTCTATACCTGAAATGTCCTCCCCTCAGTTATCTCCATCTTAACTTTCGAGACCCAGCAATCTCAAGTGATTTGTTCAAAGAAACTCTTCTGGCTGTGCCACAGAACGATGTGACAGTGATGCCTCTGGTTCTCAAAATACTATCCTATTTAATGAAAAAGATTCCACCAACTAAAATTCTATAAAGTTGTGATCTACTTGAGAGGTCTAAATATGCAAAATCCTTTATTCTGGCACTAACTATATTTTGTCACATACATAAATATACAGGTAGGTAGCTTATTCTATCACCTTTGAGGCCAGGTTTTATTACCTTCCCAACATGTAGCACAGGACCTTATAAAAATCAGACACCACATCGAACTGAAGTAAAAACTAAACTTAAACTAAGAAGTTAATAAACAGTTGTTGCTAGAGGCTGTGGAGAGAAGGGAATGGGGAGTTTTTGCTAATAAGTACAAGGCTTCCTTTGTTCTAAAGTTAGATAGTAGTGTTGGTTGCACAACTCCGAATATACTAAAACCACTGAAACGTACACTTTAAAAAGGTGAATTGAATGGTATGTGAACTATATTTCAATTAAGCTGTTATTTTAAAAACTTAATGGCAAGACCTTAGTCTGCCTTTGTGTTCCTATCCTTCAGTAAAAAGTATGCTTAGTGGTCTAAAAAGTATAGGTAAGAACTTTTTAATTTATGAAATGAATTCCTAAAAATTGAAAGTTCAAATACCATGGATATATAGACACAACAAGAAATTCTGGACTGGATTATAAATGCAATATCATTAGTTTTTGTTTTCATAAATTTCAGCCAATAATTTTTTACTAATTTGTCTTAATATTTTCTCTGAGGAATATCCTCTGGAAGAATACATTTTGTTTATCAGATTGTGTCAGGAGAACAGCAGCCTGTGCTTTAAAAGTCTGAACAAGAATATTACCATTTCTAAAATAAAACATTAATTATAATATTCATACTCAATTATTCAATATTAAAAAGTTCCAGCAAAAAGTGAGTATGGAGGCATGAATAGAACAAAATTAAAGATGATTAAAATTTAAGATGCCATCAATTGTAAAAGTCATCTATATTATACTGTCCTAAGAAACAAGGGGAGGAGTCAATGGGAGAGTGGGGAAGGCCGAAGAAAAGTCAGACTCAATAAAGCTAGGATATCAAAGGGCTATACTCATAATACAAAAATAAAGGAAATACATTGGTCTTTATTTTCTGCAACACAGAAGAAACACGAGGAAATATGTACATTTCAGCCCTGACATTAACAATCTGAACAAGTCAGTCATGTAGGCTTGTGGCCTGAATTTATACTACTAGAATGGTTACCATTGCCCTAGGTGTCTGAAAGAAATGAAATCTGCTCTAGAACTCAACTTAATTTTAGGATGTATACTGCTAGATGCAGCCCAATTTCAGAGATGTTTAAATGTGAAAAAATGTGTACCTTAAAAGTGATAAGATACTAAGAGTATTGATTATACTATCTTTTCCACCAAAGTCTCAAAGCAAACTTTAAGGAGATTCATCAAAAATGTTTAAATAAGAGACATTAAAATTCACTTCATTCTCAAATGAAGAAATTGCAATAATGAGAGCAGGACAGTGGGGAATAAATGAGAGAACTAACAATTTAAGAAAAACATACAAATTAAGGGAGAAACCAGAAATACTATCAGTACTTCTGAAAATAAATTTACTATTCTAAAACCTCAGTCTAATTAAACACACATTTTTCCAATCCCTTTCTTTCCTATTTTCCTCTAAAGTCTTTCTTACTTCTTCTCCTGTTTTTTAAAATAAAGACCAATGTATAGAGGATAATTTATAAAATGCAACAAAATATCAAGGTTGAATTCTGTGGAATAAAAACAAGAAAATATCATTACCCATGTTATTGTTAGCACAAACACAAATTGCTTACTATACCTAAAATGAAAAAGAGAAGTCAAAATTTAGAATTTAAAATAAAAGCAAGTGATAAAATTTATTTTGGCCTCTTACCTCAAAGATAGCAGCTCTAGTAATAAAAGGCATTCTAACAATTCTAGAGGCCTAGAGTTCAATGATGAAACTGAAAGGAGGGTGCGTTTTTTTCTGTTATTCACCTAAAGCACCTGTATTTCTCCAAATACATTCCCTTGAATGTGAATAATCTTTTTATTTACAAAATTTTAAACAAGCAGGATGAGGTGCTTTTCAAGTCTCATTTCCCCACGAAATTTGAGGTATGGTTTACTTAAAATTCACCCATTTTAAGTGTAAAGTTTGGTGAATTTTGTCAGTTATATACACTGATGTAACAACTACCACAATCAACTCAAAACATTTCTTAATGTCCTTTTGCAAAACCCTCCCCAATTTCTGGCCCCAGGATACCACTGAAATATACTTTGTCACTATAGTTTTCTTATAAGTGGAATCAAGCATCATGTAGTTTGTGTCTGGCTTCTTTTTCTTAGAGCAATACTTTTGAGATTCATTTGTGTTGTTATATGTATCATAATTGGTTGTTTAACTCTTGAGTAGTATTTCAGTGTGTGGATATACCACAAACTTGTTTATTCATTCAGTTAATGGATATTTGGGGATGTTTCTAGTTTTGACTATTATAAACAACACTACTATGAACAATCATACACAAATCTGAGTGTACATATGCTTTCATTTCTTTTGGGTCAAAAAATACCTAAAAATGGAATTAGTTGGTCATTTGGTAAGTTTATGTTTAGCTTTAAAAGGCATTGTTAAAACTGTTTTCTACTTTGCATTCTCACCAGCAACTCATGAGAGTTCCAGTTGCTCCACATTGTGTTTTTAATTTTAGTCATTCTAGTTTTCAGTCATTCTTTGAGTATGGTGGTATCTCACTGTGGTTTAAATTTGTATTTCCCTAATGACTAATAATGTAGAGTATTTTTTCAAGTGCTTATTGGTTATATCTTTTGTGCAAAGTATCTACTGAAATCTTTTGCCCATTTTTAAATCAGGTTGTCTGCCTTATTGGAGTTTTGCAAAAATTCTTCATATATTTTGGGTATGTCTTTTATCAGCTATATACATACACTGAGAGTATTTTCTCCCAGTCTGTTTTCTTAATGTCTTTCAAAAAGTAGAGTATTTTTTGTTTCTAATGAAGCCCAAATTATCAATTGTCTTTCATGTTTTTATGTATTTTATCTAAGAAATCTTTATCTAGTTCAAAGTCACAAAGACTTTCTCCTACACTTTATTTTTAACTTTTATGTTTAGGTATGATCCATTTTGAATTATTTTTTATATATGGTTTGAGATAAAGGCCAAGGTTCATTTTTTCCCTATGTGAATATTTAGTGGTTGCTGCATATTTGTTTAAAAGACCAACCTCTTGCCATTGAATTATCTTGGCCTCATTGCTGAAAGTCAATTGACTATATATCTGTGAGTCTATGATTCCCTATTAGGTTTCATGATCTATATAAGTTAGCCTTACACTAATATCACACTGTCTTGATTACAATAATCAAGGTTTACATAAGGCTCAAATATAATTTTTGGTGATTTAACTCTAATAATAATCCTTTCCTATCACTCTTAGAGAAATATTTCATAGATACCAAATGAGAGACTTTACTATGTATTGAAATATCTCACATCCAAAAATTGTGAATATAAGAATTCTTTTCATCCCAAAGTACAAAATGTATTCATTTATTTCTCAAGATACCAGAAGAGAATAAAAGGTAACTGATTTCATTTATGTGATCCATGAAGTTCAAATGCACTTGGCTCACTGTGGAGGAACTGCCCTAGGGGCCCCTAGAAATAAACCTAAAAAAAATCTCAGTCCTTGTAAATGTCCTTTGGTTTATATAAATCTAACTAATCAATTCTTATATTGCTTTACCATAGGAAAAAAATTACTTCCCAAGATTATGACTGCAACTAGAAACACAGTTCTTAAATCTACAAACTAGTTTTATAAACAACCATGTGTACAAGACTAACAAATACAAACAGAACCGTGATAATCTTTATCATAAAAATCGTTTGACAACTGTAGATTTGTAACCAGTGCAGAAAGAAAACTTGCAAACCTAAAGAGGCAGTCCTTTCATAATTTTCACATTTAAAGAAACCTAAAAATTCTAGTGATGTCATGAGTGGTCTAAGAATAATACTGAATTATACCATGGTTTGTTCTCTTTTTTCAATAATAAGGTTTAAAATAGCAGTAAAATCAGCCAATTTCATTTTGCTTGTAACCAATACATAATTAAATTAAAATAATTATAAGCACAAGACTCTGAAACCACTTTAAAATTTCTAATAGGACGAAGAACGAGATAAAAAAATTAAGAGCTTCTACAAAATCAAAATTTTACTGTACTTCTGAATAACTTTTTTTGAGAGATCTATATCCTATTTAATCAAAGGGAAGGTCTCTCTAAGGTCTAGTTTTGCCTGAAGGCTAGAATTAAGATAATCAACAGTATGCAGACATTAAATTTACACATTACCTTACAGTAGTCACAAAAAGAAAATTGATTACAATTCAGACTGAAGCATGAGAAAATATTAAAATAAAAAACCTAAAAGAATTATTTTACAGTGCAAAGAGGAACAGTATTCTACTCAAAATTATTTTTTGCCTATACTGCCCAGAAAAAAAACAAAATCACAGGTTGTTTTCATTCAATCTTTCACATCATTTTCTAAAGGTACAATTTATTTTTAAATGCCTTTGAATTTTTAAACTATATTCATTTCTATCTAAAACTCTTTGGTAAGACACTACTGTTTGCTTGCAATCTTCATAAATACTTTCTACCAAAAAACAAAATGAGTTTACCACAGAGTAAACAGGGTATTTATAACTCACTAAATTCCTGTTGAGATTATCCACCCTCAATGTTGTCTTTCAAAATTGCAATAGTAACTCTAACAGTAGATTACATGTGAAATACTAACAATGCAAGCTTTCAGCTGAATTTCTTTCAATCTCTCTTTCTAACTCCACTCTCAGACTGGTAGCACTGCTTATTAATCTTCCAATTCACTAAGATAACTGGAAACAGCTCTTCACTGAGAAAAATGAGGGGAAAAAAATAATAAACTCACTTACCCTTCCTTAGACATTCTCAAAGATCTACTTCCTCTGGATGAGAATACAGGATCAACAAACAAGCTTCACTGATCTCTTGAGAACTGTAGCTCATTTGTTAAAGCACAGAGAACTCGGGCCCTTAGAGGCCCAACAAATTCGGGCACGATGCCGAACCCTAACCAGGCAATATCTTAAGTTTTAAATACTTGAAAACCTAAGAATAACAGAATAAAAATTGAGAGCAGGAAAATTAACTAATGGTCTGAACTGTTTAAGACTAGCCAGTTTAGGAAGGAGACAATCCAAATGGCAAGTTCCCGTAAGAGACAGGAATCGTTACTGGCAAACACACAGAAAAAGCAAATTTACCCCCTAATGAGGCCCGCCAACAGTACGCAAACAATGTGAGTTTCACAGAATGGAGCGGCCTTAGTCAGTCCAAATCATTTTTAGTTTACTCTGGGAAAAAAAATAAACAGGATAAATAATATTATGTTTTAATTATCAGGTTAGTTATTTCTGAACGTGAACTACAGGAGAAAAAAGTAATGTGCTGATCATATTACGGGAGGAACCTAAAGTATTTCTACACTGAGGTCTTTTTTTTTCTGATCATTAACTGCTTTTAAGAAAAACATCTGTTACTCAATTGCCTGAAAATTTCAGCTCATGTGAAAAATTTATAGATTTTTGGCATATGGAAGATAAATCCAGAACATTCTAAAGGTTATTTCCAAATTTCAGAGCAAGTTGAGGTTTGAAAGAAAAACATCTGCAACATTCCTGCCTCCTGACCAATAAAATGCATAGGGATTATGCAACAGGAGAAGAAATAAACAAGTGTGTTAAAGTCTAAGAACACTGAGATGGTAAATAAATCCTCCTAGTGATGATTCAAATTAAAAATAAAATATATATACCTTGAAGAAATACTACTTGAATTAAAATTTGAAATTAAAAAAAAATTGTCTTTTGAATAATTCCTAAATAGCTTACCATAAAAGTTTCTATTATTAAAATGTTTAGTCACCAAGTAACTAAAAGTACTATGAAAAACTATAAACTAAAACTAAAATTATTTTCGGTTTATTTAGAAAAGGATTATGATGTAATGGAAAGAGAATGAGCACTGAACAACTACATTTAAATCCCAGCTTCTCTACCTTCTGGCTTTGGAATCTTAAATAAATTACTTAACCTAAGCCTGAGATTTTTTATCTATAGAACATAGATAACATCTGGTACAGTTGTTGTCTGTCACATGTAAGCACTCAAAGAACTACTGTAATTTAGAGGGTGGGGTACAGGGAAAGCACTGGACTGTAGAGCATTACCTCATCAATACAGCTCTTGAGAAATACTTTTTAAAAATCCAATTCTCGAACTGTACATGAACACGAAGGACTTTCATTGACTATCCTCAAACCAAAGTCTATAAATACAAGAATATAAACTGAACATGGAAAAATGATTTAATTCTTAAGATTGCCAATTTACCATGGCTTCCCTGGATTTTCACCTTGTGGCATCACAGCTCAATGTGGTAGAAATAAATGTAATTACTATTTTAAGACTTTACTACTTGCAAAAGGAAAGGAAAACAAAAATTCTCACCCGAACAGAGGGTAAACATTTATGAGCTTCCTCTGCAAAAGATACTGCATTGTCTGAAAATGAATAGCTCTTTCAAACTCCGCTCATATCAAGTAATATTTACTGAATCGCTATGTGCATAATACCAGTAATACTAAAACAAACATGCCAGTCCTTAATTTTAAGGAGTTCGAAGTCTTATAAAAGAGGCCCATTCATAGTTTTAAAGGTAGTATGTAATTATGATATCAGAGATATGCACAACAGAGAGGTATATCTATCTTCTCTTGGCTTAGTTGTATTGAAAGACAGGATGCCAAAGTCATTGTTTCTTTTTAAACTGACACTGTGCTCGCACTTTATATATTGATTATCTCATTTAATCATCAAATAACCATGAGGTAAAAATTATTCTAATTCACAGATGACAACATAAAAGTTTTACAGAATTTAAATATTGTGATTCTATTGAAATTAAATGGAATGATCCAAAATGCTAACAGCAGGCCCAAGCTCTTAAACACCAAGGTAAAAGAAGACCAGCAGGTGTTAATCAGGCTAAGAGGAAAAGAGGGATTGGGAGAACATTTTAATAGAACTATGAACAAAAAGCACAGTGACAGACATTATGCCGTATGGGAGAAAAAAACTGGATGTAGTTCACAGTTGATAGACTAGAGTTTGAAGAAGGGAGCTGCTCAGAAGAGAGAGAGAAAAAAAAAGGGAGCCGCTCAAGATGAAAGCAGAAAGGAAAAGATCAATCTTATAGGGCCTTAAACACTATGTTAAGGGGCTTAAAATTTATCCTATAGTACAGTGGATGTGATAGCACTGAAGGTTTTAAGGAGGGTGATAACATGATTTTAAAACACATTTGAAGAGAAGGCTGAAGGCAGAGACCTAGTGGGGGTTACTGTAGTAA
Source organism: Eidolon dupreanum (assembly GCA_028627145.1). Classification (NCBI taxonomy): domain Eukaryota; kingdom Metazoa; phylum Chordata; class Mammalia; order Chiroptera; family Pteropodidae; genus Eidolon; species Eidolon dupreanum. Next base: position 15,676,352 of record CM053506.1, on the reverse strand, counting down.
TCCAGGACAGTGACAATCAGAGCCTGCACTAGCACCATCATGAATGAAAGAAAGAATGTAGATATAAGTTAATACTAAAGAAGGTTCATATTAAAGTGTGAATATGCTTGAGAGAGAGTGAGAGTGAGAGAGAGAGAGAGAGAGAGAGAGAGAGAGAGAGAGAGAGTGTGTGTGTGTGTGTGTGTGTGTGTGTGTGTTTAAATGTATTGAAAAGGGACTAAAAAAGAAAAGGGACTAAGAAAGATGATCTCCAACTACTGATGATGTTTACCTATGGAAAGAGGAGTGGGAGTCAAAAGGCAAATGAAGGAGAACTTTCACATTTAACTCTCTATTTCTGTATTCCTGAAAATTGTACAATAAAAATTTACTCATGTATTACCTAACCATTTTAAACTTTTTAAGACATAAAATTTGGGATTGATTATATTAATCCCCACTTCTTGGATCTATGATAGTCACATTCAGAGATGGCTGAACTTCCTAGTGAACGTACGTAGTAACAATAAAGTTCTCTTTTAAAAAACTCTGAAAAGGAAGTAGTTGGAAACAGAGCCAGAGTGTGCTTCATGTCTTTTGATTCTTAAACCAAAGCTCACTAATTAAGATTTAGATGTTTAATATGTAGTTGGGAACTATAAAAAGTAGCATAGTATATTTGAAACAAGATTCCAAAATGGAATTCTGAAACTAAAAAATTATAAAAAACAAAATTAAAAATGTGATGAATAGATTCAGAAGTAGTGAACTGGAAGTAGGTCAGGAAAAACCTCCCAGAATGTAACACGGAGAGAAAAAAGATAGAAAATACAAAAGAAAGGATAAGAAAAATGAGGACACACTGTTAAAGTCTAGCATATGCTTATTAGAGTTCAGAAAAAGAGAAGAGAGAGGGGACAATATGGGAAAAATAATGACTGAGAATTTACAAAAGCGATTAAAGGTGAGCAGAGAATTAAGAACTCCAATGAACCTCACACAAAATAAGCAAAGAAAAATCTAAAGTTTATTACCTATCAATTTGGGGAGGAACATGAGAGTCTCACATATATCTTTTGCATGGTTTTGACTTTTAACACCACATTACTATTACATATAATAATATATAATAATAATGTTGTTAAACAGTATGCATTATTATGTAACATTATATATTATGCTACATAACAAATGCAATTAAATCAGTAAGAATGGAAAGGAAAAAAACCACTTAAGTAAAAACAAACAGATGAACCTAATTACACTGCATACAAATCCCCTAACCACACTGATTATAAAAATAGCAAGAATGAACTAATCCAAGCAACTAAAAACAACAGTATTGAACTATGTACCTTTAGTCATTGGCAGAATAGGGCAAGAGAAGTACTGCAAACAAATCACGAATTTTTAAAGTTTGTTATGGTATGGGTAAATCAATTCTGAAACTATTTTAGCTGTATTATTAGATTGAGCAAATGAGTAAATATGTTGATATTGCTGGAAGCCAGGGTTCTCACTGTAGAACAAGAGACGTATAAACGTGGAATGGGAGTGGACAAAAAGAACCTTCTTGGGATAAACTGGAATTGGAAGTAGTGGTATGAACTCCTAATTTCTAAAATATGTCTAAGAATGTATATCCAATGAAAATAACCTTCATGAATAAAGGTAAACACATTTCTAAAACACTCCACCCAAAATAAGCAGAATACACATTCTTGTCAAGTACATACTGAAGATAATAAAAGACAGACCATATGTTGGCCCATAAGCCAAACTTCAATAAATTTAAATGGACTGAATCATACAAAATCTGTTCTCCACCACAATAAAATGAGTAACAGCAAAAAGCAATTTGGGTCATTCACAAATATGTGTAAATTCAATGACATATTCTTCAATAACCAATGGGTCAAAAAGAAATCACAAGGGAAATGAGAAAATACTCAGAGGTAACTGAAAACAAAAACACAACATATTGAAAATTTTGGGATGCAGCAAAAGCTGGACTCAGAAGAAAATTTATAGCTTTAAATGCATATGTTAGAAAAGAAGAAATATCTCAAATCAGTGACCTAAACTTCCATCTTAAGAAATTAAAAAAGGCAAATTAAACTCAAAGCAAACAGAAGGAAAGAAACGATAAAAATCAGAGCAGAGATAAATAAAACACAAAAACACTGGAGAAAAATCAATGAAACCAAAAGTTGGCTTAAACAAAATAGACAAACATTTAGCTAGACTGATAATGAAAAAAAGAGAAGATAAATTACTAAAATCAGGAATGAAAACAGACATTACAGCCAACATTCTAGAAAAATATACATAAAGAAATACCATAAACAATTGTATGCCAATATATTAGGTAACTTAGATAAAATGAACAAATACCTAAACACACACAACTCATCAACATTGACTCACAGAAATGGAAAATTCTAACAGACCTATAATAGCAATTAAGTCAGTAATCAAAAACTTTCAACAGAGAAAAGCTCAGAACTGATAGCTTCACTGGTAAATTCTATCAAATATTTAAAGACATAACACAAATCTTTCTCAAATTCTTCCAAAAAAAAGAAGCAGGAACAGATCATTCTATGAAGCCAGTATTACATCTTGATAGCAAAGCCAGGTAAGGCATCACAAGGAAAGAAAAATATAGAACAATATCCTTTATGAACAGAGATGCAAAAATCTTCAACAAAATACTAGTAAACCAAATCCAACAGCCCACTAAAAGAATTATACACCATGACCAAGTGGGATTTGTCCCAAGAGTGCAAGGTTGGTTCAACATACAAATATTTAAAAGAACAAAAGCCACATGATCATTTCAATAGACATAAAAAAAGCATTCTGATACTTACACAACTACATGATACAACACAGATGAATCTTGAAAACATTAGGCTGTGTAAAAGAAGCCAGACACAAAAAAACACACACTGTATGATTCCATTTATATGAAATGTCCAGAACAGGCAATTCCATAAAGGCAGAAAGTAAATTACTGGTTGCCCGAAGCTGGGGAGAGAAGAGAATGGGGAGTGACTACTAATGGGTATGGGGTTTCTATTTGGGTGATGAAAATGTTCTGGAATCAGATAATGGTGATGGTTACACAACTTGGTCAATATACAAAAAACCACTGAATTGTATACTACTATTTTAAGTGAATTATACCTCAATAAAACTGGTTTTTTTTTTTAAAATAATATATGAAAAAACAAATCAATAAGAAAAAGGCAATCCAACTGGCAAATGACTTGAACAGGCAAGTCACAAAAAAGGGTATCTAAATGTCTAGTTAATATATAAAGAGGTGTTCAACATAATTATTCATCAAAAAATGCAAATTAAAGACAAATTCAAAATGAGATGCCACTACATATCCACTAGAATAAAATGATTAATATTATAGTACTGGCGACATTGTTCTCATACATTGTAGGCAGAACTGTAATCAAAGCAACCACTTGGGGAAACTACTTTGCAGTATCCACTGAAAATAAACATATGCTTACCGTATGGCCCAGCAATTTTATTCCTAGATAGAAACCAAGAGAAAGGAGTACATATATCCACCAAAAGACATGTTCCAGAATGTTTACAGCACCATTATTCTTATTTTTTAAATTAAAATACAGTAAAATTGAACTTTGGGGGTATTCTTGATCATGGATTTTTAACACATTTATAGATTCATGTAATACCATTACAATCAGGAATCAAAACAGTTCCATCACCCCAAAAAACTCTCTCCTGCTCTCCTTTTATAGTCACACCTTCCCTCCTCTGACAATTTCTAGAACCTACTGATTTGTTCTGTGTCACTACGGTTTTGTCTCTGTGAATGTCATATAAATAGAATCACACAGCATGTAAGTTTTTGAGACTGGTTTCTTTGACTCGGCATTAGGTCTCTGAGAGTCATCCAAGTTGCTATGTGTATCAATAGTTTGTTCTTTTTTTCCTGAGTTATAGTTCACTGAATTTTGTTTATGTATTCACCATTGAAGGATATTTGGGTCATTCCTAGTTTGACACAATTTTAAAGAAAGATACTATATACATTATTCATGTACAGTTATAAATTTTCATTTCTCTACAGTAAATATCTAGGAGTAAGATTTCTGAGTCATATGATAAGTATCTCTATAAGAAACTACAAAACTGTTTTGGAGAGTAGCTGTACCATTTTGTCTTTCACCAGCAATGTAAGAAAATCCAGTTGTTCCACAACCTTGGTAACACTTGGTATTGTCTTTATTTTTTATTTTAGCTGTTGTAATAGGCATATACATTGTTGTTGTAATTTGTATTTCCTAATAGCTAATGATGCTGACCAAGGGCTTTTATGACATTCATATATCCTCTGTAGTGACATGTTAGTCTCTTGCCCATTTCTTCATTGGATTGTTTTCATATTACTGAATTTTATATATTCTGGATACAAGTCCTTTATCAGATGCGTGATTTACAAATACTTTCTCAGTCTCTAATAGCTTTATACTTAAAAACTAAAAACTGGAAAAAGCCCAAAGATCCATCAATGGAAAAGCAATAAACTATGGTATACTGATACATTGGGATGTCACACAGTAATAAAGAACAAAATAGTGATACATACAAAAACATGGATGAATCTCTCTAACATTACATTGAATAAAAGAAGCCATAGCCAGAATCTTTGAGGGTGAAATATGCTATCTAACTATGAATAACATTTCCTCCACCTGAGTTTATTACAGGATTTCATTAAATCAAAGATCTGCTATCTTTTATTCTTTCTCTTCCTTGCCACCGCAACCACTACCATCACTTTTCTTTTTTATTTTACTTTAACATATGTTTTTGAAAGAAGCATAGAGAGAATGGTGGCAGAGAAACAAACTGAGAATGTTTTAGGAGCAAGTATCTTCTTTTGAACAATAAAGCTTAGAGAATTTATATTCTATAAAGTACTATATCACCATATGTAGAGTACTTGTACCTAAAACACACAGAATACCTATTATGTAGAAAAAGTATGTCAGAGAGTATTTTTAAAAATTTTTGTTAACTGTAATATTCACATATAGTAGTAAGAAATCATAGATCCCCTGTATGCTTCACCCAGTTTCCCCCAACGGAAACAACTTGCATAAACATTGTATGGTATCACAACCAGCAAACTGACATTGACACAATTCACCAACCTTTTTCAGATTTCACCAGTTTTACATGCACTCATGTGTGTACAGATTCATGTAATCACCACTAGTATCAAGATACAAAAGTTTTATCATGAGGCATCCTTATGCTACTGTTTTATAGCTACATCTACCTCCCTCTACCCACCCCAACACCTAACTCCTGGCAACCACCACTCTGTTCTCAATCTCCATAATCATTTCGAGAATGTTACAGACATGGAATCATACAGTATATAAACTTTTCTTTTGAGATTGGCTTTATTAACTCGACATAATTTTCTTGAGATATTTCAAAGCTGGCTGTATTAATAGTTTATTCCTTTTTATACTGAATAGTATTCCTTAAATGAAATGTTTGGGGTGAAATAAATAGCCTAAAAAATCTTACTAGTCCTTGAATCCTCATCTGTCATTCCCTAGGAATGTGAAACACTAATCAAAGCATTAGAATGATATACTAAAAAAAAAAAATTAACACAATTCTGATACTCTTCCTGATTCTTCTTATTCTGACAATAAATACGCCATCTGTGCATTAGAGAACATGGCTCCTTGGCATTCCTGAGCATCTGTATTTTCCATGTGATTTTCAATTTATAAAATGGCTATAGAAATTTTAACAACTTATCCATTTGAATATTTGAATCCATGCTAAAATGACAGGTTAAATAGTTTGATCGATAACACAACTAAAAGGCTGAACGACATTCATGTGATATCTATAAGTGGTTAAGAGAGAAATTAAAATTTATCAAACTGGCAGTCTCTACACAGAATCTGATACCTGCCTTTAATTTGAGGTTTAAAAAAATCATCATTTCTAATTCTACTAGTGCATCGAGCTACAGGTATTACAAAATAATTTTATATAAGCATATAAATTCCTTCTTATTCCTTAAACACATATAACAAATTTATTTTTATTTGAAAAGAAACTATTATTCAACAGGTTTAAATAAAGACTGGTGTGGCTTTAGAAGCCTAAATTTCAATTTAAAAAATAATTTCAGATATATGTATAAAGAACTTTAAATACAAAGTGGTTACATCTTTTAAAATAAGGCAAAAAACTGGTTAACCAAAACTTCACAAGCCCAATTACTTATCAAATTTCAGTATAACAGGATAAACACCACTGCTGAATTCATAAGCTGTTTTCATTAAGAAAGCCAACTCACAGAAATTCTTGTGTACTATAATCATCAAAACTTTAAAAGGGTGAAACTACCTCACTCCAGCATCCTGGGCACAGTTGACGTGGAGATGAGATGAAAAGCGTAACTGTTCCATTCTGGGATTTAGTAGATACAAATTCTAATCTCTACTGATCACTATTAGAATATAGGTGTTAAATAAAGAAATGTTTAAGAGATAACTGCATAACGTGCCTCTTTCAAGCCACTATAATATCCGAACAGCTCCGCCTATCTTCTGACCACACAGCAAAATATATTTCAATGAAGGGTTTGGCATGATGATTATCATCAGGCTTAGAATACTCAACAACCATAATAAGGAAGTAAAAAAACAACAACAGTCATACATTCTGAAGGCTAGTTTCTTAATAACAACACATGACCATCATTTCCATTTTGAAATTTAGAAGACTAATATTAAGCAAGAAAAAGGCTAGAAGTCAGATGCTTATTTACTTTACTAAAAATATTTAGCTTCTTCTAAAAGTGAATTCTAAGACATCACATACAATGTACAATTTATGATAAAAGATCACAATAGTCTGCCTGATTTAGTCAATGACAAATTACCAACTCTGATAAATGTCTTTAATAAAAGCCCTGGAAACAGAATATTCTTAATGGACTTAACTAGAAAACTAAAATAAATGTCTTCTAAAAGGTTTCTATTTAAATTTTTTAATTAACAAAAGCGAATATGAGTTCGAGTCCAATTCTTTATGTTAAAAGAAAATTTTGTAATATGCTACAATATAGATAAACCTTGATGACATAAGTTGCAGTGAAATAAACCAGTCATGAAAAGACAAATACTGTATGATTGTATTTATACGAGGTACTTAGAATAATCAAAATCATAAAGACAGAAAGTATAATGGTGGTTGTTTGCCAGGGGCTGGAGAGACAGGAGAATGGGGATTTACTGTTTAATAGGTATAGAGTCCCAATTCTATAAGATGAAAGAGGTATGGTATGAATGGTGGTGATGTGGCTGCACAACAATATGAATGTATTTAAAACCACTGAACTGTACACTTAAAAATGGTTAAGATGGTAAATTTCACATTTTGTATACTTTACCACAATAAAAAGTTTTCAATGATCTAAAAAATTCAAACCTTTGAAGATGCTTTTACTATTGTTTCTATTATTTCCAATTGCACTCAATTATATGAAGAATGTAGGGTGTAGAACCCGTCTAAAATCTTCCAGGAAATATCATTCCAAATGAGTCAGTAGTGCACTCAGGCTATGACAAACTAAATGCAATTAGGACGCTTGATGTTTACTAGATGATCTCTCTTCATTGCATAATTCTAGCCCTTGTTTCCGTGGATAAATGTTACATCATAACCAAATGTACACTTTACAGAATGAAGACAAAGCAAATAATTGAACAGAAAGTATAAAACACCTTTCTATACATAAATCTCTCCCAACCATATATGTTGTTTTATTTATACAGATACATATAAACACTCTGTTTTACACTTTAATTCCCATGCTTATCTAGCAACATGTCTCATACATTACAATCATTAGTACCACTGACTGATTTTGAGTCTTCATGCCTTGATGACCCTGAAATATTCTTACTTTTTCAGGGTTTAAGAAGTAACAGCAGCCTAAACATCTAGAAATGCTACATAGTCTGATGTTTCTACTTAATAGAGTTAAATTTGTTATGAAATATCTTGTTTCTTTTGAATAAACACACACCAGAGAATTGTCATGAGTGTTGAAATTATGACCTGCTGGGCCACTGACTGGGAGCTTCAGTAAATGCTCAGCCTGTTTTCACTTGTGGATCAGTTGATTAAAGATTCTAACGTGCAGTTGTGGAACATAAACTAAGCTCCCAAGTAAGCAATTATTAAATGATAATTAAATTCAAAGCAAAAAAAAATTTTTTTTTATTGAGTATAGAGTTTTCAAAGTTAGAAGAAACCTATTTAATCCCACTCTTTACAAGTGAAGAAACCACTACTGAGAGAGGCAAACTGGCCTCCCTCCACAACCCAAGATCACAATTTCACAAAATGTGAACCCGGCTCTTCTGACTCTAGCTCCAATTGTTTATTCTTTTTCATTGCTTAGAAGTGATTTCAGAGACATTATAATCTTATATTTTGTCATCTTCACGAACGTTCCTACATCCAGTGTATCATAAATATATTCTATATATGACTCTTAAGACTTTTACATTTTTAAAGGAGATAAATATAATTGTGTGCATTTCCTGTAGATGTTGATTATTAAAATCGTGTACAAAAACAATATAAATTAAATTTTTTGGTTCAGTGAAGCATATCACTAGTATAAATATGTCTTATTTTTCTTTCCCTGGTAGATTTGCATCACTAAGTGATCAAAAAACTGTGGAGGCCATAAAACAAGGTAAAAAGGTATACTGCCTACAGTGGGATGGATTAGGGCTTCTACCGTGCCAAGACAGAGATTTGTTTGTTAACCCACGTGTTTAATTTAGGTCGCATTTTTGAGCTCCAGGAGAGTACGTGAAATATAAATATGTGCTGGATGAAGTGAAAAAGAATGGTTTCCATTGCATGAAGCTGTTTTGCAACCCTTTCAACAAATACTTGAAATTGTTTTGGATGCTAAAAAAACATAAAACCCCTTTGACCAAATCAAATCAAGAAAACAGAAGTTATGAGTGTTCCCAATAAACATAACAAGCAAAAAGAAAAAGCAGAATAAAAGATTTGGAATTTGGAAAAGGCAGTACTCATGTTTTAAACTCAGAGTACAAAAATTAGCACATTTTGGGAGGTTCAGTGTTCTCTATTTGCAACCTTTTAAGAATGTGGCACAGGTTGACTAGAAAGTTATCACAAAAAGTGACAAAAGTTTGTATATACCATGAATTGATTGATTTGAATATAAAGATTTTTATTTTGAAAGTCGTTTTTATCGAATTATCTCTTAACAGTTTTCAAAAGATTATTATGTAGCACAAGTAATACTTATAATATTTACCCTTACATTACTTTTTTCATAACATAAATATTAATATTATAGTAAATCTTTAAAAAGCTACATAGTGAGAGACCTACCATCAGGGAAATGTCACCAGCCTACTTTAAAAACCAACAATTGATACAAGAATTAACTTTAAAAACATTCACTATCAAGTAACTATTTCCTTCAAGATATTAATTCCCCTGAAATACTAAAATTTTACCTAATTCAGACCTAGCTTTTTATATAGAGAAGAATGGAATCAGAATAATTTTTTTTGTCAGAATTATTTTAACTTATCTGTATAAACAAGTTTAGACATCTTTCCAGAAATATTTTAAAAGTATTTCCTCTTTCCCATAGCCTAAAAACAGATGGGTAATTATGAGTTGTTGCAGACTTTCTGGAGTTTCCATGCAACTTTTTAGCACAACCAATACACCAGCATTTCTACTGATTCCTGGCTTTCCTCAGAATGAGAGACAGAGATAGTTCTAGTAGGGCCCAGATCTTTCTAGTCTATAAATTCACAGAAAGTATAAACTTCTAACTTCTAAAAACAAATGATTCCTAAATGCAGTACCTACTTCCAAGTATCTTAGCTACTTAAGATTTAGGTAGAAGCAACCATTGAATTGAATTTATTAAAAGTGGCAAATAAACTGAAAATACATTTTAAACGCTTAAGGGGAAAATGATTTAGAGAAAATTTTAAAGTCGTAATATAAAAAACACTGCTAACACCCAGAGTTGATCACATTTAATCTAACATGTAGCAGCAGACACAATTTAAAAAATGTAGTTCAAAATTATAATCAGTTTTTAGTAAATGCCAATTAAGTATTTCAGTCTTACTAAGGGACAATTTTCTAGCAGCTGAAAACTGTGTCCTAAGTGACTTTTATTAACAAGCAGCAGAAAGAAATATTAAATAAGTCAGCAGCAGCAGTTTAATGTACTAGTGGTTAAAAGTCTGGACTTTGGACTGGATTTGAACCATAAACGACCTATATGATCTAGGTAATTTATCCTAACTTCTCTGTACATTAATTTTATCATCTGCAAAATGAAGATAATATGTACCCACTTTATATAGCTGTTTTAAGGATTAAAACACAAAACACTTACCGATGATAGGCTTCTCGTCGATACTTTTTCAAGGCATGCTTATCCATGTTAGCAGGCATATCTGCTGCATTCTGTAACCGATCACTCCAAGAGGTTGTCATTTTAATTGTATGCTGAATTCTAGAAAAGAAAATCAGTACTGTAATTTAGTAGCTTAATATTGGTATCTTTACGCTGATACCTGATTTTTTTTTAAAAAAACGCAGAAATACTCTAAGCTTGCAAATTGCCTGATATAATTATCTCCTTAAATATATTTAACATGGTAAATTTACTGAAAAATATACTGACATTTCTAAACTATGTAAATTTAGAATAATAATTTCATATAACTTCTTTAAAGATAATATGTATCACTTCTAAATAAGCATAACAGTCAATAATATCTAACTTTAATTCTAAATTCTAGAAAAGGAACTGAGACCAAAGATTTGTGGAAAAACATAATTTTCGGTTAATTTTTTTAAAAGAAGCATCAACAATTTAAAAAAATATTTTATTTTTCAATTAGTTGACATACAAACATTATTTTCAGGTGTACAACACAGTGATTAGACATTTACGTAACTTACAAAGTGATTGCCCTGATAAATCCAGTACCCATCTGACACCATACATATTTATTACAATACTACTATATCCCCCATGTTACACTCTACATCCCCACAACTAATTTATAACTACCATTTTCCACCTCTTAATCCCCTCCCCACTTCACTCATTCCCAACTCTACCCTAATCCAGCAACCGTGAAAATGCTCTATGAGCTTCATTCTGTTTTGTTTCTTCATTTATCCAGTTCTCTAGATACCACATATAAGTGAAATCACATGATATTTGTTTCTGTCTGACTTACTCCACTTAGCACAATACCCTCTAGGTCTATCCATGTTGTTAACGATGGTAAGCCTTTATTATTTTTATGGCTGAGTAATATTCCATTGTATATATGTACCACCTCTTCTTTATCCATTCATCTACTGATGGACAACAAAGTTGTGTCCAGATCTTGTTGTAAAAAATGCTACAATGAACATATGGATGCACATATCCCTTCGAAGTAGTGTTTTGGTTTTCTTTGGATGAATACCCAGAAGTGCAATTGCTGGGTCATTAGGCAGTCCTATTTTTAATTTTTTGAGGAACCTCAAACTATTTTTCATAGTGGCTGTACCAATTTGTAATCCCACCAACAGTGTACGGGCATTCCCTTTTCCCCACATCCTCGCCAACATTTGTTTGTTGATTTACCGATGATACCCATTCCGACAGGTGTGAGGTGATATCTCGTTGTGGTTTTATTTGCATTTCTCTGATGATTAATGACGTTGAGCATCCTTTCATATGTCCACTGGCCATCTCTATGTCCTCTCTGGCGAAATGCCTATTCAGGTCCTCCACCTATTTTTTAATTGAATTTTTTTGTTTGTTTGTTTGTTTGTTTGGTGTTGAGTTGTATAAGTTCTCTATAAATTTTGGATATTGACCCCTTATCAGGTGTATAAGCAAATATCTTCTCCCATTCAGTAGCTGCCTTTTCATTCTGTAAATATTCAAATTCTTAAAAATTTCAAACAGCATCCATAAAACTCTACCGCTTATTTTTAAAAATTAAGGAGATCTGAACATGGTGAACCCCCTAATCTTAGTTGCATATTTGCTTGCATACTGATTAGCATACATATGGGTGAGGAAACCATCTGAAGCCTGAAAAAGAACCAGCCAAAATGTTTAAAGGGAACAATCTCTGAAGGTCATGCAGGCTGGAAATAGTTCCTGCCCCAATTAGCCAGTATAAAAAAAACCTCATCTTTACAAAGTAAAGTAGTTGGAAGGTTTTTGTGACTGTTGTAGGGCAAATTTACCTAAACACTGCTTTGGTCCTGCCTACCAATGGTTAAAAGCAAAACCTTAAAGGATCAAATTGCTTCCAAGTAATTTAGTCTTGTCAAAAAATAAAGCTCAAGAATATTCATAGGAATACAAAAATATCCAGCACCCAAAAAGTAAAATTTATAATATCTAACATCTAATCAAAAAGTAACAGCATTCAAGGAAACAGAAAAATATCCATAATGAGGAGAAACAAACCCGTGACACAGATGACAGCATTAGTACTCAAAGATGTTAAATTGAATAAAATCAATTCAAATAAAAGTAATTCAAATAACACATCATTTAATACATAATTTATAATTAAACAAATTTCACATGTTCAAAAAACTGGAAGATTGAAAATGATAAGTACAAGCATGAAAGATAAGAAGAGACCCAGATCAAACATTTAGAAATGACAACCACAATATGAGAAGAGAAATACCCTGGATAGGATCAATGACAGATTAAACATTAAAGATCAGTGAATAGAAACTATCCAAACTAAAACAGAAAAAAGACTAAAAAAAAATAACAGAGCATTAGTGAGTTGTGCAATGTTTTCAAGCAGCTTAATATACATGTATTGAAGGCCACAAAGAAAAGGAGAAAGACAGAAAAAATTTTTTAAAAAAATTGTGAAATTTTTCCAAATTTAATGAAAACTATAAATCCACAGATACAAGAAAACTTAGCAAACCCTGAGCACAAGAAACAAGAAAATACACCAAGACACATCAAAATCAAATTCCTTAAAAAGAGTGATAAAAATATTAAAAAGCAGCTATACACACAATGGAGAGTATAGATGTCATATTATAGAGTTATACACTTGAAAGTTATATAATGTTATTAACCAATGCTATCCTAATAAATTTAATTTTTTTAAAAGTCAGGGTAAGAAAAACTTACCAAAGAAGTGGTCAAATATTCAAGAAAAATTGATGAATTTCCAACTTAAAAAAAAAAGCTAGAGAGAAAAAATCATTACACAGAGAAGAAAAAAACAGATTTCTCATCTGAAGCAGTGAAGCTAGAGGAAAGTAGACAAACATCTTTAAAATACTAAAAGAAAAAAATATCAACCTAAAACTCTTTATCTTTCAGAAATAAAGATGAAATAAAGACTTTTCAGACATGAAAAGCTGAAAGAATTCATTACCAGTAGATAGACTAAAATTTAAAAGGAAGTACTTCAAGCAAGAGGAAAGTAATACCAGATAGAAATCGATGTACACAGAGGAACAGGTAAATATAAAAGATTTTTTCCCTTCTATTAAATCTTAAAAAAGATAACTTTTTGAAACAAAAGTAATAACCACATACTGTGAGATTTACAAAACATGTAGAAGTAAAATGTATAACAATAGCCCAAAAGTGAGTAAGGGCAAAAGAGAAGTATGGTGTTATAAGATCCTTATAGTATAAATGAAATAGTATAATATCACTTGAAAGCAGACTTTGATAAGGTAAAGATACATACCATACACCCTAGAGCAATCACCAAAATAACATAAAAACGTTATCGCTAATAAGGCAAAGAGATAAAATGGAAAAAATAATCAACCCAAAATAAGATAAAATGAGAAAAAGGAAACAAAGAACATATAGGAACATATAGGACAAAAAGAAAAAAACAGCCATGTGATAGAATTTTACTCAACTATATTTTTTAAAATCATATTAAATTTAAAATATTTAAACACTTCAATCAAAAAAGAAGCTGGAATGGTTATATTAGTATCAGACAAAGTATACTTCAGATAAAAGAATATTACCAGGGATAAAAGGCCCATTGCTTAACAATAAACAGGTCAATTTATCCAGAGGACATAATGATCATAAGTGCTTATGCACATCTAATAACAGAGCTTCAACATACATGCAGCCCAAACAGGACTGCAAGGAAAAAGTGACAGATGTATAATTACAGCTAGAGATTTCAATAGTCTCTCAATAACTGACAGAACAAGTAGAGAGGATATCAGTTAAGGATAAAAAAAAGACTTGAGCAACTTGATGTAATTGACATTTATAAAACAGTCCACCTAACAACTGCAGAATACACAATCCTTTCAAGTGGAACATTTACTGAAATAAATCATATTCTGTCTACAGCCATGCCACCCTGAACAAGCCCAATCCCGTCTGATCTCGGAAGCTAAGCAAGGTCGCATCTGGTTAGTACTTGGATGGGAGACCACCTAGCGAGACCAGGTGCTGCAGGCATAAAAAATACAACAGTAAGGGATTGTAAGCTGATAAGGTCCTTGCAATCTGTGAAGTCAACCAAGGATTGCCTCACCTAAAAACAAACAAACAAATAAATAAATAAATCATATTCTGAGCCACAAAAAAAAGCCTCAACGAATTTTTTTAAAAAACCAAGTCAAACAAAGTATGTTCACAAGCCACAATGAAATTAAATTATAAATAACAGAAAGACAGCTGGAAAATCACCAAATATCTGAAAATTAAATAAGACACTTCTACATAACCCATTGGTCAAGGAATAATAAATCAAAGAAGAAATTAGAAATTATTTTGTACTGAATCGAAATGAAAATACATTATTAAAATTTATAGATGAGTAGGGAATCAAAATATTTCATTAAAAACGTCGACTGAACACAAAAGGTGGCACTAATGTTGGAAATGAGGAACAAAAAAATGGCACATAGAAAACAAATATCAAAATGGCAAAAAAAACCCTCCTTTCTTATAAGTAATTACTTTAAATGTAAATGGTTTAAACTCTCCCATCGAAAGGCAGAGGTTGACAGAAAGAATTAAAAAACATATTCCAACTATATGCTGTCTACAAGAGACTCACTTTAGATTCAAAGACACAAACTAAAATTGAAATTGGAAGGATAAGAAAATACATTCTGTGCAAATAACAACCAAACAGAAGTGAAGTGACTATACTACTATCAGACAAATTGACTTTTAAGTCAAAAACTGTTACAAGAGACAAGAGAATACATTGTATTTTGACAAAAGGGTCAATTTGCCAAGAAAACATAGAAATTACAAACATATACGCACCCAACAACAAAGCCCCAAAATAAATGAAGCAAATATTGGAGATTTCAATACCTCGCTTCCAATAATGAATATAACATCGAAGATTGAATATTGATAAGAATATAGAGGGCTTTGGCCTGCGTCCCAGAGCATGGGGTGGAGATGTGCCAACCAATCAGAAAAAGGCATATTGAGACCTTTAAACCAACCAGAGAGAGGCATACCCCATCATACCACATCTTATCAGACCAGGAGCAGCTTGTATAGAGATCTATAAAAGAAGCAGCTTTTTTCTATTTGGGGGGCATCCCCCAAGTAGATACGCTTTTGGGTATCCCTTACCGCAAGAGAGCTGTAACTCTGCGCTTCAATAAATCCTATTACTCTACCTCTTAAAAAAGAAAAAGAATATAGAGGGCTTGAACCACCCTATAAACTAACTAGACCTAACAAACACATACAGACCATTCCACTCAATAATAAACATTCTTCTCAAGTAGACATGGAACATTATCTAGGATGGACAGTATGTTCAACCACGAGTCTCAAATGTTTTTTAAAAACTGAAATTATACATGGTATCTTCTCCTACCACAATGGAATGAAGCTAGAAATCAGTAATATAAGGAAAACTATAAAATTCACAAATGTGCGTAAATTAAACAACACACTCTCAATCAATAGGTCAAAGAAGAAATCACAAAGAAAACTAGAAAACAGAGACAAATGGGGAAAAAAAACAATACAACATAACAAAACTTACAGGATGCAGTGAAGGCAGTGACAAGAAAATTTATAGGTGTAAATGCCTTCATTGAAAAAGAAGAAACTCTCAAATCAATGACCTAACTTTACACCCTGAAGAACTAGAACAGCAAAAAAAATATAAGCAAACTAAACTCAAACGCAGCAGAAGGAAGGTAATAATAAAAATTAGAGTGGAGAGAAAAGTAGAATCAATGAAACCAGAAGTTTATTCTTTGAAATGAATAAAGCTGACAAATCTTTTGTTAAAATGCCTAGGAAATAAAGAGATAACATGCAAATAACTAGAATCAGGTGAAACTGGGGGCATTATTACTGACCACGCAGAAATAAAAATCAAACCAATAATAGATTAAATAAAGAACGATACATCATGACCAAGTGGAGTCGATCCCAGGGACGATTTAACATTCTAAAATCAGTCAGTGTAAGTACCATAGTAACAGACTAAAAGAGAAAAAAAAGCTGTATGTTCATCTCAATAAATATAGAAAAAGTATGAAACAAAATACAACATGCTCTTCTGATAAGACCTCTGGACAAAGCAGGAAAAAAGGAAACTTCCTTAGCATGATAACACACATCTACCAAAAACCTACCGCTAACATATACTAAAGGTGAAAGACTGTTCTCCCCACTAAAATCAGGAAAAAGGATGTATACTCTTACCACTTCTACTCAACATCATACTGGAGGGTCTATTCTAGCCAGTACTATCAGGTGCATCTCAGCATTTACAAAAATTAATTCAAAATGGATTAAAGACCTAAATGTAAAATCTAAAACTATAAAACTTCTAGAAGAAAAAAATAAAATATTTATGAGTTCTGAGTTAGTCAAAATTTCCTAATGCTAACACCAAAAGCACACTCAATAAAAAAAATTTGATAAATCAGATTCCATCAAAATCTAAAACTTTTGCCCTTCAAGACACTATTAAGAGAAGGTACACCAAAAGAGACAAATTCTCTGTCTCATGGAGCTTATATTTTAGTACAGGAGTCAGAGAGTAACCAAATATATAATATTGTATCAGGGAGCAATAAGTGGTATACGGTATAAGTCAAATAAAGTGAGGAAATAAAGAATGACAATGGTCATACTGTTAAAAAGGAAAACTTTGGAAGGCCTCTCTGAGGAGGTGATATTTGTTCAGAGGCCTGAGTAAAAGTGAGTAAATGATATATAAAATAAAACAAACAATAAATTAACTTACCACAAGGTTGGCATTACAAGTCACGTTCATCCATTTTGTACATATGGTTTATAAGAATATGAGTAATACAAAATATTTAAAATTTTATTCCTTTAAGAAGTTTAAATATTGTCTCTGCAATCTTGTTCGTATACTCAACTTGTTATAGGTGCCTTTTCATGGCTAACAGAGAACTCAAAACAAATTACATTTTTATATTATGTTTCCATTAAAATGTTTTCTAGCTCTCCCGTGGGGGAAGAGAGAAACTGGAGGACAATATTTTACAAATCACACATTTGATAAAAAGACCTATATCTAGAATATAAAGAGCTCTCAAAGTGCAATAAGATAAATAATCCAATTATTAAAATATAGGCAAAAGGTTTCAACAGATGCTTCATCAAAAAAGATATAGATGGCAAATAAGCACACAGAATGATGCTCGACATCATTTATCATTAGGGAAATGCAAATTACAACCACAATGAGATTCTACTACACGCCCATTAGAACGCTTAAAATTAAAAGGATTAACCCTGCCAAATTTGATGAGGATATCAAGCAAGTTGGACTCTAATACACATTGCTGGTGAGTACATAAGAACAGTACAAGCACTTTGAAAAAATTTGCCATTTCTTTAAAAGTTAAACTTAATATCTAGATACTACAGTCTCAGTCTTTCTACTCCTAAGTAATTATCCAAGAGAAATGAAAGCATATAATTATACAAAGGCTTGTACACAAATATTCATAGTAGCTTCATTTTTAATAGTCAGAAACTGAAAACTCATGTCTTGCAGATTAATGGATAAACTGTGGTAAATCCATACAACGAAATACTACTGTGCAATAAAAAAGAATGAACTATTGGTATACAATATAAACAAATCTCAAAAGTATGCTGAGAGAAAGCAGAAAAAAAAGAAAGCATACCATATCATTCCATTAATGTAAAATTCTAGAAAATGCAAACTAATTTATAGTGACATAAAGCAGATTAGTGGTTGCCTGAGGTAGAAAAGTAAAGCAGGGAAGGGACACGAGGAAACTTTTGGGGGTAATGTTCATTATCTTGATTATGGTCATGTTTCAAGATGTATACATATGTCAAAGTTTATTGTACGTTCTAAATATGTGCAGATCATTGAATGTATTTATACCTCCATAAAACCATTTTTAAAAAGTCAGGCCTTTTTCTCTAAAAAATTAGAGGTAGTAATAGCACTAAGAAAAAATTTCCCCCATATAATTTTATTACTTTCTTCAGATTACTTTCAGGAAAAATTCAAAGCACTTTTGTGGGTCACCCATGAACTAAACAAAATATATTTTATTTTAAAAATACAACTTATACAGAGTCTTAGCAAAGGTCCCACAAACTTTATTCGACTAAAAACGTAAACATAAATAATTAAATAACCATATTATCACTAATATGGGCTAAAATCTGCCATGAAGTATATACAGTTATGTGAAGATAAACAGGTTAGATTTTCTTAAATCATTATCTTCAAACAATTCCTCATTTGACAGTTTTCCTATGATCTTATCTAACATATCTTGGTGTTACTACGACAATCTTTGGAACTCTTTCCAGAGTCAGCCTATATAATGCTTAACTATATTTCACAGTGACAATAAAATTAAAGATGATTCTTCATCATCTGGCAAAAAAAAAAGTTCCAATAAGTGGGTAAACATTTCATTTGTCACCACTTTACAGCGTCAAGTTAAGAGTATCTTTTTTGGCAAGGTATAGCAATGAGTAACTAATACTGAAGAAAAGGCTCAAATTTTAATTCCTTTCAAACAATAGTGGTAGTTAGATAATTCTTTTTTCAGTACAAAATATCCAGTCTGCAAAGTAGTTATAGCTGAAGAGTAACAACTGAAATGAACTCTCAAGCATTTAAAATAGTGTCCTCTCCCACTTTAAAAATACTTTATAGGCAAATGTTTAAAATAGTATCCTCTCCCACTTTAAAAATACTTTATAGGCAAAACATAACACAGCTCCCTTCACCGTTAACGTCACCCTCCCCCAAAGAAAGGGAAACCAGCTGCTCCAACAGCTCCAGGCAACTGCTGAAAACAGGAAGCAAAGAGTAACTGAAACTGTAGGGTCAGCCTAGTTAGTAATCTGGAGTTTGGTTAGTTTAACATCTGCAGCCCCGTTGGCAAAGCCATTTTAAATGTCCATTTCAGGTCATGTCAGTAATTAACTTGAAAAGAAGTGAGTAGCACTTAAACACAATAGGTAGCACAGGTCTATCAGGCAAAGTATTCAATAAACAATGCAGTTTAAATCAAATATTCATTTTTCAATGGAATAAGTGTGTCAATATAGAGGAGGTAATGCTAACAGTAAGTATGAACATTCACTGTTTTACTAAACTTCACTGGAATTTATTTTGTGTTTGAAATATAAAGCTTGAAATTTATAAGTTTTATAATCAACCATCCTCATTTTAAGAACACTGAACACTGCTCTGAAACCTAAATGGAATGAATGACTTTGAATAGTTTCTTCAAATTTCCTCACCAACCTCAAATTTATTGTGATCTTAATACTTTTAACTGCATATTACATATATATGTAATTTTATATACTAGTTTATTTTATAGAAACTATTTTATAGAAAAAGAAAAGTTAAGGCTATATCCTCCATCTGTATGCCTGGTATCATACTAAATAGGCAGGTTTGACGCATAGGCCCTGATAACTCTAATCTTTGACACGTAAGCAAGTAAAGAGTTTTAATACTTTTAAATAGTTCATAACAGTTTTTGTCCATTTTTCATTTCACTATTCTTATTTAGAATTCTTTACATCATTTGTCCCAAGTTGCTCTATCAAAGGCCTAACAAATTCCAACTAATAAAATTGCACTTATCTACCCACATATATCATTGCTATCCCCTTACCTTGCTTGTTATTTTTTTGCACATTAACACTTCCAGACATAATGCATTGGCAGTTGTGTTTACTGTCAGTTCCTTCCTCTAAAATGTAAACTTCATGAGGGTGAAACTTATTTTGTTTGCTGCTATATCCTCACCAAGCTCCTTGAACAACAGTCTTGATACATACAGGAAGAAATAACTCTTAAACCTCTACATTTGAGCTCTTTGCCTTTCGGAAGCTAATTCTGTATAAGCATGGAAATGCAACAATATTGCACAAATTCCTTTTAAATCTCTAAATGAATTCTGTGTAATCTTAACGTTGGGGTTCAGAAATAAATAAGATTCTTGGCTTTATTAATGTAATATTTTGTTAACATTTCAACATCAGGCCTTAGAACAAAGGGTTCCTTGTTCACTGATGGAAAATTAACAAACCTGAGAAGAGATCTTGTCTAGAGAGAAATGCAGTACCTACTGCCTTACAATTCGTTTTTCTTCTTCAAGCAACAACATGCTCCAATCCCTAATCTGAAATTGTAACTGGAAAATATAAATTAATTTCTATGCTCCTAATGTTTCAAAAATATACAAAAAAAGATTTGAACTTTGTTGTATTCTTCAGAACATTCTACTGCTGCTACTCCTAGAATTCCATTACCTCTGCCATACCACACAGAATACTATATATTTGTTCTATATCAGCATGTTAATTTGCTTCTGAGTGATATTAGATCTTCAGTAACAGGGTTGTTGACACAAAGAAATGAGAGCATGTAAAGAAAACATTTTAAAAGGTTGGGCTTGAGGATATGCAGTATGCCACCTATGTCTTCAAAATATTGCTATACTTAAGGTCTTTCAAAAACATAAAGGTAACAGAGCCAAACAGTTTTTCTGTTCAGCAAATATATAATACTTTGAGCCTTTAGTAATGATTCTTAAATATTATTTTAAAAAGCAGGTAAATTCTGCTTTATTTCCAAAAGAACTCATTCTCTTACCAAAGAGATCCTGCTCTTTGTTCTAGCTGTTATCTTTCCTCTTACAAAATAAAAAGAAAAATCAGAAAGAAGTAATCACCGTAGTATTTCCACCTTTTTGTATATAAACTCACATTTATGGTTTAGTTCACATATTTGGTAAAAAGTCCGAGACATGCATGAGTTCAACGCCTTAATAAGGCTAACATAATAGCTAACATTTATTTAGTGGCCACTTTTTTTAATGCTTTATTCTAAACTCTATACATATTTTATCTAATTCACTTCTCACAATGGTATAAATTAGGTACTATTTATCTCCATTATACAACAAAGCAAGCAGCATAGGGAAGTTAAATAAATTGACCAAGGTAATAGAATTATACTTATGGTGAAATGTGCAGATTCTGGAGCCACAATATGTGGGTACAAAACCTGGCTCCAGCATTCATGAGCTCTATGACCGAACAATCATACAATCACGTCAGTTTCTTCCACTCCAAAACAGATTCGGGTGTTAAGATCAGTGGCTGACACATGGACCTTAATAAATTATTCATAATGCTAGAGCCCATGGTGTTTAATATCTATGGACTCTGCACACTGTAGTACTTTATGTTTGGAGGAACATTATAATAGCTTTTTACTTTCAGAGTCAAAATTTTAGAGTACCCATTAGATACAATTCATAATGTTTTTTGTGCCAAACTTAGTATCCTAAATCTAATCTACTATCTGTAGGTTTCTTTTTTTTTCCTGAAAGTTCATAGTTCCACATAAAATTATCTCATCAAACCTACTGTAGAAATAAATAACTCAAGGCTAAAAATATGGTATTTACTGACTTCAGATTTGTTAAAGGTGGTAATGTTTACTCTTCGAATTACATCTTGGTCTTATTTACAGCGCGATACCAGTTAAATTCTTATAGATGTGCCTTAAAATTCTTACAATTTTGACACAGAACGTTTGAGCTGTTTCAACCTATACACTTTTAACTGGTTTCTTAACAGCTCTAAAACATACACTAGAGATACACAAATGTCTAACTGGATTTTAACATGGCTAGCTAAAAACAAGTTTGCCAAATGTTTTTCAAGGATAACTAGTAAAATACATGTAATACTCATCTTTACAGACAAATTACTTTAGACAAAATACTATACAATAATAAGAGTCTACAGCCATGGCACCCTAAACACGCCTGATCCCGGCTGATCTCAGAAGCTAAACAGGGTCAAGCCTGGTTAGTACTCAGATGGGAGACCATCTAGGAAGACCCGGTGCTCTAGGCATTCAAAAAAAAAAAAAATGAAACAAAATGGTGTAAAGCATTCAGACTACAACAGATAAATCTAGATTTTCATTTTCTATAACATTCTGGCTCAAATTTAAAGCCTAACAAAAAGCTGTCCTGTCCTTATGAAGTTAGAAATTTTATGACAAATACAAAGAAAAAGAATATGGAAGACAAAAGTTAACTAAACACCACATCAAAGGGAGACTAAGCTAAAACAGTAACAGCATCTATAAACCTCAATATGAAAAGCAAAATCATATAACTTTTAGAAGAAAATAGAAATGAACAGCCTTATGACATCAAGGCAGTGAAGGCTTTCTTGGATAAAAGACAACACAAACCATAAAAGATGGACAACCAGACACTATTAAAATCTAAAGCTTATTCCTACAGAAACATTTAATCTGAATCTAAACATGAGGAAATGATCAGACAAATTCAAACTAAGGGACATTCTGCAAAACTGGCCTGGACTCTTCAAATATGTCAATTTTATGTAAACTAACAAAAAGCTAGGGACCTGTTGTGGATTGAGAGTAACTAAAGAAAAAAAAAAGTAACTAAAGGGACATGGCAACTAAGTGCAATTCATGATCTGTGGCCATATCCTGGACCAGGGGTGGAGTTGGAGAATAGCTATAAAGTCATTATTGGGACCACTGAGATAGTTTTAATACATACTGGATATTAACTACTAATGCTGCATCCATGTTAAATGTAATAATTGTATTGTAGTTTTGAAGGACATCTTTGTTCTTAGGATAGTCAAGTAGATCTTTTGAGATGTGAAGTGTCATGATGCCTGCAACTTACTTTTAAACGGTTACGGGAAAAAAATATACATATGAAAGATAAAGTAAATATGTCAAATGTTAACAAACAGTGAGTTCAGGTGAAAGCTATACAATGTACTTGTGGAACTATTATTGCAGTTTTCTGTAGAATTAAAAACTTTCAAGTAAAAAGTTGAAATAAAAATGTAAAACTTCTGTACAACAAAAAGAGAAACCATACAGTAAGATATTTGCAACACCATAACTAAGAGAGGATTAGTACAGAAAGCTACAAACTAATGATGGAAAGGCAAAGAAGCCATTAGAAGAATGAAGGATATAAATAACAATTTGCAGAAAAGAAAGCCTTATAATAAATAAATGTAAAGAAGTTCAACCTCACTTATAATCAAGGAAAAGCAAATTAAAATGAAATTTAATTTTATTTATAATGTAAAAGTCTGACATTATCAGTGCTTATAAAGATACAGGAAAATGGGAACTTGCTAACGGGAATTTTGTATTCAGTATTTTGAAAAATAATTGGGCATTATCTAATAAAGTTTAAGATTCTCATATCATACACCTAAGAATTCCCTAGGCTTAGAATTCTGTCTCAAACATGTAAACAAGACAACACTTCCGAGAATGTTTATTACAGTGCTGTTAATTATAGCAAAAGTCAGAAACACCTAAATATCCATAAAAAAACTGATTTATGCATATAATGGAATACTATAAAGCAATCAAGATAAATGAACTAAAGATACATCCATCAACATGGATATATGTCAAAAAACAATGTTGAACAAAAAAGCAAGTTGCAGAATCACATGTACATTAAACAAGAGTATATGCACTTTTATGAACATATACATATCAGTAAATGTATAAAAATATCATGAGAAGAATAATTAGCAAATTCATGATAGTGTTTACCTCTAAGGAGAGGGCAAGAGTGGGGAGGAGGATAGCAGAGATTCATACAGGCCTCAATTATATCTGTAATTTTATCCTTTAAAAAAATGTATATTGAAAAGAGAGACCACACAGTTAGAAAAAAGGGAGAACCACACAAACTAAATATGATGGTCTATAATTATATGATCATTACATTTTTCTATGTTTGAAATATTTCATATTTTAAAACAAATTTGAATTAAAACATTAGAGACCTCATTAAAACATATATTCCACTGGACACTTAAAATGGAAACATACTAATACCCACAAATTTATTGATATATATATATATTTTTTTAAGCCATTAAACTTCAGGCACCAGATTTTAGTCTTCTCTTTCCAAGCAGACCCTAACATAGCAGACTTTTTCATTCCACACTCTTGATAATGCTTCCCAACCAAGAGAGACACAGAAAAGGTAGGAACAAAGAGTTTGACACTGTCAATTTAATATTTGATTTTATATTCCACCTAAAAAGGGGATAGTTTTGCTACTCTACTGGCATTTTCTCTATTTTTATTGGTTTGTTGCTAAAGTTGTTTTCCATTTAAAAAAAAGCAGCCCCTGCAAACTCTAATAATCACTCAAAGAACAAATTCCAAATAGTAAAAAGTTATATCAGATTTACTATGTCACATAACAAGAACCTTAGCACTCCATAATAATTTGCTGTATCAACTTCCTTAAAGCAAATAACTTTTTCAGGTCTGAACCTAAATAACAAAACAGACACCAACTACTCATTTAAAAAAAGTTATCTTACTTCCTTCATTCTGCTCTACCTGCAAGAAATCCCTGCAGCCTATCTTATAGCTTACTAGAATTTCTCTCCACCTATATCTTGTACTATTGCTCAACTAAACCATTTACCATTATACCTTCAATATATCCACTTTTGCATCTTCTACTTATTCTCAAGTGTCACTTTCTATGTCTTCCCAATCCCACCAACCTAGAGTAATCTCTCCACTCTGAACCAAAAAAACAGTAATAGCTAACATAGAATATTTAATATGTCTCGGTATTGCTTCAACAGAATTATCCCATTTAATCATACAATCCTGTGAAATTTGTTCTAGTCTTCCTTTTTTCATGGTGAAACTGAGTGAGGCTCTCTAAGGTTAAGTTCTCCAAGGTTGCATGGATACAGGTGGCAAGCGAGGTCTCAAACACAGACTCCAAAATCTGGGACTTAAACATGTGATGCTGGCTCAAAGTATTGCCTGCCTTTACTATTCACATGTCACTTAACATATACCCTGTGAATTTAACACGTGCGTTCATAGATGTTGTCTAGACAGCTCAAAATATTACATTCATTCAACAAAAATTTACTGAAATCCTGTATGCCATGCTTTGTTGACTAGCAGGCTTAAAAGCATGTTACAAAGCTGCTGCAAATGAAAAGATGAATTCTCTAGATACATGGACATCTCAGAAATATGGGCAAAGTGCAAAATTAATAACAATATGTACGCGGCAAGTATAACTACATAAAAACTATGTTTAGATAAGAACTGGAAAAGAGCATAACAAAATATGAGAAAGTTGGTTTTAACTATTTCATCAAATTAAGCTTTTTAATAAGTTAAGCAACAAAAAGACATTAAAATTAAGTAGTACATTTTGTGTGCTTTCTTTTCCCATATAACAGCAAAAATACCCTAGAGACAGATGAATGAACATTCCTCATAATGTTCTAATATAACTTGGCTTTCTTTAGGCATATACAACTGATATCACCAGATAGTAAAACTTGCAGACACTAGGTTAATAGTACCTATATAAATCTTCCTACAATTATAAACTTTTGGGTACTTGTAGCTAATTGCAAATTTTCATATAATGGAATCAAATCTTTAAACAGAATGCAACCTTGCAGAATATCTCCTTCAGCCCTCTCACTTTACAAATTAGTTGATTATTAAATTCTAAAATCTAAATTCTTAATTAATGAAATACAGCAACCTATACTGCTGAAATGTATTGGCTTATGTTGCAATAGAGATGCATTTCAGAAATAAAGTCTGTATGTGCTACCTTCATCCCACCATGTGGAGTTCCGATTTTAATTACTGTGTCTTCCTGAACTTAACCTCTTCACGCCTGGATGTCTTCTTTTAAGATAAATTCTAACCACTGTTGAAGGTCATGGTAAATATTTAAAAGACCTCACCAACATTAAGTTGTCATAGTAAATGATACTTTCAATATTCTTTCACAGCAGAGTTTGCATCCGCTTCCTTAAAAGGTAAAATGAACGGTATATATTCCTCATGAACCTGTCCGCACAAGGACAGGCGCGCGCGCGCACACACACACAACTCTAAGATGGTGCCACGACATTGCAGAGTACTGTACTTTACACCCTCAAACCTGACGGCCCTAAAGCCGAAAGCATGAAAAAAAAACAATAAATCTGACACCAGCTCTACCTACTGCTTTTAAAAGCTTGACGCCTACTGGAGTCAAATCCCCAAATTGTGCTTGCAACTAATGATTCAGGACTCAGATCTGAATCTCATTCTCGGCTCGCCGGCTTCAGAGGTCCCCAGGAAAAGTAAAGGGACTGACCGCCACTGAACAACTGACTTTGGAGCCATTTAGAAATAAGTATATTTTTATTGAGGCTTGCAATTCGATGTGAGCTTTCCAGGAAGTGCTGCAAACGACAAAACTGGCATGCGGTCTATTAAGTTGGCAACTTCTTGTGATTTTTGCTAAAGGGCCGTCAACCTTGCATCCTACCACAGCGACCGCTACCTCCCTGGAGTCGACCCGGAACATGCACGGGATAGGAAGCCCCGTAAGAGGGGCAGAAAGGCTGGCCTCCAGTGCGGACGGGAGGACGCCTGGCGTCGACCGGAAAAAAAAATAGGCAGAACTTAGTAAAGGGGTGTCTCCCAGAGGCGGGATGGGGGCTGCCACCAGTGAGAAAGAAGAGCGGGGTGACGCGGCGAGGCTGGCTGAGCAGACGAAGGGCCGCGCTCCGAGGCTAGGGCAAGTCCCAGCGAGCCGACAGCGGAGAAACAATGGCGCAAGCGTGACGTGGGGCCGGAGGCGTCGCCGCGGCGCAGAGGGGCTGCGCTGAGACAGGGGCGACCCCGGGCAGGGGGGCGTGCGGAGACGCGGTGTGGAGTTCCCGGGTACGTAGGCGACCGCTCGGACGGCGAGGGGCCTGAGGGGCGCAGCGGCCCGGACGAAGACGGGGCGAGGGCTTGCGACGGCCCCAACCCCGGGTCGCGCGCTCCGTCGCGCACCCTTCTCCCTCCCTTGCTCGCTCACCCGCTCCTTCCCCTCCCGCCCGCGGGTCCCACCGCACTCACCGACCCGCCGAACGGCAGCAATCCCAGCGCGCAACTGCCGCAGCCGCTTCCGCGCGCGCCCTCCTTGTCCCCGCCGCCCAGGCCCCGCCCCCAGCTCGCGCCCGGCCAGGGACCGGCGCGCTGTTCCGTCCCCTGGCTTCGCCGCAGAACCCGGCCGCACGACGCTCCCTGGCCACGCTACCCACGAGGAGCAACGATGCCGGCCTGCGCCTCGGTCCCTCGCAAGGGTCTGGGGATCTTCAAACAGCAGAATGTCGGTTGTTGCCCAGCTCTGGAATGACGCACGTAGACAGCCCTTACGTGTCCTTTAGGTTTACATCCCCAGGCCTTCTGCCCAAGCCCTAAGCAGGGCCCCGAACTACCTCGCCTCACTTCTCTACCTACACTCCAAAACATTCCTTTTTGGGGGTGTGGGTAGAGAGTGGGAATGGGGCATCCTTTCTCCCAGTGACAGAATCTTCTAGACGAATGGACTTCTAGGCCCCTCAGGTCCAGACCCCTATATCACGCTTGAATCCCATTGATGACCAAAAGTACCAGCTTTGGAGTATGTCAGACGAGTTGGAATCCCAGTTTCAGCATTTACAAATTGTTTGACATTGGGCAGATTATCAAACCTCTATACCTAGTTCCCTCATCTGTAATACCGTAATAGATAACAGTAGTTCCTACATTTTAAGGTATTGATAGGATGAATGATAATAAAGGAAAGTTGAGCAGTTTTTCATGTCTATTGCCATGTTATGCCTCTTTGGAGAAATGTCTGTTCAGGTCCTCTGCTTACTTTTTAATCAGATATCTGGGTTTTTTGTTTGGTAAGTCATACGAGTTCCTTATTTTTTTTATTATTAACTCCTTATCATATGTGTCTCCCATTCAGTAAGTTGTCTTTCGTTTTGTTGATCGTTTCCTCTGCTGTGCAAAACTCTTTAGTTTGATGTAGTCCCAATTGTTTAGTTTTTCCTTTGTTTCCCTTGACTGAGGAGGCATATCCCAAAAAAGTATTACTAAGAGCAGCATCGAAGAATTTATTGCCTATGTTTCTTTTAGGGATTTTATGATTTCAGGCCTTACATTTAAGACTTTAATCCATTTTGAGTTTATTCTTGTATGTGGTGTAAGAAAGTAGTTCAGTTTCATTCTTTTGCATCAATCTGTCCAGTTTTCCCAGCACCATTTATTGAAGGGACTGCCTTTACCCCATTGTATATTCTTGCCTCCTTTTTCATAGGTTAATTGACCAGCTAGGTGCAACATCACCAATCACCAGGAAATGCAAATTAAAACCTTAATGAGGTATCACCTCACACCTGTCAGAATGGCTAGCATCAATAAATCAACAAACAACAGGTGTTGGTGATACTTGGAGAAGAGGGAACCCTCATGCACTGTTAGTGGGACTATAATATGGGGCAACCACTATGGAAAATAGTATGCAGGTTCCTCAAAAAATTAAAACTAGAACTACCATATAACCCAGCAATTCCATTTCTGGGTGTTTATCCAAAGAAACCCAGAACACTAACTCAAAAAGACATATGTACCCCTGTATTCACTGCAACATTATTTACAATAACCAAGATATATAAGTAACCTAAGTGTTCATCAATAGACAAATGGATAAAGATGATGTGGTACATATATACAATGGAATATTACTCATCCATGAGAAAGAATAAAATCTTGCCATTTGCAAAATGAATGGACCTACAGGGTATTATGCTACATGAAATAAGTCAGACAAAGAGAGACAAATACCCTGTGATTTCACTTATGTGTGGAATCTAAACAAAATAAATGAACAAGCAAATCAGAAACAAACTCATAGATACAGAGAACATGTTGATGGTTGCCACATGGAAGAGGGATTGGGAGGATGGGTGAAAAAGGAGAAAGATTTAAGAAGTACAATTGCCAGTTATAAAAACAGTCATGGGGATATAAAGTATACCATAGGGAATATAGTCAATAATATTGTAATAACTATGTATGGTGTTAGGTACAATACTTATCGGGCTGATCATAAGTTATATAAATGCCTAATCAATATGTTGTACTCCTGAAACTAATATTTTTAAAAATTTCTTTAAAGATGATAAAGGTCTTCAGCACAGTCCTGGAACATAGCACTCAAAAAATGTCAGTTATTAATCAACTGCCCCATCCACCCACACACCCACTACCAACCTGCATCTGCAAGAAAACTCCTCAATGATAGATTATTTACAGAGTAAAGGCATTCCTTGGTCTCAGCATTTCTGACCAGGTCTCAGCAGTTCTGACCAGTTTGAAAAGTGTTTCTGAAACTTCCACCCTCTGGCCCTAGTCCTATCCCTCGGAGCCTCAGAGAACAAACAGATCTAATCTCTCTTGACCTTCTTCTTTTCAGATACTTGAAGACTTCTGCCTAAGGTCTTATTCCAGTCCATGATCTCTCATTCCTTCCATTGTTCCTCCTTCACCCTGGTTTTAAAGATCTTTATCCTAATACTCCCCAGCACCTATTTGGTCTCAGTATGTCAACCAAGACTGAACCAAATTGTGGCACTATCAGAGCAAAGCAGGACTGTAACTGCTTCTTTGTAGGACTTATTGCCATGCATTCATGCAATAAAGTCCTTGGCACCTGCACTATTGACGCACTGAGCTTGCAGTCAACTAAAACCTCCAAAATTTTTTAATATGTGCTCTGCTGGAGCATTTCTACCCTCTCTTGTGTTTTTGAGCCAACTTCAGGTCAGGTCAGCTGAGGACAGGCCTTGGGCCTCTCACCAACTAGATTTTTCAGGATATGTGGAAAAAAATAATAGGTGTTGGAAGTTAGTCCAAAACCACCACCATGCAAGTACATTTGGAAAAAGTCCAGAGTTTGTGTCTAAAGACCATGGCACTGAGAAAATTATGTGTGTGTGTGTGTGTGTGTGTGTGTGTGTATATACACACATATACACGGAGGGATACAATGTGATCTCAACTGAGCAAAAAGAAATGTACATGTACACACACAAAAAAAATAGACTTAAAAGTTTCAAAACTGAGTATGTTAACAGTGGTTTTCTTTCAGTGACAAGACAGGGTGGTTTCTTTTTTTATTTAGACTATTAAATAATTTCCTAGATTTTCTATGTTGTTTATATTACTTTTATAATCAAGAACTTTGTTTCAAAACAATCAGAAAAAAATAATTTAAAATATCAGAGAAATTGAATA
This sequence comes from Eidolon dupreanum, assembly GCA_028627145.1. NCBI lineage: Eukaryota > Metazoa > Chordata > Mammalia > Chiroptera > Pteropodidae > Eidolon > Eidolon dupreanum. The sequence continues at coordinate 15,645,543 of CM053506.1, read as the reverse complement.
ACTCAAAAAACTAGAAAACAAAGTTAAGAGATAACAGACTAGTAGAAAACATTTGTAATATATAAAACAAAGGATTTATATCTGGAACATATAAAGGACTTTTAGCAAATCGATAAGAAAAAAATCCACTAGATAAATGTGCAAAGAATATAAAGAGACAGTTTGCAGGAAGGAAATAAAAATTGCTAAATAAACACACAAAAAGATGCCCAATGTCAGTAGAAACCAGAAAAATGGAAATTAAAACTGATATTAGCAACAAGTTTCAAGCTTCATAATATCAAGAGAATGTAAATTGGCACAACCACTTTAGACAGCAACTGGACATCTATTAAATTCATGTCTCAGCAATGCCACTTCTAGTTATCGACCATAACTATAGGTGCATATGGAGGTTATGTATGAGGATAATCCTTACAATATTGCTAATAAAGAAAATTTGGAATCAACCTAAATGCCCATCAATAGGGGAATGGCTAAATGAAATGTAGAATAGTCATATCACAGAATTGTGTAGAAAATTTAAAAGAAGTGACCTTGATTTATATCTTAATATAGATATATCTCAAAAATCATATTATTGAATAAAAACAGCAAGTTGCAGCATAAGATATATATGTACATATACATATATAATTGATACACATATATAATTGTATATAATTATATACACATATAATTGCTATTTTAAAAAATTCTTCCCCAAAATACATAATTCAATCATGAAAACTCATCAAATTGAGGGATATTCTACAAAATACCTGACCTGAACTCTTCAGAAGTGTCAAGGTCATGAAAGCCAAGGAGAGACTGAGAACTATCACAAATTAGAGGAGACTAAGGAAACAAAACAACTAAATGCAATGTGGCTATCCTGGATGGGATCCTGGAACAGCAAAAAGGCATTAGTGGAAAAGCTGGTGAAGCTCTAATAAAGTCTATAGTATAGTTAATAGTATTTTACCAATGTTAATTTCTTAGTTTTAATCATTGAACCTGGGTTATGTAAGCTGTTAACATTAAGAGAGGCTGAGTAAAGGGTATACGGAAACTTTGTGTACTATCTTTGCAACACTTCTGTAAATCTATTTCAAAATAATTTCAAAATCAAAATTATTTCAAAATAAAAAGTTAAAACAGAAATAAATGCCATTATTTCCTGTCATCACTGCTATGGATAGTGCCTGTGTCCCTTCTAAATTCATGTGTTGAAATTTAATCCCCAGTGCGTTTGGAGGTATGGCTTCAGGAGGTGATTAAGTCCTGAGAGCAGAGCCCTCGAAAATGGAATTAATGCCCTTATAAAAGAGACCCCAGAGAGCTCCCTCGCCCCTTCTACCCTGTGAGGACACAGCACAAAGAGGACCATCTCTGAATCAGGAGGTTGGCCTTAACCGGACATCAGATCTGCCTGTGCCTTGATCTCGGACTTCCCAGCCTCTAGAATTGCGAGAAATAAAGTGCTATTGTTTATAGGCCATGCAATATATAGTATTGTGCTATGGCAGCCCAATCTAAGACAATCACACATGAAGTTTGCAAAAGATTTTTTGAATAAATTATAGAACTACATGTCAAACTCATATCAGAAATTATCTCTAAAGATAGGGATAAAGTACCAAGATTGGTGATAATGTTCAAAGGGAGTAAGATCTATAGTTCTAATGTTTTAGAAGATAAATGTATTCATGTATTGCTTTTGAAACCAAAAATAAATTGTTTTTAAATGCAAAAGAAAGCAAAAGAACAGGACATTTGGCTTCATGTTTTCAGGGGTAAAACAAGCCATGCCAGCTATGAAACAACCTTCTAACAGAGGGTTGGGGAGCCTGAGGAAGCAATGAGGAGGTGTCAGCAGCTTTCCCTAGGGTCTCTAATTTAACATTGCCTGAAGGGCCTGGGCAGTGCTTAGCAAGAGAAGCCATTCTACTGTGGTCTTCAGTGGCTTCTTACCACACTTCCTACCCAAGCACCCACATGGCTGTCCTGCCCTCTGATCCACACTATATTCCCCAGAATACTGTAAACTCTGAGTCACCCAGGATGTGAGCAGCATTTACGGGTCCCTCATCAGTTTTCTGCTTCTTGGCAGAGCTCTCAGAGAAATGCAAGCATTGCTCAACACGCTGGCCTGGGGCCTAGAAACAGCCTCCTGCTGCCCAAAAATCTATCTACCAGAAAGTGTTTCGTCTTAGTTCCAACCAGCCACCTCAGAGGGCTCCTCTGTTTTATCCTTCTTTCTCCAACAGCATAGGGTCAGCACTTACTGTGATAAGTGCCAGTTCAGGCACTATGAGAGGAGACAATCAAAAACATTTAGTCTAGTTAGAAATATCTAGTCCCAACTTGAGAGACAGGACATACATAAAAAGACTTCAGAGCACCTACATCTCTTCAAATAGATGCATTGAGCTCCTACTATATACCTAACACTGATCAATAGAGATATAAGTTTCTGCCCTCCTGGAGGTTTCTGACTGCTTGGGAAGATGGACTTTAAATCAACAAATTATTATTTTACTATGATTTTGGTAAGTGCTACGCAGAAAAGTAAAAGATGCTATGAGGAAGAATGAAATAGGGGCTAGGTTTTGTGGTAAAGAAAGAGTCAGGAGACATTTTCCTGAAGAAATAACATCTAAGCTGAAACCTGAAGGATGAGTAGGATATAAGTAAAAAGTGAGAGAGGGGTTTGCTTGGAGGAGTGGAGAATTCCTGAAAGGGTACAAAGGCCCTAAAGTAGAGATGAGCCTTGTGTATCTGCAGACTGCTCAGAAGCCTACAGAGAAAAGGAGAAAGTGGCAAAAAAATGGTCCTGGAAGGAGGCAGGTAGACCTCTCTGGGTGTTATAGGTCATATAAATTATTTGGAGCCTTACCTTAAGTGCCATGGAGAGTAACTGAGGGCATAAAGCAGAGGAGTGGAAGAGATCAGATCTGCAGTTTAAATGAATGGAATGTAACCAACTGATCAATCGCTTCATACATTCATGAAAATTAATTCATTTGAATCAAGCACAAATTTCTTGGGTGCCTGTTGGACACTTCCACTGAGTTTTTACAACGTGAGAAAGAAAAAATCTGCAACCTTTATCACAATCATTTATTGAACCCCTACCAGGAGGTAGATATTGGTGATCCAAGTCCATTCCCTACCTACACTTTACCCCAGAGTTGCTGGCATCTATTTAGGAAATTAGACACTTAGGTAAAACATGAAGGTATGCCAGATTAATGACCCAAAGAGCTTCAGATTTTCCGAAGAGATGGATTCCTGAGGAGACAGTAGAGTCAGAATCAGATACATACAGCTACTACTTCACAACTGCTAAGATAGGATATAATTTTTTTTTTTAAGTAGGGGGATATGACAACTATTGGCAAGGATGTAGAAAAACTGGAACACTCCTGCATTGCTGGTGGGAATATAAAATGGTGCAGCCTCTATGGAAAACAGTTTGGTGGTTCCTCCAAAAGCTAAACATAGAATCACCATATGATCCAGCAATTCCACTTCTGGATATATACCCAAAAGAACTGAAAACAGGGACTGAAACAGATACTTGTATGCCGTTGTTCATAGTAGCATTATTCACAGTAGCCAAAAAGTAGAAGCAGCTCACATGTCCATCAACATATGAATGAGTAAACAAAGAATTATCCATTCATGTGTTTTGTGGACACACACACACACACACAATGGAATATTATTGAGCCATGAAAATGAATGAAATTCTGGTCCTTGCTACAACATGGATGAACCTCAAAAACATGATGCTAAGTAAAATAAGCCAGACTCAAAAGAAAAAACATATGATTACACTTATGCGAACTATCTAGAATAGGCAAAATCATAGAGACAGAGAGTAGATTAGAGGTTACCAGAAGCTACGGGGTGAGGAATGAGGAGTTATTTCTTAATGAGTACAGAATTTCTAAGATGATGAAAACATTTTAAAACTAGACAGTAGTGGTGGTTGTACAATATTGTACTCATGGCTGCTGAACTGTCTCCTTGGAAAACTGTTAAAATGGCAAATTTGTTATACATATTTTAACCACAGTAAAAAAATAATTTTGTTTAACTTTTTAAAAAGACAACCAAATACATACATAGGACCATTTCCTCCATGTTCACTGGGCTCCTTCCAAATTGCCACTTTTGAATTTCTGGTCCCCAAGACCCCACATGTACTATTTCCTTTGCCTGAAAAGTTTTTTCGCCTTTTAAATCTATTCTTCCTCTAGACTTAGCTCAAATGTTACTCAGAGAGGCCTTCCCCAATCCCTCTACCCCAGTTTTTACTTTCAAGCTGCCCTGTACCGTCCTATCCTTTTCCGTCCCTCTACTGACACAGCTGAAATTAAATAAGTATTTGTGTGATAACATCTTTTATATCTGCCTCATCAGGCTGTAAGCCTCACAAGGGCAGGAACAGTGTCTGTCTTGTCCATGGGGAGGCGATACAGCGCCTAGCCCATGGTCTTGGTACACTGGGGATTCAATATATGTTTTAAAATAAATTAATTAATAACTAAAGAAACGTATGGTGGGACTGTGAGTGGATTTTATTTTAATCACTTTTACAGTGCTGTAAGTTTGAATAACTTATTAGAACAAACACAAAAAGGAGGCACCAGGGCTCTCATTCCTACATCCCTGTGCTCTGCCTTGCCGAGTTAACAGCAGTCTGTCTGTTGCAGCAAGAACCTCAGCAAGACACTACCACGATTTGTTTCTAGATATATCTGATATATCACCACCAATGGTCCCAACTTTGGTCTCTAAATATCCATCTAAATAAGTGATGTTATTGGACGGAAAATGGAACACCTCTTCACTGTGGCACCAGAACGGACAGCCTCCCCTATAAGAGCAGTACAGGCCACTTTTCACACGTTTGGGTTAAGCGGCACCCATCCTAAAGACTACAGCATACTAATGGCAGAATGAGAAAGGGCATTTACTTATCTATTCAGAAAGCCAATTCTTCAATAAGTACAATCCAGTCTTCTCTCTTTTTACTTTTTAACAGTTTACATATAAAATGCATAAACCAGAGAATGAGAAGCAAACCATTGACTGTAGACATTAGGAGACTTATGACTCTATGACAGTTAAATGGCCTTAAACAAAAAGAAAGACCAGAGTTATGGTTGACTCCAGAGTACATGATTCAGTGATCGATATCACCATAGGAACACATTTTGTCTCCCTCCCCTGCCACCTTCAAGGTTGCCTTCATCCTAAAACAGGTTCCCCTCATGCTTGAGGATGGCAAAAAGTTTCCTTGTTCATGTCAACAAAAGACAGAAACAGCTCTCCTCCACTACAGACTCTAAGTCCTTCTCTTCAACCTAACTGGGATGAATTAGGACACACACAACCCCTTGAACCAAAAATCACTGCCAAGGCAAAACATACATTGATTAAACAGTTTGTCCCTGGTGTTGGAAATGGAGAGGATATAAGGGCAAAACTGGGATTTTTGATAGGGAGAAGGGGATGCTAGCTAGGTAGTCGAGAGTGTTCATTATAACTAGCAAACCAGAATCTGCCTGGAATTTGAGTTGCAAGTAGTATTAGAGAAATACAAAACATCACTTTGAATTTCACACATCCATGAATGCACTTATTTTTAACCCATGTGAGGGATAAGAACACACCCTCATCGGCAACAGTGGCTCATGACAGCAGTGATCCTCAGAAACATTAGCAGCCTGGATTCTTGGTGGTGGTCTTTGTGCACTGCAGGCAACACCTTCCTAGAGAGAGAATAGTATTTCTCAGGAGTATCGCAGACTCAGTCCTGCATCTAACCATCCTTTCTAATCCTGGTTCAGGCTGACCCCTGCTTGGGTCCCACTCTAGTCTTTTCCAAAGCTATTGAACATCCACTTTGTCTTTTTCTGATTGGGCCCTTGTAAACAAGAAAGTGGCCCTGGTTCTCAGACCACAAGGGTGAGGCCTCACCTGAGAATATATACTACAGGAGTTTGCAGAAGGTTTTATAACAGTGATATATTATTTTCTTCAATTGGTGGTTCTCAAAATTTACCAGGAAATAAGGGTTGCCTGGGGAGTTTTCTAAAGGCATATTCCAGACTCTATCTCAATTTCTGACTGTGTGATCTGGAAATTTGAAATTTAAGCAAACTCTCCAGCTAATTCTGATGCAGGTGGTCCATGTGTTCTGACAATGCTAACTATCTACCTCATGCCTGTTTGTGACAGTAATCAATGTTGCCATGGCGGCGGCCAATGTGAGCCACCTCCTGCTGCCTGCTACCCAGGCAACAACTGACTTCTTGGGTCTTTTCCTTGTTTGCTAGCTCAAGGAACCACTATGAACTACAGCCTTCTGATACTGCAGAAACTATACAATTGACCTGAACAAAGAAACGGATTCATGGATGCAGAATCAGGGATTATAAATTCCCATGTCATCTCACCTTTAGAGCAGCAGTTTCTTAATCCCTTTTCTTGGCTCCACTTCATACGTCAGATACTAGCCCTCAATAAGGGCATGAATAGGTACAGTTCCAGAGACGCAAACAGTTTTCCAAGCCTGCCACAAGCTGGGGTCCTCCCTTACCTGTCACCTATAGCATTCTTGTAACAAGTGTCCTATTTGGTTAAAAGTAAATAAATCTCTCATTTGAAAAATAGTTGAGTTTATTACTTTTACTTTTGGCACACCCAGAACAGTTCTTTTCAACTAATATTTTGGTCATATATTATCTGAAAGAAAATTCATAATAGGAGAGAGACCGGTTTAAGTACTAGAACCTGCATCTAGCGGAGCTGGTAAACAGAATAATGGCCTAACCCCTGGAACCTGTGGCTATATTACACGGCAAAGGAGAATTAAGGTAGCAGATGGAATTAAGTCTGTTACTCAACTGATCTTAAATAGGGAGAGTACCCTGAATTTTCCAGGTGGATCCAATGTAATCACAAGAATTCTTAAATGTAAAAGAGGGAAGGATTAAGAGTGTCAGTCATGAAATGTGAGAAAGACTTGACCGGCCATTGTTAGCTATGAAGATGGAAGGGGAACAAGGAATACCTGCAGCCTCTAAAAGCTGGAAAAGGCAAGAAAATGATTCTCCTCTAGAGCCTCCAGAAGGAACATAGGAACACAGCCCTGTGACACCTTGATTTTAACCCGCTGAAACCCATTTCAGACTTCTGACCTCCAGTTTCCAGGAGCTTTGTGTTTGAACCAGAGAACCTGGTTCAAAAAACCTGCAAGATTTTTTCTGAAGGACATTATATTTAGAAGAGCCAAATTCATGTACATTTATTTTTTGGCCTCTTCAATATTCATGTGTTTTGCCTGTTTGTTTTTCCCTTTTCTCGTAAATGAAGGATAACATACATGTACATATATGCAGAAAAATGCACAAATCACTTTCACAAAGTAAACAATGTGACCACCACCCAAATAAGATATGAACTACAACCAGAAGAATCAAAACTCTAGTTGTGCCCCCTCCCAGGCACCACTTCACCTCCCATGGATAATGACATTCTGACTTTTAAGTCCATAGGGTATTTTTGCCTGTTGTTTAACTTTATGTAAATGGACTCATGCAGTATGCATGCCGTTGTGTCTGGTTTCTTTCACCTGACATTATGTAGCATCCATATGTAGCAATCATTTGTCTATTTTCATTGCTCTGTGGCGTTCCACTGTAGAATACAATTCATCTAAAAGAAATTATAGGAAATTGTAGATTAAGAGTGATTTCATCCCCTTCCAGGACGTCTCAGATTCTTTATCTGCTAATAAGTAACTGTAAATCTCCAAGCAAAGATAGGACATTCAGTTTTCCAAATGTATTTGACAATCAAACTTTTTTTCTACAAAGCATCTTATGAGACTACTATTTTGTAGGACACACTTCAGGAAACCCTGGTCCGGGGCAATGGTTTTCAAACTATATTCCTCAATACTGCATAAGGAATGAGAAAATCAGAATAAAGTCAATTGGATCCCACTTCTGCTTCAACACAGCTCCACTTTTATCTGTTTTAGGAAGTGATTACATAGGGATGCATTTATATGTGTGTGTGCATGTGTGTGTTAACTGCCCATATGGCTATGTTTGAAAGTAGAGTTTAGTTGCTTTTAAAACATGTGTTTGAAACTCCAGTATAGACTCTAGAGAACCTCTCAGAAGGCCTTTGCGTGGACTCAGGTTCCATGCTACAAGGGCTTGCTTATTTTATCCAAAGTTCATTACTTTTGCCACTGTTGTCTTGCCAGGCTGTCAAAGAGCCATCCGTCCACTCTGATTCTCCCAGTGGAATTGTGGAAAGGGCTCAAAAGAGATCATGGATGGTACAAGACATATCACACAGCTTAGTCCAAAAGCAGCTTCTATCTATGGAATCAGAGGCTGAAAATAGATCATTACATGCCACAAAAGTCTTAAATTGCTTCTAACCAAGCAGCATGATGTAGGGATTAGGAGCAGGGATTGCAGACCCAGACTCCCTGGCTTCAACTTCAGATTCTGCTGCTAACTAGCTGTGACCTTGGGCAAGTTTCTCAATACCCTCGGGTCTTAGTTTCCTCATCTTTAAAATGGAGGTAAAGATAATAATAGCATCTACCTCATAGGCTTGATGAAGATTAAATGAGGTCATATTCATATAGTATTTGAGACAGGGCTGGGCATCTAATAAGCACTATACAAATGTTTGTTAAATAAAACCCAAATGACAATGGCGCTTTTCATTCTACATGAACTCATGGGTGGCAAAGCCCAACTATAGGCATTTACATTTTTTTGCTGTTTGATGTTTTACCACCACTCTCCAGATGAGGCTCTCTCTGTGTCCTCCTATATCCCTCAGGAGTTGGGGTCACATGGCCCTCGAAAATGGTGAATGCTTACCAGACTTGGGATTCTTTGGGATCAGGAATATTTCAAAAGCAATTTGGGGGATTCAGATAGGGTGGTCATCTTTTAACTATGCCATTTAGGATGTTACAATAAACTGCCATCTACTATCATTACTACTTCATGAAAGGCAATTTTAACACCAGAAAAGTAGGAAGGACATAAACTCACAGAACTCAGGGAGACACCAATTTGCTCAAGAACATGATAAAGGAACATATGAACAACTAGATGAAGGGTAACCACTGTGTCATAGGGCGAGGTCTGGGAGGGTCCTGAGCACAGGAGCTTCTGTCCCCATGCAGTGGGGGTGCGTCACCCTCCCAGTACATGGATATGTTCACTAACTGAAAGTTCCCTGAACCCCATACTTTTGAGAGTTAGGGAGATGCTTTATCACATAGCCATGATGATCATTAACTTTGTTTCTAGTTCTCCCTTCTGAAGAGAAGAGGGGGCGGGGCTTCTAATCATGACTTGGTCTTTTCCATGACCAGCCCTCATCTAGGAGCCCACCCAGTGTCACCTCATTAGAACTAAAGACACTTCTATCACCCAGGAATTATACAAGGGTTTCGGGAACTCTCTGCTATGAACCAGGGGAAGAGACCAATATATATTTTCTATTATCTCACACTGAGTTTGCGGTTTCTCTTTCCAGACACGGTGAGAGGCAGGACAGGGAATCAAGACACAGGGACTGTCATGCTAACACTATTGCTAATCCACTGTGTAATTTTTGGTGAGACCCTTAACCATTCAGTGGCTTTTCTCTTCTACAAAATAGAGGCAGTAATACCTGCTCTGCATTTCTCCAGGTTGCTTTGGGAATCAAATAAGTAATGGCTGTGAATATGGTTAAAGTGCTATAAAGGAATGATGATTTGTAACTTTTAGTCCCTGCTCCCTCCTGGTCCTAAGTTTCCCTAACAAGTTTATACCAAGGATCCTTCCCTCCACCTCCTTCTTCAGCCTGATTAAAACTCCACAGCACAATACTCCAGGATAGACCCTGAGGCCTTCGGTTAAGAGCAGTGGGGTAGGGAAGAGAATATTCTTTCTCTTTCTCAGAGCGCTGGCCTCCCAGGCCTCTCCAGCTGCGAAGTATTAAATACTCAGGAATCCACAAATACTCTTGGAATTCCAGCTTAGTGAACCTGTTTGATAATGCTTCCTGCTAAACTAACAAAGGATGACAGCAGAAGAATGCCCAGGAGACATTCTATTCCCCAGCTACCAGGGCATCTTGGCAGCTCAACTTTCCAGTGTGTTATATCTGGAAGAAACTTTAGATCATTTGTTCTCGATTCTGGCAGAACATTAGAATCACCAGGGGAGCTTTTAAAAACTACTCATGCCTGGCTATACCCCACACCAATTAAATCAGAATCTTGAGGGAGGGACCTAGACATCAGGTTTAAAAAAAAATTTTTTTTAATTTTTCCAAAGATTATATTAGTTGACATACAATATTATATTAGTTTCAGGTGTAGAATGTAGTGACTAGACATCTGTATAACTTATGAAGCGATCACCCCAAGAAGTCTAGTAGTACCCGTATGACATCATACCTAGTTATTACAACATTCCGTATGTTGTACTTTACATCTCTGTGATTTTATAAGTGGCAATTTGTACATCTTAATCCCTTCCCTTTTTTCACTCATCCCTTCGACCCCCCTTCCATCTGGCAACCATCAAAATGTTCTGTTAGATATCAGGATTTTTAAAGCTCCTCAGATGACTACAGTGTGCAGCCTAGTTTGAGAACCGCTGCTACAGATGATCCAAGTCAAATGCCTGATTTTACAGAAGGAAAAACTGAGACCCCAGGAGTTTAAGAATTTTGTCCGAAGTTAGACAACTGATTAGAGTTTGAGATATCAACTCGACAAGTTGATGATTATAATAGCTAATTTCTGCTAAGCATTTACTCTGGGCCAGAGTAAGCACCAAGCACTTTATAAATATAATCTCAATTAGTCATCACAATAATCATATGAGAAAACTGAGGCCTAGGGTGTTTAACTAGCTTGCTCAAGATCAAAGCAACCGAACAGTGGCAGAGATCCCAGTTCATCTGTTCAACCAAGTTTGAACAGCAAGCAGATAACAATACAGGGATAGGACCTTTAAGGGATTTATAGTCTACTTGGAGGGACAGGAAACAGGAAACAATTAAAACACAGTCTAATAAGCGTTATAGTAAAAGTAAACAATGTAAGATGAAGGAAGGCAGCTCTGGGAAAAGTCAAAGAAGTCTTTCAGAGGAGAGGTAATTGAAGAAGTCTTAAGAGGTGAATGAAAGGTAGTTTAGGGGAAAGCAAGTGAGGAGAGGAAGCAGGACTAGCAAGTATAAAGACATGACTTCAGAGAGCATTGTGAATGCTCAGTGATACATAGCAATTCAGAATGACTTGATAAGTACATTTGGATGGAGCTATCATTAAGAGGTGAGACTGAAGAAGTACAGAGACCAGATCATTAGGAGTTTGAAAAAGAGAACCATCAAAGTATTAAAAACTGAACAGTAAAAGGATATAAATTTGTGTGTTTAAAAGTTTATTGGAGGATATGACACCAAAATCATAGACAATAGAAAAAATAGAGTGGACTACATCAAAATTAAGCTTTTGTGCATCAAAGTACACTATTAACAGAGTGAAAGGGCAACCCATGGAAATGGGAGAAAATACTTGCAAATCATATATCTGATAAGGGGTTAATATCCAGAATATATAAAGAACTACACTTGACAACAAAAACAAACGACCTGATTCAAAAATAGGCAAACGACTTGACTAGACATCTCTCCAAGAGGATAAACAAATGGCCAAAAAGCACAAGAAAAGATGTTCAAAACTGCTAATCATTAGGGAAATTCACATCAAAACTATAATATTCCACCTCACAGCTAGTAGGATGGCTAAAATAACAATAAAACCAAAACCAGAAAATAACAAGTGTCGGCAAGAATGTTGAGAAATTAAAACTCTTGTCTATTGCTGGTGGGAATATAAACTGGTGCAGATGCTGTGGAAAACAGAATAGTTCCTCAAAATATTAAAAATAGAATTACCATATGATCCAGCAATTCCACTCTGGATATGTACCTAAAAAAATTGAAAGCAGGGTCTTGAAGAGATATTTATACACTCACGTTCATAGTGTCAGGGCTCAAGATAGGCTGCCCCCAAAATATCCCACAATGGCATATTGATTACTTTGAATTAAAATTCTTGGCCAACAGCCAGTACCAGAAGGGCAACTTGACCCTCTCTTGTTTCCTTAAAGGCAGGAAATAAATCTCTTATGTGACAGGTGTCCTCCCTGCACCTGAAAGACACTCCTTTATTGCTAAACAACTTGGAGCCCAAAAGTCTGTATAGTCAACTCTTATTGCCTCTTTTCTAATTTACTACTTTGCTTAAATTCCTCATTAATAAATACCCAAACCTTGCTTAGATTCCTCTCCAATGAGCACTAACTTCTTTTCATTCTGTCAGTTTCTCACAAATACATTGTTTCGTTGTCTAAAAAATATAAAAAGATAACTGGTTCAATCATTTCTTTGAGCTTCATCTTATGACCCGAGTATCATAGCGTCAAAGAAACGTCCAAACCTGTAGAGAATTTTTTATTTTCTTTAAGCCAAATGGACAACAATTGCCAGGAAGCAAAATAATGGATTAAGAAAATGCTCTGGAGAATGGCAGTTTTACAGTTTATTTCATATATTAGAGTCAAAGAAGGAAACATAGGAGGGTCACATGAAATCCACTGGTGGCTGACTTAGGAGGTAGGAGAAAGCAAAGGGGGTGTTGGTGGGAGTGGGGGTAGGGGAGCAGAATCTCTGGAATTGGATAAAAAGAAAAACAAAGAGACACATACTTTTGTTACATTGGTGGGTACAGTATAATAATTAACATTTACAACACACAGAGATAGTATGTGGGCAACAAGATACTAATGAGAGGTTCTGTGGTCTCCTGCTCTGCTGTGAGGTTGCACCCTGAGAGGTCTGGAAAAGGGCATTACTCTGACATTTCAAAGGTATGTTATCCTAGATGCAAAAAGACAACAGATAGGCTCACTTAAAATAAAGACTGACCTTTGTCAAGGAAGCTACCAGCCTAGGACGTGAGGATTCACCTCGACCCACTTTTAGTTAGGAATTTTTATATGGTTACTTTCAGTCTCTGTGTTTGTAGGCCCGCCATGCTGGCCTCCCCTGAGCTTGCCAGGTTTAGTATGTGCCCTTTTCATTTATATTATGATTCCCCCATGCACCCGTATTAAATTGATTTTTCTCCTGTTCATTTAGTGTTGTCATTTTTATTATTAGTCCAGTTGTAAGAACTAAAGAATAGAAGGAATTCTTCCCCTCTCCAACGATAACAATGTGAAAATTAATGAACAGAAAACTTGTTTAAAATTTAGTCAGGAGGCTGGAAGTGAGCACTCTCATGCACACGTCACTCAACCCACTGACCCCAACAGGAAGAGATATACGTTGCATTTCTGACAGGAAGTGATACTACTTTACTACCTCAGCAAGGGGAAGAAATGATTCCTCCTTACCCAATAACAGCTCAGCCAGTGGGAGACTGCCATAATTCAGACAATGAAATGACACTGTATTTCAGTTTCCTCCAGTGGAGTCTTCATTTACAACGGCCCTTCCCAAGTCCATAAAAGACGGGTCCTCTCCTCTGTTTCTCTGGACTTGTACGTGGTTCACCATTAGACCACATGTCCTGATTGCAATTCTTTGTTATTCCCAAATAAACCCATTTTGCTGGAGAAATATATCACTGTCTGTTACAGGTCAAGAGCAACGTTATTCATAACAGACAAAAGTTAAAAGCAACCCAAGTGATAGATAAATGGATAAACAAAATGTAGTGCATACACGCAATGGAATATTACTCAGCCTTAAAAAGGAAGGAAATTCTGGTATATGCTACCACAGGAATGAACCTTGAACCTTATTATGCTAAGTGAAATAAGCCAGTCACAAAAAGACAAATGCTGTATGATTACACTTATATGAGGTACCTAGAGTAGCCACATTCACAGAGATAGAAAGTAGAATGGTGGTTGCCAGGGGAGGTTGCCAGGGAAGGTTGCTAGGGGAGGTGGAATGAGGCGTTTTAGTTCAATGGGTACAGAGTTTCAGTCTGGGAAGATGAAAAAGTTCTAAAGGTGAATGGTGGTGATGATTGCACAACAACGTGAATCTACTGGGTGCCACCGAATTGTACAGGTTAAAATGGTAGATTTTATGTGTATTTTACCATAATAATAATAATAATAAATAAAAAAACTTGGAAAAAAATTATTGGTAATAGTGTTAATAAGTTTGAGGGGTGAAAAAGTTAATGAAGAGACCAGTTAGAAAGCTAATGTCCAAGGGCAAAACCCAGTAAGAGCCTAATGATGTAAGAGACTGGCAGGGAGAGAGGTAGGGTAGAGTTAGATACCGAAGATTTTTAGGAGGTAAATGGCTGGATGAGGTATGAGGGAGAATGAAAAACCCAAAGCTACTCCCAAAGTCCTGACCTGAGGCACAAATGGACAGTGGTGTCCAGCACCAAGACAGGGACCACAAGGTTGACGGGGAGGAACAGGTTTCTGAGAAGATGGTGAATTCAGCTTCGGACACGATGAGTTTAAAGTGCCTGGGGACATCCAGGTGGTAATATCTCATAGGAATCAGATATACAAATCAATGGAAGAAGATGGGATTTTTTTAAAGTATAGTAACAGTATTGTGGTTATTTTTTTAAGTTTGTATCTTTTATAGAGGATGGGTGTAAATGGGAAAGGATCAATGGTTGTTAGAGCTGGGTTGTGGGTACGTGGAGATTTATTATGCAAGTCTGTCTATTCTGGGGACTGTTCAAAAATCACCATAATAAAAAGTTTGAAAAATAGTAATAAAGAGAGAGATAAACCTATAGGGCAGAGATAAAAACATTATTTTATTATTAACAATAGTAATACAAAGTACTACCATTTAGTGAGCCTCTACTCCATGGTAGGCACTTTGCTGGGTCCTTTATGTGCATAAGTTATATTTTTCATGTCAACTCTCATTTTACTAAGGCACAGAGATGTCAGATTTTTACCACTTCTACTACTGCATTACACGTGGTAAGCTTTAGATTATGTGAGCTATATCAGAGGGAGCAAATAAAACAAAAGTTAAAGGGGCTAAACAAGGAAAAGTCCAAATAGTTGGACCACTGACATTTGAGAATAGAGAACTCCATAAAGAAGGTAGTAGATAGAATGCTTTGCAAATGAAGAACAGAGATTCTTCAGTTTTTGGTTTTTTGTTTTGTTTTTTTCTTTTTTTGAGTGTCAAATGCCACACAAAGCATCAGCAAAATAGCAACTAAAAGCTGCTCATAGCATTTTGCAATTAGGAGGTTGTTGTGGTCTTGAGAAGAACCACTAGAGTGTTAAGGACTGAAATGGGGTTGGGAGTGGGTAGCAAATGGAGCCTATTTTGATAAACTATGCTATGAGAGTACTTGAAAGATTTGACGTGACACTGTGATTTAAAATAAGAAATATGTATTTGGTCTTCAGCCCCTTTCTGACAGAGAGCTCCTAAATCCCTTGAAATTTCCTGTTATGATAACATTATGATGTCTTTTGTTATGTTAATTAGATAACTTTGGAATGCACTTAAGGATGGGGGCTGGTTGACAGGAGAACCAACCATGTAATTAGAGGGGTGGAACTTTCAGTCCCACCCATCCTAACCTCTGGGGAGGGGAAAGGCGCTGGAGGTTAGATCAATCTCCAGTGGCCAATGAGTTAATCAATCATGCCTATGTAATGAAACTTCCGTAAAAGCCCCAAAAGGAGAGTTCAGAGAGCTTCTTGGATGGTGAATATATGGAGATTTGGGGAGAGTGGTGTGCTCAGAAGGGGCTTGAAAGCTCCTTGCCCTTCCCCGATACAATGCCCTATGAATCTCTTCCATCTGTCTGTTACTGAGTTATATCTTTTATAATAAATTGGTAATCTAGTAGGTAAAATGTTTCTCTGAGTTCTGTGAGTCGCTTTAGCAAATTAACGGAACCCAAGGAAGAAGGGGATTGTGGGAGCCTTTGATTTATAGCCAGTCAGTCAGAAGCACAGGTAACAACCTGAGCTTGTGATTGGCATCTGAGTTGGGTGGGGGTAGTCTTGTGGGACTGACCTCTTAACCAGGAGGATCTTAACCAATGTTATCTCTGGGTAGACAGTGTCAGAATTGAGTCGAATTGTGACAGCCAGCTGCTGTCCAAGAATTGCTTGGTGATGTGGGCTGAACTGGTCGAGAACCAACAGCTAGAGGAAGGTAGCCATAAAGGTGAAGGAAGCCTGACTGTGTGTATGTGTGGTAGGGAAAGAGCCAGAGGAGAGACTGACGATGAAGGAAAAGGAGGTAACAATGATGGTGCAGAGCGTCCAGGGGTTGGGAGAGATGGAGTACAGCGCCTCGGTGAGGGACTGCCTCTGACAGGAGGAGGGGCACCTCCCTGTAGAAGGAGAAGGAAGGAGGTTGCTGATGGGCTGGGGCCCATGCAAAGAGATCTGGGGAGTCATGATGTCAGAGAGCAGGTGAACTGGGAGTTGGGGAAGTGAGCAGGCAAGGAAACTCTGGCCAGAGACAGGTATGTTGGCATTTCTGAGCTGACCCGTCATGACAGGGTCCAGCGTGTGCCTGGCTGAGGTGGCAGTTCATCATTAAGGTTAAAAGTTCAAGAATTATGAGGTGGATGATCCTCAATAATAAATCTAAGGTAGAGAAAAAGTCTGGTGGGTTTTATACTAATAGTGATTGAAAGAAAGCAGTTCCTTAAAAATCACATTTTGGAATTTTGAAAAATAATTCTAAGTCCTAACTCATGGCCAATTCAAATACCTCTTGCAAAATGTAAATCCATAACTTCCTCAAGTGTAGACCAAACATTTAGACCAAGTAATAGATTGAAACTGTGAAATAAAAACCTACACCATAAATCTTGGCTCTGTCAGCTACGATATGTGTTAAATCTACCTGAGTTACACTGAAGCCTGATCTTCATTGATTCATTCATTCATTCAAATGAAAATGCCTTCTTTTGTCCAGATACTTTGCTAGGCCCTAGAGATTCAAAAATGAATCATCTATTGTCTTTGAGGAGCTCACACAAAAAGTATAGGAGCCAACGTTGACACAATAGGAAAGTTCTAGAGCAGAAGCAGGTAGATAGAACAGTGAGATTATCTGAACAAAAAGAGGAACCTAGTTCTGAGGGAAAGAGCACAGAGGAGTTGATGTGTGAGATGAATCTTAAAGGAGCAGAGTGTACCAGGCTGGGAAGTGTAGAAAGGGCATTCTAGAAAGAGAAATGGCATAAGAAAGGGTACTGTGGGCCCAGAACAGTCAGGAAACTTAACATTCCGGGTTGCTAGAGCAGTGGTTCTTAGATGGCAGTCTGCACAAGAATCAGCCTCAGTATCATTAAAATGCAGATTCCCAGGCCCCAGGCCCAACTGATTCACTGGGCCCCAAAATCTGCATTTTTAAAACAAGTGTTCTCAGTGATTCTGAAGGTGGTCCATAGACCACACTGAGAAGCCCTGGGCTAGAGTATGGTGGGAAAGAGGAGAGGGCTTCGGGATAAGGCAGAAATTTTGGTGAGGGCTACACTGTACTAAGGAGTCTGGAGTTCTAAGGGGGCACTAATGGGTACACGGACATCTGTTTTAGAAAGTCTAGTCTGGAGGTGGGTCTGGAGAGAAGGTGAGTTGCTGCATCCAGGTAAGACATGAGGGGTCTCTTCAAGAGGAAGTGCATTATTTGCAGATCAAACCACAAGGCCCCTGAAACTGCTACACACTCATTAGCTGGGGGCTGCCAGGACATCCTTAGGCTCTTAGGAGACAGAATCTCCCCTGAGCAGATGAACAGTTACAGCCGCAGTGGCCTACATAGTAGCATGGGCCTATGCAGAATCCGGGCTGGGGGACGCACCCTGTAGTTCTGAGGCTGATGCTGAGTCATCTCTCACAGGAACAAGCTTCTCTGAACCCCTGGGATCTGGTTTCACAAGCTGCTGCTTGGCTTCCTCTTGATTTCCAGGCCGAGAAAGGAAAAAGAATAAATATTAACCAAAGGTATGCTAGGGCTAGGTGCCCAGGGCTCTTCCTCCCGCCCCTCATTACTCCCTGACCTAGAAGATAAACTGCTGATTTTACTTTCATGATCCTCTTGGCCACTTTTTCTGCAGAAAAAGGGCAGAGATGAGCACCTCTCAGAACAGATCTGAGGCTGGAGGAGACTTGATGCTAACCCTGTTTTCCTGGGAGAGGCCCCAGTCCGGCTAATGTAAAGCTCACATCCCACCAGGCCTCACCCCCCAGGGAGGGGCTCTCACCACACCAGACTGCTTCTCAGGGTAACTTCCTGGTTGATTGGCACAAAGGGGTGACCTTGCACAACACCGCTCCCTTTCTTGGGCTTCAGCTTCTTTTGTAAAATGACAGAGTTAAACTCAAAAAACCATATCCTATCATTCCATGAGCTAATAAGCTGATTGGGCAGAATACTCTCTGTTGTGTGACTTCTTCCTCCAATGCCCCTAGGAGGGCCAGGAGCTATTTCAGTTACTCCCAAGACACACTCATCTATTTATTTATTGTTTTCTGAGCGCTCTACTATGTGCAAATTATAAAAGCCATCATTTTTTAATGCTTACTATGGACCAGCACTATGCTAAGTATTTTACATTTACATCATTTTATTTGCTCATCACAACAGCCCTATGAAGTAGGTACTATTATTACTTTTATTTTACAAATGAAAAAATTGAGGCTCAGAGAGATTAAGTAACTTGCCTAAGAACATTAAGCTGGTAAAGCAGCAGAGTTCATATCAGCTCCAGGTCAGTCAGCTCTGGGTCAGTCAGCTCCAAAGACCGTGGTCTTTCCACAGCATCACACTTCACAGTGCTGGTCAACCAAGCATCAGCTAGGTACAGATCGCAGCCTCTACTGGAGTTGCTGGACAGGAAGGGATAGTAAGGACAGACCGAGTGATTAAAGTATTTGTTAAATAAAAAAAAATAGCACTTACCTCAATTGGTGCTTGTGAGAATTAATACATTCATAAGTGCTTTAAAAAGACAGCTACTAATATATAACAACTATTATTATTGAATGGTACATACTAGTTGTCATTTTATAATAGTGGTAACATATACATAACATAAAATCTACCATTTTAACCATTTTTAAATGGCACTAAGCACATTCACATTGTTGTGCAGCCATTACCATCATCTGTCTTCAGACCTTTTTCATCTTTTCAAACTGAAATTCTGCCATTGGTTTTTAAATAATTATTAATATAATTCATTATTATGCTAAATATTTTAACTTATGTTGTAGTGGAGGGCACGGGATGGAGATTATAGCTCTGAGTTCAAAATCAGATTCCCTCAAACAGTCCATTTGAACTTTGGTAATTCACTTAAAACTCTCAACATCAGTCAGTCAGTCCATGGGGATGGGATTAATACGTGGAGACCACAAAGGTTTGCGGTTTTATTAGATGAGATCACCGAGAAAAAAGGTGCATTGCAACCTCTAGGCAAAGTGCTCCACAAACATCAGACCCTTAGACTGGTGGATAATTTTAAGTTCCTAGCACAGCTTCTGGCACAGAATAAGAACTCAGACAAAGTTCTAAACGAACCTAGAGGCTCCAAGTTGTTGGGCCATACTGCCCCCTGGTGGTAGCCAAGAAACATGCAGCGCCTCTGGCCTCTCGGGTGCTCTTGGGGGCTGATTGGGGAAAATCAGGAGCGAGCTGGGAAAGCGGGAAAAACCCAAGGTTCCTGCCCCCAAGGGCTTTTCCTTCTCACCTGAAGACACTCATTATCCTCAGACATTCCCCAGGCTCCGCTCTCCGTTCCAAAAGGGCCGGTCTCCTTTCTGTTCTCTTAACTTTCACTGCTTTTTCTTATGCTGATCCACTTCACCACCAGTGGCTCATCCAAACCCTAAATCTTTTTCAGATCTGCTCAAATCCTGCTTCCTCCAGAAGGCCACCTTGGAGCACGCCGGCCAGACTCTCTCATACCTTTTTTTTTAACTTGTACAGAATGCACAGTTTGTATGTGATTATATGCTGTATGTAGCTTTCTCCAAATCTCGGTTCTTTGATATAAATTCTTGGTTTTCCCGATGTTTCCTACGGTCTTCAAAGCATAAACTGAAGTGATCAACGGGACTCCTTAAAAGCTATACATTTCTGAGTGCCTAATATGGGGCAGGTACAGCACTGGGTACTTTTACAAACATACCTTCGATCTTCATAATAATTCTAATGCAACTCTATTGGAAATTAAATATTATCTTGATTTATAGATGACAAAACTAAGCCTCAGAAGGGTTAAATGACTTGGCCAAAGTCATATAGCTAATGAGTGGTAGAGTGTGGGTTTGTCTATGTATGCCCAATTACAAATCAAGAGAATAAATGTTATCTCCCATGCCAACTCCTTTCGATGTTAACACCTGCCTGAAACTGTGACTTGGAAAATAATTCAAAACACTGGGCCTTAGAGGGTTAAGTGGTGGATCTGAGTAGTAATGTCTGTCACGGGTGAGGAATGGTGAGTGGTAACATATAAGCCTTTATTTGCTATCTTTTCATTACCTCATGCTGAAAGGTCTATTGGAAGGATATTACAGCTTATCCTGAACATAGTTTTAAAAAGGCATGATACGTTGAATAAGCATGAACTTTAAAGACTGACCTGTATTAAAACTCAACTCCATCAGTTTCTGGAATTTTGAGCCATTACTTGGCCTATTTTAGCATTAGATTTCATATGTATAAAATGTGGGTAATATCAATGTAAAAAATACCAAAAAAAGACTGGAAAAAAGACTGTTTGTATATATATATTCTAGTTAGCAAAATTTAAAATTATAATGTTCTATGTTTTTGACGGTATAGTAAAATAATTATAAATTCCAACCAATAAATTGGCACAACCATTTTAGAAAACAATTTTGCAACATATATCTGTGTACTTTAACACAGTGACCCTGCTTCTGGGAAATTGCCTTAAGTAAATAATTGAAAAGAAGGAAAATGGGGGGAAATTACTTCAATGTTTCTTATAATGGCAAAAATTGGAGAACAAAGAAACCTCAATGTCTAGCTATTGAGGAATAACTAAGTAAATTATGTCAACTTGGGCTCTAATGCAGCTATTAAAAGTAAAAATTGTGAATAATAATTCTAAATACATTTGAAGAGGATAACAACATGAAAAAATATGAAATAAAAAGTTAATTTTTAAAAAAGCAGAATACAGAATTATAACAAAAAATTAGAAGGAAAAATTAACCTTTGTTCTTTTCAAAAGGCTGGAAGAAAGCTCAGTCTGAGACTTATTTCTTTAATTATCACAAAAGGCTTAATTCTGAGAATCTCTGAAGAAGTAGCTATAATCTGCCCATTGCACTGAACCTACTTTAATGAGAGAGTGAGTGAGTGAGTCGGGTTGAGGGGGACCTTGCTTTGAATGAAGAAACAGAAAAAAAAAAAAAGCCTTTGGATTAGGTCTGACTGCCTGCACATCCAGGAAACATTTTAAATGCACCAACTCATTAATCATGAGCTCTTAGAGCAGGAATAATTCATCCTAATTAATTTCTTAAAAATACATTTCTCTGAGTAATAGAAATGATGGATCACTAAATATTCATTACAGAACACTCAGTGTGTGTTCACCTTTGGGGACTGAGAAGATGCAACAAGGAAGGAAAATCTGGAAGCAAATTGTCTCATGATGAGAAAATCACATATCTGTGGGAAGCGGGAAGGGGGCATGATCCCATTTTGCAAGGGGTACAGAGACAGTCCTCTGAAGGATAAGGACCCTCTATTCACTTGAGGATTCCTGTTTTCCACTATGCTAGTCCTGCTTTCCAAAGAAACAGGGAAGTAAATGATGACAAAAGATATGAAGCAACTGTTTCTCAGAAGCCCGGTTTTAATTTATGTAACCAGCATGACCTGAAACGACCAGAATCACCAACCTAGGGGACAAATAAGGTCTCATCTCTTCTGTTCTTCAAAAGAAAACTAGCTTGATCACCCATATGTCAGACTAGCAGAAAGTCTAATATTCCTTGAGTGGTCCAACATTCCCAGTCTTGCTCAAAGCAAAGGGGCCAGTATTGTTTTAAGGACAGAGAACTGAAGACACATTTCCATTCACCAGAGAACCTGTTTCAGGAAACTGCTGCCTCCGTCACTGCCATATTGCGTGGCTGATGAAAACCCTCCACACACGGCCCCACACATCCTTGCGCCTCCGTACTGCAGGGTGCTTACTGCTCTGGATCTCTGTGATGCTGCACACTGGGCTCCCAACATCACCCTCTTGTGCTGACTGACATATGTGCTCCCAAAATTCATGTGTTGAAATCCTAACTCCCAGGTCACCTCAGAATGTGACTGTATTTGGAGATAGGGTCTTTACAGAGATAATTAAGGTTAAATGAAGTCACTGCTGTGGGCCCTAATCCAAAATGACTGGTCTCCTTGTAAGAGGAGGAGATAAGGACACAGCAGGCATGCACAGAGGAAAGACCATGTGGAAAAAGAGAGGGAGAAGACACCCATCTGCAAGCCAAAGAGAGAGGCTTCAGAAGAAATCAACTTTGCCAACCCTTTATCTTAGACTTCTAGCCTCGAGAACTGTGAGAAAATGTTTCTATTGGGTAAGCCATCCAGTCTGTAGTATTCGTTATGGCAGCCCTAATAAACTAATATTGGGTCAACTTCATTTTTTTTAGCATTTTATTTTATTATTAGTTTCAAGTATATAGTACATTGGTTAAATATTTGTATAGTTTATGAAATGATCCCCCTGATTACTCTATCACCCCTCTGGTTCCACACACAGCTATTATATTACTGCCGATTGCATTCCCTATGCTGTGCTCCCCATCCCCACGACCAACTATTAACTATTAATTTGTACTTCTTTAATTCTTCACCCTTTTCTCTCAGCCTCCTGACTCCTTTCACCTCTGGCCATCACCAGATTGTCCTCTATATCTGTGAACCTGTTTCAATTAGTTTGTTCTTTTTGTTCCTTAGGTTCCACATATAAGTGAAATCATGTGGTATTTATCTTTCGCTGTCTGACTTATTTCACTCAGCATAATAACCTCTAGGTCCATCCACGTCAATGCAAATGGTAGGATTTCATTTTTTTATGGCTGAGTAATATTCCATTGTATATATGAACCATAACTTCTTTATCCTATCATCTGTCGATAGGCATTTAAGTTGCTTCCATATCTTGGCTATTATGAATAGCGTTGCCATGAACATAGAAGTGCATAGATCTTTATGAATTAGTGTTTTGGTTTTCTTTGGATAAATACCCAGACGTACAATTGCTGGGTCAAAAGGTAGATCCATTTTTAATTTTTTGAGGAATCTCCAGACTATTATCCACAGTGGGTGTACCAATTTGCAATCCCAACGGTGAATGAGGGAACCTCATTCTTTAATGAATGTGTTCATTTCTCTCTGAGAACTACTTTCACTGCATCTCATAAGTTTTGGTGCATTGTGTTTTCTTCATTCATCTCAAAGTATTTTCTAGTTTCCTTTATGATTTATTTTTTGGTTACTTAGGAGTGTGTTGTTTAATTTCCACATACTTGCAAAATTTCCAAATTCCCTTTTGCTATTGATTTCAAGCTTAATTCTGTTGTGGCTGGAGAAGATACTTTGTATGACTTCAATTTTTAAAATTTAAAGAGACTTGTTTTGTGGCCTAACATTTGGCCTATCTTGAAGAATACTACATGTGCACTTGTCTAGTTGTTCTACTCATTATTGAAAGTGGGTTATTAAAGTCTACAACTATTAATGTTGAACTCTTTTTCTTTCCAAAATGGACAATATTTGCTTTATTTTGGGGCTCTGTTGTTAGGTGCACATATCTTTATAACTTATATCTTCTTAATGGATTAAACTTTTTATCATTATATAATGTCCTTTTTGTCACTTGTTGCAATTTTGGCTTAAAGTCTATTTTGTCTGATATTAGTATAGACACTCCAGCTCTCTTTTGGTTACTGTTTGCATGAAATATCTTTTTCCATCCTTTTACTTTCTATCTATTTGTGCTTCTGAATCCAAAGTGGGTCTCTTGTAGATAGCGTATAGTTGGATGATTGTTTTAAAAAATTCATTATCGCACTCTCTGTCCTTTAATTGGAATGTTCAGTCCATTAATATTTAAAGTAATTGGTCATAAGGTCTGCTATTTTGCTATTTGTTTTTTATGTCATATGTCTTTTCTGTTTCTCCATTTTTCCATACAGTTCTCTATTGTGTTGATTAGACATGTTCTAAGTGTACCATTTTAATTCCCTTGCCTTTTTTTACTATATATTTTTAATTAATTTCTTAATAATTGTCCTTAGACTGTAAAATTACAATGAACATCTTAACTAATAATGATATAGTTCTGATTAATGCCAATTAATTTACTATTACACAAAAATTTTGCTCCCATATACCTCTGTTCCCTCTCCCTTTCTCTTTGTACAATTATTGCTATACAGACTACATTTTAATACATTGTATGCCCATCAGTGTAGATTTATTATTGATTTATGTAGTTACCTTTTAAATAAGATAGGAGAAAAATAAAAGTCACAAAAAAATACATTTATACTCTTTTATATTTACTATGGAATAATCTTTAATGGTATTCTTTTTTTCTTTACATGGTTTTGAATTAATGTCTAGTGTCATTTCAGTCTTGAATGTATAGGTTAATATTTTAAATTAAATTTGGCAAGTTTTTGGCCATTATGTCTTCAAATATTCTTTCTATTCTTTTCTTTCCCTCTATTCCTGGGATACTACGGCCATGCCACCCTGAACACGCCCGATCTCATCTGATCTCAGAAGCTAAGCAGGGTCGAGCCTCGTTAGTACTTGAATGGAGGACCATCTAGGAATATAAGGTACTGTAGATATAATCATCATCATCATCATCATCATCATCATCATCATCATCCTGGGATGCCAGAAAGTCTCTTAATCTCTCTTCATTATCTTCATTCTTTTTTCTTTCTGTCCCTCAGACTTGCTCATCTCAATTGACCTATCTTCAAGTTCACTGAGTCGTGCTTCTGCCTCACCAACTCTAATCTTGAGCCACTCTGCTGAATTTTTCACTTCAGTTATTTGTAACTCCAGGATTTCTATTTGGTTCTTTTTATATCTCTTTATCAATATTCAGTATTTAGTGAGACATCATTCTTATGATTTCCATTAGTTCTTTAGACATAGTTTGCTGTAGTTCTCTGACCATATTTTAATTAGCTGATTTAAATTTTTTTTTTTTTTAGGCGAGGCAACCCTTGGTTGACTTCACAGAATTCAAGGACCTTGTCAGTTTACAATCCCTTATTTTTTTTATTTTTTATGCCTACAGCCCCTGGTCTTCCTAGGTTGTCTCCCATCCAAGTACTAACCAGGCCCAACCCTGCTTAGCTTCCAAGATCATATGGGACTGGGCTTGTTGATGGTAGCATGGCCGTAGACTGACTTAAATCTTTGTCTAAAAAGTTGAGCACCTGGGCTTCCTCAAGGACAGTTTATATTGACTGCTTTTTTGCTGTTTCTTTGCATGTCTTACAATTTTTGCTGAAAACTGGACATTTCAAATATTCCTTTGTGGTAACTCTAGAAATCAGATCCTTCTCCTCTTCCTAGAGTTTGTTGTTGCTGCTTGTTGTAGTTTTTGCTGTTTGCTTGTTTAATGACTTTTCTGAACTGATTTTGTAAAGTCTGTATTCTTGGTTATATGTGGCCTCTGAAGTCTCCTCTGTTAACTTAGTAGTAAGATAGTGATTGAGTTCAGATTTCCTTAAATGCCTAGAACCAAAAAAACTTTCAGTTTTTGTCAATGGGCTCTGTGTGTTTTGGCATATACCTTCAACCACCAGGCGAGTGGTTTACAGCTTTGCCTTAGCCTTCACTTCCTGCTTGTGCAGAGCCTAAAGGTCAGCCAAAAATGAGAGTTTAGGGATTTCTTAGGTATTTCCTGAGCATGTGTATACCTCTGGGCATGTTTTTGGCTTTCTAGTTTCCCAGGAATATGTTAGATTGGTCTATTGTTTACCTCAACTGTTACCCATTACTCCAGGCAACAGCAACTAGAACATTTGCCTATAAATGTTTGCATCAAATGGTCCCTGGGTAGCTACCCCAGGAGTGGAAAGTTCCAAGTTAGAGAACATAAAGGCAAACCCTTTGAGCCATTCCTTTAGGAAGCCACCAGATAGGTTAAAACAAATAACCACAATTCCTTACACATGAGGTTCATCCTGCTCCCTCTGTTACTGGTATATATACTGGGAATACAGCTATTTTATTCAAGGCTACTTCCAGTCTGGGGAAAGGAGGTGGTGATCAGGGTAAGTTTAAAATGCTGCAGAGTTTACTGTTGTTACCAAGATTTAGCTGGATTTTTTTTAAAGCATCCCCCTGGTTGTTGCAGGCTTTTGCTTAGTGTTCAGAGTTCTAAGAAAGTTGATTCTGACAGTTTTTGCTACATTTTTCATTGCTATTATCAAAGGATGGAATTTGGAGTTCCTTATTCTGTCATTTCATTGACTTCACTTCAATACAACTTATTATAGTAATGTTAACCTTGATCACTTGGTGAAGGTGGTGATTGCCAGGTTTCTCCACTGCAAAGTTAGTATTTTTTCCTTTCCATTCATTATTCCAGGGGTCGGCAAACTATGGCTGCAAGGCCAAATCCGGCCTACTCCCTCTTTTTGTAAATAAAGTTTTATTGGTACACAGTCACACTCTTTCATCTGTGCATTTTCTTTTGTGTGTCTGTGGTCTTTAAAATTATTTTCTTTTAATTATTTTTTTATTTTTCAATTACAGCTAACATACAATATTATAGCAGTTTCAGGTGTAATAGTGTCGGATATGTCTACATATTTTCTATGGCTGCTTTTATTCTATAATAGTAGAGGGGAGTTGTTAATAAAAGAGACCATATGGCTCACAGAGACTAATATAGTTCCTGTTGGGCTCTTTGCTAACTCCTGCTCTATTCGCCAGAACCATATCACTAAATCTAACCCACACTTAAAGAGAGGGGAATTAAGCTTTACATTCTGGAGGGAGGAGTACCAAAGCATTTTTGGACATATGTTTAAAACAAGGTAATTAATATTTTGAGATGTATACTAAAGCTATGTAAATATCCTGTTTCTCCTTAAAGTTTTGCTCACTAACATTAGCTTCATCAGTAGATCTTGCCTGCAGCAATTATCACTTTGGTGTCCTAATGGTGATTCTCTGTTCTCTCATTCCTTTTACACGCATTAATTGGAATTCTCCTATAAGGGAGATTTGTTCCTTCCTTATTTATTTATTTATTTATTTATGCAATCTTTTAATTATGTCAGTATGGACTTACAGATGTTTATATTATTCTTTGGGTCACAAATTCATTACCATCATAATTTATTTTCCTGCTCAATTTGTTCCAGCTATGACTATTGGGAGTCTTCCAGGTTGGCCCTTATGTCCTTTTAACATACCCCTCTTTTAAAATTATTTATTGTCTGTCTGTCTGTCTGTCTGTTTGTTTGTTTGTTTGTTTTTGAGCTCTTCCTTTCTTTCTGGAAATACCAGATGCTCCAGATTCATTTTGTATTATCCCAGCCTTGGCCTTTTAGCTTTATGATTTTAAAGAGGATTTTAAACAGTATTCTAAACTGGGAGAGGGAGCTCATGGTACTGGAGTTGAGGCACTTGTTGGAGAGACAACTGGTGTAGTGGAGAATACAGTATAAGCTGTCAAGTTAGAAGCCTGGATTTCTGACGTTGGGTAAATCTATGACCTCAATATTTTTTCTCATCAGCAGAATTGAAATGCTAATAGCCACCTCATAGGATTCTTGGAAAAATGCTGTTTGAACTAGAAAATAAGATGTGAATGTTAGTTTCATTTTGCCTAAGAAGCCACTTTAAGAACTCCTTTACTGTTCTAAGCAGACTGCTTCCTCAACACACACACATCCATACCCTGGAAGGCAGGGACCTTGCCTTACATCTTTGTAACTCCCTTACCTCCCTTACTGCACAGTGCCCTTTCAGATAGTCTTCAATCAACCTTGGATTTTAACATCTGCATAGTCCGCATTTTAATATACACATGTTCTGCATGTTGCCAGTAGGCATATGCTACTGGCAAACACCATCATTACAATTCGTTTGGCAGTGTCTATAATTTTATTAGGGCTTCATTCCTAATTTGAAGATATTTGATTTCCTACTTCAATAGGCATTAGCTGTGAGGGGGGATAAACTGAACCCATCATGGTGCTGGACCTCAAGAAGCCCATACTTAAAGAGGAGAGAGCTCTGCACAAATAACCAACCACAGATTACCAAGGACTTCAAATGTCAAACAGCACATGGACTTTGTTCAGCAGGCAGTGGGTAGCCAGTGAGGGCTTCTGAGGCAGAAGGTGACAATCTATACTGAGGAAGTGGGAAGGCTGACATGCATGAGTCTGGAGACATGGAGGTGGGGGGCAATTAGAAGACTTTTGAAATGGCTCAAGTGAGAAATAATATACCTCAGTGACAGTAAGAATAGAAAAAAGTGGATGGAAACTTTGCTCAGAAAAAGTAAACAGGAACATGGTTCCATAGTGTAGCAGTTAGCATGTCTGCTTTACATGCAGAAGGTCCTGGGTTTGTGCCCCAGTGGAGCCATGGTCCATGGTCTACGGCTATGCCACCCTGAACAAGCCTGATGTCTGATCTCGAAAGCTCAGCAGGGTCAGGCCTGGTTAGTACTTGGATGGGAGACCACCTAGGAAGACCAAGTGTTGTAGGCACTAATAATAATAATAATAATAATAATAACAACAACAATAATAATGTAAACAGGACACAGTCAATTAGAGATGAGAGAATCTTAGAGGGTGATATTTGAGTCTGGGACAAGTCTTACGTTTCAGAAGAAGATGAGGACTGAAGACACTGTTACTTGCCCAAGCTCATACTGTTGGCTAGTGACTGTTCTCATCAGGGTGACTCTAGACTATGCTACAGTAATATCAAACCAAACCCCAATCTCTAGGGCCTAACCCATAGAGGTTTATTTCCTACTTACAAAAAGTCCTCTGGAGGACAGGAGACTCCATAGGGCAGCACCATGCCTAATGATGACTCAGGGATCCAGTCTGCCTCTACACTGTGGGGTCTGAAAACTCAGCTCATACCTCCCAGGAAGATAAAGTGTGGAGAACATGTATTGCTTTTTACAGTCCTTTGACCAGAATTAGTCTCATACCCCAACCTAAACACAAGGAAGGCTGGGAAATGTAGCAGGAAGAAGGGTGGGCATGAGACATTTATGTACTATTTGGTAAGCACTACATTCTCCGTCATAGTCACAGAACTAAAAATGGCCTGATTCCCGGAACCCAGTCCTTTTTCCTACAGCTTACAAAAGTGGAACCCACTTCATGAATTTGTTAACACCTCAGTGTACTCTGTATTCTGAATATCTTCCTGTTACTGCAGACTTGGCAAGAGAACTGAAAACAGATTTTCAGTCTTGAGAGAAACAACCCCATTCAGAACTGTAAGTAGGCAGCTTGATGTAAGCTGGGAATATTTTAAGCAACTCCAAACTATGTATCACCATATGGCAATCACATGTATAATCTAAAAATAAGTGCAGAAATAGCTGCATAGTACACATCAACCCAGACATATACACACCTCTGCTCTGTGACTTCTGAAGTCACAGAAGTAGATGCAAGCCATAAGGTTAAGAACAACAGACAGTCTCATAGTATAGTGTAGTAGAGCTGATATAGAGGATTGAAGTCCATGACTCTCTGGGTGTGCCTGCCTGCCATGCTCCCAACCTCCTCCCAAGATAGGCAGGTCTTTACCATTAAGACCCATATTCAATAGCATGTCACTTATCAATCTGGCTACAACGGATTGGAGCAGAGGAAGATGCTTGACTCAAGGGCAGGTAATTTCTAATCAGGCAGGTGGTTTATGAGATGGTATGGGATGAGATGATTGGAAATTAACCATGATGATCAGAAAATAGAGTCAGAGATATTTGAAGAGTTTGTCAGTTGACAGTAGGTTAAGAAGATGAAGGGCACGAAGGAAGAAAAGACAGTATATCACTTAAATGATAGAAATCTTGAGTCAGCAAAAGCCTAAGAGTTGCTTTTCATAGAGTAAGAAGTTGGTCATGCCAGATTGTACAGGAGCCATGGAAGCAAAATATCACTAAGTTCACAAAATGGCAAAGTATCTGAAAAAGCATATTCCTGGCACTAAAGGAAGCAATGAGATATATAAGTCCCTAGAGCTGTACTGATCAGGTTCCAAACTGTATTTAAGTCCCAGTAAATCCAGTCATATGGCTATTTCTGAATTTCTAGCCATGGGGCTAAGATTCCTGTCCTCCTCAATTCTACAAGGTTGCTTACAATAACTCCTCGTGACTTCTGGTGGCCTCAGTGAATCTCTGTCCTTTGCAGCCACAAGACCCTGACAGGCCACAAAAAGAAATTACAGTCTAATACATGCTACAACATGGATGACTCTTGAAAAAGTTATGCTAAATAAAATAAGCCAGATACAAAAGAACAAATATTATGTGAATCCACTTATTTAAGGAACCGAGAATTGTCAAAATTGAACAAACAGAATGCAGAATAGAAGTTAATCAGGGGCTGGGGGACTGGGAGAATGGGGAGTTATTACTTAATGGTTACAGAGTTTCTGTTTGGGGTGACAAAAAGGTTTTAGAAAAACTGACTTGGAATCAGAGAAACTGGGTTTAAGGCCCAGCTCTGCCATTTTCTAATTGTCATTTTGGGTAAGTTATCCAACCTCTTAGTGTCTCAGTTTATTCAACTGGGAAACATTGATAATAAAACTCTAAGTTGTGAAGAACAAAGAAGAAAAAACGCATTAAATCATTACATAAATACCTTTTCAAAGTGACCTGCTATGCATGTTTGGAAGAGGAGACAATAGGCTGCTGTATTCTCATTTTTGGAAAATGTAAGGCTTCTCCTTTGCCTGTGTACTCAAGGCACACTGGTGTGAACACTGTGATGCTCACCATATATGCCTTCAATGACCCCTAACTTTAAACACCCCTCTCTTCCACTTCATTCTGCCATTCCCTCTCCAGCCCCTTTTGGGCCCCAATGCTCTGGTACTCTCTCTTCCTCTAGTTCCCATGGAGACCAGCCCTTAGGAGAGATAATTTTCTCATTCAAACTGGAATCCTTTTGTTCCCCTTCTCGATACAGACTGTACCTGTAGTGAGACAGTTCTCTTTCTAGGGAGGGAAAAGCCTGATTCACATAAGTTTGCTGAGTTGAATTGAAGGATTTTTTTAGGCATCAGCAGACACATGGAATACTTGTGGAAAGGAAACCCTTAAGCCCTCTGAGTCTCCCACAGCCAGGCAGTTAATAATCCTGAAATATTTGCTGACCGAGATTCTTCTTCCAGGTGTCAGCAAACGGCAGGGGGTGGGCCAAATGGCTTCTCAAATATGATTCCATTCTAACATTATGTCAAGTCTAAAAAGCCGGCACCCATGCCAGGAGTGGGGTGGGGGAGCTGTCCGAGGTCCTGAAACATGGCTAAGTGAGCAAGCCTTCCTGCTTCTCTTAATCCTGGGGCCCTGGTAACTCCAGTTCACCCAAACTTCGGATTTAGGAGTGGTGAATAAAGAGGTAATTCCGGGAAGGTGAAAAGCATAGGAGAGAAACAGAGAGAGAAGCACACAGATACACAGAGCCTTTCGGATAATCATAAGTACAGAGAGATGGCTAAAGTCAAAACAGAAACTTTGTTTTGATTTTATTTTTTAATAAAAATGCTCAACAAGAAACCTCAAATGCCCTAAACAAAAATAGGAACAATTGAAATGGGGAAAGACCACTGTGTATCAAAAGCGCAATGCAAAACCATGTAAACACAAACCTGTGAACAAAACTACCACATAGATTGATATGTCACCATCAACTGAACCATACCAAAGATTCATACTCTTTATTTTTATCTTCTGTGTAAACAGAAATAGTTTGATTTTTATGGGCAAAGGACAAATAGGAGTATGACTTAGCTTGATGTCATGTTCTTTCATGTGTCTTTGCTAAAAATATCCTCCTTTCTCCAGAAAGTTTGGGGCATGATCCTCCCCACCTGTCTTAATGATATGCTCATGCAAGCATCTTTTCATGGATGCTAAAGAAACTTGGCTGAAAAGATAACTAATTTAAAATATGTCACATAACAGGGGCAGATACAAATACATACATGAGGCAGTCAATACATACTGCCTTATGGCAATCCTTAAGTTAGAACCTCAAGCTAGCCATAACTCTTCAACTAATTATGAGCTCCTCAGGGGCCAAAACCATGTCTCATGTCTTCTCTCACATGAACTGACACAAACAGCATCAGACACAGAAGGTGTTCAATCAATGTTGGTTGGCTGGTTGGGTAAGGCAAAGTAGAGATGAAGGCTGGATTTCACTCAGGTAATGTATTTTATTTTTCTTTCTTTTAAAAAATGAGAGTGTTTTTAAAAAGGAAAAATGAGAATCAAGAAGAGTCCAAGAAATTGAGGAAACAAATTATGGCATATCCATACCTGTATACACTACATTAAATTGTAAAAATAAATAAATAGACCTATATTACCAATGTGGAGAAATTGCCACAATTTATGAAGTGGAAAAAGAAAGTTGAAAAACAGTATATAATATGCATATGATTTCATATTTTAAAAAATTAATCTAAGAAAGTGACACTTTTTATCACTTCTAACTATATTCATTACAGTAATCCCAGCAGCTAGCATGTAGCCAGGGTTCAGTAAATGTTTATTAGATGACTATGGTAACACCAAGGACTTGGAGTAGCACTTAAAATACTTCCAACAGAATGGGACTACTAACCTTATTCTGTTACTCCAGAACAAACAGGATTTTCCTACTGTTGGGCAGGATGGAGGGATGGAAGGGCTTTACAATTGGCCAGAGTAGGGAGAGTGTTAGATTGAAGGTCATTGGTTCAATTCCAGATTAGGACGATACTTTCTTTTTTGCTTCCTTTACCTATTTACTTATCTCTCTATCTATTAATCAATTTTCCTAGCTTTTTATTTTGAAAAATTTCAAACCTGAAGCTGAAAGACAAAGACAATAAACATTTGTATTCATTAACTATTAACTTTTTGCCACATTTGCTTTATCTCTCCTCTCTGTGTGTATCTAAACTGTTTTTGCTAAAACAGCTGAGAGTAAGTTATATAAATCATGACATTGCAACTCTAAATACTTCAGCACATATCTCCAAAGAATATCTGCATATATACGTGTATATAAATTTTATAAATATCTATGTGCATTCAAAGAACTATCTCTTACTTTGAAATAGTTTAAGACTCACAAAAAGTTGTTAAAAATAGTACAGAAAGTTCCCATGTACCATTTACCCAGCTTGCTCTCCATGATAACATCTTACATAACCACAGTACAATTATCAAAACCAGGAAAATGACACTGACATAACAAATTAATTCAACTATGGATCTGATTTGAATTTGGATTTTACTAGGTTTCTTGGTCTCTCTCTCTCATCCTCTCCCTATCCCTCTCCCCCTAGTTCTATGAATTTTTGTCACATGTATAGATTTGAGTTACAGAACTGTTCCATCACCACACACACACACACACACACACACACACACGCACACACAAACTCTTCATGTTACCCCTTTATAGCCACATCATCTCCACAATCCTAACTCAACCACTGATATATTCTCCATCATCATGATTTTGCCACTTTTAGAATGTTACATGGAATCACATAATATGTAACATTTTGAGATTAGCTTTTTTTCACTCAGCATAATGCCCTTGCAATTCATCCAAGTTGTAAATTATTCATCAATAGTTGATTCTTTTTAATACTGAATAGTAGTCATTGGATGGATGTATCATGATTTATTTATCCATTCACTTGTTGAAGGACATTTGAGTTGTTTCCTGTTTTTGTCTATTATAAAGAAAGCTGCTATAAACATTCATGTACAGATTTTTGTGTAAACATCATTTTTTATTTTTCTAGGCTAAACACTGAGGAATGAGATTGTTGGGTCATATAGTAAATGTATGTTTAACTTTATTAGAGACTGCCAAAGTGTTTCCCAGAGTGAGTATACCTTTTACAATACCACCAGCAACAGATAAGAGATCCAGATCCTCTGAATCCTTGTAAGCACTTGGTATTGTCAGTATTTTATTTCAGCCACCCTAGTAGATATATGCTGTATATCACTGTGGTTTTAATTTTCATTTCCCTAATGGCTAGTGATATTGAACATATTTCCATATGCTTATTTGCCATCTTTCTATTCCCTTTGGTAGATGTGTGTTCAAGCCTTTTGCCCATTTTTAATAGGAATATTTGTTTTCTTACTGGTGTGTTTAGAATTCTTTATACATTTATGGGTACAAATCCTTTGTTGGATACGCAATTTGAAAATATTTTCTCCCAGTATGTGGTTTGTCTTTCCACCAGGATCTTTTGCAGAGCAAAATATTCTTTAATTTTGAGGAAGTCAAATTTAGCAGTTTCTTTTATAGATCACACCTTTGATGTCATACCAAAGACTTTTCTCAAATGGTTATACAGGAAATGATTTTCAATTATTTCTTTTACCTTACATATGTTTAATACTGTGGTAGAGGCTAAGAGAAATACCTAGATATAAAGAGTTGTGACCAAAGAGTTCTTAGTTCAACTTAAAGAAGCACACAAATAATTATAAGAGAAAACAGTAGTAACTATGAGCCATCTGAGTACTGCAATGGCTATGGGTAGGAGGAGAAGATTTCATGGGAGGGAAGGATTACTTTACATTAAAAATAGCAGGCGAGGCTTCATGAAGAAGGTGGTATTTGAGCCTTAAGGATTTCAACAATTGAAGTAGGGGTAGAGGAGGAAATTCCAGGAAAAAAGAATTGCACAAGCAGAGGAACAGAGATGAGACAGAAAAGTCAAGATCAAGAAGTGGGCTGGGGTGAAGGGGCTAGAGGGAAATGACAAATTCACTTTTAGGTATAAAATATTTGAAGGCCAGCAAGCATTCATGAGGAGATATCCAACAAGCAGTTGGATATGTGAGTTTGGAGTTGGAAATTGGAAAGAGGGATTTGGGAACTATCAGCATAGGTCAGGCTTTTTGTTATATACCCCACAGCAACATGTACTTTCCTTCAAAGCATCTGTCAAAATTATAATGAACAAATAATTATGTAATTAGGTGTTTAACCTCTTTCTCTCTCACTAGAATGCCAGTCTCACAGAAGCAGAGTCCACATCTGCCTTATTCCTAGCACCAAGTCCAATGCCTTGCACTCAGTAAATATTTACTGAATGGATGAATTAAAGAAGTCAATACTTCTGTTAGCCACTATTTATTGAGCATGCACATGGCAGACACTGTGATACCACCTTGTATGCATAATCTCATTTAAACTTCACAGAATCTCCTGAGAGGTATGTCAAGGGCTCTTAAACCTAGGTTAAATGGCTCTGGGACAAGGCCTGAGAATATGAATTTAAGTTCCCAGGTACTTCTAATGAGCAGTCAGGTTGGAAACTACTCAGGTGGATGATTTTATTGAAATTTTACAGACGAAGAAACAAAGATTCAGAGAATAATGACTTGTTCAAAGTTCCGTGACTAGGAAGAACCACGATGTAAAGCTAGATCTCTTAGGAAGAGGACTTTACCACAAGCCTCCCTACCTCTGGGAGACCTATTATCTACTAAAGAGCTTATGAGAGAAGAGAGGTCCTTGAAATCAAGGAGAGCGGTGAGCATTGTCAAATACTGCAGAGAGGCCACAGAGGATGTGGTAGGAGGGAGAACCTGGGAATGACACACCAATGTGTCTGCAGTGCCTGAGTCTGACATCAGAGGAAGATGAAGACAGGGGAATCCCTCAGGAAACCTGGCCAGCTGGAAGTTGTGGTTTGAGGCTCCGCCAAGATCACTTCTTTGTAGTACAGCTTTGTGCTAAAATTATTAAAGCCAAACATCTTGGGCCTATGAGTGGGATGCCAAGAAAGGGGAGGTATAAGTCACATTGGGAAATCTTAGTTGGGAATGTCAGGTAAGCTGTTCAGAAAAAGTAAACTGCAGTCCACTCTAGATTGTCCAGGCCACTACTTCTTGGTTGGATCATTTGGGCCTTTTGTCTCATTTTCTTTTGTTCTATGTGTGTTTTTCCTTTGGAGTACTGCTTCTATTGGAAGATGGAAAAAGAAAGATGAAACTCCAACCAGGACATTTTGCTGATTTTTAGTAGTCCTGAATAACGTGTTTGAAATGAGATTGGATGGGAGACCACCTAGGAAGACCAGGTGCTATAGGCATAAAAAATTCAAAAATAAGAGATTGTAGGCTCACAAGGTCCTTGCAATCTATGAGGTCAACCAAGGGTTGCCTCACCTAAAAAATAAATAAATGAAATGAGATTGGAACTATAGCCTAGAACTAAGATCTTATAATTACCTGTGGTTATTTTTACTCAACCACACTCACACTAGCCCTTGGTACCACAATCAATCAAGGTCGGCTGCATTCTCTCTTCCAAGGGGCAGCTTGTTCAAGGATATGGTGGACAGTTTCCTGAAACCCCATCATTAAACCCAATTCATATCCTGTTGATGGCAGATGCGAAGCCATGCCCCTTTATTTGAAAGAAGACAATGATGACAGTAATCCCTTATACCTTTACAGCTTTCAAAGCACCTTTACATGCATCAACTCAATCTTTCATGACCTGGAGGGAGGCAGGTATTGTTATCCCCACATACTAAGTGGCAGAAGCCACAATCCAAACCTATCGTATCTGACTTAGGGTCCAATGTTCTTTCAGTTACAAAACAGCGTGCTACTTTATTTCCCAAAACTCTTCTGAAGCCACTTACCCTTATTCTGGCTGCATGGAAATTAACGAAACTTAAAGAGTTTCATTGTTCTAAGAAGTAGAATTATGTGGTGAGGAAAGAATGTATGTTTACTTGCTAGAGACCTCATGCAGCGTGCTGCAGCTGAGCCTCTCAGTTCCTTATCTGTAACATGGAGGTAGGGGCCAAAGGAAGTAAATCTATGCAAAAGTCCTGGCACAATGGCTATCAAGCAGTATTATTCAGCAGTGTGAACACCCTTCCAGCCTTCACTGCACCAGGTCTTTCTGAACCCAGAGCACTCAAAATCGAGTCCCTGCAGCTCAGGCCTTAATCTGTAATAAAGAACCAGGGGGACAGGCTGTGAAAATGCCTTACTATCATCATGACATCAAGCACAAAGCCAAGGAATATGCTCCAAAGCCCCTTAGAACTCCTTTCCCCGCTTCTTCTCATGGGCCATCTCAGGTAATATTTCCCTCCATGAAGTTAAACTTATCCTAGAAATACATTCTTAAGGTTCCAAGATCAAGATATGTTTTTAGTCTGGAGTTCTGGAATCTAGAAAAAATTTCTTCCTACTCCTTCTCCCAAACCATAGCCACATCTTAAGAGATAATTATAAGCTTAAAGGTGAGTAGACCCCACATTGACTCCTTCCAGCCTTCATCTTTCTAGATCCCATTCTTTGATTCCCCCAATGTACAGTGAAGGAGGCCAGCTCAGTTATCAGCACTATTCCCCACTCCTGGAGTTTTATGTTTTCAGGGACTTCTTTTGTCCAAAAAGAGCTCTCCACAGGAAGTGACTCCCTCAAACCAGATGAGGATTTACACAGACTGAAATCTCAAATGCCTACTGGGCCAGACAAGTAAAGAAGTTAAGACGGTGGGCGTAATTCAACAGAGAGTGGTGGGGACTGTGGTATACAGGAGAGCACACTTTTAAAAATGGCAGGGGCACTCAGCTCTGCCCATTGCCGCCATACCAGCTTTCCTCTTCTTTCCACTTTCTGCAACTCAGGCCCACGTACTTTACCTATCTTTTTCAGGGGCATCGCATGTTTTCCGCGCAGCCTCCAGCCCCAGGCCGTCCCGGGAGCTGCAGAACAGCCGACGAGATGCTCTCTGACGCAGACCCACTTTTCCCCTGGGAACCCCGAACGGCTGAGGGAGGGGACAAAGCCTCTCTTTGCAGGTCCCCACTCTAACTGGGAAAAACAGGGCCTCACCCTTGGGAGCTCCGGGATGCGGATGAGAGTACGGGACACTTCCCAGAAAACTCTAATCTCCCAGTGGGTCAAAAGGGGCTAGAAGGACAGAGTCAAGGGACGCGACAGAGTTGGTGACGTCCGGAGGGCAAACCCCAGTCGTTTAGGCACCCCTCCACTCAAGTCACTTCCAAACCAGACGATTCTTGCGGGGGTGGGGGTAGGGTTCACTGCGGACAGAGGGCGACTCCTACGCAAATGACTCTCCTTGCGCCCTAGGTCCGCCGCGCGCGCAGCTGCGGTAGTCATTGCGCTTCCCCGCCCCGGATCCTGGATGCCCCCCTTTCCCATCTCCGTCAGGCCCAGAGAGGAGCTCCGCCCCCAACGCGCCGCCCCAGCCTCAGCGCCTTAAAACCCGGTGCACAACGCCCCGCTGCGCCCCGCCCGGCACACCTCACCTCTCCTTTGTATCTCCAGCCGCAGCCGCTCTCCCAGTCCCGGTTCCGGCACCATGAGCTTCGGCTCGGAGCACTACCTGTGCGGCCCCTCCTCCTACCGCAAGGTGTTCGGAGACGGCTCTCGCCTGTCCTCGCGCCTCTCCGGGGCCGGAGGCGCGGGCAGCTACCGCTCGCAGTCGCTGTCCCGCTGCACCGTGGCCTCCTCGGCCGCCTGCTCCTCGGCCTCGTCGCTCGGCCTGGGCCTGGCCTACCGCAGGCCTCCCGCGTCCGACGGGCTGGACCTGAGCCAGGCGGCGGCGCGCACCAACGAGTACAAGATCATCCGCACTAACGAAAAGGAGCAGCTGCAGGGCCTCAACGACCGCTTCGCTGTGTTCATCGAGAAGGTGCACCAGCTGGAGACGCAGAACCGCGCGCTTGAGGCCGAGCTGGCGGCGCTGCGGCAGCGCCACGCCGAGCCGTCGCGCGTTGGCGAGCTCTTCCAGCGCGAGCTGCGCGACCTGCGCGCGCAGCTGGAGGAGGCCAGCTCCGCTCGCGCTCAGGCCCTGCTGGAGCGCGACGGGCTGGCCGAGGAGGTGCAGCGGCTGCGGGCGCGCTGCGAGGAGGAGAGCCGTGGGCGCGAAGGCGCGGAACGCGCCCTGAAAGCGCAGCAGCGCGACGTGGACGGCGCCACGCTAGCCCGCCTGGACCTAGAGAAGAAGGTAGAGTCGCTTCTGGACGAGCTGGCCTTCGTGCGCCAGGTGCACGACGAAGAAGTGGCCGAGCTGCTCGCCACGCTGCAGGCGTCTTCTCAGGCTGCAGCCGAGGTGGACGTGGCTGTGGCTAAACCAGACCTGAGTTCGGCGCTGAGGGAGATCCGCGCCCAGTATGAGTCCCTGGCCGCCAAGAACCTGCAGTCAGCCGAGGAGTGGTACAAGTCAAAGTTTGCCAACCTGAACGAGCAGGCGGCGCGCAGCACCGAGGCCATCCGGGCCAGCCGTGAGGAGATTCACGAGTACCGGCGCCAGCTGCAAGCACGCACCATCGAGATTGAGGGCCTGCGTGGAGCCAACGAGTCCCTGGAGAGGCAGATCCTGGAACTGGAGGAGCGACACAGTGCTGAAGTGGCTAGCTACCAGGTAAAGGGATGGTGCGCCGCATAGGGTGGGGCACCCTGTCCTCTCCCGCGCATACCTGAGCTTTCCCTGCACAATTGGGGCCCTAGGAACTGAGAGGAGGGGAGGGGAAGAGCGGGAAAGTGAGGGGAGAGAAGAGCCCTGACTTAAGGTGTTGAGAAACAAAAATCTCTGGAGTCTCTACTGATAATTTTTGGGGCCTGGACGCCCTCTTTCTCTGCTGTTCATGTACATCCCTGTCCAAGCCTTTCTAACAAAGAAGCCATTAGTTAGCTTCTCTTCTTCAGAGTCCGAAAGCCTAACTCATTCCTACCCCTGAGCAAGGGGAAATAGACACACTGGTGACTTGAAAAACGAACCCCTCCCCAAAGCAGTACTGAGCCCAAAGCGGGGGCTCATGGTTTGTGGTGCTGTCTCCGCTGTCTGTCTTCTTTTGTTGGCTTCTGTGCGCCCTGGAATTGATATTTATGGACTATGGTCTGCCCTAGTGTTGGGGGAAGAATGCTGGACTGAAATGGGAAGAATTCTACCCCATTTTCTTGACTTTTGTTCTGAAGGAGTAGAAATTGGGAGCCAAAGAGCTGGGTGATTGGGCTAGCATAACTACCCTGCTCTTGCTCTACCTCCTCCCCAACACACACCCAACACACACACACAC
>CM053506.1:15583870-15604961 GCA_028627145.1 Eidolon dupreanum | reverse complement strand
ACTCTCTAGGCAATTAACTGCTTTGATTTTTTTTTTCTTCCACAACACCAACACGTCGGTCTTGGCTACCTGCAATCAAAGGTCACCTCGTGGGCAGCATCAATTTTCACTTTCATGGATGGCTTAGCACTTAACAAAACCACTTAATTTGCTCAGCAGCTATAAGGTCTCATTTGAAAATGCTCGTTTTCTTAATGTTTTTCCAGTCTAAGTGCTTGTGCTAAATCATAGAGATGGGTTTTATCTTTGTTATAGGCCAGCTGTTTTTTTTTCATCTTTGCCTATTCTCTGAACTCCTGTGTTTGGCTTTCTTCCTTTTTTCTCCAAACAAAGGCCACTGCATCTCTAGTTTTGCTATGTAGAAGATTCTGGGCTTATGACCACAAGGGCACAGAGGCAGGAAAAAAGTGTAGAAAATAATCTAAATAGTATGGTTCAGTTTTTGAGGTACAATAATTCAGAAACTTGCAATAATTAATTCTAGCCAAGATTGAAATTTACATTTGATAGAATTAATACGGTTTTGGGGACATTAATAAAATAGAAGAAAGAGGTAAAACCTCAAAAGTACGATTTTTGGAGATAAAGAATTATGATTGGTGTGCAGGTATTTGCCGTTCAATATAAATGACTTCCTTTGAAGGAGGAAAGCTTGCTTGGACTATTTGTTTTGGTTAGTTTGGAATTTTAGTACTGTTCAATTAAGACTTCTATTTTGCTTCAAAATCTGTAATTTGAACTCTTCACTGTGTGACCTTGCACCTAGAAGGCCTGAATTGATCACATTGAGTTAATTGAGACTTCATGTTTTCTTTTAGAGGTCTCAAAGGATGAGCTTGGTAGTTTCCTGAAGGGCTAGCCCAATATTTCTATCAAAAAGATAACTTACCTACATCTGCCATCTGAATTAGGCTTTGCCATATCCTGTTTGCTTGTTATAGCCCCTATATTCTAAGATGTGGTGATAATATTGTCTTTCTTGTTTTGTTTGCATTAAAGGGTTTTTAATGTTAGACATAGTCTACAAGAAAAAAAAAACAACAAACTGCAGCATGTCTGCAGCTCTGCAGTGCTGCCCCCCATCAGGTTGAGCCTTTGATGACTCAGTGGACCTGCTGGTGGAGTGGAAGAAATCAGACAATAAAGAGCTATTTCCTACCCCTTGGGACCTAAGGCTGAGGAGGGGCTCACATCCTCACCTTCAGATCCTGAAAGCCTGAAGTCACAAGGGTGTCCTCTGGCTATTTTCTCCATAGTGAGATTCAGCCATTGTTTTCTTGCCCTTTGATTCCCTCTGCAGTCCCCTTTCACTGCAGTAAAGGGAGGCTGTTCTC
The DNA here is from genome assembly GCA_028627145.1 of Eidolon dupreanum. NCBI lineage: Eukaryota > Metazoa > Chordata > Mammalia > Chiroptera > Pteropodidae > Eidolon > Eidolon dupreanum. The sequence goes on along the minus strand of CM053506.1, from coordinate 15,603,627 downwards.
TTTCTTCTGCTTCAGTGAGTGGTAGGCCCATTTTCCTTTGCAAGCTTGCCACCCTCGAAGAGACAGAGCAAGGCCCCGTTAAAGTCACATTTTCCCTGCCCCAGAGAGCTGACAGCCTGTTTGAGGAGAGAAAGTTTATTACACTTTGATAGGGCAAAGAATGATTCAAAGTGACATAGTAAGTACACAGTGATGCATGAGAGGTCTACATCGGGCAACAGGAAAAATTATGAAGAGCTACTAGAGCTTTTGTCTACAAAAGTCAAATACAGCTACTCTCTTTAGATGAAGCTTTTTCTATTTCTAAACCAGGGTGATTCGGGTTCCTGCATAGTTGCTTCACTACCATTAGAGCCCCCAAACTGTCTGAGCACATTTTTGAAGGGTACTGGGGGCTCAGGCCTTGTACCATGGTCAGTCTTGGAAAGCTGAAGCTTTCCTTGAAAGACCTTGCTGAAGAATCAAGATCACCATTAGTTAATGCTCTCCAGGGAGAGAAGCCAAGTCTGCCCTCTTCTCTCCAATATAAGATTGGAATACAATCTAATTAAATAGCAAGAAGGGGCTGGTCCCTTGGAGATTGGGGATGGCAGTGCCTGCATATAAATCCTATAGCTTGATAGAGCCATTTCTGAAATTAGAATTCAAGAAAAAAGCTACATTTAGTCTTTAACTCTTTCACGTGCTTTTTGTCTAGTTTGGTTCTTGCCCTTCTCTACCTCACTATATTACTGTCACTTGAGCCACCACGATAGCTCCTTTACAAAAATAAATTGAAACTAGTGGTTCCTAAATCCATTGACACATCAAGGTCACTTGAGGGCTTAAAAAAAGATTCTCAAGCCCACTCCTGAAGATACGGACTCAGTAGTTTGCAGGTGTGGCCCAGGGATAAGCATTTTCAATAAAAATGCTGCATCCTGTTGTTCCTCAGATTGATTTTGGGGTGCACTGACCTAAATTGTATTTCCCAGTGTAAACCAGTTCACATAATGAAAGATTTTAAAGTATGGTAGAGGGGAAAATGTGGGGATGAAACAAAGACAGGCAGGGGAATGAAGCATACAGGTGGATCACATATAAAATATCTCTCCCCACCTAGGTTTATTGTGCAGAGCTGTAACTTGGGATGGCCGCACTAGCTGCTGTCGTCTGGGTGAGGGCCCCCAAAAGTGATGAAATCTACAGCACTGTTTGCTACTCTTCTTCACTGCAGATGCTAGATGGCCAGTTCTTTCTCTTACTCCCAGCCCGATGCTTAGCACCTGTTTTATCTACTCCAGGAAAGACCTCAGCTGGAGCTGGGAGTGCCTCTCTCCCATCCCCTCAGGCTAAGCCAGCAGCAGCTGCGTACTTGGGGGAGGGGCAGACTGCAGCGCTCTGCTCAGATTTCGAGCAGGAAGCCATCTTTGGCAGAGCTTTTGAAGGGCGAGGCAAGACACACGGGTGTGGGGGAAACAAAGAGCGCAAACAAAGAGACTAGACATTGAAGAGCAGTGATCAGCAGTCGGCACAATTCCTTTCAAAAGGAGCAAAGTCATGCTTTTTGTCTACCGTGATTCATAAAATAGATGTGAAATGTGCAACATAAAAGTTCAAGGAAATCTGATCTATCTAGAACTCAGTTCCCAACAACCTCTTATTTAGAAAACATCTGTGAAACAAAAATAGTTTTTTAAAAGGACCTAATAATTAACCTGCTGATGAGATAAAACATCTATCCCTAAATCACATATTAAGAAGTTGGCCCTTCTGATGCTCAGCCTATTCATTCTTACATGATTCTCAAGCACTCTGTTGTTTAGATTTCAAGTCTGCAGCAAGATAAAGAAGAGGGACCACCAGAGTCAGGCATTTCAAGAAGGAATAACAGCAAATCGGTTCTTTCAGGACAAAGAAAACATAAGAGTAGCAAACACTTAATTCAAACATAGCTCTTTGGGGCCATTTAGGGTAGAAATAAACAGCCTAATATACCTCAGTTGACCTAAAAGATAAAAGACATCACAGAATTACAGAAAAATAATCATAACCTGTAGTTGCTGAGAAAGGTTGCATTACGTATGTTTAATGTCCTAATTAAGAGTGGTACAAGCCACTTACACAAATTTTTTATTCAAAATTGTTATTTAAAATTAGTGCTTTAAGAGATATATATATCTGGCTAGCAATATTAAGGTTATATTACACACTGCTTTCCTGAGTTATCCAAGGGCTTGTAGAGAGGATCCATGATTAATTTGTCCATACAATTAAAAGGATAGAGAGTCACATGGTATATAGTAACAATAATAAAAATTACGAACATTTATTGAGTAGACAAGTGCTGTTCTAATGCTTATTATCTAAGAGAAAATGGAAGCATATAATAATGTGAGGTGCATTAAATTGGAATTCCAATTTGAGGATCTCAGAACACCTTAGTAAAGAATAAACATTGTAATTTTCCATATACAGAAATGGAAGTTTTGAAGAAACTATAATATAAATACTGACTGAGGTATGTTAGTTACTAAGGCAGGGTAAGAAATGGAACCCAAAGATCCTGATAAAATTCTCTTTTTCTGATATAGTATTTCTCCTACTCCTTTGCATAATGAGAATACTTTCTCTTCTTTTTCCTTCACCCTAGACTCTCTTTCCTTTTAACAGAGTAATACTGATTCTCTTACCCCTGATGCATCACTAGTAGACTTGCTTACAGGTTAGTTTAACCTCAAATAGCAACCATCATTTACAGTTTCTTGGAAAAAAATTCCTTTTAAGCCCTCATGATCTCAACACACTTTGGAATATTTCTATCACTGTCCAGTATAATATGTATTTTCCCCACAGCTTATCATTCCTTGTTCTGAATCCATCAGTTGATTGAGTCTTTCCTTTGCCATATTCCTGTCAATATTTATAGAATAGGTAGGTGGTATGAATTTTAATTATTTCTGCAGATTCTCTTGATTTGGAAGTTTATACCCCCTGCCTTTCACTGTGGCTTTATCCCCACACAAGGAGAGTTACAAGGGCCCCTCAGCACTTACCTCCTTGAGGTTACTGATATAATTATCTGCATCACTATTTCGTAAAAATAACCCTCAGTCACTATGCTCTTCATGTTGACAAAGTTCCAAGTGAAGTATATGAGTTATTTTTTCATAACTTTTCAGGCCATAAAAAAGGAAGTCCTGATGTAGTATCATTCCTTCATTCAACAATTATTCACTGAGCATCTACAGTGTACATTGTGCTAGGCTCTGGCTTCCAGGAGTGAACTAACTAGACAGAAAGGGTCCTGCTTCCATGTAAATTACATTCTAGAGCAGTAGTTCTCTAACAGGAGTGATTTGCCCCCAAGGGATGTTTAGCACTGTCTGGAGACACTTTTGCTTGTCACAGCTGAAAGGGAGGGTGTGTGCTACTGGCATCTAGTGGATAGAGGTAAGGGATGCTGCTAAACATCCTAAAAGTCACAGGACAGCCGCCACAATGAAGCATTATCCAGCTCAAAATGTCAGTAGTGCCAAGGTTGAAAAACCCTGTTACAGAAGAAGGTAACTTGTAAATGAAAATATTTCAGATAGATAACAGCTAAGAGCAGAGAAGCCACTTTCAAGTGGGTGCATTTTTCTAATTAGCCCTCCCACTGGAGGTCCCTTTTTCCAATCTTCACAGCCTTCCTTCATGGGTTAGCAGCTGCCCTGGCTTGAGGTAAAATAATGTGCCAGATTGGTGTGGAGAGGGTAGTTAAAGTGGATGCCAAGAAGACCTATCTGAGTAGAGGACATTTGAACTGAGTCTTACATGACGAGTTGGTTCAGTCATGTAAAGACCCACTCCTGATCATTCCAGATAGAGGAAATAGGTGGCCTAAAGGGCCTGGGATAGCAACTTGGTACATTTAAGGATCAAAAAGACTAGGTAGCTGAAACATGTTGAACAAGGGGGAGAGTATAACCCATGCTGGGGAGTTTGGACTTTGTTCCAAAGACGTTGAAAGATTTTAAGCAAGTGAACAATAGGATTTGCTGTGTTTTTAAAAGATTCTCTAGCTGCTCCAGAATCACAAATGTAACACTGTTTTTCTTCCATGCCTGGGTTTGTTTGCACCTGGAAGAATGTGGACCAAAACTATTACATAAACCTCGTTTCTTTTAAAAATATATTATAATTTCAATCTGCCATGTGAATAAAAAAAAATCTGTGGAGTGTATCTGCTTCCTCGTTGCATAAAATACTTTCAGTAAAGTGATTAAGTAGCAGACTTCAGGAAGCTATCAAAACAAACAGAGGCAGAGAAGACTTGCTGTCCTCTCTGTGCTTTCCACAGTTGGAATTTTCTGAATCTAAACTCCTAACCAGAGGCTTTGGGTTTTGAAAAGGTCGTGCAACAAGCAGGTTATTAAGCGACAATGTAACAAGCAAGGGAAGGATGGTAAGTAAGTAAAAAAAAAAAGAAAGAAAAGAAAATATCTCCATAGTGTTCAGTTAAGAACCATGTGCCCTCTGGTAGAAGTTCCCAACCCTTGCCATGCATGCATCCAAATCTCCTGGGGACCTTTATGAAAAAATGCAGTTGCTGGGACCCCAACTTAAAACAAATGAGTCAGAATCTGGGCTGGGGCTGAGGGGTAGGCCTCAGGTGTTTTAATGTGTAGTCAGGGTTGAGAATTCTTGCCTCGTGGAAATCTCAGTGAACTTCAGCTGGTTTAGCCTAAATATGTTGGATATGTCACTTTTCAGGATAGCATTGGGCAACTGGAGAATGATCTGAGGAACACCAAGAGTGAGATGGCACGCCACCTTCGGGAATACCAGGACTTGCTCAATGTCAAAATGGCTCTTGACATTGAGATAGCCGCTTACAGGTACTTCAAAGTGCATGCTCACCCAAGCAGATGCAGTCAGCTGGGGCACTACCCAAGTTAGTAGTTCTAGTCTCTCTGATTTCTGATGGGGGAGAGGGGATGGGGAAAGAAATCACTGGCTCTTTCCAGGTGAGCTGACTTCTTTGTCCTTCAACTTTATTATATCCCAGCTTCACCTTGCTAGTCCTGGAGTATTTTACTTTCCTCTGCTAGGATTTAAGGGGATAATGTGAGTATAGAGACGTTGAAATAAACCTATCAGACTCTAACTTTAAAAATAGAGTTTATACAACCTAGAAAGTCCTAGTCGGTGAGGTATTCCCAATTCCTACTCAAGGCAGTGTTAAGTGAACATTTACCTTAAAAATGAAAGCACAAAAGCTGTTATTTTTTTGACTGACAATTATGAGCCACTCAAATTAGATACTAATTAGATACTGCATATAAATGATCAGGTTATATTATTCCCATTTTGCAGATAAGGCAACTTGAACCATGGACTATGTAAGCTGCTCATAGTTACAGTGCTGGTTAATGGAAGAGCTCAGATTCAACCCCAGATCTGTCTGAGCATTTTTTTCTTTGTTCTTTACGCTATGTATACTACTTCTAAACAAAGCTTCAAGAGTATTTGATAGTGTCTTGAGTTTCTAATTTTAAAGAAAGGATGATAAAAACCATTAGTTACAAGAAACAAGGTATCAGGGCTACTCTTGTATGATGCCATTTAGGCCGGGCTAAGAAAAAGTCTAGGATCTGAAACGGGTTCATTCATTGGTCTTTGCTATTGCTGGTTCCATTCCCTTTGTACTCCTGTACATTGGAAAAATACAGATTTCAAGTTCAGGCTGAATTAGGCAGCTCTTTCCTCCTCTGTCAACTTCTCACTTCTTTACCCCTATTGCTCTTGGGGTGTTAATTAGCAAAATTACTTTTCCCTAGAGCTTTATAGACTCTTAAGTGCCAAAAATGGGTGTGATCAGGCCAAGGGGAATTGTAGGTTTTCCCTTTGTTAATATATTTGTGAATAGGATAGGTTTCCCTTTGACAGTGCTTTAAACACAGATGGTGCTGAAGATGTGTGAGTGTGTATGTTGTGTATGAGTGTGCATGCATGTACATGCTGGATAACTTCCAGTCTTTGAGCCTTGGAATTCAATATTTATTGGTCTCAATCTCACAAGTAAACTGCAGTCTTAAGAATCTTTCTAAAATGAATAGGAGCTGCAGGGTTAAGTCCTTTTTCAAAAGTTGCAAGTTGGCTTCCTGAGACTTTTTCTCTATTCAATTTACAGGAAACTGCTAGAAGGCGAAGAGACCCGTTTTAGCACCAGCGGATCAAGCATTTCAGGGCTGAATCCACTTCACAACCCAGGTTATCTGCTCCCACCTAGAATCCTCAGTTCTACAACCTCTAAAGTCTCATCCACTGGGCTGTCTCTTAAGAAGGAAGAGGAGGAGGAGGAGGAAGAAGAAGCTTCTAAGGTGGCCTCTAAGAAAACCTCCCAAATAGGGGAAAGTTTTGAAGAAATAGTGGAGGAGACAGTAATATCTACTAAGAAAACCGAGAAATCAAATATAGAAGAAAGCACCATTTCAAGCCAAAAAATATAATTCTGTTGTTTAAAAAAAGGTAATGCTTAAGAGGGGAAAATATACATCTGACTTGTTAAACAGCCTATTCCTGAACCAAAACACCTGTCACCACTGTAAAATGTCTTCAAGGCTTCAGTCTCATATTTAGCATTAAATACTACTTTCTCTAACAAGAAAACCACCCCTTAGATTGGAGCAAACTGCAGTCCTAGAGCCATCACAGAGGCATTATCTAAGAACACAGCTTTCTCTCCTAAAGCTCAGGCTTTACAGTGATAGATGATTTAGGTACAGAGGATGTAGAAACTAAGGTGCTAAATCTGCGATCATCATTTGCTGTGAATTGAAATTAACACCTATATTCACTCACTAAAACCAGCCATTACCCAGCTATAGAATCTCACTCTAGATGCCTAAAATATAAGATCACTGCCAAAGATAAACTAATGGTCACCCCCTGACACCACTCTGATAACACTATTTCACAAACGATAGGTGTATGTTTAATGGAAAATTTTCTGCCCACCCTGCTCAATTCCATATATCCTTTCTTCCATTCAGGAAAAGGAAACAAAAGGCTAGTGTGGTATTCTTCCCTTTTAAACACATTTAGGTTCTTCTTAAGAGGACTTACCCCCTTTTAGCTCTCTTTGCTCACTGGGTAAAATTAGATGCATGTTGACCATTTCTATGATTCGTGTAATGACTTCACCCTGCCATTTCATATCTTTCTAATACTGTAGGTTAAAAAAATGGCAGTGATGTTTTAAGGGTTGCCCCCAACAAATAAAATAATGAAAAGAACCCCTAGATTTTAGGCTTTGGACTTATCAAATCCATTTAATTAGGGGGGAAATCCTACTCAATTAAGAATGTACCTTTTCACTTTAATGTTAGAAACACAGTAATAGTTATTCCAAGCTGTGATTAAGCTGACCTTAGATTTAGTAGTGTAAATTAGAAGAGGTGAGTATTTGTATGAATGGAAAAAGTGAAGGTCTCATTTATCTGTGCCAGTTCGTTTGTGGTGATATAGAATCCTTGTTTCATGCCCTTACCCTTAGACAGAACTCACATATTCCCCTTCCCTGGAGTCTAGGTCCCAAAGAGGCCTTGTTTTCACTTTCCTATGCCTTTTAAGAGTGCTAAGTGTAGATTATGTTATCAGCAGGACACAATGCTACTGCCCCAAAGCAAAATAAGTCACTTCTGGTTAATCAACACCACCAGCAACTATAAAAAAGAAATCTTTTCTCTTTTGAAAAAGAGTCTTGCCCAACAGTTTCCCATTGCTGCATTGTTGGAGGGGTGTCCCTTCCCTGCTGGGGAGGAAGACACTCAAACCACAGAAAGGGCCTACTTGCTCCTCACATGCTAAGAAGTAGATTCTCGAGCATCACCTTTTCATTTGCCCAACTGTGTAGTAGCTGCATTGCCCAGTCTTCCACGCGTGCCAAGTTTGATGCAGGATTAATTCTCTGCCAGCAGTCACTTCCAGCAGAGCTAAAGAGCTGCCATGTCTCTGTCACACTTCTCCATTAAGAGCTCTGTGGTGATAAGGATGTGATGCTTTTACTGAGCTTTCGTATTTTTGCACATGCTTCCATAGTTCAAGGAACATAAAGATACTTTTCTCTTCTTCCTTTCCCTTACTCCATCTCTGTCTTTACTCCCCACACTTATTGTAAAACATTAGTAAAATAAGAATTAAAAGTCACATGAATCCCACCAACATAACTTGCGTTCTGTAGTTTCTGCTGCTTTAACTGAGAGAAGCACTGTTTTGGTTCAGTAAGACAGCTGCACCCCAAATAATTTAGAAATTGTATGTACTCTGTTCTGTACCTCCACATTTATCTTCCTCTTACCCCACCACACAAAAACTTGGGGCTATAGTCTGTGTTTGTTTCAGATGTCTGGTCAGAAATACATAACACACTAAAGAGTTCATGGTAGGGAGTGGGGAAATCAAATCAATCATATTATTAAAGACAATGCATTCTGTGCCTGGACAATGATTTAACTAACTCTACTTGGTGAACATTTCTGAGAATAAACTGGTATAAGGCATATGATAAAAGTTCTTGAAAAACAATAATAATCTTTACCTTCTTTGAAAATGGGGTTATACTCCTGCAAAACCCAGATATTTAGGTAAAACATGGGCTACAGTAATAGAATTTTCCTCTACTGTAAGGATTCTTAACCTCTTTTGGATTATAGACCTCTTGGAAAAAGCTATAAACTCTTTCCCAGAAGAAGACACATACACAAAATTTTGTACAGACCAAGGGGCTCCTGGCTGCTCTAAGACTGCCTATTTCTCGTGTCCAGAAGTCAAGTTGAGATTTGTAAAACTGCTATCCAAATACTACATTGATGCCAAGTTGAGATTCCCTACTGCCATGTCAGGTTCCAGGATGGAGACTGCAACTCACAGTTGATGCTGGTGGTTAAAGCTGGAGCTTGCTGAATCCTGAACAGTACTGTCATTTTCAGTCCATCTGGCTAAGGGCACTTGTATGCCACTCAAAGATACATTAATAGTACTGCTGGCGAAAAGAAATCTGTTAGTTGTGCACTAACAATGAGAGCTACAGTAATCAAAACATCTTTTAGGGCCTATTAAGGAATAGTCTCATCAATACATGGGTTTACAATGTAGACATTGGTTGCTGCTCCTAAGAATACTATTTAATTAATGAATCCTCTATGCTAAACCAAAGTCCTTTTATTACATTTGTATAATCTCTGGCTTGGACTAATTTATATCTCTTATTTTCAATGAGTCATCGCTAATTGTCATGAGCTCATTTATAAAAGAAAGACATTAAATCATCTTATGGAGTTGATAAATTATTAAATCAGAATAATTACAGTAACAGGGAAACATGTTGTTCAGAATCAGGAAGGAGCAGGGAAGGGAAGCAAACAACATCAATTGTTCCCACAAAACAGAACAAAGTGAGTCTGAGATTATGGGGAAGCCTGTCTGCAAAGCACATTAATGATACCCAAGATGACTTCTAGATTCATTAGATAATGAGGTCCCCTGCATCCTGAGACTTATTTATTTATAAGCTATAATTACAGTGATAATTTATTCAGTACCTACTTACTATGTGTCAGACACTGTACTAGGTGGTGGACTTGGAATGATCTCATTTAAACCTTACAGCCACTCTGTAAGTGTAGTATTTGGATAGCAGTTTTACAAATGAAGGAATAGAGCCTTGGAATGACAAGGTTAAGGCCCTTGTCTGATGTCACACAGTTAAGTAACAGAGCTGGAATTTGTACCTTGGTCATCTGTGTTTGCTTTTCTTTCCTATGTTGCCTTTCTACTTAAAAGAAAGTCCCCTCACTTGAAGGAATAGAAATCTTCTTTTTCACCCTTCCTCACCAGGCTTCACTTAAGGTTTCTCTGCCTCAGAAACCCTTGGCAACACCAAGTCTTACAGGCAAACTGCTATACACTCTGTGGACTCCTGAGCCTACTCCCTTCCTGCATTGCAGTGAGGTGGCGGCAACTCAGATCTGGGCTCTGGGCCCATCCAACTATGAGTCTCCTCTGCTTCTGCTAAAACTTAAATAGAATTGGGTGATATTTACCGATTTTAAAAAACATTTTTAAATAATTTTGCAAAGGAATTCTGTAGCTCACTATCAAAGGGCCTGGAAATGAGGGAACATTACAGAATGGACAAGTCCTCAAAAGGTGATAAATCCGGGATACTTAGAATTCATTTTACTGTACTGGCTAAAGAGGTGACAAGATTTGAAGAATTATCTGGAAACCAGAGTCCAAAGTTAGATCCAGAGGTAATGCAAGTCACATATAGTCTATGGAATTAAAAATCCATTGGAACAGAAAGCAAACAGGTAGTTGCCAGGGCTGGAGAGTGGAGGCAATGGGGAGTTACTACAAAATGGGTAGGGGTTTTATTTGGAAAGATGGAAATGTTTTGGAACTAGATAGAGGTGGGGGCTGCAGAACATTGTGACTGTACTAAATGCCACTGAATTATTCACTTTAAAATAATGTCATGTAAATTTAACCTCAATTTAAAAAAATTTATGGAACTATCAGAAAAATATAATTACAAAGTCTACTATACCTTCTGCTCCAGCTGAGACCATTATACACAGCCACCCTGGGTCGAACCCAGATACAAGGAATTCCATTAGGACAACATAAGCCAGATCTAATAAGAGAATTGATTTCAAAACAGAGCCTGGAGACAAAGCCCGAAATATCCTTCAGTATAAATGAAAGAAAGAATAAACAGCTAGAGATGTTGCTTGCTCATATGTACCCATCACAGATTTCCATCTAATATTTTTGTTACATAATCAGCGATCTCTAAAGTCCTGAAAAACATTTAACTCATATGAATGCATTTTTTTTCTCAGAACCCAATAAATTGGTATACCTGAAAGCATAATAATTTAAAATGAAAATAACTGAGGGGGTTTTGTAGGATCTTAAAATATATCTCATATATGAAATTGTATTTTTCTTTAGAGAACATTCATTACTGGTTTTGCTGCTCATTCAGATTTAATGTAGAGTTTAGACTGATGTCATTACTCCTTTTCCTATTTTCAAATATCTCACACGAAATTGCCATTAGCAAATGGGTGAATGCTCCTGAATCTAGTCAAACAAAGGAAAGGACTGTGTTTATTACTTCACCATGTCCTGCTGCACATTCTTATAGGATGAAAAGAATGGTTACTATGTAGATCAAAAGGCTTCTCCCCTCTATCGATCGCCTGGAAGGTGATTAGATTGCCCTCATGTTTTATGCTTATATTGCACAACCTTATTAAGTGGGGGTGGGGACTAGCTAAAATGTAGAAATTATTTTTTGCAATCCTTTGAAACATACATAAACACACACACATACACCAGGACTGTAATAAAAGTCACACTGCAGACATTTAAAGGTTTATGTTTTTATAGTGCTTCTGTAGTGCTTCTGTAATTCTGAATAAAACAAAATAGAGAAAGCTCAGGCTACTAAGAAACATGAAGATTGATCTTGGAGGGGTCTCCAGGCTTGCTTCATCTTTGATTAATTACTGTAGATCACCACATGGCTACTCATCTCCCTGATGAGGCAAGTGGTCTTTGTTCTGTGTAAGTCAGACACTTTATTCTAGCTCTATCACATGCTCTTAGAAGTTATATAACATTCAACAGAGTGTAACCAAAATCTCTAGAATAAGGTCTCAAGTTTAGGAATAAAATCAGTAGCAGATTCTTGTCAATTTCTGATTATTGTTTAGGACAAAAAAAAGCATTTTTCTATAGATGTGCTTATTAAAACAAATTAACTCACTAAGGTTCATCTGCTATGCCATAAGTAACTTTCATCTTCCATGATTTTCTGGCATAGTCATACACAACATATAGAATTCCCAATGTCCCTTAGGGCTAGACAATCTTTTAACTTTATCTTAAGCAAGACTCGAGTTCAACAAAAGAAGCTCCTTTCTGACAACTGAAAATGTTTGTCCATGAACTCATCTGGTCTGCAAAGTAGAAGCAGCAGAGCCAAGATTAGAACTAGGGCAAAAGCAGAATATAGGTCCAACTTCAGACTCTGTATCTCCACCCTTCTCCTGGTTATCCATAAAATGAATGAAGAGAGAAAACACATAAGAAAGGAGAAAAATAGATAGTTTAAATCAATTTTTTAATACTAATGGACCCGCTTTATTCATTAGAAAAGGAACTAAGCAAAATCTAAGAAGTCACATACGGACCATATTTGAGCTTGATAACAGACTATATGCCAACCACTATTCTGAGTGCTTTACATATTCACTAATTCTCATAGTAAGCCTTTTAATTAGATACCATTGTCCCCACTTACAGGTAAGAAAAACTAAAGCTGCCCAATATCACACAGCTTACAAGTAGCAAAGCTGGGAGTCAAAGCTATGCAGTCTGGGTTCACGATTTATGTCTTTAACTACTATGCAATTCTGCTTTATGCCTTTTAGGGGAAAATATTTTGTTCCTGGCAACCTTTGTCTTTTCCATCTTCTAATTTAAAATGTTATTTGACCAGCTTTTCTCTTGGGAAAATGTTTTCTTAGAAACAGAAGAGAAAAATCTTTTCTCATTTAAATGAAAATCGTATCACACTAAGAACCCTTGTAAAGCCAGACACCATCAGAACAAAATCAAAATGCAGTAAAGACCAAACAATAATATTCATTTTATGTAAGTACTTGGCAAGCTTTCAGGAGATCAATATGGCATTTCATTTGTGAGTGTACTATTAATCTCTAGAGGTAATAAAATTTAGATTTCATCAGTCCAGTTTTGAAGATAGGCCAATAATCAAACTCATGTGCATAAAACCATATTGAAAAGAAATAAAAACGAGAACCTATTCTTCCATGGTCTACTGAAGAAAACAAAGATGAATATTCAGAATCGGTATCTGCTTGAAACTTTTCCATTACCAGGGGTTTCTAAGATGACAAAATACACCACAGAAGTTTCAACCATCAGCACTTTAAAGGGAAAATAAAAACAATTAAAAAATTAGTCACATGTCTGATAAGCAATTATGACCTGATGACCTTACAAGAATATTCATCTGGGATTGAACCACAGAGTATATACTTTGGGCAAGCTGTTTCTTCCAAGAATTCAAAGACAAAGTCACTATAGAAGAATCACTGTGTGTGTAAGCCCTGTGTTAGCTTGGAATCCAGAAGAAAAATGGTCAGAGACTGGATAAGAATGTATCTGAATCAGAAGGGAAAGGTAATGCAATAGCAATAGAGGGGAAGCTGAGTGAAGTCCAAGGTCAGAGGACTATACTAGAGAGAAAAGATTGGGATGACATTTCCGGGAAGAACTAGAAACCTGCCAAGCACATGACTACAACTGCTACAAACTATCCCTCTTGGCATCTTTGCTTAGTGTCATGTTAGAGAGGGCTTAGACAGAAACAAGAAGATACCCAAGCTGTGCCAATCAAATCTCTTTAGCCATTGAAATTAGGCTCTGGAATCTGCACTTCATATATTCTTAGTTGCGCAGATTTGAGACCTGAGTTTCGTTTCCTCTTACATTCCTAGTAAAAATGCCGTTTGAAAAAACATTAATCTTAACTAAACTAAATGCATGCTGCTTGTGGCGGCAGCAAGGCTAACCCAAGACAACAGGACGGGGGATTTGTTTTTGCTTATGTCTTTCCCTCATCTAAATCTTTGATCTGGTTAAAGACAGCTAGTAAGTATTGCCTCCTCACCCCCAAGTTGTTACTTCTCCAAGTTAATCAGAAGCAATTGCTCAACCTTTTTTTTTTTTCTTTTTTGGTTTCTGGGTCTCTCCAACTGTTTCCTATCCCATTGTTCTCACATTGGTCAGTACCTTTGAAGTATGCTCCCTCAGAACTGGACACAGATGCAGTGGAGATAAGTATTAACTCCTCTGACCTGAAACTGTATTTCTGTTGATATAGCCCAAGATCACATTTAGAATTACAGATATGTAAACCAATCAATTAGCATTTGTAGATTTCTGGCTGGTAGTAACAGAGCAAATAGATATAACTTACTTCTTTGAGATTCTTGTAAGTCAAGTCCCAGAGGGAGTGGGAAAAAACAGTAGAGTTCTTTGACTCTTATTTACCAGTATCTTAATCTTTTATTAAGATTTTGAGAGATGTCTGTAACCCAAAGACTGTGAGTTCCTTGGAGGAACTCCCCTTTAATTTTAATCTTGTCTACACAATGTCTAACAAGTGATAAATTTTTTTTACTTGTTCATTACAGAAGTGTTTATCAAATAATCATACCTAATATTCTAATTTTTTTCCCATGTTACTATAATTTATAACTTCAAAGCCCTTGGAATGTCCTGTCTTTGAATGCCTCAGACCTTGGGCCACACCAGACAGTTTACACTAACAATGTGATTTATAGTGAATGCCTATTTTTCTATACCTGGGGCCCTGGGACATGCTGTATTAAGCTGATCACTGTGCCAGTGCCAGGGTCTCAATTGCTAAGTCAATCACATGGGCATGCAGTAACTCCCAGTAAAAACCCTGGACACTAAGGCTCAGGTGAACTTGCCTGGTTGGCAATACTTTGAACATGTCACGTATCACTGCTGGGAGAAGTAAAGACTGTCCCTCTGTTTTCACTGGGAAAGGATAACTGGAAGTTTGTGCATGGTTTCTCCTGGATTCTGCCTTATACATCTTTTTGAAACCTTTGCTGATTTTAATCTGTATCCTTTCACTGTAACAGACTAGAACCATGAGTCCTTCTAGAGAACCACTGAACTTGAGGGTGACCTTGGAGATTCCTGACACATGTATGTCAATATGGGACAAGAATAAAAATATTAATTGGTGAAGAAACTTTAAGAGGCAAAGAATTCCAGTTGCTATTCTGTCCATTGTCAAATGACAGCATCCAGTATAATCAGTTAAGGTAAAGATGTTTATAAAATATCTATTTGATGGCAAAGTTTAACTTTGATTCAATATCTTGTCTTTTAAAGAGTTTTGGTTATTATTTTTTTAAATCCACAATAAGCAACATTTCAAAATAGGTTAAATTTTTATTAAAAAATTTTATTAAATGTTAGAAGAGATTTTTACACAACTCACAAATTCTTTAAAAAACAATTGCCAACCCTTACCCAATTGTAATTGTTTCTATGCAGATTTGGAAATTTTGCAGTGAAATAGGGTCTACAAATCACTGTATGTGACTGAGGCCTCAAACACCCAGATTCTTTATCTCAGGGACAAAGTAATGGGAAAATGAACATTAAACTGACTTATTGAAGAAACAATGAATAAGTATTCTTTAAACTTCTCAAATTTTTTATTACTTTCAGAAGCGGTATCATTACAAAGTCTTGACAATCACACTATGTACTCAAATAAAATGAATGTTAATAAATTTTACTAAATTAACATTCACAGAATAAAAATATTGTTGCAAAGAGGCACTCTTTGTTGTAATATATGTTTAAGAAGTCTTATTACACTGGTTTATGGTATGGGCCATAAACCCTGCAGGAGACAGTCTCTTCACACAGAATGATAACTTACCCCTTTTAGAAGTGAATAACATCTCTTTAGTAGTGTTGCTAGTAAAAAAAAAAATGAATCCAAGTTCAAAATATGATGGCAACACACAAAAGTGGCTGATAGTTTTGGTCTTTGTCTGAGAGGTATAGTCTGTAGTTTAACAAAGACTGGCTTTGAATTTTCAGTTCAAAAGCATACACTTCTTTCCCAAAAGGATGACTGCCCAACTGATACCATTCCAGAGAGCAGAATCCAAACCACCAACTTGAAAGGGATATGGCTCAATGAAGAAGGAAATAGTAATCGATTTACGTCAAAGATTAGGAAGCAAAATCAGTGTCAAAGTATTTGAAATCACAAGGAATTTAAAAATTTAATGCTTTGAAAATTTCCCCCTGAGCTATGGATGATTTTTATATACAGTCTCTAGTAAAATGGATGCATTTCGTCATTCGAAGTTGTACTTATGTTACGATGCTTGGTGTGAAAATAGATGTTATGTCTCAAACAGCAATTAAATTTTGTGGAAATCTTTGGTGGGACGTAATCCTGCAGAAGCCTCTTTATTTCTCTCCTCCTAACACGCCCAGAATTTTCAAGTAATTTTCAGAGGAGAAACCACAAGACCATAATGAAGGACCAGCAGACCATCCTGAAAAGGAAAAAAGTGTTTTGCAGTTATTGGAACATGAGTTATGTAAACAATCAAGTCACAAAGATGGTTTCTTTTTCATGACCCAACACTAATGTGAAATTCTTTGATTTAAAGAGAATAAAGGGTCCAAGATAAATATACCTGCTTATTTCACTTAACTCATCACCAAACACTCCTTGTTAATGTGCCTTTTATATGACTCTCAGGAGATAATTCTGAAACTACTGGGTATCCATAGTTAGCCAAGGTTGTTTATGGCTAGAGAGTTCTTTGAAAAAAACTAAAAGAGATACACCTTTTCTTCTTAACAGACTACTTAATAGACAACCTAGGCACTGGGCTTCCTTAAAAAAAAAAAAAAAAAAAAAAAAAAGTCATCATATAGCATCATTGATCTGCTAAGAAATGAAACATTTATTTTCACATAAATGCAGCTCACTACTATAATAAGTGCGAAAACTTTGGAACTCTTACTCATTTAATATGGCATACATTTTCCTTCCTCTTTGAAGACCGGTCAGTACAATTTAACCTTTTTTTGATATCCGGTCATCATTATGAACTGTAATTATAGTGATGTCCTCAGTCAGGTGTTTTTGGGCAACTGAACCCTATACTGACTCCAGATACTGTGTTTCTGTCTTTTTATCTGCTTTTTTTGAGGTTCTATCTCTTCTCTTGATAGCAGGTCTTCATTCCTTGTGCTCTCACTAAGGCTGCATCCAACAAGCAATCCACCTTTTGAAGGAGCTATTTTTAATTTATTATGAACTAGAATACTAGCTAAAAGGAAGACCCATTGGGGAAGTGTGCCATGAACAACTGGCCTATTTGGGCAACAAGGAGAAGTGATGGCATACAAGCCTTGCATTTCCAATCCTGCTCTAGCTACTACTTTTTCTTCTTTGCTAAGCTTTTCCATGGCTCCACTTCCTTATTTCTCATTCACTATTCAACTCATTGCAATCTGGCCTCTCTGTTCTTGCAACTCCAGAGAAAATGCACCAGAATTCTCTACAAAAAGGTTCACAAATTAAAATGCCCACAAGGGCAAGCAAAGCAACATAAACATGTGAGTCAGGTATGTGAGCCAACAGGGAATACTGAGACCAGTGGTAAACTATAGAGCACATGTCTAGCTAAAAGTATTTTTTATTTTTATTTTATGGTAAAAATTTTATTTAACATTTCAGGAAGCTGAGTGAAAGGTGAATGAGAAATCTATACTATTTTTGCAAGTCTGCAATTTCAAGATAAAAAGTTTCAAAAACCAAATACAATATTTAAAACATCAAAGAAAATCATTTAATTTTCATTTAAAAAATAAAACAGAACTAGTCTTTTTGACATACTGAATAACATTCATTTTAAGACTATGGGATTCAAATCTACAGCCTAAAATGTCACGTTTTTAAAAAAGTATTTATTGGGGTAACATTGGTTAACACAATTATATATAATTTTCAGGTGTACATTATAATTTGACATCTATATATTCTATTGTGTGTTTACCACTCAAAGTCTAGTTTTCTTCAGCTACCATATATTTGATCCCCTTTACCCACTTCACCCTCCTCCTGCCCACCTATATTTGACCCTCTTTACCCCATATACCGACCCCCTTCTCCCCCACCCCCTACCTTCTGGTCACCATGAGTCCATTTTCCATGTCCATGAGTCTGTTTGTCCTGTTCATTTGTTGCTTTTAGGTTTATATCCCACATAGAAATGATATCATGTGAATTTCAACTTTTTCTGTCTGGCTTATTTCTCTTAGCATGATTATCTCGAGGTCTATCCATGTTGTCGCAAATGACAGTATTTCACCTCTTGTTACAGCTGAGTAACATTCCATTGCATACACATACCACGCAGCTTCTTTAGCCCATCATCTATCGTAGGACACTTCAGTTGCTTCAGTTGTGAATAATGCTGTGATGAACATTGGTGTGCAAATATCTTTTTGGATATGGGTTTTCAAGTCTTTGGGGTAAATACTAAGTAGAGGGATTGCTGGATCATACGGTAGATCAACTCTTAGTTTTATGAGAAACCTCCATACTGTTTCCCATAGTGGCTGTACCAATTTTCAGTCCCACCAGCAGTGTATGAGGATTCCTTTTTCTCCACATTCTCTCCCACATTTGTTATTACTTGTCCATTTGATTATAGCTATTCTAACAGGTATGAGATGGTATCTCATTGTGGTTTTGATCTGCATTTCCCTAATAACTAGTGATGTTGAGCATCTTCTTATATATTTGTTGGCCATTTATATGTCCTCTAGGAAGAAGTGTCTGTTCAGGTGCTCTGCCCATTTTTTGATTGGATCATTTGGTTTTTTTTGTTGTTATTGAGTTGTATGAGTTCTTTGTATATTTTGGATATTGGGCCCTTATCGGAGGCTTTATTTGCAAATATATTTTCCCATTCGGATGGTTGTCTCTTTACCTTGTTGATCGTTTCTTTTGCTGAGCAGAAGCTTTTTAGTTTGATGTGGTCCTACTCATTTATTTTTGCTTTTACTTCCTTTGCCTTTGAGGTCAAATTCGTAAAATCCTCGTTAAGTCTAAGGTCCTTGAGTTTAGCTCCTATGTTTTCTTCTAAGCATTTTATTGTTTCAGGGCTTATATTCAGATCCTTTATCTATTTTGAGTTAATTTTGGTGTATGGTGATAGAGAACAGTCTATTTTTCATTCTTTTGCAGGTGCCTTTCCAGTTTTCCCAGCACCATTTATTGAAGAGGCTTTCCTTTCTCCACTGTATGTTTTTGGCTTATCGAAAATTATTTGCCCATATAAATATGGGTTTACTTCTGGACTCTCGATTCTGTTCCAGTGGTCCATGTGTCTATTTTCCTGCCAATTCCATGCCATTTTGATTACCATCTCTTTGTAGTATAATCTGAAGTCAGGCAGAGTGATGACTCCAGCCTTGTTCTTTTTTCTCAGGATGGCTTTGGCAATTTGGGGTCTTTTGTGCTTCCATACAAATCTGATGATTTTCTGTTCCATTTCTTTAAAAAATGCTGATGGGATTTTGATGGGGATTGCATTAAATCTGTAGAATGCTTTAGGTAAAATGGTCATTTTAACTTTGTTGAGTCTTCCAATCCGAGAACACAGAATATCTTTCCATTTCTTTGTATCTTCTTTGATTTCTTTTAATAAGGTCTTGTAGTTTTCATTATATAGGTCCTTCACATGTTTCGATAAATTTATTCCTAGGTATTTTATTTTTTGTTACAATTGCAAATGGAATTATTTTTTCCACTTCTTTTTCTGATACTTCATTATTTGAGTATAGGAACGCTATGGATTTTTGAACATTGATTTTGTACCCAGAGACTTTACTGTATTTGCTTATTATTGTTTCTAGTAGTGTTCTTGTGGAATCTTTAGGGTTTTCTATATAGAGAATCATGTCATCCACAAATAGTGACAGTATGACTTCATTTCCTATTTGGATGCCTTTTATATCTTTCTCTTGTCTGATTGCACTTGCTAGGACCTCCAATGTTATACTGAATAATGGTGACAGTGTACAGCTTTGCCTTGTTCCTGATCTTA
>CM053506.1:15499148-15583770 GCA_028627145.1 Eidolon dupreanum | reverse complement strand
GTTGTACTATCATTATCATTCGTTTCTATGTATCTCTTGCTCTTTTTGTTTCTTCCCTGACCCAGTTATTCTTCAGCAGCATGTTGTTTAATCTCCATATATTTGTGGTTCTTCCTTTCTTTTTGCAGTTCATCTCTAGTTTCAAAGCATTATGATCAGAGAATATGGTTGGTATTATTTCAACCCTCTTATATTTGTAGCTAAAGAATTTAAACTAAAAAATACTTAAAACACAGAATAAGCCAAGTAGTACATAACCCCATATTATGTTTGGCTATGGACCATCAGATCTGTTCTAATTAGCCTAATCAAAGTACATGAATTTGCACTATAACATAAATAGAAAGATTCTATTAATATTTTTACATAAATACAAATTTTTCAGAAATGAAAACATCATTTACAAACAATATACCAATAAGTAGAGATAATAAAACAACGTATAGCTGTTTCGAAATCTCAAAACAACTTCAATACATGTATAAAATTACATTTTATAAAATGAGATACTTAAAATGTCTATTATATTTATCTTTTATACTTAGATGTCTCCATTTATGATGTTTTTAAACTACCAACCAGAGTGAGTCTTCTAAAACAAACATCAGATTGTGGCTGGGTGAAAAAGTTGAAGGGATTAAGAAGTACAAACTGGTAGTAATAAAATAGTCATGGGGATGTGAAGTACAGTATAGGGAATATAATCAATAATACTATAATAACTATGTACAGTGCTAGGTGGATACTAGACTGTGACGAATGACTTTGTAAATTATGTGTCTAACCCCTATGTTTTCCACGTGAAACTAATATAAAATACTGAATGTCAACTATAATTGAAAAATAAAAATTAAAAATTAAACTTAAAATGGTACTGGTAAAAACATTTCTGTCCTTGGCTCAAATTTCTCCAATTGAGTTTTTCACCTAACTCAATTAAAATCCAAAGTTCATACTATGGCCTGTAGTCTTACATGATTTTATTCCAACTGTCTAGACCTCAGCTCTGCTTATTATCTCTTTAAAAGTTAAAACCAGAGTGACCATATGACCCAAAATATACCAGAGAAATAAAAACATGTCCATACAAAAACTTAAAGATCAATGTTCAAAGCAGCACCATTCATATTAGCCAAAAAAATGTTAACTACAAATGTCCATCAGTTGATGAATGGTTAAATAAAATGTAGAATATCTATATGTGTGTGTTATATGCTGCTGAGTCAGCTCCAACTCCTGGAAACCCTATGAATGAGTGATACCCACAATGTCCTGTCTTCAGTGGCCCCACTCAGCTCCGCAGACTCCTGCCTATGGCTTCTTTTCTGGAGTCAATGCATTTCATATTTGGTCTTTCTCTTTTCCTGTTGCCTTCTATTTTTCCCAACATTGTCCTTTCCAAAGAAACCTACCTTTTCATGATGTATCCAAAGTAGGACAGCTTCACTTTGTCATTTTTACCTATAGTGATGTTTCAGGCTTAATTTGCTTTAGGGCCCACTACTTTGTCTTCCTGGCAATCTAGAATATCTGTAGAGCTTTCCTCCAACACCATATTTCAAATGAATCAATTTTTTTTCCTACCAACCTTATTCACTGTCCAACTTTCACATCTGTACATAGTAACTGGGAATATAAGGGTGTGGATGACCTTAGCCTTGGTCTCTAATGACACATCTTTGCTCTTAGTGATCTTTCCTAATTCTTCCACTGCTGTCCTGAGTTTTAGCCTTCTCTAGAATACTGAATATCCATATAATGAAATATTCAGCCATGAAAAGGAACAAAGTACTGTTACGTACTAAAACATGAATGAAGCTTGAAAACATCATGCTAAGTAAAAGAAGCCAGTCACAAAGACCATATGTTGTATGATTCTATTTATATGAAATTTTCTGAACAGATAAATCTAAAAATAGAAAGGAGAGTAGTGGTTCACAAAGGCTGGAGGATTTAGGTTATCTGGGGAATGAATATTAATAGGTATAGAGTTTCTTTTTGGGGTGATAAAAATGTTCTAAAATTGACTGGGGTGATAGTTTTACAACTCTGTAAATATTCTAAAAATCACTGAATTGTATACTTTAAATGGGTGAATTAATTATACCTCAATAAAGCTATTAAAAAATAATAACTCTCTGAAAATAATAATAGTAGTGTTCCAAATCTCAAGAAGAGGTTTGAGTTGAACTGGTATATGTCTTTGTCAAAACTCACGCATTTCATTATATGTTATTAAAATACATATAAGTGTATGCACATAAGAGTGTTTGTGTTATTCATTCTGCTTTTTCCAAGAAATTGTATAATCCACACTAAGAGGATAATTCTTACAATATTCTGTATCTTATTTTAAGTAGCTGATCATGGAGCACAGGCAATTACATCAAAATAAAGAATTATAGATCTAATAAATTAAACAAAAATTTGTTTAAACTGAGAGCTGCTCATCAAATCTTTACAGTACTTTGTAAGTTTCTTAGAGCCATATAGCTCTTAAAACATATTCTAGGTTCAGTGATACATTGGAATATGTGTCATTAAAATTATAGATCCTATCCTGCTTTTTATTTATCCTAAGAGATTTCATATTATATTCCTAATCACATTACAGGCTAATTAAAATATCAAAACAGTTACCATGACTTCTTACCTATTGAGCAAGAAATGGTACGCCAATCTCTAAAGCCAAACAAGTATTTACAAATTTTTCTTTAAAAAATGTCTTTGCAGATGTATTTGCTCAGTAGCCTTCAAAGCCCTACTACAGTACTGGACAGAGATAAAAAGAGCAAGGCCCCTAGAGTCACACTGCCTGAGGTTTAAGCCCTGGCTCACCCACTAACTCATTGTGGGTAAGCTGCATGTCCTTTTTTGTATCTTGGTTTCTTTGTCTTTAAAATGGGGGGATAATTAAATAACTATGTTGTACATCTGAAAATAATGTATATTGTATATTAACTATATTTTAATAAAATAAAAAATTTAAAATGTGGGATAAAAGAATACCTATGTCATAGAATTGAGGAATAAAACAACTTGTCCATAGAAACGATTTAGAAAAATGCCTAACACACAGTAAGCATTCAATAAACATTAGCTTTATTATTATTTATTTTTTTACAAATCTACTTTTATTTATTTACTTTCAATAAGTTTAAATCCCTGAGGGGTACAGCATTTACATGGATTCTGTGTCGAATGGCCTTAGCAGGAAGGTTGCTTTAGAATTTGGCACGAACCATGCCCTTTTTCACAAGCACCAGTCTCCTTTCCCCAGATTACCCTGGTTTTGTTCAGTTTGCCACCAGGTGTCACTGTGTTGCTCTTTGCCTTGTACACATAAGCATATCTCTTGCCTAGACAGAATTCAGTCTCATCTCCAGCATAAACACCTTGAGTTTTAAGGAGAGCTGTGTGCTCCCTCTGGTTCCAGAGAACGTGCTTACAGACAGCAAAAATGGCCTTGGACCACATAGCCTTCTAGACATATTTGTCATTTTAGAAGTCCTGTTCCCAGCAGGCCTCCACAGGCTCCATGAAGGTAGAAAAAGCAGATTTATTATTTATAGTCCAGGTAATTTTAAGAAAATTGTAGAATATTTCTTAAAATTTTATTGACAACATGCAACTTTTTTCTTTCATCAAATAACTTGCCTGTTAGGTACTAACTATGATAAAATCTAAGACCTACCTGCATGGCTGCATCACCTATTGCACGTCGAATTTCCCTTAGAGTTTGATACCGCTCCAACAGGTGATCACCACAGATGATGTCTACCTACAGGCAAAGAAAAGTATCAGATGCTTTACTGCTTCAAAAAACCATATGAAAAAATTAAGAAAAATCAATATAATTATTTCCAGACTACACTTTGCTATTTTATTTTAGATTGATTAAACACTCTCAAGAAAGATTTTAGAAATGTTTTATAAAAGTAAATAAAATAAAATGGAAATAACATGGCAGGACAACAGCACAATACAACCAATATTCAAAACGATTCCCCTAAATTTCTGATAACAAGTTAAATCACATTTGATATATTCAGCATAAGAAGGTATAGAAAAGCACGTTTTTAAATAAGTTCCATGATAAAATGATTAAAAGGGTATATGATACTTAAAAAAGGCAATCTTTAGTTATTTGAAGAATTCTGAAGAATATCTCATTCTCCAACAATGGAAAGTCTAACATTGACATGATGTATACACTGAGGGAACTGTTTCACAGATGGAACAATCTTAAAGTCTTTTCAGGCCTTTAGTAATGTCGAAGCTCTAAAATAAGTCTACTTTTATACAGAATGCTCTAGAAAGAATATTGTAATATAGATATATACTACAATGTAACAAGATTCTAGTATACCTACTTGCTAAGAAAAGCAAATCTTTAGTCTCTCACTGGCGTTCCTTTCCCATTGCCTGTATTTATTTTTATTAATTATTTTTTTATGGTGACACTGGTTAACGAAATCCAGTAAGTTTCAGCTGATCCCACTGCCTTTAAAATAAGATCAGGTCTTTAATGTCTAATTAATATATATCGCTTAATTGTCTCCATCCCCTAACACGTCATTTTAGTTTTTGACATGAAATTTCTCCTTGTCCTCTAAACCAGAATATTACCTCTGACTCATATTTCTCCTTTTCCTTTCTTCTCACATGTAATCAATTACCAAATTCTGTGCTTCTTAGTTCATAATACCTCTTAAATTCATATCATTCTTTCAATTGCTGCCCCTAGGCTTAAACCACTGAAACCAGCTATTAACCTGATTTCCTACTTTCATATTCCATTTACTCCAAAAATCCTATATACTGCCAATATGTTAATTTTCCCAGATCCTTCAGTGTAGTTGGAAAAGAAGAGTAAAAGCAGTTGCATTTAACTGAGCAGTCACTATGTACACCATGTTAAACATCTAATCTTCCCTTTCCTGTGAGCTGGGTATTATAATTCCCATTTTACAGTTAGGAATAATAAGAGGTGAAGACATTGAACTTTCCTAAGGTCATAAAGCTAGTAAGCAGCAAAGTGCAGATCTGAACCCAGGTCTGTCCCTAGGTCTATCTTTCTCCAAAGCCTAAGTGCATATCAAGGGTCAGCAAACTTTTTCTGTAAAAGGCTAGATAATAAATATTTTAGGCTTTGTAGGCCAAAGGATTTCTGCCACATCTACTCAATTCTGCCACTGTAGCATGAAAAAAAAGCCATAGTATAGGTTCCAATTAAACTTTATTTATGAAAACAGATGGCAGTCTAGATTTGGCCATGGGTCAGAGTTTGTCAACTCCTGTGCTATTTCATAATGCATAATCTCCAACAAGTAACAACTTTTATGTTTTACACTTACCAGTTTTAAAACTGGCAGAACAATACTTGTTTACAAAATGACCTGAAAGTAATGATAGATCTTGCATACAGAACTTAGATCCATGAAAAACTAAAGAATTTGGAAACTATTATTATGTTTTTATTAAGTATTCAGCAATGGAGAGACCAACACTTTTATACCACATGGTATATATTTATGATTTGTTCACTATAATTTTATTTTTAAATTAATCTTAACCCCACAGGTTGGCCAGTTACTAACAGTTTCATGTGCATGTTCCTAGATGCTATGTGTGCATGTGGGTTTTTTGTTTGCTTTTATAAAAATGAGATTATGTCACATATTATTGTTCTCTATATACTTTTACTTAAAAAACAACAAAATCTTAATATGTCATGGACTCTTTTGGAGTATACAGTTAACTCTCTCTCTCTTTAAAAGCTGCATTATGTTCTACCATATAAAGACATCATAATTTATGTATACGTTCCCCTTATAAACATTTAGATCGCTTCCCACTTTATACGCTGATTTTTAAAAGTTACTTGACTATAAATATTTCATAAATTACTTCATTCAGATTCACATCTCTGAGGGTCCCACAAACATGACCCACATATTTGGTAATTTGCTACGATAACTCACAAAACTCAGCATGATTGGAGCTATGATTATAACAGCGAGAATACACAGCCAGATCAGTAGAGGAAAAAAATGTAGGTAGTGTCTGGAGAAATCCACACACAGGTTTCCTATGCTCTCCCTCCCAATCCAGGAGATAACACTGAGTACTCCTTTCTCTAGTAGTGGAAATGCAGCCAATTGTGCAATGTTTCTGCCCAGGAAAGCCAATCTGAGGCTCAGAGTTTAGGGTTTTTATTGAGGGCTGGTCATGTTGTCATTCTCTGCCTAGCAAATACCAAAGTCCAGACTCCCAGAACGTAAGCAGGTGTTCATCACAGATCCATTGTTTGCATAGTCTAGGCACAGTGAAATACCCTTATCAGTTAGGGAACTTTTCACATTAATGCAGGAACTTTTTACAAGCCAAGTTCCTAGATGCTAGGGAAGGGTCAATCTTCTAAGCAGGCCCTTCCAAAGACAGAAGCCTCGAGTCTGTTTTGTTAATTCCTTTCTGCACAATCTTTCTACCTTCTCGCGTATCAAGTCTTAGCTAGAAAGGATAACTATAATATTTATGAATTCCAGAGCAGAAATAAGAATGTGAAAGTAGTCTTAAGAAGGGAGGAAAAACCCTTATCTTTTTTAAAACAAGATCACACTAGAACGCCTAAGATAGGAATTTTCACTGAACGAACCACTGGCTTATTCCTCTTTGTTCGTACATACTTTTATTTGATAGAAAGTTCTTTTCTTCTTTTGCGAATTCATATCCATTTTTCAAATCCATTCTTTTGCCTCTTCAAAGTTAAATCATTCACTCTGTGCTCTTGCTGCACTTATCATATCCTACTGTTATTCAGTTGTTTGCTTGTGTATCTTTCCCACACCACTGAATCCCCTGATGGAGTGAATTTTCTGTCTCTTGTTTGATGAGTCTAAGGCCAAGTACATAGACGCTCAATTTAGTATCAACAGAAAATAAATGAATGGTAGGGATACACACCATGATACATTAGAGTCTCTTAAAAAAATGATTTGGAAACAATAGTAGAGTTATGGCCACATACTAAATAATTTAAAAAACCTATGTTTTAGGATGGAATTATAGTAGGATTAACAAAATCTAATATCACAGCTTTTATATAAAGACTTTTATGTGGTGACAGAAAGAAGTCTAACATTGAGAAGTAAACACAATGTAAATATAAATATGCCTTATTGTTAAAGTGTACAGCTGAAACCTTGGATTTCGTTAACTAATATCACCATAAAAATATATATTTTTTTAATTTAAAAAACAAAACCTGAGACTAAAAAAAAAGAATTTTGAGTGATCAGTCTTATGTACGTTTAAAATCTCATTTCATAAAAGCAAATTAAGCTCTGAAGATCAAACAATACGCAAAAGAACACAACACAAGAGTAACAATAAAACGAAATACAGTAAGATATCAATGAATTCAAAATATCACTAAATCAACCAGGGTAATCCAGAGGCACTGAGGTCTCTATTGAAAGAAATTTATTCAGATAATTATTGATTTCTTATTTTGAATTAAATATCTTTTAAGAACACATGAAATGACCTGTATTTTTTATCTTTTGGAAATGTCTTCCTTTTTAATTCTGATTTGCCATAAATAACTTTAAAGGTAGTTCATCATTAGCTAACAGTCCCCTAGTAATCATCCATTCCTGCAGATAAATAACTATATATGAAGGTCACATATTGTAAACAAAGCACACATTTCCCACCTGGGACTAACTGGTTTAAAGGTTAGTATAGCAGGCTCAAGTGACTGAGTTTACCAAGAATTTTATTTTGATTAATGGTTAACTAGCTCAATGTTTTGCTCATACTAGAAGTTAACTCTTTTTACTATCACTTGGATTTAAAAGGTTTAACAATTTTAGACACAAATGAATAGATCTGCATATCTGATAATTCTCTGTTCCATTATATTTACATTTTGGTGAAATAGTCATTTATGAATGTTACCAGCTATATAGTATGTAAATAGGAAAGAAATATTTACCTAGAGAGCCAAGGGCTGATAAAGAAAATTAAAGGTTGAAACAAATTTTTTATCATTTTATTTCAAAATGCTAAAATCTTTGAATTCTATGATGTGAGGAAAAAATAAACCCACATTTTTACACAATAAAACCAATTAAGAGTTTTGACAACCAAATTTCTTCAAACAGCAAATGTGAAATTTATAAATGGTAATTGTATTCTGACTCAAATTTAGCCACAGAGGATGTAATCTATATCCTAGACAAAGCCCTCCTGGGTGCTACTTTAGTTATTCTATATAATCAGGTGCAAATCTTGTGACTTCTGCTTTTAGAACTAGTAGACTGCTATGGGATCACTCACAATTCTTTGCCCATGAGTCTCTAGACAGCTATCTATGTCTAACCAAAAGACTAAGAACCACCTCAAATATGCTATAGCTACAAGGTGATAAATAAGTCATTTCTAGTTTTCAGATGCTATGAGATATACAGCCAGCATTATGTAAGCTCAGTAAGAGAAGTCATATTTCATTGAATTTAATGTATATTTAATATATATCCAGTACCAGCAAATATATACAGGTAAACTAAAAACATCAGTAAAATTTCAGCTAGCTTTAAAATATATATCAACTAATCAACGGTAGATAGCTATTTTATATAAAAATTATTCTATGAAATTTTACATATGAACAAATAACAAAAACCCCCTTTAAATTTGACTAATGAAAAATCAAAACTATATAAATGTGCATTTTCACTGGCCAACATTACTAGAACTATGAGTATATTCACACTTTATGTTAAAAAATACATGAGGATTGAACTTTTCATCTTACAACAAGAAAATATTATATAGCTAGAATGGGAGATCTTTTTCAAATCTTAAAAAACTAATAGGGTTCTATAGTATATATTTCACTTATCTAGGTGTCTTTAGCTACCTTGTTATACTTGCGCAATTAATAAATGCAAGGATACCCTCTGAAGAGAAGTGGATGGATGCTAAGTAATCTTTTGCTCTATTACGAAAAAGGAACAGCGGGAACTGAGGCTCTAGAAGCTCTTTAATAGTTCTCATATCCTTAGCTTTTCTCTGACACCAATAGATGGTCATAAATGGCAATGAGAAACAGTAAATCAAATGTGATTAAAGTTGGGGTGGGAATCACTGTGTACCAATATCAGTTAGCCTTTACAATATCTACCATATAAGACAAAAACCACTGCATGAAATCCTAGAGATGATTCTTTCTTCAATATGTCAAAGGTAATCTCACAACATCACTTGTCCTTTTACACACATTTACTCTACCTGACAAGCTGGATCAAGATCCATTTTCCTTCTGAGGAATTTTTCTACATGCCCAATAGTTGCTTCTCCTGAAACTCGGACAAATTTCTTTTCCAATGGCTACATAAACAAACAAACAAACAAACAATTTTCAGATTAAATATACATTAAATGTATAAACCTTAAAACAAATTCTATAGCAGATTCAATATATATAAAAAATTACTATAAACTTTGAGTTAATTTATCTTTCAAAGAAAAAAAAATTTCTGCTTAGCTTTCCTTCTGTGAAAAGTAGCAATTTTTATAAGAAAGGTTTACTGGTTTATCTTAATACCTCATCAAAAATGAAACAGTAAAATTTATTGACAGAGAGAAATACCCAAGATCAAGTGTCTAAAACAAGCTGGTTTCTTTAACAAAAAACTGCAAAGGGAAAAAAGTAAAAGACGGAGAAGGAACTGTTAGAATAAAAAAATACGTAAGGGCTATAAATAAAAAATATCAACCAATTACAATGTGTGGATCTTATTATTTGGATCCTGATTTAAACAAATCTATAAAACAATTTTCAAGAGACAATCTAGGAAATTAAAATGGTATATGGATATTTGATTAAGGTATTACTGTTAATTTAAAAAATTATAGTATCATTATTATGTTTGTAAAATTTCTTATCTTTTATAAACGAACTGAATTATT
Source organism: Eidolon dupreanum (assembly GCA_028627145.1). Classification (NCBI taxonomy): domain Eukaryota; kingdom Metazoa; phylum Chordata; class Mammalia; order Chiroptera; family Pteropodidae; genus Eidolon; species Eidolon dupreanum. The sequence goes on along the minus strand of CM053506.1, from coordinate 15,573,792 downwards.
TACTGATATAGTCTGGGATTTGCTTTAAAATTATATGGGAGGAGAAGTGGTGAAAGTATAGATGAAATGAGATAGCACATGAGTTTATAATTATTTAAGTTCAGTGATGTGTACATGGGTGTTCATTTAACTGTTCTGTCTACTTTTGGATGAGTTTGAAAATTTCCATAAAAAGGGTTTTATTTTTTAAGTGGAAAATAAAAAGATTAATATCTAGACATAGATGACTGGAATAAGATCCAATGGTCTGAGGTGATAGATGGAGAAACCACAGGGTTTTAAAGTAGAAACTAAAGCTTACTCAGATACTCAGAGGCATTTTTAAGGATACTATCTAATGCAAATGAAAAGCTGAAGTAATCAAAACTAAAAGAATATCTTTCAGGAAAACCTGAACAGAGTTTTTCTAGCACTAGCAGAGAGGAAGCCTAGCATGGCTACCAAGAGGATCGAGGAAGGTGAGGCACATGTTGGTTCCATGTAACAGCACTCAGATTTCTTACCTGTAGTTTGGTTTCTTAAGACCTTTCCTGACAATAGATCTACCTCTTATTACCACAGTGTAGTAGATAGCACAGGTGTTAAGAGCAGGCCTGGTTCTGTCATTTTATAGTTCCAAGATGCTGAATCTTTCTACACCTCTACGACCTCATTTATAAAAGAGAGATAATAATAGCTCCTACATCATAGAATTACCACGAAGAAAGTGATATGATCTATGCAAATAAATATTAACAATTCCTGGCACACAGTAAGCACTTAAGAGTTATTGCTGGTGTATTGTGATCATTTTGCTCTTTAAGTGAAGGAATTTAACTCTTACAGAAAGCCCAGTTGTCACCTAGTTGTTACAGAGGATACTGATATAATCTAGACAAAAATGGAAGTTTCCCTTTCTTTTAATGCAGGTATAGGAACCATCTCACAAAGCTAAGGCAGTCTCAAAAAGGAGATACAGGTGCCCCAGGTTGAGTTCCCAAAAAGGCAACTCATTGTAGGTGGCACTGCCTGACTGGCATAAGAATCTAATCAGGTGCCCTGAGAAGCTGTTCTTCTGAATCATCTATATAGATGTCTGCCTGCCTGCCTAGCAACCAGTGCATTTCTGAAGTTCAATTTCCTAAGCTTGCCATCTCAATAGCAGGCTTCAGGTATACCAGCAGATGGACAGTTCAATTTCTTTTATTTCTAACTCCAGGAAAGTACTTTACTCTAACTTAGCTAACATTACCACTACTGTGATTTTTAGATCACCCAGAACAAAATTGAGATCTGCCAATATCTGGAAGAAAAAACAATGGTCTTGGCTTTCAAGGCTAGGGTTCTCATGTGGTACTCTAGCCCTTATACCCCAGACACACAAGGATTTTCCTTCCCATATAAATCAGATTCAGTTTTCTTAGAAGACAGCTTGTTTTGTTTAAGGCTTCAAAACTAGTTCTCAACTAATAGCCTCCTACCATCTGCAAATAAACAGGGGGAAAAAATTCCACAGAAGGATGATACTTCTTTGAAATTAAACACAGCAATTTTATCTGCCATTTATAACACAATCAGTCAATTTGATCAATTTAAACAATAAACTAGTTGAAACACTGTAGGGAGAGTTAAAAGACATGCAGTTATTTTCTTGCTTTAGATAATGCATACCACTAAAAATGTCTTTTAAAAGGATGGTATCAATTCAATTATATTTTATCTTGAAAAAATTCCTACCATTGTCAACTGAAAAGGCCTAGAAACAGTTACCGACTCAGTAGCAAGGTGAACCCTAGCAAACAGACTGTGATTTTGAAATAGCACCAAAAGGAACTAAGATGCCTTGGAAAAATGACTGATTCCGTGTTTGGGGCAAGAGATGTACAAGGTGAGCATGGAACATCTTGTCGTTTTAGATGGCAAGGAAGCTATTACAGACTATGATATCTATGATAGGACAATTTGAACGTCAATAAGGATAATAGCCAAAATTAATTTAAACTATACATGTTTAAATCCATGAGTTCATATTAAAGTAAAAACGAAAACAACAATACCTAATTGGTCATGAGTATGCTAATGAACCAACTCATTATTTTGAACTTGGTAAGGGAAAGAATCAAGCATTTATCCTGCCTTTCTCATATGAACTGCACAACTGGCTAACCAAATAAATGAAGTTTGTCTTTATAGGAGTATTTATTTCAACTAATAAAAGGAATGACAGCATAAATTTTCTTTTTTAAAAAAAATTTAAAAAAATTTTTATGCCTACAGCACCTGGTCTTCCTAGGTGGTCTCCTATCCAAGTACTAACCAGGCCCGACCCTGCTTAGCTGCCAAGATCAGATGGGATCGGGCTTGTTCAGGGTAGCAAGGCCATAGACAATAGCATAAATTTTCAAACTCCATTTAGTTTAATGGGCTCAGACAATGAGCACCAATGGCTGCTAACATTACAAAGAGACACAGACAACCGGACATTATGCACCTTCGGATGGATAAAAATACCACCACCTATGAAGTACTCTTGCTCCCCTTTAATCATACCTGTTTGATCAACACAGACTTAACTACCAGTTTGTGGCAAAGACAGAGGACAGAAGAACATGCTAAATTATATGCCATAGAGATGCAACATCAAAACCCAATCTGTAGAAAACTATAGAATAAATAACTCAGTTTTACAAACAATGAATTGCAGGAAAAAATGGAAAACTTACAGATTTAAAGACCTATTAACCAATCACAATGTGTAAACTTTATTTGAATCCTAACTTAAAGTGTTAAAAAAAAAAAAACACTACAATTGAGACAATTAAAATTTTGAACACTGACTAGATATTTGATAACATATTGTTAATTTTTTTCATTCATCATCCTCAACTTTTAGAAAAATGAAAAATTTACAAAGTTGTAAGAACAGTACAATGAAGATCCAGATAATCTTTACCTAGTTTATAAACTGTTTATATTTGCTTTACCTCTTCCAATGTATTTTTGTACACGTGTATATGTATTTTTTTCTTGGACCACTTGAAAGTTATTTGCAGACACTGAGATATTCAAGCCCTCAATATATCACTGTTATATTCTCAAAAAAATGGAATTCTCACATATAGCTACAATCATCAGGAAATTTATAGATGTATTCAGGAAATTTAACATTAATATAACACAATTATCTAAATCGGTCTGAATTCAAATTTCTCCAATTGTCCTAACAATGTTCTTTATAAGTTGTTATTATTTCAACCCAAACTCTAATGAAGGATCACACACTGCATTTTATTGTCATGCTTCTGTAATCTCCTTTAACCTAGAATAGTTCTGCCGCTTTATCTTTCGTGATACTGATGTTTTTGTAATTTTTTTTTTTTTTGGTAAGACACATGGTCATTAAAAAAAGAATCATCTTTTAAGAATACTGAAATATTTACAGATGAAGCAGCAAAATGATGGTGGGCTGTGTTTCAGAATAATACTAGGAGGACAGTAAATAGATGGAAGTTTAAATTAAATTGGCCATTAGTTAATTGGTAAAGCTGGGTGATCGATACAGAAAGGTTCTGTTTTGTCTACTTTACAGTATGTTTAAGATATTTCATAATTGAAAGTTTAAAAAAATGAGTCCTGGGAAAATTTTTCTGGAGTATATTACCGCTTTTTGAAACTCTTTTAAATTGAATGCAAATAGGGTTTATGATTTTCATGCCACAGATCTACATGGTGAAAAGTTTAACAACCAGGAATCATCCTAGTCAGACATATTTATTTGAACTCAAAGATAAGGTATAAACAGTTTTTAAAGTAGAGAATACTGAGCTATACAGAATTAAAATAAAAGCAATAAGCTTGCCAATTTGTTAACTGAGAAGTATAAAATAATGTTTTAGCAAAATAAAAATAGTCACAAAATATAGGATAATTTGTTTTTGAAACAATACATTCATCAACTCTCACAGACATAAATCCTGCAAGTTAACATCTGTATTATCAGTTAAAACTAAAAATGTAATGTCTCAAAAACTGAGAATAGTATAATAAACTTCCCTATACCTATTACCCAATTTACTCAAGGCCAATCTTGTTTTAAATATATCCTGCCCATTTCTCATTGCAACTATTTCCTAGCCCCCATCCCCTACATGTTTTGAAGAGAACCCCAGAGATATCATTTCATTTGTAAATACTTCAGTATGTATCTCTAAAAGAACTCTTTTTAAAACTATAACACCATTATCATACTTTAAAATCCCTTGCTGTCAAAAAATATCAAGCATATGTTCAAATTTAACCAATTACCTCAATTTTCTAACCTAGTAGAAAATGACTTTATTGTCATTAGAGAATAAAAATACAACAAATATTTCATGAAAAAATATAAATACACTCAAACTAAAATTCTAATATGTCATTTCTACCAGATATATTTTTGTACTCTCAAAATGTAATACTAAATATGCTACAAACGATGCTTATTTCAAAGTTACTATTGGATCTTAGTTGCTTTTTAAAAAATTTAACAGCTTTATTGAGATATAATTCATGTATCATTAAAATCACCAGGTTAAGGAGACAACCCAACAGTTTTTAGTATATTTGCAGTGGTGCAACCATCACCACTACTATTTTCAGAACATTTTCATCACCCAAAAAGAACAATTACTAGACACTCTCTATTTCCCCTCTCCCTTGAGCTTCTGGTAACCACCAATCTATTTTCTGTTTTTATGAATTTCTGTTCCAGACATTTCATATAAATGGAATCATATAACATGTGGTCTTTTGTGCTTGGCTTTTCACTTAACGTAATGTTTTCAGGTTCATCCATGTTGTAGCATGTATCAGTATTTCATTCCTTTTTATTGCCAAATAATATTCCATTGTATGCATGTACTATGCTTTGTATTCAATTCATCAGTTAATGGACATTTGGGTTGTTCTCTATTTGGGGTTATTATCTTATAAGATTTTTTACAGTTTATTTTTCATTCAAATCTAAATAAGCTCCATATACTCCAATTAGTTGATATCCCTTGAGTCTCCTTTAGTCAATACGTCCTATCTTTATATTTCTTCTTCACCTCTTTCCCTTTTATTTACTGAAGAAACAGAATTGTTTATCCTTTAGTTTCCCACTATCTAGATTTGGTTTATTATATTCAGAGTGTCATTTAACATATTTCTTTGTCCTTTGAATTTCCCATAAATTAGTAATTAAATCTAGGAGTATCATTAGATTCACATTTATTTTGGCAAGAACACTTCATATTCATAGGTGGTACTGTCGTCATCATTTTTTTTGATGTATGAGCATCAGAATTACATAAATATTCTAGGTGCACATGTGCTTTTATGAAAGCAATAGGCAAATATTTCAATTTAATTTCTAGTTCTTTCTTCATGAGGTTTTAATACTGTTGGCTTGTCTAGCTACTACAGGTCACTGGACAGATGGTTTCAGAGAATTCTAGGAACATGACACTGCACTTGTCCCATATAGAAGCTTACATCCCACTTTGCTACCCGCCACACTACTATGAAAGAACTTTCCTAGAATTAATCACGTTAAGTTTGATATTTTACAATTTAAAAGTTCAAAGTTACCAAACTTAACACTGCATTCCCTCTATCACACCGATGATCTCTGGGAAACATTTATGATATACTTTGTCCAAAGAATATCCATCTATTCCTATGCTTTAATTCACATCTCTAGGCCACTGTAGTAACAAAACAGTATACTCAACCAGGTATAACTCAAATTTTAGTATAGACTTTGACAAAGTCACTGAAACTCTAAACAGATCGAAGTCACCTATTTTCTTATATATTTATAAATCTCAACTATAAGTCCTGACTTACACTTTTAAAGGTTACCTTTTCCTGAATAAATCATACTGTAGGAGCAACACTGTACAATGGCACCTGTGATACTGGAGACTTTAAGACAACTCTGAACATAAATATGTTACAAAGGAGTTCATTCTTACCTCTACAAGTTCAGTAAATGATTGAAGTAACAAGTTAGGGCAGGTTAACTTGAGCCAAAAATGTTACATGCAAATAAAATTTTAAGCTCATGTTTTACTATAAATGCCAACTATGCAAAAAATGCTTTGAATCATTTTTTATCACCAAATTAACATAGCATTTAGCTTTAGACTCTTGAAAGTTACTCATTTATTTTTCCTTAGACCATTGTTCTGAATAAATCCCTACTTAACTCTTTTCTCATAAATCTATTATGAGCGTATTATTAAATGTACTTCACATTTCAACTCTTATTTATAAAACATTATTTATTGTAATTTAAGGCAGTCTACATATGATTGCTAATCCGACTCTTAAATTTTTGTGCTATAGGGTCCCCTCGTAAATAAAAAATAAAAGTAAAAATACCTTAAAATGTCCTGTGCCTTCATTAGCACTGAAAAATGAAAGCAAAATTAATCAATAAAATATTTTAAACTGTATGTTTAATCATATAACACAGAAAAATAACATGAATATAAATACTTGAGAAACATCAATTTAATTTTAAAACAAATGCTGTTGTCACTTCTGCCACCTAGTGGTAAGGCAAAGGCAGTTGAATCCAGTATTTTATACTTCGAAAACTTCCAGGAGTTAAAAATATATCCTAATATTTAGATTTTCACACATGTAGCATTCTAACATTTCCAAGCTTAAAGTATAACTTCTTTTTGCTTTTTATTCTATTGTAATGAATATTTTTTCTCTATATTAACCTTTATAAGATAGATTTCTTACAAGAGGCTACTATAATATTTCCCATTGTTTTACTTGTAAAGCATAATCACCTGACATGATTTACTCAGTTTGCCTTTGCAGATTTCTTGATTAAATCAATACTTTTGTACCATAAGGTGACAAGGGGCACTAACTTTTGAACATCTACTATATATCAGGCATTATACTAGGTCTTCATATATTAAGCATGTTTTTCATTTAGTCCTCATCATAGCCCTATAAATCAGCTACCAGTATCCCCATTCTACAGAGGACAAGTAAGCTCAGGGAAATTTAATAACTTGCTTAAGGTCACAGAGCTAGTAAGTGACAAAGCTGGAATTCAAATTCAAGTGTACCTAGCATCAAAGTCCACATTCTTTCTTCCCTACTATGTTGTGAAGAATAGGTGTGATCAAATATAATAAATGCATTTTTATAATACAAATATAATACAACTATAATAAAATACAAATATAATACATTAAAATGTTATATGTGTATTTATATATTAACATAAATATATTACATATAAAAATAAATCTAAGATAACATAATCATAGCATTTATGAAATAAAGCATCCTATTCATTACAAAAATTATCTCTCTAGAATCCATGATGTATGGGCATCTGGCTTCTGCTTGAATACCGAAAGAGATAGAGAGCTTTTTACTTGACAAGTCAATCCATCCATTTATGGGCAACTTTGTTAGAAATCGCGTGCTTAAACTGAAACAAATGTTTCTTCCTGTAACTTATACCTAGTAGTCCTAGTTTTGCTTTTTGGTACTCTTGTGAAATAGAGGTAATCTTTCTTTTATGTACTAACCCTCTAAAAATATGAAATTAACTTATAATTGCTTTCTCTTTTTCAGACTATATGTTTTTGTTCCTTCTGCTACCACATATGACATTATTTTCAAACCTTTTACTATTCTGGTTACACTTCAGTTTATCAACATCTCTCTTTTTTTTTCCTTTTTTTCTTTTTTTTAAACCTACAGCACCCAGTATTCCCAGGTGGTCTCCCATCCAAGTACTAACCAGGCCCGACCCTGCCTAGCTTCCGAGGTCAGACGAGATCGGGTGCGTTCAGGGTGGCATGGCCATAGACTCAGCACCTCTCTTAAAATGTAGTGGCCAGAGCTGAATATAATACTCTAGTCGGACTAACATAGCATACAGGGGGATATGACCTACCTATTTACTAACCACCAAGTTTAAGATTGCATCAATTTTTTGCCATATCACACTTTTCTCATGTGAGTCCATTTTATTTCCTAAGCAGATACTGTACATATTATAGCACTACGGACTACTTTAACCTTTGTTTTTGAATGACCCTGTATTACTTCAATACTCATACTGATAATTGTTTAGACATGTTAGAAATACCATAAGTTGATTCTTACACAACAATCCTGTGAGTCGCTATTATAATCCCCAATCTAGAAATATGGAAACTGATGATTGGAAAAGTTAAGTTACCTCCCAAGGGTTACATACTTTGAGTTAGACTCTTCAAAGACTATTCTCTTTCTCTACACACTATGCTGCTTGTCTGAGGTTATTTCTTTTTATAGTTGTCTATTTTAAACATAGGAATGAAGAACAAAAAAGAGAAGTATGAGACTATCTTAAGATCACAAAACGTACGTACCCCATTTAGGGGGGAAATCTAATTTCATATTCCAGTGGTTGAAAAATCACTGTCTACCAGCTGAACCTACTTCAGTTTTTTTTTGCTCCTCCAATTCAATCAGGGTCACAAGCTGGACCACTTGCCCCCTGACCTGAAAAAGCTTCCTATGGGTTACCCTCAGTGGCCTGACTTTTGTGGAACACAAAAGCTTTTCCATAGTAAAAACATGGGGATTTAATTCTGGAGACTGGAGACTTCAAAAGGACTCTTTGCAGCTGGAAGCTCTCTTTCAAAAGGGCTCCCTGTAGCACTGGAAGCTTTCTTCACTTTAACCACTTGAAAACAGATAAAGGACTATAATATGAGGTAGAAAGACTACCCATCATAATCATCAAGGTTCAATTCTCTTATTTTACAGATAGGGAGCTGAAGCTGTGAGAAATTAAAACTAAAAGTTTTATAAGGGCAAGGGTCATAGATGACTTACTCAAACTATAGTCCCAGCGGCTAATAGAGTGCTGTGTCGGTATGTGGTAGGACCTTAATTAACATCTTATGAATAACCAAAAAGCAATTCATCTAACTTTATAAAGCTAAATAACAGAGGACCTAGGACTCATATCTAGATCTCCTTATTGTAAATGAGGGCTCTTTTTCTTTTTTTCTTTCCCCCTCTTTAATTCCCCCCTGCCCCCACTTACACCCCTGACCTAGGGATGTTCCCCTCTCCCCTTAAGAACTGGATCTCTGAAGGCAGGGCGTCTCCTCCCACACGCTCATGGCGCTCATGGCGAGCAACCGGGGCCTGGTGTACCTGGTGTATTTATGGTCCGTGGCTCCACCTAGGGTGTGAACCCAAGACCTTCTGCATGTAAAACAGATGGGCTAACCACTACACTATGGAGGGCTCTATTTCTACAGCAGGGAAGGTGTTAATATTGTAACAACTCTAGTAAGAGGTAATGACTGCCTTGAACACTGATGTCAAGTCTCCTTCCTTAGGAAAGCCTACCACAATTAACTATCGATTTCTTCTGTGGAGAAAGAAAGAGATAATGGTGGCACATCCATCACATATTTACCATCTTTGCATTACTGTCACTTTTCAAAAAAAGTATAAAAATACTGATTGTCAATTCCTACCATACATTAATGGAAAAGATTACATTTCCCAAAAATAATTTTTTAGAAATATAAAAACCTTTTGCTTTCTAAATTTTAGTTAACTAGACTTATTACAAATCAAATTACATGGTAAAAATTCAAATACAATGAAAAGTAAAACTTTTTCCCATCCTAGACTCACACTCCAGTGCCCTTTTCTAGAGGCAACTGCCATCAACATTTTATTTGTCCTTTCAGGAATATTCAGTTCATGTAAAAAACAAACAAACAAACAAAAAACATGTATATGCACATATTTCCCACTAGCCTTTTTATAAAAACATAATGGGCACGAGCTATATATTCCCTTCTGAATCTTGCTTTTTTTTTACCTCAGACATTTTGTAGATTCTTCCATATTAGCACATATTCATGTGCATTATCTTATTATTTAACCAGTTCCCTTTTGGACATTTAGATTGAAATACATTCTTTAATAACTGAAATTGCTGGTTTAAAGTTTGGTATATATGGTTTCTTCTCATTTCTCCAAAGAGATCTTTATTTCATTATCATCAACCACCACTATATGTGCTTTGTGGAGACATAAGGAAGACTTCTTCCCTCTCAAGAGTCCTTGATTTCAGTTGAAAACACAGAATGAATACATAAATTAGATAAAGATAACATAGCACAAGCTAGATATTAAATAAGTGATACAAGCAACCTGGAGTTATAAAGAAGGATTGGCTGAGAAGTAAAATAGTCATCAGTGACATAAAATGGAAAATCTTGATTTTTCTAAGAAAAGCATTTTAGTTTATTCTGTGAACTATGCATTTTGAACACTACAGTTTGATAAAGCGCCAACTTTGTGAATGATAGTCTATTTAACAATGTTGCAGTATAATGGAATATACCATATGCTACAGTGTTTGAAAGAAGCCTTCTGTATGAATTAGAAAGATGTCCAACTACTTTGGAAAACAATTTGCCAAAACCAAGTTAATTTGAAGACAAACATATCCTAAGACTCAACAAAACTACATATACTCTATAGAAGTATCTCATACATATACAAGGATATATGCACAAAAATATTTAAAGCAACATTATAATAACAAAATAAAGGGAAAACAACTTAAGTGTTCAACAGCATAGGAAAAGATAAATTGTGTCATATTTTAAGGGAATACCAGACAATGGTGAAATGAATAAAATACAGCTACACATTTCAACATGGATAACTCACACAATGCTAAGTGGAAAAAACAAGTTGGAAAAGACAGTATGATACCATTTAAAGTTTTTAAATGGGCAAAAACAATTCTACATATTGCTTAGGAATAGATACGCTTGTGGTAAACATATAAAAATGCATGAGAATGACAATCATTACTTTTAGGAGTGTGGTTATTAAGCTCTAAAGGGAAGGAAGAGTGAACACAAAGAGGTAGCCAAGTGGCTTCTGCCATATCAGCATAGTGTATTTTTATTTCTTAAGTCAGATGATGAAGATACAAGTGGTTTTGTACTGATCTTTAGACCTTTTTCTAAGTCTTAAATATTTCATAAGTAATTTTTTAAAAGATTTCAAAAAATTTAATTTTGAGTTTGGGATAATTTCATAACAGTTGGAACTTTAAACATTATTTTAAGGTTAAGAGGCAGAGAGGTTTAGGGTACTTACCCAATGAACTCTAGCAATAAAGACATATCAAGTTCAGGCGGAATCCGAAACACTGATTCTAAGACTTTCTTAGATCTTCCTTTGCTTGAAGGGACTGGCTGTGGAACAGCTGTTTGATAACCAAAGAAAAAAGTTGAGTTAGAAAAAAAATTTCATAAATTGAAATCTCTGAAAAATAATCACAGATATTATGACTGTGTCAATATTAAAAGATCCCCTTTCATAACATTAGCTAATCTGTCACAGCCAGTGAAATTCGAGGCAAACCTGAAGACCACTCCACAAGGCAGACCTGTATCTGGTTTATCAGGGCCATAGAGAGAGCTCATCATACAGCAACAATAGCTGTAGATAACCCTTAACCAGCACTATGTGCCAGGAGGGCTCAGGGCTCATGCTCAGCACTTTACATGCACCATCTCATTTAATCCTTGTTATAATCCCATGACAGGTACTACTGCTACTTTTTTTTTTTTTTAACTATAAAGAAACTGAGATTATAGTTTAGTGAGATCAGGCAATTTGCCTAAAGTCACCCATGTAGTAAACGGAAGAACCAGGATTTAAACCCAAATCTATCTAACTTCCATACTGTGAAGTTACAATTATCATAAAAACTAATGTTTGAGCAGTTACTATGTTCCAGGCACTGTTTCAAGTGCTTTGTATTACTCAACATATCCTTACAGCAATTTTATAAAGTGCTATCAGTATCCCTACTTTATAGACGAGGAAACTGAGACATTGAAGTAATTTTCCAGAGTCATACTGCTAGCAAAGGTGTAGAGCTAGCATCAAATTCAGGCAATCTAGCTCCAGGGCCTGTATTCTTTCTTATAACAATTAAATTGAATTACACTCCATCATTACTTTCAAAACCTCTCTTTTATCATAAAACCACCAGCTATCACCAAAAAAACTTCAAAGGGAATTTTGTTAGTATTCTTTAATCTATAAGTACATTATGGTACACACCCAAACTTACCAGGTTTAGGTACTTCTAGACCTCTTTCTTTATAGAAATCATGCATTTGCTTTTTTTCTCCTAAAAAATGATAAAACACAGACTAAATTACACTTAAAATGTAAGTAGTAGAGATTCTGGGATTCACAACTATGTAATAAAATAAACTTACTTTCCTCTAGATTGATCACTAATTTGTACACTATGTCTTGTAACTGTCGGTCCAACCTAATAAAAGGAAAGGATGGAAAATACCTCAGAATTCAGAACAATGCATTTTGGTACAGAGTGATTAATGCTCTTTTTAAGTACTGTTTTCTCTTGGGAGTGGATATTTCTTTTCTCAGAGGTGAGTTACTTTTAGGTAGCACTCCTGGTTTTCACCTATGAGAACTTAAGTAATTATATGTAATCATAAGTAATCAAGAGACTCTTGAATCGTTGCTAAATTATTCCATATATGCTATTCTTATTCCCTTGGTAAGAATATGAGCTTAAGGGCAGATACTGTATTTTAAACTTCTGTATATCATCTGCAAAGCACTCTTCTATGAAGGTAGTAAAAACGTAACAGTCTTTGCTGAATAAATGAAAGCAATCCACTTTTATTATTTTTCTCCCCTCAGGAAACAGCATGAACTAAAAATCTGATAAGCCACAATGACAAATAAGCTTTTCTAAAGAGGCCAGTTTTTCAGGTATTATTTTCAGAAAATAGAATTCTAAACATACTGAAAATGACAAGCCTAAACTGGCTTTATTAACTTGAATGATGGAATTAAAATCCTCAGGAATAAAACCCCCTGTGCCCTTTCCTTTTTTTTTTTTAAAGTCTCCAGCAGCTATCACAGTGCCTGGTACACAGTAAGTACTCTATATGTATTTCTGTAAAGATTATGTAGTTCCTTCTCTTCTAATTTTGAGACAGATCAAGAATTTATACCTCAAAACACAACTTTAAGCTTTCAGAAAAAATATACTTTAACTATAAATTTTACTTATATATTCCTCTTACCTTATATTGTAAAGAGGTTGTGTCTGATGTACCACTATGTTGCATTTTGGACATCTGTTGCTATAGTAAAAATGTCTTACAATGCAGCTTTTACAAACTGTTGAAAGAGAATGTTTAAATTAGAATGCTTTTGAGGCTTTTCAAAAATTGAATCTATTATTCAGAAATGTGAACTATATGCTTACATGTATGAAGACATTCTGTAATAGTAGTTGCATCTATTAAGTAACCTTTGCAAATGGAACACAAGATGTACTGGGTCAGCTCAGAGAGGTTAATCAGGCGCTGCAAATGCAATGAAAATAGTTTTAAAATACAAGTCCTTGTCTTCTCAAAATTTCAAGCCATAATCCAAAAATTTCATTATAAACAACATGTTACTTACTTTGCAACATGAAAACATGTTACAGTACCTCCAACTCTTCAAAAGGCCGCTGAAAGTTACAGTAACACAAGATAAACCAGTGTTTCAAAAACATCATTCTTTTGGATATACTGTATATTGCCACATGAGGGCACCTTGCTTTATGAATTACTTATGAAATGGGCAAATTTTCCAGATACTGGGGCTTAAGTTTAATATATTAATTCTAACTGGCTAGGTGTATGAAGTATGCACCATCTCATTTAAAAAAAAAAAATCTTCCCAATTAAAAGACTTACTAGGTGGGGAAGGGTTTACCAACCTCTCGACACCCTGTAGAAATGGACTGTTTTCCCTGTTCAACTGTAAGCTCCTGGAAGGCAGGAGCACGGTACCCTTGGTGTCTACCCGCCTGACACAGAGTTGTTTCAATAATTATTCAATGAATGAGAGAATCGGACCCGGAGAAGCTAAGTGATCTGCAGGAACCTCACAAAATGAGTCCACAAGGAATCAGGGCGCGACAGCAGGCCACTCCGCGCGCCACATGCCTAGGCAGGAAAGGTAGCGAGGTGTGGAGGTCGACCCAAGTGCCAAGGGCCGCAGCGGCGAACCGCGGGCTGCCGGGGCTGAGGCGGGACAGATGGTTGCGGAGGCCGCTCAGGCCCGGCGTGGTCCAGCACCGGTAATAAATACCTCTTCCTCCTCCTCTGATTCTGGCCGGCCCCCCTCCAACCTCAGCGAGAAGTGGCTCATCTCCTCCTCCTCCTCCTCCTCCTCTTCTTCCTCCTCCTCCTCCTCTTCCTCCAGCTCCTCATCCTCCTCCAACTCCTCGTCCTCATCCTCGAAGCGGCCCCTCAGGCGGCCCAGGCTGCGCTCCGGCTCCAGCTCAGGGGGCCGGGAACGCGAGCAGCCGGGAGCCCCCGCCTCGGGCAAAGGCGGCGGACCCTCCTCACCCACTGCGGGCGCCGGGGTGAGGGCCGGCGGGGAGATGGGGGGCGGGGGTGGCATGGCTGCGGCTTCCTCCGTCTTCGCAGCGCCCACGTTAACCATCGTCACCACCGGGACCCCCTCCATGCCGGGGTCAAAAACGAGGCGAGGAAAGGAGAGGCGAGGAGACGCGAGGCGAGACCAGGCGTCTGGACAGCGCGGGAGTTCCGCCAGCCTGCCTACGCTACCAGTGCGCAGGCGCGGGAGACCTGCAGGGCCCGCTGGGAAATGTGGTTTACTGAGCCTCATCTAAGTCCCGACGTCAGCGGAGCCGCTCAGGTACACAGAGCGGGCTTGCGGGCCGCATCTTAGGGGCATCTCACCCAATTTTTCCTTTGAAAGGTTGACTTTCTCTTCATTGCCTTTGAAATTGGTACCATTTCAGACAGCAGTATTCGGTCTGTATCGATTGATGCGCAGAGCACTTAAATAGACGCTATCGTGATGTTGCATTACAAATAATGATTTCAACTTGAGTACCAATTACGCCTTTCTTCCAGCCGAGATGATTTTCATTAGGAAGTATGAAGGTTCTATTTTGAAATATTTAAGTTTATTTATTCGGAGGAATTAAATCTTGTATTACCACGAGATGGAAATTTAACCACCATTCGAAGACTATACACGATTTTCCAACACATAAGGGAATGTCGATTATATTTAATTCAACAAACGTTTATCGAGGGTCTACTGTAGCAGGAACTGAGACTTACCCACGCGCCTGCCCCCAATTTTCTTAGGAGAGATTTGGAGTTGGCGTATATAATCCTTGTTGACTAAGATAGTGCCAGCTAATGTCATGATGCTTACAAGCCAGATTCAGGAAGGAGTCAAATACACCTTAACGAAATAATGCTGGGGTGCGGAGGGGGGGGCATGGAGGGAGGGCCAGATCACATTTGAGAAAGTATGTTTTAATGCTGAGTAAAATGAATGGGAGTTTGGGAGTGGTGTGCATACTTCTTAGGGAACTGGTGAGGAAATCAAGTCATTATGCTCTTTTGGAGAAAACTGAACCAGATTCGTATACACTCATTGCTCCAGGACTACACCCAACCTCTCCCTCTGCTGTCTCCAGCCTGGTCAAGCCTGAAATAATAAAGATTTCAAGATCCAAGAAGAAATGGAAGGAAGGAAATTTCTCCTCCTGCATGGAGGAGTGTAGATCCTTAAGAGAGGAGCATGGGAACTGGACTAAGCTATTGAAAGGATGGTTGAAGAGAGAAATTGGAGACCAACACCTGACATGCTCTCCTTAGACCTAAAACTGTAAGAGCCTTCACATAAGTACAATAGATAAAGTCATAGCTTCTAATATCTCAACATTGTAAGAGCTACATGACAAAAAAATGCTTATTTTATTATATAATATTGAAGTATGATATGAAAATGCTAATAATAATAATATTAAGTTTTATTTTATGTAGAGAATGTGAAACGTTGAATATCACAAAACATTTTTAAAGCAAGAATTGCATATTTTCAAAGCTGGCAAGCCAAGTGAATTATGAACTTGCATTACTGCCACTGTATGGTGTTAGTTTAGTTGGTAAACAGGAATATCTGCAGGCTTTGTCAGTCCTATGGTATAATGGTTAGTTTTAAGCTTCAACTTGGCTATAATATATAGTGCCTAGTTATTCAAACACTAGGTGTTGCTGTGAAAGTATATTGCAGATGTGATTAACATCTATATAATCAGTTGACTTTAAGTAAAAGATATTATCTTCTATAATCTGAATGGACCTCATCGAATCAATTGAAAGGTCTTAGAAGCAAAACTAAAATTCCCCTGAGGAAAATAAATTCTTCCTGTGGACTGCAGCATCAGCTCCTGTCCAGGAGTTTTCAGCCTGTTGGCCTGCCCTACAGATTTCAGACCTGCCTAACAAGCCCCCACAATCATGTAAGGTAATTCATTGTAATAGATCATATATATATCTCCTATTGGTTATGCTTCTCTGGTAGAACCCTGACTGATACATATTGTAAATGGCTTAATAATATGATATTTACAATAAGCAAGACCTATTTCCATTGTGATCCATGTGCATTACCACATCCAAGTTTCATTTTGGGCTCTTATGTGATTTTTACATCTTCACAAGGCACCGGCATTGGGTCATGCCCTAGATTGAACTTCACTCTCACCCTGGATGTTAACTTATCAGAATGATGTAAATGTAAAACAGCAAAAGTGGATCTAGCACAACTAGTAATTGTACTCTACATATCATGATTAAACCGAGTAAGATGTTGTGGAAAATGTGAGACATCAGGGTTTTTTTTTTTTTTTTGAGGGGGGGGCGAGGATTGCTTTGATATTTCAAACAAAAGTCATATCTAAAAATTGTTATATAAGGTTCACACACTAATTCACTATCCTCTTATAAGTGGATATAAAAGAAGAGGAAATGGCAGAGGCTAGTTGACTGTGAAGAACAATGGGTGTTTGTGAACCACATTTTTAAAGCAGATCAATATGGTGGCACAGTTGGGGAATCAAAGAATCCATAAATGCTGATTGGGACTTGGAGTGATTTCCTGGTACTCTTTGTTATAAATAAATAATTCACCTAAGACTTTAATTTTTAAAAGCAGTTTAAAAACCAGAGAACTTTATGGTATCAATATTCATTTCAAAAAGTATTACTAAAACAATTTCAAATCATCAAATGAATGTGTTATATAATTACTAATACATCTCTGACCCAAAATACAAAATTTTAAAAAATCATATCCTTTAATATACAAGAAACACATAAGACACAAAGAAAGTCCAAGAAAGCTCTCAGTTCCAGAGTTAGTAGTTTAGGGGAAGTCAAAGAAAATGACCCTTTCCCGTCTCCCAGGGGAGAAAGGGTGAGAGGACACGGAATATCACTAGATCCCGTGTAAGCTGGGCTGGGGCCACGCGTGGCCTAGTTCTCTACCAAAGTGAAGTGCTGATTTTCCTTGTCATGGTCCTGGACTTGCTCCCATGTTTGTCCTCCAGTTTTCAGAAGTCATCCAGTTCCCAAAATGGCCCCTTCCTTTAACTCCCTAACATTTTTACTTAGTGGAGAAGATTGTTTACCCTGTCATGGTGTCAGAGTCCTAAGGAGAGTTTTTATCCTTCAGGGTGGTGAGACAAGATCTCCCTAGTACCTTGCCCTTGGATTTCCGTCTATAGCACTGAGAACTTGAAGATCATGGAGTCCTCCGGTATCTCAAGGGCTTATCTGAACCCTGGTTGGCCACTGGGGTTTCTGAGGGCTGTCCTGTTTCCTCCTTAGAAAATACAGCTTGGAGGCACACACAGCTCAGTCTGACTCTAAGGTGACATCTGGTCTTCAAGGGAAAACTGGGTGCCCAAAGGCAAGTCCAATTCAGAAGACAAAGGCGACTCTCAGGACAGAACAGGCTTTGGGGAAGATTCAACTTCAGTCTCAAATACTTATTGTTTCACCAGCAGGCTTGGAGGCTCTCTGTTGCTGTTCTTCATAGGTGTCTGTGCAATGCCAAGGATAGGAAAACAGGGATCTGAGCTCTGGGCCTGATTAGGACTCTCCAGCTGCAACTCTACTGGTAGGTTTGGCTGTGGAGAGCTCTCCACCTAGATGGGGTTTCACAGGATGCTGGCACTAGGTGAACATGAGTCCTCCACTAGAGCCAGATGCTGGTTGTGTGGCAGAGACCATGCTAGAATGACTACTGGGTCACTCCTGGCTGAGCCCATCTCAACCAGGAGGAATAGGGTAGGGCAGGGCAGGGCCCAGGGCAAAAATGGAATACCAGGCCCCAACTCCACCTTCAGGTGCATAGCAGTTCAAGCCTTAACTCCAAAATATAGATTTCAATTAAGGTCTAGCCTTGATTTCTAGATTTATGTCAATTCCTTGTGCTGATTTGCTAACATAAGCTCACAATTCTGTCTTGATTTCAAATATCACATGGCTGTTGATCTAAAATTCTGTATTGCTGCTTGAGTCCTACAAATTATGTCTTCTGATATTTTACAACAAATTGTATTTGTGAAAGAAAATCAAACTTGTTAGACTTTTCTGAAACAAGTCAGATTTCAAAGGTTTTAAACATCATAGTACCCTTCCCAAATCAAAATGTATTTTCCTTTGTTTTCCCCAATGCCCCATCCAAAAATGGCCTCCTTTGAGAATTCCATTATAGAAGTTTATAAGAACCATACTAAATCTGATTAAAGAAAGTGAATACCCTCATTTCTTTTTCTTTTTTTCCTTCACTTTTTCTTCTTCTTTTTTTCCCACTCATTTCTTTTTCAATAAAAAAAAGTGACCCAGGATATCCAAAACAATCTTGAAAGAGAACAAAGTTGGAGGACACACATGTCTAATTTCAGAACTTACTACAAAGCTACAGTAACCAAAACAGTGTGGTACCAGCATGATAGACATACATATCAAATGGAATAGAATTGAGAGTCCAGAATAAACACTCACTTTTATAGTCAATTGGTTTTGGACAAAGATGCCAAGACATGCAAAGGGGAATTGTTTCTCAATAAATGGTGCTGGAATAACTGGATATCCATATGCCAAAGAATGAAGTTGGACCCCTACCTCTCACCATATACAAATATTAACTTGTAAATAGATCATAGATTTAAATATAAGAACCAAAAGTATAACATTCTTAAAAGAAAACATTCATGTAAATCTTCATGACCTTGGATCAAACAATGCTTTCTTAGATATGACACTAAAACACAAGCAACAAAAGAAAATAGATAAATTGGACATTGCCAAAATTTAAACTTTTTCCCACACATATGTAGTGGTCAAATTAATTTATAGCAAAGGAGCCAAGAATAAACAATGTGGAAAGAACAATTTCTCCAATAAATGGTGTTGGGAAAATTGGACAGCCACATGCAAAAGAGTGAAACTGTGCCATTATCTTACACGATGCACAAAAATTTACTCAAAATGGATTAAAGATTTGCACTTAAGACCTGAAACTATAAAACTCCTAGAAGAAAACATAAGTGGTAAACTCCTTGACATAGGTCTTGGCGATAATTTTTTTTATTCTGACAGCAAAAGCGTAAGCAACAAAAGCAAGCAAACAAACAAACAAAACAAAAACAACAACAACTGGGACTATATCAAACTAAAAAACTGCACAGCAAAGACAACCATCAACAGAATGAAAAGACAATCTGCCTGTCTCCCTGAGATGATACAATGATAAGTCTGAGACCTGCAAGAGGGCCCTCACCTGATCACACTGGCACCCTGATCTTCAATGTCCAGCCTCCAAAACTGCAATGGGGAGTCACTGAAGGCATTAAAGAGGAAAGGGCTGTGTTCAGCATTGAACCTAAGACAGATGTAATAGGATGCCAAGTTTCAGAAGAACTGAGGCCAAAAGAATCTAGCAGTGGACACTTACTGAGAAGACACTGAAGCAGCCCAATGAAGAGGTCCATGCAATAAGGAATGGAGGCCTCTTGCCAATAGCCAGCAAGGAAGTGAGGCTTTCTGCCAGTAGCCACTTGAACAAACCATCTTAGAAGCAGATTCTCTAGCCCCAAACTTTCAGATGGCAGCAACCCTAGCTGACTTCATGACTGCAACATTGCAAGAGACCCTGAGCCAAGTCACTCAGCTAAATCACACTTTGATTCTTGACCCATAAAAACTGTAGGATAATAAATGCTAGTCTAGTTGTATTATACTGCTAAAAAAAATGAAGGGACAACTTACTGAATGAGAGAAAATATCTTGTAAGGAGCTAATATCCAAAATATATAAAGAAATCATATAAATCAATAGCAAAAACAAAAAATCCAATTTAAAAATAGGCAGAAAAAGTAAATAGACACTTTTCCAAAGAAGACATACAAATGCCAATAGGTGCATGAAAAAGATGCAAAGATGCTCTATATCATTAATCATCAGGAAAATGCAAATCAAAACTACAGTGAGATTTCTCATACCTGTAGAGTGGGTATTATTATCAAAAAGACTAGAAATAACAAGTGTTGGCGAGGATGTGGAGAAAAGGGAACTCTTCTGCACTGTCAGGGGAGATGTAAATTTCTGGTTATTGAAAATAATTATATGGAAAACAGTACAGAATTTCCTCAAAAAATTAAAAATAAGGCTACATATGATTCAGGAATTCCAGTTCTGGGTATTTATCCAAAGAAAATAAAAACACTAATTTGAAAAGATACATGCACCCCTATGTTCATTGCAGCATTATTTACAATGGCCAAGATATGGAAACAACCTAAGTGTCCATTAATGGATGAATGGAAAAGAAATTGCAATATAAATATAAATATATAAATATATGTATACATACAAATAGTGGAATATTATCTAACCATATAAAAGAACAAAATATTGCCATTTGCAACAACATGGATGGACCTTGAGGGCATTATGCTAACTGAAATAAGACAGAGAAAGACAAATACCATATAATCTCTCCTATACGTGGAATCTATGTCTTATGTAGATATATACAAACCTCATAGAGAACAGAATGGTTGGTTGTCAGAGATGGAGGGTGGGGAGGGTGGGAGAAATGGGTAAACTGGTTTGTTTTGTTTTCTTGTTTAAATCAATTTAATTTTTAAAATGAAGAAGAAATGAAGCCAGAGGATAAATGTAATTCTAGTCTAGAAAGGAGAACCAAGGGTAAGAGCTGGAAAAGCCAGTATCTGTCACCATAGAGAAGTGAGTAAGAGGTCAAAAATCAGAAGCAGCCCAAGAGGTAAGCAGCTGGCTGAGGAGGGCCCAAGACTTTAGCAGTAACAGTACTTCAGGTCTTGGAGCTCATTCTGGTTGCTAGCTGTCAGGAGTGTGAAGGTCTGCTTGGGTTAAAGGCATGTAGTTCCAGGGACAAAGGCTCTATTGTCACTTGGATGTGTCCACAGCTGATGCCCTGCAGAAAACTTTAATGAGGGAAGTGAAGATATTCTTTTAGCAGAAGTCATTTGCTCTAGAATGGAGGTCCCCAAACTGGTCTCCATGGGTCCCTAATGTTATGTTAAGTGAAAGAAGCTAGTCATAAAGGATCGTATGGCTGAGGTATTGGGGTAAATGGGGAGTCAATGTTTCATGGATACAGGCTTTCTTTTTGGGGTGATGAAATGTACCAAAATTTAATGTGATGGCTGCAAAATTCCACAAATATATTGAAAAACCATTGGATTGTACACTTTGAATGGGAGAATTGTATGGAATGTGAATTATACTTAATAAAAGCATTATAAAAAAAGTGAGAGTACATGGGCAAATATGAAAATAGTACATTCTGGTTATTGAAAATAATTATATAATCTTTTCAAAATTATGCTCAAAGTCTTTGAAGACAAAAAAGAGGTAATAAAAATTGTATAATAATTCCTGAATAATAATATATAAAAAAATCCTTCATGTAAAATAATACTGGACCAAAGAAACAGAGACTAAATAAGATTAAACACAGTTTTTTTGACATGGTTTTGTGAAACCACAGATATAAGTCGGTGCACATCATCATCATGCGTTAAGGAATGTTAGATAGCTCTTCGTCCTTAAAAGTAAATACATAATCAAAGATAGATGTGTGTGTATGCTAATGAAGTGTCTCCAATCGATAGTTTTGGGATTCAAATCTTTTAAAGTATATAGGCAAAGTTTTGTCATTTGGGGTGGAGGTATGGATATATCAGTAGGCAATAAATATTGGCTTAGCCTAATTCAGACCATATACTCTTGCAAAATAAGGCAACCTATGGCTGCCTTATTATTACAGTTTGGTTGAGACTATCAGAAGGACCCATTGAGGAAAAAAAAAGGAGACAATCTATGGCAAACCACTGACAGATATTTAAACAGAGCAACAATCCTTAAGATGGTTTTGAGTTCAGGCAGGTAGAGAACCCTTGAACCAAGAGCTGGAAATTAATACTTCTGCATATCCTGGATAAGTCATCCAGCAGCAATTTCTCAAGATTGGGACTTTGTTGTTTTTGTTTCATTTCCCCTTGTAAGAAGACATAATGCTACTTCACTGGAAATATTGGAATTCTGAGGCAAAACCACCAGGTGGAGGTTAGAAAGGACTTGAAAAGCTGATAGCCTTCTTTCAGACATAGCTTTGGCTATGTCCTACAAATGCTTGTAGCTGGCAGAATAGCTTGTAAATTGGAATGTAGTAGATATTGTCCTATAGGGCATTCAGGCAGAAAGGGAGGAGGGGATATATCAGTCAACCACAAACCTCAGTAAGGCCAGACTCCCACAGGAGAGCCAGGTCATGGTGCCAGCCTTGTAGGAGAAGTAGGTCACACTCATCTTGCTCCATGAAGAACAGCACATTTGGACAGAGAGAGGGAGAGACATTCTGATGCAAGTACTAGTCTAGCTTCTGGTGGTTGCATTGCTTGGTCTATTAAATGTAATAGGATATAGCGTGACTTGTGGAACAGGGAACAGACATCAGGCAGCCACTGGTCTTCATTTATGCCAGCAGAGCCCTTCCTAATGAAGAAAAGGGGTGATCTCACCTATTTTAAGGGAATTTTAATGACTATTACATTTTTATTTTATGAAGGACCATTTTCCCATTCCTCTAGCCCCTGTTCCTGGGTCTGTGACAGGCCTCGACATATGAACATGAATCTTCTTGTTAACTATACCTAACAGATGCCTATGCCCAGTGTCAATGCTATTGTACTACAGACCAGGTGGGTTGGAAGGTATACATATTTAAATTTTGGCCATAGGTTGAAATGGACAGGTTATTATTATTATTATTTTTTCTAGGTGAGGCAACTCTTGGTTGACTTCACAGATTGCAAGGACTCTGTCGGCTTACAATACCTTATTTTTTTATTTTTTTATTTTTTACGCCTATAGCACGTGGTATTCCTAGGTGGTCTCCCACCCAAGTACTAACCAGACCTGAACCTACTTACCTTCCGAGATCAGATGGGATCAGGCTTGTTCAGGGTAGCATGGCCATAGACTGGACAAGTTATTTTAAGCCAGGTATAGAATGAAAGACAAGGGTGCAGTGAAAATAGGCCTTTTTATTACTGGTGACAGTTTAATTAGTACAACCTTAAAGAAAATAATTTATTAATGTATACAAAGAGACTTTAAAATGTTCACACTTTTACCTCATAGCAATTCCACTCTGGGAGTCTCTATTCTAAAAGAATAAACAAATGAAAAAGTAATATTGAGCATTGTTTATAAGAGCCAGATTTGGGCATACTTAAATATTCTTCAGTAGGGAATGATTAAATAGGCCATAAAACATTTTTGAGCAACTCCTCATTGGAATATTACACAGACATTTACAATGATGGTCATGAAGATTGTAATAATATGAAGGAAATATATATATTTATAACTGTATGAAAAGAAACAATAACAAAATGATATCAATGGTTATATTAGATTATTGAGATTAATGTGGTTTTTCTTTGTCATCGTTTCTGTAATGTGGTTTATTCTGATAGAAAAAAAATGATATTTGTTTAAAGATCAGAAAATAAATAGAAATTTCTTTATTTCCTTTATTGAACCTACAAAAAAAAGTCAGATAAAAATAATCTTCTTTATGAAAATAGACATACTGATGCTAAACTTCATGTGGAAAAATAAAAATGCAAAAATATCCAGGAAAACACTAGAAAAGAAAAGCTACAAGTATGAACAAGCTCTATAAACATTAAACATATTATAAAGCCTCATTAATGAAAACATTGTGTGTACCACTGCACGAATAAACAGACAAACCATAAATAGAATAGAAAATCTGGAAATAGATACAACTACATATAGAACTTCAGTATATGATAAAAGTGTCATCTCAAATCACTGGGGCAAACAGAGATACATGTTTTCATAAAGGTGCTTAGGAAAATTGGTTAGTCATTTTGTGAGGAAGAGTTAAAATAGAAGTTCTGATTGCCTTTTCCTTCCTGTCTTCAAGGGAACCCAGTACCATAATTGACCCTTGGTCAACTCCTGGAAATATGGCCGTCAGAATGTTTTTTTTTCCCTTTATGTCAGTGATCGATGGTTTTTCTGTATACACCTGGAGCAATGGACCATGCTGTCCCAGTTTGTTAGATTGCTTTGCACAAACATCGAGATGATTTGCATGCAACTGATTTCATTGTTGAGATCCTGGATTTAGGTTGCCATGGCTGGCTATGTAGCAGGTTTTGCCTCCCATATGACCAGCTCCATCCAACTAACTTCCCACCAAAGACTCAAATCCTAAAACTCAAACAAGATATTTTGGGCAGAGACATACCACATATGTCTCTGTAGTTTGATGCTAGAAAAAAAGCACGCCCTGTGTGTATGGGAAGGATGCACAAGCCTGTGTTTGGCCTCCATGGACTCTACCAATGTACATCTATTTTTCTGTTGCTTTTGATCTTTGCTCTTTGCTGTAATAAACCTTAGCCTTTAACAAAATCTGTAACCGAGTCTTGTGAAAATTTTTAGTGAACCGCCAAACTTGAGGAAGTTAGGGGACTTCTGAGACACTTTTGAAAAAGATAAAGTTAGATCCATACCTTAGATTATTGCTAACAAAAGAATATCCAGTCTAAGAAAAAGTCTTACAAGAGTTTATTTGAGACAAACTGATGGCAATTGCCAGGAAGCAAAATCTCATGGATTGAGAAAATGCTCCAGAGAATGACAGTTTTGCAGTTTATTTTATACATTAGAATCAAAGGAGAAGACGTAAGGGAGGGTTATATGAAATTCAGTGGTGGTAGACTTAGAGAGTCAGGAGAAAGCAAAGCAAGGACATCTCTGGGATTGAATAGAAAGTAAAATGGAGAGATACATACTTCTTTTACATCAGTGGGCACGGGATAGTAATATTTACAGCACACAGAGATAGTAAGTAAACAATAAAATAACAATATGGTTTCCTGCTCTAGTGCCACAGTAGTTGTGCCTTTGAGCAGTCTGGAAGATTATTCTGACATTTCAAAGGTTTGTTATCTTAGATGTACAAAGACAATAGACAATTTCAAAGTTAAAGATTGGCCTTTGTCAAGGAATCTATAAGCCTGGACATGACTACCTATCATAACCCATTTTTAGTTAGGAATTTTTATGTTCAAACTACCTGCGTGGTTACTTTGGTCTTTGGGTTTGCAAGGCCTGCCAGGAGGGCCTCCCCTGAGTTTTTCAAGTTTAGTATGTGGCCTCTTTTTCATCCATGCCATATACAAGATTCAGTCTCAAAATGATTAGAGAGCTAAGTGGAAACCATATAGACTCTAGAGGCAAACATGGATGAATTCTTCTTTAACTTGGGTGAAAGAAAAGGCTATCTGTGATTAAAAATCCAGATGCAATATAATATTGATAAATTTGACTTCATAAAAAAAACACTTCTGCATGGCCCCAAATTATAAACAATATCAAAAGACAATGGGAGAAATTTGCAACACATTTTAGTTAAAGAATCTAATAGATAAAAAAGCTAAAAAATTAGGAGAAAAAGATAAAACTTAATTCCCCAAAGTAATATGAAAACAGCTCCAAAATATGAAAAGATGTTCAATCTCTCTGGTAAGAGAAAATATAAATTCAAATGATACTGAAATTTCTGGGTTCTCGTCAAAATAAAAGGCACTTAGCTCTGTATTTCTCAATGAATACAGGTAAAAACTCTGGATAGAATGCATGGAACAGCTCTCTGAAGACTCTAGAACACAAATGGTCACAGACAATTTAGGAAAAGAATCTAGAACTCAAAGTACAACTGAAACATCACTATGTTTCCCATTTTGGTTTTCCTTTGATATCTCCTGGCCTGGACCCCAAAACAAGCCAAAACTCAGAACTGTACACCAGCTATGGAAAGATAGAATGCCAGGAAACATCCACTATTATGGTCTCAGGGGCAGGAAAAGGGGCCTCTGTAGGTGATTGAAAGTGAAGAAAATCCAAAATTTCTTTTGTTTTTGTTTGCCCACTCTCTCCCACACAGTCCATAGGCAAATCCATAGTGGCAATGGAGAGAACGGCAGTGGAGGTCAGGCAGGCACCTAACAACTCTGAGAAGAGAACTCATCCCAAGAACAAAGGTAGATCCCCATTGCTGTTTTCACTGCATATCCTCTTGCCTCTTGGCCCCAAGGAAGTTGCATTTGCAGGGAGTGCACAGCAGAGCAAGGAAACTAAAGTCCACTCCTTTTTCTAGCCAGAGGACCAGAAAGGGAAGTGCTGAGACGGTGGTACATGTGGCTAGGACATGGAAGCTCCAAGCTCCTATATGTTGCCCTATGCATTTCTTCCATCTGGATGTTCCTGCGTTGTATTCTTTTATAATAAACCAGTAATCTAGTAAGTAAACTGTTTTCCTGAGTTCTGTGAGCTATTCTAGTAAACTATCAAACCTA
Source organism: Eidolon dupreanum (assembly GCA_028627145.1). Lineage (NCBI taxonomy): Eukaryota > Metazoa > Chordata > Mammalia > Chiroptera > Pteropodidae > Eidolon > Eidolon dupreanum. Next base: position 15,546,887 of record CM053506.1, on the reverse strand, counting down.
AGGAGGGGATTAAGAGCGATTAATCTGTGGGATCAGACACTAAGTACAGATAATGTCAGAATTGAATTGTAGGACCCCTGGCTAGTGTTTGATAATTGGTTGGTGTGGAACAAACCCCCCCCCCCATATATATATAAATATACACTAGCATATGAAGTAAATAAGTCAATAAATGGGTTACGTAGCAATATTCTAGGCCAAGAATGAATTAATACACTGAAAAATCAGGTTGAGGAACTCTTCTGGGAGGTATCAGGAAAAGGTAAGCAGGAAAATGTTAAAGTTAACAGACCTAGAGGATATAATATCTACATCCTAAGACTCCAAGAAAGGGAAAAATAGAGAGGAAGTATTTGTAGAAATAATGCTTGCTAAATGCCCAAAACTAAAAAAAATATTAATAATCTCAAATTGAATGGGTACATAAAGGGCAAATCAAGACAGAAAAAAGATCTAATCTTCGATACATTAGAGTGAAATGAAAGGACATGAAAGAGAAACATCCAAAGAGAAAGAGCAGCTCTCCTATGAAGTAACAAGATAATTGTCCCTAGACCTCTTAAAGCATCCCAAGAAGAGAGTAGGAGAAAGGGAGTAGGGATCAGAAAGGAAGGAGAAAAGAGAATCAAATATTAATAGTAGGGCTTGCAGGCATTCAATAAACTTATCTCTATTGTAGTGTAACAGAAAAACCATTCTACTTGGAGTAAATAACCTCAGATAAGTCTCAGCCCAGACTCTTTGGAAAGAGACAAAGCCAGGTAAAAGATGGACACCAGAGGGAAGGTGGGTGGCTGTGTTTTTTTTGAGAACCTGATTCGAGAGACTAAGGTATGAATTAGAATGTTAACTTACTATTCATAATAAGGGAAAACATCTTTCCAGGGAATAGTAAACACACCTGGACTTGTTATTTATAGCATCTAAGTGCTCAATAAATTACCAATTATCAACTAGTGAATACTCAATCAGAAAAATTAGTTGAATGATTCTGAGGAAAAGGATGCATTCTCCTTTTCTCATAAACATGTGCCGTCAGATTCAGGTTTTCTCTGTCAGTGCTAAGTAAATGCTAACTAATTCTTGCTTATCTTCCCCCACTGCCACCATGTTTCATAATCTTACTTTAGATATCCAATTAGAATAGTCTGATATTTCAGTCTTGAGATTACCCTAAATATCACAATTGGACTTTAACAAACATTTACAGAACATTTTTAAAGGTGTAGTAAAAATAATCAATAGCTTTTTGTGTTAGGTATTGAGATGGGACATCACTTGTAAAATTCTTAATATTTTAGCAGGAAATGAAATGGGACATCTCTTGCAGAGTTAATCTTTTTAGTAAACCTAGTTAAGTTTCTTCTCTCCTTTCTTTGGGAAAAAGGAGAGATCTCAAATCTTGATAATTGCTCTGGCAACTCAGATCCTTTGGCTATTGATAAGGGACATCAGCCCATTGTTAGGCAGAAAGGGTGTAAAGCCAGGCAGGGCCCTTAGAGTCTGGGGGGTAGGAGACTTTAAGCCAAAGGTCTTTCTTTTTATTCTTTAAGAAATGTATTAACCAAACCTGTTTCCCTTTACTCAATAGGCAAATCAATAATAGAAATTAATAGATGTATGATTTAAATAACGAGTTTCTATTTTCTTTTCCTTGTCTAGGGACTGAGGTGGCACTTCGGCAGGAAACCCAAGATCCCACCCTGACTGAGGCAGAAAGGGAAAAGAGCCCCATGAAACCCTGCAGGCAGGGACTACGGCCATTCTCAATAGGAAGCAGATATAGAAGAAAAGGCCTCCTGTCCCTCAATATCGATACTAGAAACGGGGTTCATGGCTCTTAGAAAAGAGGTAGGCAGGAAAGTTAGGGGGTTTCAGGTCTGTCTGCAAAGACACTGAGGTCATTCTATCTTAGAAGGGTTCCACCCTAATATGCCTACAATTAAGCAAGCCAGAAGGCATTTTTTTAACTCACACAAAGAAACCAGTAGGCAGAGATTCAGGTACCAGTTTAAGCCAGTCACTCGCACCTCTGCAATGAGGACCCTACGACCTTCAACTCACCTGAGTCTCGTTATACCACATTATAATATGATGCATATGCCCAGAAGTTCATTAATATCATTATAACAGACTGAATTCTGGGAATGAACATGTGCAGAAGGCAAAATGATGCCTGTCAATCTTAGTTGTCAATCAAGGAAGCCCACTCCTCTAAGAAAAGTAATCACCCACAGCAAAAAGGAATAAAACTCTGAAGTCTTTGTTACCAGGCCTTTTGAGGCACGCTTCTCTTGCTCAGGCCCGCTTCCACTTCTGGAATTGTGCTTTCCTTTCTAATAAAACTTTTCTTTCCTACTGTATTTCGGCATCTTGCTCAACTCTTTGAGACATCAAGAACCTGGACAACGCACTGGGAGGATCCCACTCTCCTGTAACAGTATCATATATACCTTATCTCATTTAATCCTCACATAACTATGAGGTAGGTACTATTATCCTTATTTCAGAAATTGGACGACTGGAGTAGAGTGTTAAGTAACTTGCTCTAGGTCATTAAGGTAGTAATCAGGGTCAAAGGAAGCTAGTAAGACCTCAAAACTAACAACGTTAATAACTGTGCTAGATCTTTCCCATGTTCCAGGCTCAATTTTTTTTTTTGTTTGCACCTACCCCACCATTTTGAGAATCAAGCAAGATAAAATATTCAGCAGAGTTTTATAACCTATGAAGCATACTGCAAAATGGCATATGCTATTTTGAAATATATGATTAAAATGCATAAAATTTACAATTTGTAATAGTTGATAACAGCACAAATACTGATAGTACACATCTCACAATCACAAAACTCAGGTACTTAAAAGCTTTTTATTGAAATAGAACATACATGCTGTAAAGTTCACAAAGCTTAATAGCGCAGCTCGATTTTTACAAAAGTAAAAATTAAAAAAAAAAATCACCACTCAGATCAAGATATAAAACATTACCAATATCTCAGAAGCCTCCCTTTGGCAAATGGTATACGTTTTTGAGTTAAAGACCTGGATTCAAATCTTGACGCTTTTGCTTTCTTCTTGCTTGACTTTGGAAAGTTACTTAACCTCTTTGGGTCTCGGTTGAGCCATCTGTAAAAGGAGGTTAATAGTAGCCTATAAAATTGTTGAATTAAAAGTCATATAATGTAAAACGTCTATCCCAGTGCCTGAATACAGCTAGTCTGCAATAAATAGTAATTATTTTCAGGCAAATGCAATAGGCGGTAACCATCACCAACTTCCGGCTTTTAGGTCACTCTTTTGAAAGTTGCCCTCCCTTGCATTCTTTTTTTTCCTTATTTCTCGCCCCTCCTACTACCGTAAATCGCCTTCCAAAGATGTCGTAAAATGTTCCTCCCCGCCCTCCATGTGGCGAAAACGCAATCACACTTGACGGCGCGAGGTGGCTCAGCCGCAAGATGGCGGCGCTGGCGGAGGAGCAGACGGAGGTGGCGGTCAAGTTAGAGCCTGAGGGACCGCCGACGCTGCTACCTCCCCAAGCGGGGGACGGCGCTGGCGAGGGTGGCGGCGGCACTACCAACAATGGCCCCAGCGGCGGCGGCGGCGGGAACGTTGCGGCGTCGTCGTCGGCCGGCGGGGATGGTGGAACCCCCAAACCCTCGGCGGCTGTCTCCGCCGTTGCCCCGGCGGGAGCAGCCCCGGCGCCCACCGCTGCTCCCGAGGCCGGCGCTTCCCACGACCGACAGACTCTGCTGGCCGTGCTGCAGTTCCTACGGCAGAGCAATCTTCGCGAGGCCGAAGAGGCGCTGCGCCGTGAGGCCCGGCTGCTGGAGGAGGCAGTGGCGGGCTCCGGAGCCCCGGGAGAGGTGGACGGCGCCGGCGCTGAGGCGGCTAACGCGCTTCTCAGCCGGGTCACAGCCTCGGCTCCCGGCCCTGCGGCCCCCGACCCTCCAGGCACCGGTGCTTCAGGGGCTACCGCCGTCTCGGGCTCAGCAACAGGTCCTGCGGCTCCGGGGAAAGGTGAGCCACGGGGTCCCGGGAAGGCAAAGCCAGCACGAAGTGGAGCGAGCCGGCAGTGCCGAGGCTGGCAGGCCTGCTCCTCTGCGGGCTTGTTTTGAATTTCCTGGGCCCGCCTCTAGGGCCACATGCCCGCCCCTTTCTCTAGTGCGCCGGCTGCGCAGTCTAATCCTCTTGCTAGAGCTGTCAGTTCCAGCGAGAGGATGAGAGCTGTTGAGCAGAGGGATGTATGGGGAAGAGGGGCTCGGAGACGCGGGGACCTTCAGGTTTTGGTCCCCTATACTCTTATTGGGGCTCTCGAGCCTTAAGCAGGTCTGCGTTAACACTAGCAATATTTGTACAGTTCTCCACTAGCATACGTTAAGTACTATAAATACTTTAGGTTCTATGTCTTAATTCTCACAGTTCCACTGTAAAATAGACATTACCTCTATTTTAGAGATGAGAAAACAGACGGAGAAAGGCCAAGGGACTTGCTTTGGACACACAGCCAGGGAGTGATGGAGCATAGTGTAGTCAGTATTTCTCAAAATACAGGCTGACTACCACGAGTGTTAAATCTTTTGGGGAACGTAGATTCCTGGGTATCTGTTCACATTTAGTGAATCAGACCTTGTAGAAATGGAGCCTGGGAATCTGAATTTTTTGAATAAATCCAAGGGGTATCGATTTGTGGCTAAGTTTAAGAACCATTCATTTAGGACTGAGCATTGGACAGAACCCAGACACAACAGAGATTGTGTCTGTTGCTTTTACTTGTGTGATGCTGATTAAATTATTCTTCCTAAGATTGAGTTTTTTCCTCTGTTGAATGGGTTGTTCTGTGGCTTAGATATATGTAAAATGACTGGCATTGAAAAATTTATGCGTAGGTATCCGTTCCTGACATCTGAGTGCCCCTCCCCCCTTTCTCAACAACTGTTTTCACAAAGTCTATGCAGTAAAACTCATACCCATATAAGGTCTTAAAGGTGATCCTGAGCCAATAATAAATGTTTGTTGAATTAAATTATCTAGTACAGAGCCTCTAGCCAAATCTGTGTTTCTGAGACCTAATCTTTGCAGTATTGCCAGAAGTGAAGTATGACTACATAGCATTGTAACTCATAAATAGAAGTGTGCGAAAATGTGATTGAGAGCAATCTATTCTGAATGCGGAATTTTTGTGAATGAACTGTAAGACAAATGTAGTATGTTGTTGGTCATTTTTTTTGTAATCTCTTATCTCTTCAGAAACTTGACCTATATTTTAGATCATAACTCAGAAACCACTGAGGAGGAAACAGCCACCAGAGTAACCAAAAGAATTTATCTTTTTTTATTCACGTGGTAAAGAACATAACAGTACTATAATTGCAATTTAAAAATTTCAACAATAAAGCTGATTCAATTGATAGATATTTCATTGTTTGTATTGCTATATTACAAATAAATACTCGTTTTGTCTTGAAATGGTGGTTCTGGAAATTGTTTTAAGCATATTTGTTAGAAATAAAAATAAGGCAGGTCCTTTCCACCCTTTAAAATGCTTACATTTTATGAGGAATGAGAGATGTACACATATGAAGGATCAGATGTTACAGGAAAGTTATACAAAGTACTTAAGTAGCTCAGAGAGTTGGGAATATTACTCCAGGCCATGGCTTGGTGGTAGTGGGTGCAATTTGCGCTAAGCCTTGAGAGGAGATTGGTATAGTTTTTGATTCGCACATCCATGCTTTATGAAGTTTTTCTTTACAATAAGGTAGCTCAAGGAAAAATATTGTATCTTTTATTATTGATTTGAAAATTTTAAGATACTGACAAGCCGAAGAAGTTTTGGATGAGTGACTGAAACAGTGAAAATCCCATTAAAAGATGACTTGCGGAAGAGAGTTTGAGAGGGAGGGATAAACATCTAAGAAGCAGTTTACCTCTGGACCTTAGCAAAACAGCCCTAGTCACTTGGTGTATATCAAGGGCATTTTTTTGAAAGCTGTTTTTCATTTTTTAAACAGTTGGAAGTGTAGCTGTGGAAGACCAGCCGGATGTCAGTGCTGTGCTGTCAGCTTACAACCAACAAGGAGACCCCACAATGTATGAAGAATACTATAGTGGACTGAAACACTTCATTGAATGTTCCTTGGACTGCCATCGGGCAGAGTTATCCCAACTCTTTTATCCTTTGTTTGTACATATGTACTTGGAACTGGTCTACAATCAACATGAGAATGAAGCAAAATCATTCTTTGAGAAGTATGTGATTTTTTATATATATTTAGCATATATATATATGTGTGTGAATATATACACCTGTGTGTGTGTATAGTGTATCTGTATGTATATTAATATATATGTAGTATATACATATCTATGATGACACAGTGTAAGAGTGCAACTCAAATAGTACTTCATGAAGGAGAAGTTCCTGATGCTATGAGAATCTAAAATGGGAAGTTTGATCTGGTATCTATGTGTATACAAATATATATGTAGTGTATACATATCTATGACCACATAATGTAAGATTGCAACTCAAATAGTGCTTTATAAAGGAGAGGTTCCTGATGCTATGAGACTCTAAAATGGGGAGTTTGATCTGGTTAGAGAAGTCAGGGAAGGCTCCCAGAGAAAGTGATCCTCTGTGGTGGTAGGGATCATGGTAGGTACAGAGATGAAAGAAGGGCAGAGTATGGGGGTGGGGTGTAGTTCAACATGAAGCTGGACAGTTGGTTAGGGGCTGGAATAGGCAGGTCCTTGGGTTTTGTTGAAGGTCTTTGTATGCTAAGATCAGTAGGGGATTGTATTGGGTAGGATTAGATTTGGTGGAGATTCACTGTAAACTCAAACAATAATGGCATAAATAAAATAACAGCTTATTTTTGTTCTTATCCCAAGAGCAATAGGAAGCTGTGTTAGGATTAGAATAGACCGAGAATCACTGAAAACCCCAACAATAGAGGCTTAAATATGATAAAAATGTATTTCTTTCTCTCATGAAGTAGGCAGTCCAGGACTGGTATGGAGTCCTTGATCATTAGGGACTCAGTTGGTCTTTATCGTGTTGCTCTACCATTCCTCTTATGCAACTTCCACTAGGGGCATGAAATGGCTATCTGTCTCTAAGCAGTCACAGCACTGTTATAGTTAGCAGAGAGGGCACACATCCTTACTGGAAGTTGCACACACTTTTTCTTTTTTTATGTCATTGGTCAACAGCCCCACCTGCCTACAAGAAAGGTAGGAAATGTGCTATTTATGTGCCATTGTGCTCAGCTAATATTCAAGTGTTCTATTGTGGAGGAAGGAAAAAAATGGGTATTTGGGGACAGTGAGGCATCTCTGCTACAGAAGTCATTGAAGTACCTTATCATTATTAGATTCGCATTTTGAAAGGATCTTTCTGCAGTGTGGAAAACAGACGGTGGTGGTGGTGGGACAGCGACTATAGATTAACCAGTTTTGGAGATGATTGTGGTTTTCAACTGATGGGGGGGAGGTGATGGTGATGGTGTGGTGTATGATATTATTTCTCCTTCCCCTGCAAATGTGTGGAGGTGTTTTTGGTTGTCATATGAGTAGGGGGGAGGAGCATGTGGCTTAGAGATACCAAATGTTCTAATGTGCAGGTAGTCTCACTTAGCAGAGAACTGTTCTGCTCCAAATGCCAATAGTACCCTTGTTGAGAAACACTGGATTAGGGTGTGATAGTGATGGTGAAAGGAAGTGAACATACTGGTGAGGCATTTGGTGATGGATTGGATATGGAGGTGAGGGAGATGAAAGTATCATTGATAAACACTAGGTTTCTGGCTCCCCTGGCTAGATAAGGGTGCTCTTCACTGAAATAGAAAACCCTAGAAGGACCTGGTTTGTCAGGTTGTGGAAAAAATCAAGTTCAGATTTGAATATGCCTTTGACTTATTTAAAAGATGTCAAGTTGTTAGGTGGATGATATATAAGGCTCTGGAGCTCAGAGGAGAGGTAGAGACAAGCTATCAATTGGAGTTGTGTACAGTGTTGATGGATATGGATGAGATCATCTGTGAGGGTCATGAAATAAGTCAGTGAGAGGGCTAGGATCTCTAACATTTGAAGAGCTATAAAAGGAGAGGCCAGAGAAGTAGGAAGGAAACCGTGAGAGTGTTGTTATAGAAGCCAAAGAAAAGTGTTCAAGAAAGGAAGTAGTTATATCTGAATCCTGCAGCCTGACCAAAATATTATAATGGTTTTCATCCAGAAAAAAAAATGAAGGTGGCAGTGCTTAACAGTTTGAGAGCTCTTTAATTTAGTACAAGCAATAGACCCAAAAGCCAGGACTTGTCAGATAACACAGGTAGTGGAAATAGAGGAATAATAGAACTCGGGACTCCTGGCTTCTATGCCATTATATTCATTCATTATTCCATGATGCCTAATAGAAGGCATGTAGAACAAGTGTTCTGTACTTCAGTGTTTTTGAAAAGAAAAAAAGTAAGGTTGATAATGATGGAACTTCTACCATAAGCTAAGTTTTTAATGGTATTGCATCAGTAAACCTCTTTCTTTTCCAGTCTCATTGTATAGCCATCTCACATAGGAAGCCGAATATCATAAGGGACTCTGTCTTCTTGTTATGGACAATCTCAGCCCTTGTCTGAATCCACTGCTCAGATGAGGTTATGGGTAGTGACTGATACAAAAAATAAGAGGATAATATTTCTAATTTCATTCAAATCTTAGACAAAAACCCTTAGTTCACATCTTTTTTTAAAAAAAATTAAATTATTTTATATTTTTTAAATTTATTTATTTTTTATGGTGACATTGGTTAACAAAATCCAATAAGTTTCAGCTGTACTCTTTAACAGTAAGGCATATATATTATATACATATATATATTTACACTGTGTGTTCACCTCTCATAGTTAGATTTCTTTCTGTCACCACAGTTCATGTCTTGATGAGTAATAATAGCGTAACACAGGTCACAATTTAGGAATCTGTTGGCTATGTGTCTATCAGAGTTAGAGCCCTAATATGTTTAGGCATTGTTTTCTAAATGTTTTTGCATTGTTTGCTGCTCTTAGTGAGTGCCAAATATATGATCTTTAATTTTACTTCATTAGAAAAATTAGGATTTGTACAAAAAAAGTAACATTTATATTTACTAATTGTCTCCAAGGCTGAAAAGCTTTATTTACTTGCCTTTGGTAATGGTCAGTAAATGGAAGTGCTCATTCTTTGGTATCAACATTTGTTTGTTCTTTAGTCGTGTTATTAAAATACTGATGTTTAACAAGTATGTCTCGTATTAAGAATATAAGAAATCATTAAAAATGGTGGGTTTTATGCTATGTATTGATTATTATTGAGAGGCTGGGTGATAGGTACATTGAGTTCATTATATTAATTTCTACTTTTGTATGTTTGAAATTTTCCATAAAAAAGTTTTTAAAAGTAGGTTTTGAGAGAACATAAAATTTAATAAAGAAAAGATTTTAATGTTTTCAAATGTCTACCAATGGTAGCATTCAAAAGAGACTGTCTACCAATGGCGGCATTCAAAAGAGACTGTCTACCAATGGCAATATCTTTCATTCACTTCTGGTATTTATTTCTAATTCTCTTAAAATGTTTATGATATATTTCATTAGAGAGTTAAATTGTGGTCATTTTAAGGGTGAATTCAGAAACCGAATTGTAATTATTTTGAAATGAATTACTTCTGATCCTACAGCCTAGTCCAGGATTATTTAGACAACTACATTGAAAATATTTTGGTATGTTTATAAATATATGGGGGAGAGGCAGATCCCTTAATGATTACATTGAAAAATGACTTTTTAAAATCACTAAAACAGGTTCCATGGAGATCAGGAATGTTATTACCAAGATGACCTACGAGTATTATCTAGTCTTACCAAAAAGGAACACATGAAAGGGAATGAGACCATGTTGGATTTTCGAACAAGTAAATTTGTTCTTCGTATTTCCCGTGACTCGTATCAACTCTTGAAGAGGCATCTTCAGGAGAAACAGAACAATCAGATATGGAACATAGTTCAGGAGCACCTCTACATTGACATCTTTGATGGGATGCCGCGTAGTAAGCAACAGATAGATGCGATGGTGGGAAGTTTGGCAGGAGAGGCTAAACGAGAGGCAAACAAATCAAAGGTATGGGAATAAACCTAAGAACTGTGTAATGCAGATTATGAAAAATTGTAGCATTTCCATCTACATGATTTACACATTTTTCTTATAGCTAGTTTGGGAATAATTTTACATTGTATACTAAGTTTCATGTTCTAAGGATGGTGTATATATCATTGAGAATTTGGGAATAGTTGCATTTAACAGAACCCTGACTGCAGTTGTTGAAACAAGTAGGGTTTTTTCCTCACACAAAATGAATTACAGAGAAAGGCCCTCCTGGGCTGGCATGAGGGCTCCACAATGCCAATGACCCTAGTTTCTTCTCCACTATCTTTAGAATGTGACTGTCTGTGCTCACAGATGGCTCTTGCAGCTCCAGCATTGCAACTGCATTCCAGGAAGGCAGAAGGGGGAGAACAAAAGGCATATTCCTGCTGACTCTCTCTCCCTTTTTATCAGGAAAACAGTATTTTTTCTAAAACTGTACCTTGTATATTTGTGTCTACATCAGCTGGCCCGAATGATATGGCCATTCCTAGCTGCAAGGGAGCCCAGAAACAAAGTATTGAACCGAGCATATTGCTGCTCCAACAAAATCAGGGTTCTGTTAGTAAGGAAAAGGGGGAGATTGGCTATTGAGTAGACAAGTACAGAATCTGCTTCAGGATATAAATTACTATATTATAATTGCGATTCATTCTGTCAAGATATGAAACAGATGTATTAATGAACAAAAAGATTAATTTAAAAAATGTTGGCTTTTTTCACTTGTAGGTATTTTTTGGTTTATTGAAAGAGCCAGAAATTGAGGTACCTTTGGATGATGAAGATGAAGAAGGAGAAAATGAAGAAGGAAAACCTAAAAAGAAGAAGCCTAAAAAAGATAGTATTGGATCTAAAAGCAAAAAACAAGATCCCAATGCTCCACCTCAAAACAGGTGAAGAAAAAAACCTCAGGAACATGTGTGGCGATATAAGCTGATATGTTTTACAGGGTTCAAGTTTCTTAATAGAGTAATTTCTAGTCTGGTTTTCTTTCACAGAATCCCTCTACCTGAGTTGAAAGATTCAGATAAGTTGGATAAGATAATGAATATGAAAGAAACTACCAAACGAGTGCGCCTTGGGCCAGACTGTTTACCCTCCATTTGTTTCTATACATTCCTTAATGCTTATCAGGTTGGTAAAATAATTGGGCAATTTCTATCTGGTAAATCATGTCAAAATGGTGGTTTACCATTAAAAGAAACTTAAATATGTTAAATGAAATGGATTTTCTTATTTAAACTCTTAATATAAATATATACAGCCATTAAGAAAGGAGAATTAAACACTGCTATGAAAAGATAGCAGGCAATGTTTAAAAGAACTCAGGAACTTGTAGAAACCAGAATCTTACATATATGTGCTAGTCATTTCACTGATTAGAATTCTGTTAGCCTTTGAGGAAGAAACTGAGTAGTTCATCTCTATTGACATTAGTTTAAGTACTTACATAAACTTAGTATTTATTAAGAATTCTACATTCCTTTATAGGCTCTTTATAATAGGCTGCTGAGGATGTGTTTAGTAAAGTGCAAAATTGATTAACATTTGCTTCATATCATGCACTCCAAATTTGCAGGGAGGTTAAATGATGACGTGCTCTCAAAGAAAGTGATTTCGAACAGTTGGTTTCATAGAAGAATAAAATCTCAGATGATCTATTATAAGAAAAATAGCTATCACATATCCTCTAAGACGTGATCGTAATTGTCTCCCCTAAAACAGTATTGTTTAGTATAAAGCCTATTTTTTTTTTTTGTCAGGGCCTCACCGCAGTGGATGTTACTGATGATTCTAGTTTGATTGCTGGAGGTTTTGCAGATTCAACTGTCAGAGTGTGGTCTGTGACTCCCAAAAAGCTTCGTAGTGTCAAACAAGCAGCAGGTAACTAAGATGACGTGTCAGGAGGTAAACTCATTACTTTATACCAATCTTGATTCCATGGAATATACACAAGAGATTGTGACCTTTACTGACTTTCACTAGATTTTACCTCAAAATGCTAACATTCTTGACAATGAAAAGTGTATTGGAGTGGCAATCAGGAGATTGGTTTAATTACTCTGGGCCTCAGTTTTCTCAGCTGTAGAATGAGGGGATTAGGCTACAAAACTCCTTAAGGTTAAAAAGCTAACGTTTTATGATTGTTTGCTTGTGAATTTTAAAAAACCTTTAGTCTGTGGCCATGCCACCCTGAACATGCCTGATCCCATCTGATCTCGGAGGCTAAGCAGGGTCAGGCCTGGTTAGTACTTGGATGGGAGACCACCTAGAAGACCAGGTGCTGTAGGCGTAAAATAAAATAAAATAAAAAATAAAAAACCTTTAAATAGTGAGAGAATGTTTTGTTTTAGCCGTAAAAATGGCTAAAAAAGAATAAGGTCTGGATTTCACTTTAAAGAGCTTCTTGCTAACTGTTGTTTAAACAAGATAATACATTTTCAGTAATTTAATATTTCCCTAGTTTTCATTTTTGTGAAACATTGTGATACAGTAGATAAACTTGAGTTTTCAGTCCTAGTTCCAACACTGAATAGCTGTGTACACTCTGGCAAATTAACTGTTCTGAAGCTATTTCTTCTTCTATACATTGGGATAGTATCACCTAACTTAGGGGGCATTAGCACAGTGGGTGGTATGTAGGATGAATTGTTCAAATGTTAGTTCTTCTCCTGAACTGTGATGTGATTGCTTTAAGATGTTTTAATGAATGTACTTTTAAAAATCAGTATTTCTGGACCATTTTAGATCTTAGCCTAATAGACAAAGAATCAGATGATGTCTTAGAAAGAATCATGGATGAGAAAACAGCAAGTGAGTTGAAGATTTTGTATGGTCACAGTGGGCCTGTCTACGGAGCCAGCTTCAGTCCAGATAGGTAAAGTACAAACAATAAAAATTAAATGCTACTGTATTATATTGAAGTTATATAAAAGTTAACTACAGGAAACATTATGCAAACGTTGCAGAAATTCCTGTTAGAAAAATCTCATGGCTGCCTGTCATTATTTTGCCATTTTAGAATCTTGCCATTTGCTAATTCATCTTGGGGTACTGGTGTAAAAGATAGCAACAAAATATATACACAAATTTACAGAATCAAGATGCACAGCTTCAGGGTTTGTTGGTTTTAAAAATTAGCTTTAGTTTTGTATAACCTTGGTAGGGGTTTGATGTGCTGCTTTGGGTTTTGTGGCTACTGCTGTCTTCATCATCTTCAAATTTATAACAGATTCCTGATATAAAAGGGATATTAGTTATCAATTGAAGATTTATCCTTGTACAATCAAAAGAACTAGGCTACTAAGGGGAATTTGAAACTCATAAATAGGTATTTGCCTACTTTTTATGATCTGTAACATTGTTGGAATGGGAGAAGGGTATTTTGTATTTATCATACCATCTGTATCTTCCTTGGATAGTAGCTTTTAATCCATCAAGATTTTCATCTTTATAAGCTTCTGAGAATGAGGTTTTTGTTTTTTGATAGGGTTTAGCCAGAGGATACATTTTTACTTGAGAGTAACTTTTGAGTTCAATGAAAGCTATAATACTCTGAGTAGTTCAGCTTTTTATTTATCCCTGAAAAAGAGTATTACTCGCATGTCTATAGCGTTTTTTTTTTTTTTTTTTTTTTTGCTTTTTTTTTGGTAAAAGACATTTCCTTTTAAATTCTTAAACCACTCATACAGGATAGGAAAATAGCATTTCCATTTTAAAGTCAAAAATTGTTTAGGTGTGACATCACATTTCTTAGAAGACTTTCTCAATTGACCTTATTTGACCATACTTTTTGTCATTGTCCTTTTTTTTTAAGAACTGTGATTTTCCCCTGAATAGATTTTTAAAAATAATCTAAACTCATTCAGTAGGTGCTCAGTAGATGTAAGGTGTCAAGGCTAACAATAGTACTTTCAACTCTTGTTACCTACTGTGCACTTCATGTATAAATTGCAAGTGAGAATGTAGCATGTCAGCTATATTTAACATAGTCAAATGTACAGAGAAACTGGACAGGCAACTAAAAGTTATTCTGATAATCAAATATATTACCTTCTGTTCTCTCAGGAACTACCTGCTTTCCTCTTCGGAGGATGGAACTGTTAGATTGTGGAGTCTTCAAACATTTACTTGCTTGGTGGGATATAAAGGACACAACTATCCAGTTTGGGACACACAGTTTTCTCCATATGGATATTATTTTGTGTCAGGGGGCCACGACCGAGTAGCTCGGTAAGAACATCTTACAACTGGGTCTGTTCTAAGAACAGAATGGTTTCTTGTTGGGAATTACAAACTCCAGGCAAACTGATTTTCACTTCTGTTATTCAGGATCAACTTTTTGAGGATGTCAGCATTTATAGCTCCCTATCTGAAAACGGATTTGGGAAGGAGTATTACTCTCTGTAACTATGTCCATGCCAAGAGTCCTGAGCCCTGTTTTTTCCCTCAAGTTAGCTTATTAACACACGTTGCCTGCCTCCCATCAGCTGTCTAACCTTGTCTTTCACCACTGTAGCACCTTTGTTTCCATCATCTCCTTAAAAGCTCAGGATGAGGTAGCTCAGGTGAGAAACTATATGATGGCCAAAACTTTTCTATGGGTTAGACTAGGAGTTGGGGTAAGAGAAAGAGGTGGGGGTTGGTGGGCATATACAGAGATCTCAATAATTATAAAATTAAAAAAAGTTTGTACCAGATCAACTTAGTTTTTAAGGATGTTAGTTAGTCTCAATCATTCCTTCTTTCAGGTAACTAGTCAGGGAGCCCCATTTGAAGCTAACATTTCACACGGATGTTTATTTTGGATAAAATTTTCACATTTCATACTTAACTATTAATTATCTTTTGCTTTTAATAAATTTTTTACAAGGCTCTGGGCTACAGACCACTATCAGCCTTTAAGGATATTTGCTGGCCATCTTGCTGATGTAAATTGTACCAGGTTCCATCCAAATTCTAATTATGTTGCTACGGGCTCTGCAGACAGAACTGTGCGGCTCTGGGATGTCCTAAATGGGAACTGTGTAAGGATTTTCACTGGACACAAGGTAGTTTTACACCTTCATTATGCTAGCATACGAGGTTGCTTTTGAGATAAAAATATTTTTAAAATTAACCAGTAACCCATTTTAAAGATGCTATTCATAACACTAAACTTAAAAATTCTGTCTTTTTTCCTTAGATATTTTTAGCCTTACTTTTGACCCTTTCCATGGACTTTTTTTCTAGGGACCAATTCATTCCTTGACATTTTCTCCCAATGGGAGATTCCTGGCGACAGGAGCAACTGATGGCAGAGTACTCCTTTGGGATATTGGACATGGTTTGATGGTTGGAGAATTAAAAGGCCACACTGATACAGTCTGTTCACTTAGGTTTAGTAGAGATGGTGAAATTTTGGCATCAGGTAAATGATTAGAAATGACTTTGTGGTAAAGGGTCAATAGTATGTTAAAACACTGAGTGTTGACAATTGCAAAATTAAGTTCTGCTGTTTGAGGTTTTGCTTTTCTTTAGTCATGATTCCATAGTGTCATCTTGTATATTGACTTCTCAGAATAAACTACTTGAAATGCTCCTTTAGAGGGAATAGAGCTATTAATCAAGTTTAGATTTTTCACCAGCCATATAAATACATAAAAGTATACTTGACAAAATGTCAGAAGCTAAATATGGTAGATGCTAATAAATGGTTTCCTTTGACTCTCCCTTAGGTTCAATGGATAATACAGTACGGTTATGGGATGCTATCAAAGCATTTGAAGATTTAGAGACTGATGACTTTACTACAGCCACTGGGCATATAAATTTACCTGAGAATTCACAGGAGTTATTGTTGGGAACATATATGACCAAATCAACACCAGTTGTACACCTCCATTTTACTCGAAGAAACTTGGTTCTAGCTGCAGGAGCTTATAGTCCACAATAAACCATCGGTATTGAAGACCTTCTGGAAGCTACTGTTTGAAAAAGGGAGACTAAAAGCAAATACCTCAGTGATTAATATTTAAGCTACAAAGAATGTTTTGTCTATATGGATCTGGAAGTATGCTGCTTGGAAAATCTGAATAGGACAGTTCCACGTTTCTATAGCAACCACATTTAACTAATTTCCGTTAGTTGAATAAGAGGTATTATGTTTGTGGAGGGGACATTATGGTGCTTTAGATTGTGTGGAAACTATGCATTTTCTGTTCAAATCTTATTTTAATTTATTATGTTCAGAAAAAAATTGATTTCAATAATTCATCTTACTTCTAGATTCAGATTGAGTAATATAATACCATCTTGAATTTAAGCTGAAGATTTCTATGAGCATGTATGTTTCTGCTGTAAAAATGTAGTTACTGTATGGCACTCGAGTACTATTTTAAATGATCCACCAATATTTTTGCTTGGCCCATGACTAGTGGAATGTATATAAATGGGTAAAGTCAACTACAGTTCCTAAGAGTCAGATAAAGTACAACCATCCATGGACACCTGAATTTACATGTTAGATTTTGAGTGCTCCTAACCACTCTATAAACCAGGTGAAGAAATTTAGCTTCCATGTTCTACTTCAGCTAAAATGGCTATATACAACCTAGTACACTTGAAGTCAGACAGACATTTCAGTTGCTTACCTCCAGTACTGAGCCTTGCTTTGGGAAACTAAAAGATTTAGACCAAGTCACTGCCAGTTTTTTGCCTTTGTTGCATTTTGTACAGTTTTTATATTTTTGATATCTTGTAAATAAAGACAACCAGCTTTTCCAGGTTCATAATTTATTGTACAAATTGAGTATCACATGATGAATTAACTTTTCCAGGCATGAACAGATGGGGTACAGTTTAGAATCCTATAAAAAAAGAAAAATAGTTTAGGCACAAATATGTTTTAAGACATTCAGGAAATTACAAGCCTATCTATGAATCCTCTGAAATTGAATGCAAATCCATCAGATTGTACTCGCTCACCCCAAATTAAGGTGTCTCTCAACTAAAGTCAATTTAACCTAACACTCCACCCTTTAACAAAAGAGTTGCCCACAATTCAGTATGATCCTAAACTTACACTACATAAACATTTTAAACAGCAGAAAACAGGTATGTATCTGTTATTTAATATCAGACAATTTCTCCATTTGTATAATGGGGATATTACATCTCAAAGTTAGGTACCTAACATGGAAAATTAAAATACTACATATTTGTCAGGACTAAGCCATGTACTACTGCATTCTGGGATATACAGTCCCCTAAGGACTGGAAAAGCACTTAAGAACAGAGGGAAAATTTTGTTTGTGGAGACCTACAATAGATAAAAGATCTGTTTTTGGGTTTTCTGTATATATCTACTGCCAACACAAATATTCATTCACCCAGCATGGGCAAATGGGGGTTGGGAACACTATAAGAAGCAAATGAAATCTGGGGATTTAAGGGAAAGATAGAACTGCTTATAGAAAAATTTCAAACTAGCAAAAAAAAAAAAAAATATAATTGCAACTGATTTAAAAGGCTGGTTAATAATTGTTACATAAAGAGCTTATATGAGAGAAATAAGGTCTTCACAAAGACAAAGTCTCAATTGTTAAATGAGAAAAACACAAGAGAATTAATAAAAATAGAAATGGTAAATGCAAAAAAATGTAAAACATCAAAAAGACAAATTATTTTTATTCATCAAATTAACAAAAACCAGAAACATTCAACATTGGGGCAAGAGAGACAACTTCTCACGAAGGTAGGTGCCCCACAATCCTTTGGGAAACAACTTCAGCCTAAGAAAACAATCGTAGATATAGACTTCATGCTCAAAATCAGGCATTGTAATGTTACTTCCATTTTAAAAAATCTAATAGATTTCCTCTGCAAAATCATATATCCGTGAACACTCATTCAAATTAACAGAGAACATACTCGTTATAAGACAAAACAGTCATGAATCATAGCCAATGAAACCCAAATAAAATACACAAAGTTAAACCAAAATGTTAACTAAAATTGTCAGGGTAATGGGATATGTGCAATATTTTTTCTTGTATGTGATAAATTTTGAATAATGATAATTTACTTTTATAGTCAGGGAAAAAACCATAACATCAAAGTGGCCAAGTTATAAACTTTTAAATAAATGTCAACTCCTTACCTTTTATGTTGCTTTCACAGCTGGAGTTTTTTTAGATCTTAACTTGAAGTATAAAACAAGCAAAGCAATGCCTCCATATGTGGCTAGTACACACTGAAAGAAAGAGAAAAGTAAACAAGAGTTGCTGATACATTATTCTAAAATATAACTGCTTAAAGGCATTAATACTTACATTCATTCTACCTGTGAGCGTATAAGAGTTGAAATATTTCTTGATGCCAGTGAATTGGAACTGGGCATCAGATTCTGGACCTGCCATGATTTCAATCTTAGAAAGAAAGCAACAATAAATTGGTTCAGATGCAATTTAAAAAACAAGTTTATGTTTAAAAACCTGAAAAGTCATCACATATGAATATAAGTTTTTTATGTATAGTCTTGCCCAACATAGCAATAACAAGCAAATGCTGGAAAAAGCCTTGAAGACAAGAGAATCTTCTGGAAGAAGGTCTTTACACAACACTCCAGAATATATGTCAAATCGCTCAGCATAGGAAGAGAACACAGTTGTCTCTAAGTCCACCCTCTGACTCAATATTGCTTGATGTTTTCATTCCTGGCTCTATATCATAGTGTAATGTACATGGAATTAATCAGTTTTAAGATTAGCTGAAAGTTGGAGCTTGTGAAACTTCAGAGTTTCTAAGAGGGGTAACCACTAACTAAATAGCTTAACTTGCAACCGCTCCTACAGTTTTTAAGAGCTCCATGGGAAGATGGTGAAGGGATCATTTATGAAATGGAGTTGACACACAGCAGCTCTTGGCAGTGGTGGGGAATCCTTCCTCCTACTTACACCAAAATAGAGAAAAGATTTAAATGTAAATAGTGAAACCAAAAAAATCCTGGAAGAAAACATGGGCAAATATTTTAATCATTTTAGGGAAGGTAAAATAAGGACAAAAAAAGGTGAAACGAAAAGATAACCAACCTCATGATCAAAAGAAATGTAAAATGAGATCAATATTTAACCATTAGACTGGCAAAGGTAAAATTATGATAAGCAGTAGTAGCAAGAGTGTGAAAATAAGTGTTCCCTCTGTTCACTAGAGCAGGGATTCCCAACCCCTGGTCTGTGGCCTGGTACTGGCTGTGGTCTGTTAGGAACTGGGCTGCACAGCTAGGTGAGTGGCAAGCAAGTGAAGCTTCACCTGTATTTGCAGCCACTCCCCAGAGCTAGCTATCATCACTGCCTCAGCTCCACTTCAGATCATCAGGCATTAGATTCTCATAGGAGCACTGGTCCCTGGTGCCAAAAAGGCTGGGGACCGCTGCTAGAATGTAAACTGGTACAACTTCCTGAAGTACAATTTTGCAGTATCTATCAAATTATAAAATTAGTATACCCTTTAATCTAGTTGGTTCATTTGTTCTCCAGGAATTTACCCTTATAGAAATATTACAAAGTGGAAACATATTAATGGTTCAAGGATGGTGACTAACATACTGTTTATGAAAGTAAATGGGAAAAACAAAGTCCATCTATAGGGGACTAATAAATGGTTTCCACTGAAGGAAATACAATGTGTATAAATCTTTATGTAACGACATTGAAAGATCTTTGTGCAATGTTAGAAAAAAATCCTATTTCTGGACAAAGTATTATAGAGCACATCAATGGTTCTCAAAGTCTGGTCCATAGACTAGCAGCATCAGCATCACTGGAAACTTGTTAGGAATGCAAGTTGTCAGGCCTTACACCTCAGGCCTACTGAATCAGAAACCCTGAAGCCCAACAATGTTTTAATAAGCCCTCTAGGTGTTTCTGATGCAGGTTCAAGTTTGAACAACACTGTAGTAACAGAAAACCCTGGAAGAATATTTAGTAAACTTTTCATAGAAATTTTATCTATAGTACCTATGTATTTTACAAAGACATGTCTCTCTCTTATAATGAAAAATAGCAAAAGCGTATGCAAAGGTCACCAGAACAATGCTTGGAAATTCGTATGTATGACCACCTATCTACCACGACCGACGCCACGCCGAGTCGATTGGCAACACAGACGAGCCGGTCGAGGTCCGGTCGAGATTGGTAGGCAGTGGCAGTGATACAGCTGGTTCTTGATGAAATGGAAGAGGGAGAGATCTGTGAGGAAGCCATTGCTATGGAAACTGGCGCAACTGTTTACCATTCAAGGGCCTTCAGAGGCATTCCCATGCATAGAATTACCAATAAAAATTTTGGACAAGTGACCTTAATTTTGAACACTGTTTCAAGAACATTCTTGGAGCAATGAAGGAAATCTAAACTTTCTTGGACCCCTCAGTAGCCTTGGCCTGTCCAGCCCAAGTAGGAAAATTGCCATTAAAATAAATCTTTGTGATATAGGTTTTATATTAACTGTTTCATTTTTCTAACTTGTTAAATGCATACTCTCCCCGCATCCCCCCAATTCACCTTCATGATACATTTTTAGAACCTCATGGTATGAAGCAGGTTTCTAGGAGAAACCCTACAGAAAACAGACTTCACATTGTGGAATTAACTCCTATTACCTTGAGCTTAACAAATATATTAGGAGGATATGGTGTGCAACTAAAACAATTTAAGGTGCTTTAAATTTCTCACTACACAATATGAGAAGACTGATGCTTGTGATATTCCACAGAGGACTAATTCTGACTGAAGAGAATGGTAAAGGAACTGTGATTTAGTCTGGGTCTTAGAAGAAGGCTCTTGAGAAGCTGAGATGAAATGGAGTGAAAAGTGGGATGTTGTTGGTGAAATAACACAAGCAAAGCTTGGAAACACTTAGGTCTGCACTCTTCAACAAACTGTTGAGTGCTTTTGTGGGATAATTGAACTGAACCTTGCTTTCTATTTGAGTTATGCTTAGGCTTAGAAAAACGTATTAATGAAGGAGAAAATTACCTAAGAATAATTATACCAATTGTTACATAGTAGCCTGTGGGAATTTCTAAGCAATAGGATCTTCGCTTTTATTTCTAATTCAGTGGCAAATAGCTATTAAATATAACTAATCCTTCTTCTAGGCTTCTCTTCACTGCAATTCAGAAAAAACCCAAAGTGATCAATTGTCTTGGTTACTTTCTGTTTGTCGATACTGGTGTCTTGACTGGACACCTACCTGGAATGGTGAGATCACGCAGTAAAGGAGGCAAAAGTGAGCGAGAGTCGCTCAGGTACCAAAACCAGCCTCCTGAACTTCAAGTTTACAGTTCTCTGTTCTGGCTCCCTCCTAGGAAAGGCCTTCCAGTTGACAGAACATAGTGAAATGAAAAATCTAACCGGTATACCGCGGGCCTGGCGAACTGCAGGGGCCAGGCCACACGCAACACTCGCTTTGACAAAGGCTGCAGCCTAGCTAAAGGAGGCCTGACTGGACAGCTCCCTTAGCACAGCTCAGGGTAAACAAACTGCTGTAGGCATACAGAGATAAAGAGGTTAATTCGGTTAGAGGTGGGGTCTGAAGCCCAAGTTCTCATCCAATATTACGTCACTGGGTGACCTTGGGAGACTTACTTCGCTGCGGGCCTCATTTTCCTCCAATGGAAAATGCAATCTAAGGGTCTTCGGGAGTTATGGGAGCCTTTGGAGGCACCTACACGCCTCACCCCGAGTCTGCCCAGCCACTGTCCGATCCTTCCCGCCCCGGCCCTCGTGATCTCTAAGTCCTTTTCCATTCCCCACCGCTCTCGTCCTCCAAAGCGAAGCCGTCAAGGTGTTCCCGGACCAGGAACGGTCTGGTCGTAGGCCTGTGCCACAAAACAGAAGAGCGATGTCCCAGCCCAAGTTCCCCTCCACACCTACCTTGCAAAAGGCAAGAATTCCGCAGGCTGTGTCCTTCAACTTACAAAGCTACCCCTCCGCCCGGCCGGAAGAAACCGCCTCCCCCGCACGCGATAAATCGGCCTCAGCGATTCAGGCTTTGACATCGATTGGCTACGGCTCGAGGTCCCGCCCTTCCGCTTCCCGTCCTTAAATCTCCTCCCCCTGTGCGGTCCTGAGACCCAGCATAGCAACGGAAGCAGGGCGTTGAGCCCGCCCACGCTTCCGGAAGGGCTGCGTTGGTCTGCGTGTGTACGGGTCTCCGCGTGTGTGGCTGCAGTGGCGCGGCCTCTGAAGTCGAGAGGTGCTGGCGTCGCGAGGCTGGTGAGTGTGGTCAAAGGCGAGAACGGAGTAAAACTTGTGGCTTCTAGGTCTGTCCCAGGGCTAGGTCCCACCGGTCCCTGCCATGCGCCCTCAGTGCTAGTGAGTGGTTCAGCCACCCCAGCCAGGCTCAAAAGCTGGCTCTGCTCGCGTGGCTTCTGTTACATCAAGTTCTGTCTCCGAGAAATAACTTAAATTCCTTCTTTGTCACTGGATCACCTTACTCTTTGAAGCTTCAGTTACCCTTGTCTGAAATGAGATTAATGATGAAATTCCCAACAAACTGGATTCCTCTGCACTTTCCTATTTCTATGAAACATACACCTATTCTTTTTTAAATTTTTATGAGAGTTTATTTCAGCCAAAACTAATGACGTATGCCCGGGAGCAAGATTTCAAATGCTCCCAACATACATCCATTTTTGATTCCAAATACTAGACTCCCTTTCAGTGGTCATCTCCATTACAGCCTCAAGCCTTTCTGCATTCTTATTCCCAAGTCTTTCAGAACCAACCCCAGCCTGTCTTCCATTCTCACTTATACCTAGTTATGGTTCTCTTGGTTTTGTTGCGGGATTCTCGAACTGAGAGATGGGACACCGAGGCAATAAGTTGGAAGCACCGTTTATTGATGCTGACACGGGCTAAGCAGATTGTTATCCAAAGGCTGAGCCGTGACTGTAACAAAATGGGCAGTTTTATACAGTCTTGTCATTCCTATACAGCTATAGAAATAAGGAAGAACATTGATTGGTTGACAAGCTCTGAGAAAACTGATGTTAGCTGGAGAGTCATTGGAAGAAGGGGGCAGTCAGGAACGAACTTGTTCAGGCAGGAGGAAATGGCCAGGCAGGGTCAGGCTGCCTACATTTCCCCCTTTGATGCTCGGACCCAGGATTGGGTCAGAGAGCATCATCTCCTTCTAATTTTTGGTTTAGAGGCTGGTACCTCCATAGCATGAGGACTTTTGCTGCAGTTTTTCTTTCTACTATAGCCTCTATGAGGGAGGTGGTTGACCAGATAACAAGAGATAACAGGCATGAGAGGAGGAGGCAAGTCCCAAGGAGTAGGAGTACTATCCCAACTAAGGTCTTAAAGCCACTGAAAGTGAAGAACCAGCCTCCAAAGAGGTTACTAGGGTCCCATCCTTTCCAACTTTGGATGCATTCATGAGCTATTTTCCTAATATTAGTAGCTATGGCAGTTAGGGCTTTGCCATTGTTGTATATTTTGAGGCAACAATGAGTCTGGTCAAACTTTCTGCACATTTCTCCTTCTGCTAACAGATAATCTAAGGCTAGGCGTTTTCGATAGATAGCTGACTGCATCTGGGATCGTTGCCTGGCTAGAAGCTCTAAGGCAGTTGCAGTCTTATTTTTTTGCTCTCAAGAACTGCTTGTAATCTAATGAACCAGTTAAGCATGTTTATAGGGGTTTCTGTAACCCCAGCTCTCATCTTGGGCCCAAGTTGTGGGGCCATAGCATTGGCTAATTCGGTGGGGCGGCCACTTGTCTCTACTCCATGTTTGTTGTCCCCCTATTTCAAGTGATCTCTTAGTTCTGGCCTTTAAGTCTTGATATAGGGGAACACCTAGCTCATTTCCTCCTTTGTCAGGTAGAAGGAAGAAACCAGGCTGAATGCTCCCAACAGTGCAACTTCCCTTCCTGTTCATCAGGAGTTGAGTATGAGCCCACTTTCCACAAATTCAGGAGTCCATCGGGTGCTTTCCAGCTTTTGGGGCTGGTGGAATTGAGGTTTTTTAGAATGTACTGATAGCTGGGATGGCATGGAAGGGATTAGGGACAATGCCATTCTCTATAGTACAGTTTGTGACAGTCGAGTTTTGATTTGGGAGAGTGGCACAAGGAGTTAGCTGCATTATTATTAGGCCGATACCAGGAAGGAGCCTTGGGCTACCAGTTTAGGTCTGTGATTTAAAAATAGCATTCTTTTACATGGGGTTTCTCCAACCCACTGAATGCATCCTGGACCCATCCAGCTAAGACATTCTTCCCCTACTACTTCTGAGGAGAGGACCTAGCTCTGGGGTCGACCCTCTTTGTGGCAAGACACCGTGTGATTCCACTGAAGGAGGCAAAAAGTGTCTAGGCTAGTTCCTTTCCAAGGCCAGTGTTCTATCATGAGTGCTTCACAAACCCAGCCTTTAGTGACACTAAGTTCATGGGCTGTCCTTCAGCTAGGTCAACAAAGAGGTTCTTCCCTAGAGTTGGGAGGTCTAGGTTTTGCCCCAAATTGCCTAGGAGATGGTGTAGACTTAGGTGTGGTTGAATTACACAGCCATTGGACAAATTCTCCGACTGCTGGGCCCTCTGCATGATTATGGATCTCTTCTCTACTTGAGGTCCATCACCAACATACCTAAGTTTCCCCTAATTTTTCAGGCTCTTGGCAGGATTGGCTGCTCTCAGATTTAACCTTTCTATAACCCATCCCATATTGGAATCCCCAGTGAGTGTAGAGTGTGGCGTTTAGGGCACACCCTTCAGATAGGCTGGTTAAGGAAGTGAACGGGTGGCAGTGTTGGACCCTATCCTATATCTTTGCATACAACGGGTACAAGGGGAAGAAGTGGGGAGACTGGTGCCACACACATGGCAGAGTAGGAGAAGGAAAAGAGTCTTTAGGGGTACCATCTTTACGAGATATTGGCCTTAGACTTCTGTTGCATGTAGATTGGTCAGTTTCTGGTGTGACAAAAGCAAGGCTGACGTCTTACCCTTGGTCTATTGGCACAGTTGGTGTTTTCTTCCAGAGGGTTGCCCTGAGGGGCTCAAAAGAGTCTGGAGCACCCTCCCACTCTGCAGCTGCGCATTTAGTTTGCTGTGATGAATCCAGGGCATTATTTCAGGAACCTTAACTGCAGTAAGGGTAGACAGGATGACAGTAAAGGGGCCTCTCCACAGGGGTTTTAGGAGCTGAATGTTCCACTCCTTTACCCAGAGTCTTCTGGCTTAAAAGGAATGAACTTCAGTGGTTCAAATGACAGGGAACCTTTTCCTAACTCATTGGTCGAGAGTCTGGAAGGTGGTCCCCAGGGCCTGAAGCTGTTGTCTCAGAGTCTATTCACCTATTTCCTTGAGGTCTCTTCATAGTCCTTTGACGACTTGCGGTGGCCACCCATACAGGATCTCAGGATCTCATAACGGGAGAATCTGGTCTTCTTGGTTTGGGCCAACCTGATTCTTAATAGTGCCATGGGGAGGACTTTGTTCCAATGTATATGTGTCTCCTGACATTGTTTTCCCAACTGAATCTTAAGGGTCCTGTTCATGTGTTTCACGTGTCCTGAACACTGCGGTTGATAGGCGGTATGCAATTTCTATTTAATATTTAAATTCTTGGCTAGTAGCTGCACCATTTCTGCTAGAAAGGCTGGCCCATTATCTGAGCCAATGGTAATTGGTAGGCCAAATCTTGGAACAGTTTCTCAGAGAAGCAGTCTGGCTACATCTTGGGCCTTCTCAGTCTGGGTGGGGTAAGCCTTTACCCAACTGGAATAGGTGCATACAAAGACCAAGAGATATTTGAGACCCCATGATTGAAGCATTTCAGTGAAATCTACTTCTAGGTCCTCAAAGGGGGTGCCTCTTGTCTGGGGTTGTTGCAGGCACAGACTTCACACTGTTCACACACTGCTCTGGAGATGCTAGAGCCTGGGGACATAGAAGGTACTGGCCCAGAATGGTTTTTAGGGCAGTGCGACCAAGGTGAATCCTTTGGTGAAACTGCTTGACAAAAGCTGGGGCGAGGGTCCCAGGGACTGCAATTCACCTGTGTTTGTACTTCCACTATCCACCGGGGAGGATGCTGCTCCCCTCTTCAGTCTTAAACCAGACTTCTTCTTGAGGTGAGTACTTGGGGTCCTCATTTGGCTAAGGGACTTGGAAACAGGGAAGCAGTTAGAGCCACAGGGCCAGCCATCTCCTCGGCTACCGCCAGTTTGGCAACATGGTCTGCCCTGCAGTTGCCCTGGGCTGTTATGGTGTCCCCTTTTTGATGTCCTCTGCAGTGCGTGACTGCTACTTTCTTGGGCGCCCACACAGATCTGAGAGTTCTAGAATTTTCTTTCTATATTTTATGTCTTTTCCCCTAGAATTGATTAGACCCTTCTCTTTGTACAGGGCTCCATGTACGTGGAGGGTGATGAAGGCAAACTTAGTGTATATGTTAGCACACACTCCTGCTGCCAGCTGAAGGTCACAGGTCAAGGTGATGAGCTCTGTGTTTTGTGATGAGATTCCCCTGGGCAGAGGTTTTGCCTCAATGGTGGAACGTACGGTCACCACAGCATATCCTTCAAGGCATTCTCTTCCCTGACAAAGCTGCCACCATCAGTGTAATATTCCACATCAGGGTCCTTGAGGGGCTGGTCTGTCAAGTCAAGTCAGCTGGAAAACACTTCATCCATGACTTCAATGCAATCATGGTCTAGCTGGCTGGGCCCAATGGGTAGCAAGGTGGCTAGGTTCAAGGTTCGTACTGCCTCTCGGCAGATGTGTGGATTCTTGCACAGCATTCCTTGGTATCTGACCACTTGGACATTAGTTAGCCAATATTGTCCCTTGTACTCCAGTAATGTTATTACTGAATGTGATACTCAAACTGTCAGTTCTTGCCCAATAGTCAGTTTGTCGGCCTCTGACACGAGGGCGATGGCTGTGAGTGCTCACAAGCAGGATGGCCAGCCCTGGGCGACAGAGTCAAGCTGTTTGGAGAGATAAGCCACGGAATGGTGCCAAGATCCTAGCAGTTAGGTTAAGACCCCTACTGCAACGCCCATGTGCTCGTATACGTACAGAAAGAAAGATTTGGTTAAGTCTGGGAGTTCTAGTCCATGGACGTTAGTGAGTGCCCATTTAATTTCTTCAAAGGCCTTCTGTTGTGTAGATTCCCAGAGTGGGAGCTCCTGTTCTCCCCTCTTTGTGGCTTCATAGAGGGATTTGGCCAGGATGGAGAAATTAGCTATCCAAATTCCTCAGGAGCCAGATGCTGGGAGGAAATTGCAGACTTGTCATTGGAGGGTGGAGACAGGAATTGAGCAGATCATTTCCTTTCTGGGCTGAGTTGGTGTTGTCCCTGCGACAGGTGGAAGCTGAGGTGTTTGACTCTTTCTTGGCAGATTTGAGCCTTCCTTTTAGAGACCTTTAACCCACTTCCCAGAGGAGATTGAGGAGTAGATGCATTCCTTTCATGCATTCCTCATAGGTCTTTTCTGTTCAGAGGTGGTCATTTCATACTAGAGTAACATATAGCTGTGTTGGTCTGCCGGGAAAGCCTTTAAATCCGAGGCTAGAGCTGTCTGTCCCAAAGATGGTCAGGGAGTTCTGGAACCCCTGAGGCAGCCACGTCCACATCTGTTGGTCCTTGTCTCTGCTTTCAGGACTTTCCCATCGGAAGGCAAAGATTGGTTGACTCTGGGATCTGCTGGCAACACAGGTTTCTTTTCTTTCAGCTGAACTTGGGAGGATGACAAGGCTTGGGCTAGGAGGACCCTACAGTTTTCTTCTAGGCAGACTCTCCACCAAGGGGGTCAGGTGCAAACTGTTGCTTCCCAAGGATTGATATAAGATAATTGGTCTTGGTGGACAGGTTGAATGGTAATGACTTGAGAGACCTTTGTAATGACTTCCCTATCAGGAGCTCCCTGTGCTGGCCATCCAGTGCCAATAGAAGGCCAGTCAACCTCACAAAAGGTGCAGAGTTTCTATGGGGTGAGTTTAACTCCATAATCTCCTAAATAACCCTTTTTGAAATTCTTAAGCATACAATCTAAAGGTGTCTGTTTACTCCGTTGTCCACCCGTCCTTCCACCCATGGTTGGTGATGCACATGCACTCAGATTCGCTTCTCCTGTCCCTGGCAGGGTGGGGATCTTTCAGGCGCCTCTTAGCAATTGGTGACCCCCGACTCAGGTCACTGGAGTAGACTCACGGCGATCCAGTGACACATCCCTAAGCCATATGAGGTTTGCCACAGAACCGTGGATAGGGGCTCAACCCTTGCTTTGTAGGCTGGTCATGTCTCAGTCACACACAAACACACACCAAACACACTCTACCCTCTGCCCTATGTACCTGAGAGGTCACGGTTTCCTGTAACAAATAATATCGGGTGACCTCTGGAGTTGATCACACTCCCCTTCTGTCCTCTAACGGACAGGCTGTTCCTGGGACTCGAGTCCTTACCACTCAGTTGGGTGGTACTCCTGGGCTCGTTCCTGCACCTCTCCAGGTTCTGTTGTGTTCTCGGAGCCACCATCCTGTTCCACTGGAAGAGTCGCCCTCCCCTGCAGACAATAAGTATGCTGGCACTCCAGGTGAAGTCCACTTCTCCCAGTGTCCTGGCGGCCAGACCCCAAAGACAGGGGAGGCGAAAACCCGCCTTCTCCAGATCCCAGACAAGCTCCCAGAAATGGTGCAGTATTCTCGAAGGGGAGAGATGGGACACCGAAGCAATAAGCAGGAATTAGCATTTATTGATGCCGGCACCAGCTCAGCAGATTCTTGTCCAAAAGCTGAGCCCTAATTGTAACTAATGGGCAGTTTTATACAGTCTTGTCATTCCTACACAGCTACAGATATAAAGAAGAACATTGATTGATTGGCAAGCTATGAGAAAACTGATTTTAGCTGGAGAGTTTTTGTAAGGGAGGGAATGAACTTGTTCTAGCAGGAAATGTCCAGACAGAGTCAGGCTGCCACAGTTTCTCAGTGGTACTGCAGTTGATCCCTTTGATCCGGTTTGCCTTTCTTCAGCTCTTTTCTCTCTTTCTGTCCAAAATATAACCTGCAGTATATTTTTCTTGATTTCTGTTCTATCTCTTCTAACTATAACAATCATTATAATTCTACCTACTTAAGACTTTGACTTGCCAAAGTAACTATTAAACCACTTGTATCTAATTCAACATCTTCCACCAAAAAAGCCCAATTTGTCTTTTAAAATTTACTCTAATTATTATGCTTTATTTGCCCAGTGGTCTAGTTGAATGATTCTTCTAGAAAGGTGATAGCAGGCTTTTGAACAGTTGTTTGACAAATTGCTGGTGCTCATTGAAATAATTGGCTTTTCCTGTTTCCATGCTTTTTTCTCAAATTCTTTCTACTTTCCCCTTTGCATCTGTCAAAATCCCATTCCTCTTTTAACATTCAGCCCCGAAGCACCTTTAGGAAGGTTGCCTCCTTTACTGAAGTCTCATCACTTGAGACCTTTTTGTTGATAATTTATAATCTGATTTATATTTTAAATTATTTGCATAATGGTTTTGTCTTAAAAGTGTGCATATTCTTTGTGCGTTTCTGACTTAACTATAGTTGCTTAATGATATTACATTGAATCTGTAATTTCTTTCCTTGGAGGAAATGTGTGGACTTGTGGTTTTGAAGCAGAGACCTTTGGAAAGACTGTGGATTGTCTGGAACCTGGAATTAAACCATCTCTTTCTCAGATCCTGAGTACCCTCTAGTACATCGGTGTGCTAGAAGGCTCTATCTCTTGCCCATTGATCACAGCCTTTATGAAATCCGACATCAAGGCCACATCTCCATAACTGTTTGCATTGTTTTTAGGAGGCCCAAACATGGCAGCCATGGAAGAAAGCTTCCCCCGTGGGGGTACAAGAAAGACCCACAAATCAGAGAAAGCTGTTCATCAGTCAGTTGAACAAGACAACTTATTTGATGTAAGTGGTGTGCTTGTTTGCTGAGAGTCACCGAACACTTTCTTTCTAGTGTCCTTGTGAAGAATGAACCCTGTTTAAGAATGTGTTTTTTTCTAGATGTGTTCCTTTTTGAAGTCTACTTTTTTAAAATGAACTTGTTACAGAGTCCATACCCCCGACAAAGCATTATGTTTTGAAGAGTGGCATTTAACATTTGAGTTTGCAGTGCTTTCATTCCTTATTAGGAACTTTGTGTCATGTTAATTAAGGATGAAGAGAAAGCATTTCTATCATTGCATATTTGAATGGGGACCTTGCTTCCCTGTATAATGGTCAGAATTTGCATTAAAATTTATAATATTTACTTAGAGTAGGCTGTGCTCTAATGCTAAAGGGAAGGGAACTAACATTTGTTTGTATGGTTTTATCTATGTAATCTTCCCAACTCCACTATGAAATAGAGATCACCATTCCATGATGAAGAATTGAGGCTAAAAGAGGTTATGTAATTTAGCTGAAACCACACAGCTGGTTATGGTGGAACTGTGTGTTTAACTCAGGTCTCTGTAACTCCACCTTCCCTTCATGTACTGTTCCAAATTGCTTCTGATACTGGGGAACCCCAGTGTCCATCCTTAGTCAAAGGAAGACGAACACAGGGGAAAGGGGGCTTTTAAGAACATGAGGGGCAGATTTTGGACAAAGGGAGCATTGGGCAAAAAGAGCAGAGAAGGGGAGTTGGAAGTGGGGTGGGTAGGGTGGAAAAATAACAAAGCAAAGTGACAGATGACTGCAAATTGGAGGGAAAGGCCAGATTGCTTCTTTTTCATTCTTTAGGATTTTTTTCCCCATTAGATTTCTACTGAAGAGAAGTCTACCAAAAGGAAAAAAAGCCAGAAAGGACCAGTAAAAACAAAAAAGTTGAAAATTGAAAAGAGAGAAAGCAGCAAATCTGCAAGAGAGAAGTTTGAAATCCTTAGTATTGAGGTTCGTTCAAGTTTGGTTTTGATTTAAACAAACTACCTGGGTTGTTTAAGTTTGTATATGTTCTTCCTTCCCTCTTCCTTCCTTTTTTCCCTCTTTTCTTTCTCATTCCATTTATTTTCATACATGTATGGGTGTGTGTGTGGGAGGGAGAATGCACGTGTGTGTGCAAGCACTTGAGAGTGCGAGTACCTTAGTTTATAGATTCTTGCAGTTCGTGCTCAGAAGTAAGCATTATTTTCTTTTATTAACCAATGCCTGGGGTCGCGCATTGTGTTTGTTGTTGCTGTTGATTTAGCTGCTGAGTCCCTCATCCTGCTGGTGTCCTCATGAAACTTGTGTTTTAGTAGATTCATACATTAGAAATGACAGTAACTTTAGCAATGATTCTGATTCTCCCTTTTACTTCATAGGTGTGGAAATTATCTCAGAAATGAAATGGTCTTATTATGTTTCTTATATTATTAGATAACTCCAGTATGAGTTGTAAAAAAGAAAAAGTCAAATGACTCTGAAGGGAAAGATTCACATTCAGCCTGCAGAATTATTTTATTTGTTCTGTGTGACACTTAAATAACTGTTAAACTTGGTGCCAACATTAAGTAATTAAAAAACTTTACATAAAAAGGTAATTTCTGGGTCTTGTAAAAATTGAAAAGTGCTGACAACACAAGCTCACGTTCTCTCAGGTCTGTAGTCACATGGAGCTGCTGGTGGTTGCACCTGTCAGGCTCAGCCTGCACACTCCAGACTGCTGTTAGCTCGACTGGCCTGCTTCCTGTTGTTGCCTGTTGGGCATTTGAGATTGGGTTGCATAGAATAAAGTAAAAGGTGAAAGTGCCCTCCAGCACCCCAGTGCTGTTAACTCTGTTGTATCATTTAAACCTTTTATGGTGCTCAATCAGGTGTTTGATAAATGCATTGATATATACACACACATATATATATATATATTTTTGTAGCTTTTATATGTCACAGTCGAGACTAGAAGCCAGACCTTCTAACTTCTCCATTCATTGTTCTCTTCCCTATTGTACCTATTTTACTTTTTCTCTTCTAGTCCCTGTGTGAGGGGATGCGGATTTTGGGTTGTGTGAAAGAGGTAAATGAACTGGAACTGGTGATTAGTCTCCCCAATGGCCTTCTGGGGTTTGTGCAAGTGACTGAAATCTGTGACGCTTACACCAAAAAGCTGAATGAGCAGGTGGCACAAGAAGAACCTCTGAAGGTAAAGAAAACTTGGATGAAATCTAACTGGAAATAAGTGGTACATAAATAAATTTAAAATGACGACTTTGTTAAGTGCTAAAAAGGGAAGATACAGGGTGCCATGAGAGTTTATAATAGGGGATTTTATCTATTTATTTTTTAATAAGGGGATTTTGACTTATCCCAGGGATCCTCTAAAACTTTGCCTGGGGGAAGGGATGCTTGGGCTGGGAGCTGAAGGATGAGGGTTTACTAGATAAAGAAGGAATGGAGTTTAGGCAGAAGGAGCATGGTATGTAGCAGAGAGAAGGCTAGTGTGGCTAGAACAGAGAGAGTAAGGGAGAGTGGTATGGAATGGAGCTGGAGAGCTGGCTGAGGGCCAGACCATGTTAAGGATTGGTTTTTAGTTCTAGAATCAATGGCAAGTCCTTGAAATGTTCTTATTGGGGTAGACAGAATAGAGAAATGTTCTCATTGGGGTAGATGGAATAGAGAATAAATTGAAGAGGCATGAGTAGTTGCCTAGAAACCAATTAGGAGGCTATTGTTATAGTCCAGGCTCTGAGATTGATGGCAGCTTGGGTTCAGGATTTATTGAGGACCAAGGAGGTAAAGTCGATGCTTAGTGATGAATTCATTATGGGTGATGAGGCAGGAGAACTGTCAGGGATGAGTCTAGGTTTCTTTTGTGCCTGACTTGACAATTGGCCATGCCAATCTGAGATGAGAAATCCTGAAGGGGAACCTGGGTTTCGAGAGATGATTATAATTTGATTTTTGCTGTGTTGAGTTTGAGGTACAGAAACAAAAATGTGTAAGACTTCTTTGTATAGGTGGTAATTAACACTAAGAAGGGGGAAGAAGTTGCTTAGAGGGAGCAAATATAGTGAAAAGAGACTAAAGACTGAGCTGTGAGTATTACTGTATTTTAATTGCTGAATAAAAGGAGAGTTGCTGTCAGAAAAAGAAGGTGGGCCAGGCAGAGAAAACCAGTGAATTAAAGAATCTCGCAAGTCGAGAAGGAAATGTTTAATGAAGGAAGGAGCAGTCTCCAGTGTTAAATTCTTTTTAAAAGTCACAGAAGAACTGTAAAATGGACTGTTGGATTTAGCGACATAGAAATCACTGACAATTTTATTGAGAGGAGAAGTGGTGAAGTGAGAAGATAAAATGGTGGAATGAGAGGGGTGGGATGCAGATGGCAGTAAGCCGAAGAGCAGTCAGGAGATGAAGAAGTGGAGACAGTAAATACAGACATTTTTTTAAAAGTATAGTTGGTATACAATATTATATTGGTTTCAAGTGTTCAATATGATTCAATATTTTTATGCCTTACGATGTGATCATCCTATTAATTCTAGTAATCATCTGTCACTGTGTAAACTTATCACAACAATACTGACTATTCCCCTTCACCTTTTTCCTCCTCCCACCCTCTCCCCTCTGGCAACCATCCCTTTGGTCTCTAGATAACTCTTTTGACAAGTCATTTTATATCTGCCCATTGTGCGGAGATTTGGAGGCTCTATGCTGAAATTCAAGACAGTGTCTTGGTCACAGATCTATCTTCTTTTGTGGGCAAGTGGTTATTCTCTTTGTCACCTTTTGGGTTCTGAGGATGAGAAGCCTTTGAACCAGGGCCCAACAGTGGATTCTAGGTTCAGGGGAAGAGTATGCATCAGGGCTGTCTCACTTGTATCATGCAGGACCTGGTCCGCTTGCCTGAACTCTTCTCTCCTGGGATGCTGGTGAGATGTGTTGTGAGTAGTCTGGGCATCACAGAGAGAGGCAAAAAGAGTGTCAAGCTATCTCTGAACCCCAAAAATGTCAATAAAGTGCTGAGTGCAGAAGCCCTGAAACCCGGCATGGTATGTATCTGGGGTCAGGGAAGAGGAGCAGGCAACATGCCTTCTCCCTGTCTTGTCTTTTGGGGAGTATCTAACCACTTCTTATTTTCAGCTTACTTGTTACACACGGAGTGTGCGCGTGGGGGGCATCTTTTCCTAGGGTGCTTTGGATGCTTAATGGAAATCAAAGACTTGAACCTAATCACCTTACCTTGGAGGGGAGAAAGGGAAAGCAAGTCTAAGATTTGCTGGTAGCAAAAAAAAAAAAAAAAAAAAAAAAAAAAAAACCAAAAAAACCCTCCATGGATCCTTAGTAGGGATGTGCTGAAAGCGAGAAAGGGTTCTTGACATGCCTTACTTACCCAGACGACTTCTTCACGGGTTAAATTTTTTTCAAATTTTTCATTTCTTTTCGTTCCATTATTCAACTGTATAACTCCTTACTGTCTGGAAACCATAAAATCCTTCCAGCCCTGGGAGAATTAAAGTTGATATCTTTCCCTCTTCTGTTCTCTTAGTGGTATTGAGGTTCAAAGTTTAAAGTGGGGGTGGGGTGGAGTGGGATTATGGGATAGTGTGTTGAGACTGGTGGTGGGAACATAAACGTTTTATAGTGGCTGTTTGTTGTGTTTCATTACCTTTGACTTTTGATTGACTTTTGAACTTTTTGGAATGCTTTCTCTTCCTTTAGTTGCTCACAGGCACTGTGTCCAGTTTGGAAGACCATGGCTACCTAGTGGACATTGGTGTTGGTGGGGCCAGAGCTTTTCTGCCACTGCAGAAAGCCCAGGAGTATAACAGACAGAAGAACAAAGGTGAGGGGAAGAAGAGGGGACATTGCATGGTAGTGAGGTGGTGCGTGTGGGGATTTTATTTAAATGCCACTATGGCAAATAACAGAGTGGTGACTCTGAAGGCTCTTTGGCATTTCTAAAATTAATGGTTGATCATAGCTGATAGAGAAGAGAATATGTGTGAAGGGCCAGGCAGTGGTAGGGTGTTGCTGAGATCTGATGGGCCATTTTCACTGTTTTTTACCTAGAAGATTCCACTGAAATTTGGGCCTCCAGGGCCTCTGAACCAGCACTCTCCTGCCTTGTTGAAATTTTCATATATTTGTAGGCAGTTGATTCTAGGTCAGTTAGGGTCACTTTACTCCTTTCTTGTAGTTGGTCCCTTCAAGGTTGGGAATATGGAGAGTATTACGTGGTAATTGAATAAGTAGGTATGGATCATCTCAGATATTGCTTGAACCCATGTTAAAGGTCCTTATCATACAGGTGTTTTTCCTTTGCGGGGGTTGGGGCTGGGCTCACAGGTGCTAAACTGAAGGTGGGTCAGTACCTGAACTGCATCATTGAAGAAGTGAAAGGCAGCGGAGGAGTTGTTACTCTGTCCATTGATCATTCAGAGATTTCTACTGCCATTGCCACTGAGGAGCAAAACTGGACCCTTAATAACTTGCTACCGGGACTGGTGGTTAAAGCCCAGGTACAGAAGGTAAGCTGTTCTTTGTTACTACTACTATCTAAGATAAAAATAATTTTTACTTAAGTAGTACATGCACATAATCTGATATTTTCCTGTTCAATAGGGATGCCACTGTCCTATGTGGCCATTACACACTTGAAATGTAGCCAGTGCTACATGCTGAAATGATGATATTTTGGATATATGGAGTTAAATAAACTATAATTAAAACAAATTTAACTAATTTCTTTGTAACTTTTAAAATCTGACTGCTAGAAAACTTAAAATTATATATGTGGCTTACGTTATACTGCTGTTGGACAGTGCTGATCAAAATGACATGAAAAGACTTACAGTAAAAAACTGTCCCTCCTAACCCCCATCTTTAATTCTTTCAGCTTATCTTTTGAGATTTACCTCCATATTTCTAAGTAATAAGCTCCTGCTGGTTTCTCTTGGTGTGTCAATTTTAGGCACTGAGTTTTAACTCCTTATCAGTGTACATAAAGATTTGCCTTTCTTAATTTCCCCTTCCTTTCCCCCAACCTCCCAACAGAGATATACTAAAATTTTAGTGAAATCATTATTCAGTATTTAAATTATTATGACTACATAAATGTTTACTGCTGAGCTAGGCAATCAATATACTATGACTTGTTTATTGAACAGTTTTTTTCTCCTAGAGTTGATAATCAGCTTTGTTTTTGTCATTTGTATAATTCTCTTCCTATCTTGTTTTCTTTATACACTCTAGTTATTTTTCTCTCATTACAATTGTCCATGTAGATAGCCTCTTAGTTTCTTTATTTTCCCCACCTGGACCCCCTTTTACTGCCATCCGGCTTTAGTCTGGACTGGTTGCTCTGTAGGCTCCCACATAGCTGGTATCCTAGGACTTCTCTGTCATCCTGGATCCCGCCTCTCTCTCTCCTGTATTGGAGCTGCCTTTAATTCTATGTATTCCTCTTTTTTGATTTACTCCCTCATTTTAGTGTGGCATATTCTCTAGAAGCATCCTTGAAAAGGCACATGAGAGGTTAATTTCTTGACCTAGTATGTCAGGGATCCCCAAGGCCACTCCTAGGTTCCGTGGTTTACTAGGAAGATTCACAGGACTCAGCATATAGTGGTACTCACGGCTACGATTTAGTATAGTGAAAGGAGACAAAGCAAAATCAGCAAAGAGAGAAGAGGCCCATGGAATGATGTCTGGAAGAACCAGGCACAAACTTCCAAGTGTCCTCTCCCAGTGGAGTCTCAAAGGATGCCCTTAATTCCTTTGGCAGTAAGTTACGACAACACATGTGAAATGTTGTCTACCAGAGAAGCTCATTAAAGATTCAGTGCCCCAGGGTTTTTAATTGGGGCTAATCAGATAAGCAGCCTCTGTCTGGCATATACCAAAATTTCAGGCTGTCCTAACGAATATAAGTGTTTAGCATAAATCACATTGTTTGTCAAACAGTTTAGGTACAATGAGTCACTTAGTTCTGGGAGTGGTGGGAACCTTCCTGAAATCTGAAGTTCTAAGACACCAGCCAAGGGCCAACATCGCAGGAAGACTTTTCTAAGGATAGTAGTCTTGGACCTGCTGTGTTAACCCTTTTCTGTACACCTACTATATCTGAAAACATTATTCTACTCTCAGATATGATTGGTAGTTAAGCCGGATTTAGAATTCTTGGTCAAAAATAACTCAGAATTTTGAAGTCATTGTTCCATTGTCATCTGGTCTCTTGCTATTGAAATCTGATGTTTTGATTTCCTTTGTATTCGTTTTTTTAATCTTGTTTTTATTTCTAATACTTTAAAATTTCATGATGATGTTCTTTGGTATGGCTCTCCCTCTCCAGAAATGACTCCTAATCCAGAAATGTAGATCCTTCAATTCTGGGAAAGTTTCTGGTATTACTATTTTTTTTAATCAAGATATAATTCACAAATAGTAAGAATCACCTTTTTAAGTTGTGTGTGTGTGTGTGTGTGTGTGTGTGTGTGTGTATGTGTATTCATAATGCTGTGCAACCATCACTACTATTTAACTCCAAACATTTTCATCACCTCAGTAAGACACCCTGTACCCATTAGTGGTCGCTTTCCATTCCTCTCTCCCTCAAGCCCCTGCTGACCACTAATATAATTTTTGTCTCTGGACATTTCATATAAATGGAATCATATAATATGTGGCCTTTTGTGTCTAGTTTCTTTCACTTAGTGTAACGTTTTCAAGGTTCATCCATGTTGTAATGTCAGTGGTTAATTGTTTTTATGACTGAATTATATTCCATCATATGGAAATAGCACATTTTGTTTGTCCATTCATCATTTGGTAGACATTTGGGTTGTTTCCGCTTTGGGCTTTTTTGAATAATGCTGCTGTGAAATTCATGTACAAGTTTTTGGGCATATCTTTTCATTTCTCTTGGGTATATACCTAGGAATGGAATTGTAAGGTGTCATGGCAACTTTCTGTTTAACTTTTTGAGGAGCTGCTAAAGTGGCTGCAGTTTTAAGTTCTCACCAGCCATGTAAGCGTTCCAGTTTGTCCACATTTTCATACCTTTATTCTCCTTCTTTTTATGGTAGCCATCCTAGTGGGTGTGAAGTGGTATCTCGTGATTTCGATTAGCATTTTTCTTATTATTAGTGAAATTGAGCATCTTTTCATTTGATTATTGCCCACTTATATATCTTTCGAGCATTTTTAACTTAGGTTGTCTTTTTATTGAGTCGTAAGCATTCTTTACACATTCTGGGTACTAGCCCCTTATCAGATCTTGTTTTCGTTTGTTTGTTTTAAAATAAAATTTCCTCTTTTTCTGGAACTCTTATTAATATGATGTTGAACTTCATGGATCAGTTCTCTAATTTTCTTATCTTTTCTTCTGTTCTTTGTTTTGGTATGTGCATGTATTTGTCTATGTCCTACTTTTTGGGAGAATCTCTCAACTTTAACTTCCCATTTCCTATTGAATTTTTGTTTTGACTGCCATACTACATGTGAGGCACTAAAAAACTGTTAGGAAGTATGTGTGCTTGGGTAGGGCTTGTGAACTGGCTAACTTCACTGTCAAGATCAAGAGCTAGCAGACTCTTTGGGCAGCCTCCAAATGTCATTGTTACAAGTCTTTTCTGGAATGTTAGATTTCTCTAGAAAGGGTCTACTAGCTTCACCCAGGAAAGTATGAGCCTGGATGCCTGAGGGGTAGTAGGGAGAAAAGAGCTGGATGTCTTTATATCTATATCCATATGATATTCATAATTTTTCTTAATCCACATTTCAATGTTTGCACTCTTCCTGTGTTTTGAGTCTGGTACAGTTTTCCCAGAGAATAGCTCTTCAATTTTCTGTGAAGATTCCTGATTTCAGTTACCTACTTCATTACTCTCTTTTGAGGTGCTTCTCACCTTAATTCCTTAGCTTTTGGGGGATTCCGTAGGATGAATCAGCTTGCTCATGGTCATTGTCTCCCTTATGCAAGCATTTGAGCTTTGCCTTCTAAGTCTGGACAAATCACCCAGTTAGCAACAATTCGTTTGTGTTGTCAGGCTGGCAGTTCCCTGAGGATTGTTGTGCAAAGTGCCCTCCATCCCACTGGGAAATCCTGAGGGTGGAAGGATTGATGTCCTCTCTTTCCAAAAGGGAAGTGAGCTTAATAAAGAAACAGCCCGTACCAGGAGTTTTCCTGCCACCTAGTTTAATGGGAAGAAAGATTGTTAAGGGTTAGCTGGGAGAGGAGAGAGACATGGTTATCCTGGAAAATGTGGCATTGAGTGTTTAGTATGAACAGTAGCTCTTACGTTCTTGGTTCTTGCAGAGATATTTTTCAAAACTTGTTTTGTTTATTTCTAGGTGACTCCACTTGGCCTTACACTAAATTTCCTCTCATTCTTCACTGGCCTGGTTGACTTTATGCACTTGGATCCCAAGAAAGCTGGAACATATTTCTCAAATCAAGCAGTAAGTAATGTTGCATCTATCTTTTCTCGATTCCATTTTGTCCCACTCAGCTGTCCAGTGTCACAGTTAGCTTACAGGGCAGGTCCTAGGACTGTATATATGCAGGTGTGCAGAGAGGAGGTGAGGGGAATAAAAAGTGTCTTGGAAGGACCATAGGAAACTACCAGTGGTTATCTCTGGGGACTGAAATTAGAGAAGGAGATTGATGAGGAGAATGCAACTTTTAGTTGTTATTTCATATTCTTCCATATGGTTTGATTTTTTTGGTAGTGAATCTTTTGCTTTTGTAATTTAAGGTGCTTTAGAGAAGTATTTAACGTAGGAGAAGATATATATTGAAATAGATGTGTTTTAAAAAGTGCTATGAGTATTATAGATCCAATTTGAAAAAATTTTAGAGTACACCTGGTTAAAATACTGAATAATTATGCGATTAGGTGTTAATAGTGATTAACTCTGAGTGATTTTCCTACCCTTATCTAAAGATTCAAATTTCCTATTATGAACATGGATATTTGGGAAGAAAATCCGAATATATATTGTTCATAATTATTTTTTTGATCCTAAAACGATTTTGTTTTTAACAGTGATGAAGGCTAATGGATGCCATAGAGACATTTTTTTTTTTTTAAGTAAAAATAGGTTTTTTCACCACCTAGTGATAATATCGTTAACATTTTGGTGCACCTCTTTCTAGTAATTTTTTTCTCCCTATAGTCATATTTGCATACAGAGTTGAGACAGTTTACATGCTATAACCTTGTGATCAGAGCAGGCTGTTTCTGGCATATTTTAGATGAGCCGCTGATATACTGATGCCAGCACATGGTTTCTGTTGCATGTGCATTATTAACCTATAAAAAAATTAACCATGGTGTTGAGGGAACCCTGGTATGTTTTTATGGCCTGGTGTAAGCCTTGATGTAGTTGGGCATAGTGCATCTGGGACGTTTTGTTTGAGTTTTCCTTATGGTGCTTGACTGCACAAGTGAGTTTTAGTATTTGTATCCATAATCTGGTCAGCACATGATGAAGTCTGCTCCAGGATGCCTTATCTCCTGTATGCCTCTTCTTGCTCATTCTATCCTTTCCCTTATCTAGGTAAGGGCCTGCGTCCTATGTGTCCATCCTCGGACCAGAGTTGTGCGGCTGAGCCTGCACCCCGTCTTCCTGCATCCTGGGCGCTCACTCACCCGGCTCACTTGTCAGCACCTGGGAGCTGTCCTAGATGACGTTCCTGTCCAGAGCTTTTTCAACAAGGCTGGGGCCACTTTCAGGTTGAAGGATGGGTCTCTGGCGTATGCCCGGGTAAGGCTTCTCTTTGTTTCCTCAGGATCTTATCACTAGAAGGACTGTTGGGACACATGGGTCCTTTTCTCCTTCCTTTACTCGTTAGTATTATAGTTTCCATTTTTTGAATATTCCAGGTATGGTAGAATGTTCATAGGGACTAAACAATATTTGTTTGTTATATTACAATGCCTTAAAATCAGTTTGACATATTTGATCCCTAGCAAATGGTAGGTATAGGAATGGATAGGATCTACACCAGGGCTTGGGAAAGTTTTTCTTAAAAGTCCAGATAGTAAATATTTTATGCGTATGGGCCGTATGGTCTCTGTCCTAACTTCTCAACTCTGTTCTTTTTATTTTTTATTTTTTTAGGTAATAAAATTTATTTAATACAAGTTTTATTTTGTGCAGATTCTAGCACAGTTTCAGGATGGAACTCACTACTATAATCCTGTCTTTGTTTTTTTTGCAAATTAATAAGATTCATGTTTGTTATCTTTAAAAGTATTAAAAATTTATACAGATTTTGATGTCTTTTCATTCTAGATGTTTAATATTTTATAATAAAATCTTAAATTCAACTTCGTTCTCCTAGCCTGAAGGCAGCCATAGACAGTATATAAATGAATAAGCATGGCTGTGTTCTTATAATTTTTAGTTTACAAAAATAGTTATTAGCTTGTGAGCTGTGGCTTACTGACCTATGATCTAGACTGATTTCTGATATAGAAATTCTATGATGGTAAAGAGCAGTTTTTTAGTTAGAGGAATAATTTTAACAGGTAATCAGAGTACTGTTTTTATGGTAGGTGACAAATGTGTTGTCATCTTGGTGTGCTTTAATGTCTGATTGCCTTAGATCTATTGTCTCTGGCTTGTCCTTAATCACTTGGTACTTTGTAGCTCAGCCATCTCTCTGATTCTAAGAACGTCTTCAATCCTGAGGCCTTCAAGCCAGGGAACACTCACAAGTGTAGAATCATCGACTTCAGTCAAATGGATGAACTGGCTGTGCTCTCTCTGCGGACGTAAGTCTGTCTTCAACACTTGGGGGTGTAGAGTTGTGCTTTCATGCAGATGATCATTCACAGTTTCTCCTGGCCTTGCTTGGTGAAGGTTTTCTTTCTTGCCAATGTGATTTTGGTAGTCCTGAATTTTAGGCAGCCTCTGCCCTACTTTATTTAATCTCGTGTTTTCCTTTTGTTCTAGGTCTATTATTGAAGCTCAGTACTTTAGATATCATGACATTAAACCTGGGGCATTGGTAAAGGTAAGAGCTCAGACATTTAATTAGATAACTCCCCCAGTTTCAGATAACCTTTAGTTCACAGGTTACCTGTCAGTTCCTTAGTCCTCCTGTGAACACATTTAAAGTCATATTTCTTGCCTCTGCCTGCTGACTAGAATTTCTTTTTCTTCCCTTGGGTAACTTGTAATTAATTTCAAGGCAAGCTCTTACTAGTACCACCCAACTACAGAGGATGTAGGTTATAAACCTTGGAATTTGATGGTGTTTAATAGACCAGGTCAAAAGTTAGTTCTGTGATAATTGAACTACCTCGGATATTAGTAAGAAGCCAGTTCTACTTGCCTCTCCTATCCAACCATTAGCCCCAATTGAACAGCTCCCCTTTATGTGAAGAGTTCATTTTTTAGGAGGCAGAGTCCCCTGCTTTAAAGAATGTATTTTTAAGGCAGACAGAAAGAACATGCTCATACAAAAAGGTGTGAAGTTTCCCATAAATAAACCTGACCTCATCCAGATCAGTGTGGGATGTGTGCTTTACCTTATGAGATCTGGAATAACAGGAACAGTTATCCCAGGAAACTGGGCTTCGAAAGAGCGATGTGACATGCTTTGTTGTAAGAGGTTCAGGAAAGACCATTCTTGAGATGTCATGGCATCTTTTCTTGGGACTCCCTAGGGTACAGTGCTGACCATAAAACCATCTGGGATGTTGGTGAATGTGGGCAAGCAAATCAGGGGCCTGGTACCTCCTATGCACCTGGCTGACATCCAGATGAAGAATCCAGAAAAGAAGTATCACATTGGAGATGAAGTTACATGCCGGGTGAGCCTCATGAGAGGTCTCTGTTGGAGTTTTGGCCAGATGGGAAGAGAGTAATGCTTTTCAGCTGAAGTTTCTCGCCCTTTTTCCATAAAATGATCGCATAACGTCTGCAGTGCTATGCCTTACAGTGGGAAGAGGAAACTGGATCCTTGCTTTTGAGAATTGTATAATATAATTGAGAGTTAAAACATCCATATGTGAACAGAGCAGGGCAATGTGTGACCTTGTGCCACATGGTTTGGTGCAGGCTATATGCTATGATCATATCTCAGGCAGGAGAGGTAAAGGTGGGGTGGAGCAGCAAGAATCATTAGTGATATTAATAGCAACTACCATGTAACGCGTTCTGTGCCAGTGCTGTGCTAGGCACATGACATTCATTATTTCATTTAATCCTTTAAACAACCCTGTAAAGTAAGTAGTTATCCTCATTTTGCAGGTGGGGACATTAAAGCTTAGGAAGCCAAAATCACATAGCTAATATATAGTAGAACCAGTTTTCAAATTCAGCTCTGTGACAGTAATGTCTCTTAGATTTTTGGCACAGGCGGGACGTGAACTAGAAAGGATGGGTAGGATCTGGAAGGTTGAGGAGGAGCAAGGGATGTGTCAGGCACAGAAATAGCTTGAGAAAGCTGCCAGAAGTGAGTGGTTTATAACAAGGCTTGAATTCCAAAAGAAACTTCACAATTGTGAGATTAAATGTGATAATACACATTGTTTAGCATAGGGTGTGGTGTGTGCAGATACTCAGACTGTTAGATTTTCTTATTTTCATTTTATCTCATTATTAGTCAGCAGAGAGATTGATCACCCATTGGCATAGTAGTGGGGTCAGGAGGTTAGAAGTGGAGGAATTTCTCTGCCTGAGGAAAGAGAGATGTTGGATCTCTCAGTCTTGGTTTATAGATAATACATAGTAGTATTGGTTCATTCATTCATCCTGTTAGACGAGATGGTAGTGTCTAAGAAGGAGCTAAGGCAGTGTAGAAGCGGACTTTGGAGGTGCAGTGAGGTGATGAGTTTTGCTGCAGGCCCAGGAAGGAGCTCGTGGGAGGAAGTACATTTGAAATGGAGATGAATACCTCCTAGATTGCCATCCAGCAGGAAGCATGGAGGATCTGTGGCTGAGATTATTCTCAGAGAGAAAGAGATAGTAAGTTCTTAGGAACTGACCATGGCATTTGGATTCAAGGAGTCACAAAGACTAGCTCAGTGGCTCTCTTGATAACGGGTAACTTCATGACAGATTTGATGACAGTGTCCTTCTCCTAGGTTTTGCTTTGTGACCCGGATGCCAAGAAGTTGATGATGACCCTGAAGAAAACCTTGGTTGAGTCCAAACTACCTGCCATTACCTGCTATGCTGATGCCAAACCTGGTTTGCAGGCACATGGTTTCATCCTCCGGGTCAAGGACTATGGCTGCATTGTAAAATTCTACAATGATGTGCAGGGACTGGTGCCCAAGCATGAGCTCAGTGCCGAGTATGTCCCTGACCCAGAGAGGGTCTTTTACACTGGCCAGGTAACCCTTTCCCCAGATAGGTCCCTACCCTTGGGGACTCCCTGAACACAGATCTGCAGGACTAGTATGGAGGGCTACTTTTTAAGGGGTGAGGAATAGAGCCTGTGGGGCAGTGGGCCTGAGCCAGCCAAGTGAGTGGCACACTAATGGACCTCAAGCCCACAGCCTTGAAGAAATTAATCTTTACCTGTGATAACACTGGGGTCCCTCAACATCAGAAGTTGTTCTGAGACCATTATCACCACCAGGGGGCAGTGCCATAAAACTAGTAAATCTGGGTCTGCTTAGGAAAAATAATTTTTTAAAACTTGGGGTCATACCATGTTTTTCTTGCACCCAGAGGCTTACACGCGAGGGGATT
The DNA here is from genome assembly GCA_028627145.1 of Eidolon dupreanum. Lineage (NCBI taxonomy): Eukaryota > Metazoa > Chordata > Mammalia > Chiroptera > Pteropodidae > Eidolon > Eidolon dupreanum. The sequence continues at coordinate 15,502,049 of CM053506.1, read as the reverse complement.
CTGTGTAGCTTTTCGTACATTTTTTTCCACTGTATTCTGATCGGATCCAGGTTCTGGGTGGGTCTCCCAAGGCCTCTGCAGCGCTTGTGGAGAGTGCCTCTCTCCAGGGCCTGACAGACCTGTTGGGAAGTTAGCTAAGCAGGTGTGGTTTCTCACCAGGTGGTGAAGGTTGCCGTGCTGAACTGTGAGCCAGCCAGAGAGAGGATGCTCTTGTCCTTCAAGCTGTTGGGTGAGCCAGAGAAAGGGCGTGCGGGACACAGTCAGAAGAAAAGAAAAGCCGTTAAAATTGGCCAGGTACCTGGACTTCTCCAGACAAGTTATTCTGGTTTACAGTGGCCAAGAGCAGGGTACTACTGACACATGGGGTACTGAGACCCACGAAGGGCAGAGATCAAGGCAGCTAGCTAAGATTCTGGAACCAAAGAGAGTGGAGTACCTTGTATATATTCTCTCCTGTGTGTCAGAGCAAATGTAAACTGTCCAGAAAAGGGAAGTTGTATCATCGTATGACTTGTCAGCAGTGAATTGCTGCCATCTTTCCTCTCTGGTCCCTAAGGCCATTCAGCAAGACTATCTTTCCTCTGGGACTCAGTAGAGGGACTTGGGAGGGGAGTGACACAGAAATGGGTCCTGGTGTGTGTGTGTGTGTGTGTGTGTGTGTGTGTGTGTGTGTGTGTGCTCCTGGTAGGTTTTTGGGAGTGTTGTGGGTTGTGGGAGAAAGCTGCCTCTCTGATCTTGATCTCTCCATGATCTCTGATGCTGGAATTTAATGCCTCTGATCTCTGCCTGATGCATATGAAGTTGCTCTCTGCCCAAGACAAGTGCTGTTTTTTGTCTTTCTCTTCCCTGGGTAGTTGGTCGATGTGAAGGTTTTAGAGAAGACCAGAGATGGGCTGGAGGTGGCTGTTCTGCCCCACAACATCCCTGCTTTCCTCCCCACGTCTCATCTGTCAGACCACGTTGCCAACGGCCCACTGTTGTATCACTGGCTCCAGGCTGGTGACACCCTTCATAGAGTCCTGTGTCTGAGCCAGAGCGAGGGACATATTGTATCCTTTACTGGTATCTGGGGAGCCAGACAAGACAGAGAAGCCATGGCAGCTATCAGGAGAAAACTAGATTGGGCTGTGCTCTTAGTGGGAAACTCCATAGAAAAAAGTCAGCCATTTGCAGAAATACTTCCATAAAACCTGACCAGTGAGCAAGCCTGCATTTTTGCTCTAATTTTCCTCTAAGAGTGGGATTGAAGTCCTGCCAGCAGATGCTGGTAGCCAGGTTAGGGTGGGAGTCCAGGGTGTTGGGGAGGGGGCGGTGTGGCCTGCCAGGTCTACCTGGATATTCCCAGTAGCATTATCTGGCCTTCTCAAGGCACTCAGTGATTGCCCCTTGAGTTGGAGTAATTACTAAGGTGGTGGTTGTCCCCCTTTTCTCCTCCCCCATAAGGGGTATGGGGCTCAGAATATTCCCTTTGGGCTTGGTGTGGATGTTTTGAAGGAGAGCATTGCCTCTTTTCTCACAGAATGTAAAATCATCTTAGAGTGAAGATAGGCAGAGGAGGTAAGGTGGGGCTGGTAAATGTGAAGATTGTGGAGAATTGTGTCATGGCCAGTACAGCTGCCAGGCCACACAGATGAGCCATTCCCATTTTGGTTGCCTTCAGTAATCTGGAGATGAGTTAACAGGAAAGGAATAAAATGGTGATTCTCACATTTCAGTGCACATCAGGATCACCTGGAGGGCCTGTTTAAACACAGCTCATGGGCCCCCACTTCAGAGTTTCTAATTCATGCATCTGGTACTTAAGAATTTGTGTCTCTAACCAGTTCCAGGAGATGCTGCTACTGTTGGTCTGCACACTTAGAGAATTATGGTAGTAGCAAAGGTGTAGAAGGGAGAAGGAAGATGGGAGAGATGGACATTTCATCTGCCCTTTCTGGCATATTCCTTGATGAAGTACTGCTAGATCCTTTGTAGGAAGCCTGCTTTGGTCTCCACAATGGAGAATGGCCAGGATCCCAAGAGCTTCTCAGAAATCCAACCTGGAATGCTGCTCATTGGTTTTGTGAAGAGCATCAAGGACTATGGTGTGTTCATCCAGTTCCCCTCAGGTCTTAGTGGACTGGCCCCCAAAGCTGTAAGTTCACTTCCATGTACAGGGGCACAGGGTCATGGGACCTGACGGTTGGTGGGAAGGAGCAAGATACTTTGAATCCCTTGAGAGATTTTTAGAGGCACAGCATAAAGGCACCTGGTTGAGGGGGAGTGGAGCTGAGATTCGACCCATGCGCCTCTGGCCCAGCTGTGTGTCCTGGCTCAGGGTCACCACTTCTTCTTTACACTGTAGCATTGGGTAGATGGGAAGTGGTCCTGAGACTTTAGTGTCTAGTGTGAGGGAGGATACTGAACTTATTTTTGTACTCTCAGCATATTAAACATGGGAAATTGATTTTTTTTAGCAGCTGAGTACAGGTTTTACAGCCTCCTGGGGTCTTTGGTACCAGAAGTGTTATGGTACCAGAATACCCTTGAAATTACTACCCTACCTCCTCATATTGAATCGTAAACTTTTCAGACTGGAAAAAATCCTAGTGATCTCATAGTTGAACCCCTCATGCCTGCTGAGTAAACTGAGACCAGAGCTAGGAGGCGTCTTAGTAGAGTCAGTGTAAGACAGCGGTGAGCACATGGCGTGTAGCTCGTTCCTGCCACAGATTATCAACAAATATTTCTTCCTTTTCATAAATTTGTCTCCTTGATGTTTTGCCTGGGCAAATCTCATTTGCATACCATGCCAGAACAATTTTCAAAATGAGAGCAGAAGGGAGGACCCCAGAAACATACATAGTGAGGGGCACAAGGTTGCCATGGGGTATTAGAGACATGTACAGCTCAGTGCTCCTC
>CM053506.1:15423079-15498648 GCA_028627145.1 Eidolon dupreanum | reverse complement strand
GTGTTGGAAGACTAGTGGTGGGCTGGCTCCAGACAGCCACTGTCTGCAGTAGGCCGGCTCGATCAAAACTCTGGCACCTGGGCAGTTGAAAACTGTGTTGCCTGAGGACTCTATTATTTAAGTGCTGCTTTTTTCTGCAGTACCCGTGGGGCGGGGGGGCGGGGGTAATCCTGTTAGGATAAAAAAGAATTTGAGATTTCTTATAATTTCTTTTGCTTATTTTATTTCAAGTAGCAAATTTATCTCTTTTTCCTTTTCCGAGGGTGCTTAGTGGTCGCTGGCTCAAGAAAAGCTGAGGGTCTCTCCTTGATGGGAGTGCCCGGGGAACAGGAATAGTAGTGACTCCTGACAATCTTATGGTCAGGATCCCAATTTGGCCCTGGCAGGCTCTTGGTCCAGCAAAAGGGGATCAGCAGGGTCCAGGGAGCAGGCCCCCTCCTTTAGATCTCATAGTCTCTGGGCATTCCTTTACCCTTAGCTCAGCTCAGCCATGTGTCCTTTCGTGGAGGCCGTGAGGCTGGAACAGGAGGATAAAGGCAGAGCCCAGAGAGGAAGATGGGGGAGCCTGAACGCCTGAGAGGAAAGCCATAGGTATTGGCATAAACCACTGGTAACGTCTCTTCCCTGCCCCCTAAAGCCAGATAACCCTCCCTTTCCAAATTGGTATGTCAGTTGTAAAATGGCGTTCAAAAAGGCCTGTCTTGAAGGGTTTTGTGGTTGAAACGAGAGCATGTATGTTGCATGCTGCCAAAGAGCCTGGCAGGTAGGAGGCTCAGTGAGGACCTGATCTGACGTACCATATGGCTTTGGGGAGAGCCGCAGTTTCTCTGCGTCTCCTTTATAGTTCTGGGGAGAGAGGTTGCTGAATGGAAGGCATTGATTGATTTGATGGTTTTCCTTGAGTCATGAGGGATAGGGGATACGGTGGGCCTGCCCCACCCTCACCTCCTGCGACCCTCGTAAAATTCCCAGAAAGCCTGTCTCTCCACCTCATTTGGTAGGTAACAATCCTGGGTGCCCCAGAGTTCGTGGAGGCCAGCACAGACATGACTAGTTGCTGAAGCCAGTTCTTTTTTGGCTCGGTCTTGAGAAAATTCAAAATTTTCTTTGGCAGAGTTTTAAATGTTCTGAGGTCTGGAGATCTTTTTCCATGGGACAGGACTGAGGCATATGGCAGGAAGTAGGACAGGGCCAAGGGAGAGCATCAGAGGTTTTAGAGGTGGCGGAGGCAATCAGGCAAGGATGGGCATGGGAGAGAGGAGAAGCTGAGCTGGCCTTGTTCTTGGTTATTAGCACTAGGTTACAAGGACTAGTCTGCCCTACTGAGTGTAGGATCTTCTGACTCAAGGAATTTAAGCTGAGCTTCCCTGAGAAAGACTAAGCTCCATCTCTTTCCCCAGATCATAGCAGATATCTGAATCCAGTTACCAAGAGATCATCAGCGCCAGGGCGTTCCCATGTGAGGCTTCCTGCTCCCCTGCCTTCCCTCCCATACATCATAGTCCTGCCCAGGGTCTCTCTGTCCCCTCCCACAGGGGATGGGATTTGGGCTTGTCCCCATGACCATTAATCCGCTGTGGTCCATCCAATCATGCAGATACTAAGCTAGTGCTTTTATCAAAAGGATTTTTAGAAAAGCTTTATTAAAAAGGTAAACATATGAAATAAAGCCAGCACATACATTGGGGTCAGCTTCCCAGCTGAGCACCACTGAACTGGGTGTCCATATGCAATTAGACACAAATTAACTGTGTGATATCCTATACAGGTAGCCTACTGTGAATTTTATTGTCATCTGGCTTTGCTGGCCAGGGCTTCTCAGCCTTGGAGTCCCAACTTGGAGTCCCAGTAAAAGGCCATCCATATCATAGTTAATTGTTAATTCTGGGAAAGGGTCTTTTCTCCAGAGCTGTTGACCAGGTGGCAGGTGGCAACAAGAGAGGAGAATTCTTCAGGTCTGAGCTGTCCACATTGGCTACAGGCTCTCCCCTCTGCACCTAGATTACTTTGTTTCTTTCTCTCGGCCTGTTTTTTTTTTTTTAAACTATGGTTTTAAAAAAATCCCCTGCTGATGTGCTGATGTGAGCAGACAGCGGGGTTCAGTTTAGGGCCAAGGACTGTTATTTGCAAAGACTGTGGGAACAGGACCTTTAGGAGACGAGCAGGGCCATCTCCATGTTGTCTGGGCCTGTGCCGTTGCCCGTCAGACCCTGGGCCCACTTGTGCAGGCGGCTGTAGAGTGGGAGGCCCTGGTTCTCGCGGTACAAGTAGACACCGGTGATGGCGTTCCACTGTGGCCGTGGCTGTGTGCCTTGCACCGAGAACTTGGCAACCAGCTCCTCGTCATCCTTGTTGAGTGCCACGAAACCGAAGAAGCGGCGCACGTTGTTGGCAGCCAGCACCCGCGAGTGCACCTCGGCGGTGCGCTGGAAGAGCTGGTCCTCATTGTCTCGATACTGTGCCCAGTAGGCCTCCTGGCGGTAGCTGAGCGGGGAGCAGTAATGCTTGAGGCATTTGGTCAGGAACACCAGGATGGCCACCACGCCAATGAGCAGCCACCCAAAGAGCTGGCCAGAGAAGGGGCAGGGTTGAGGAGGGGCAAGGAGCTGCCTGGACCCCCACCCACCCAGGATGAAATAGGAGGAGTTGGTCACAGGGTGAGCTGGGCTGAATAGGGACCTCAGAACCCCCTGAGAGCTGGCTCTGTCACTTCTCTGGCTGAAGATTCTGCTTCTGTAAGGGCAGCAAACCCTTTGGGGCTACAATTTCACCACTTTGTCCTTACCTCTTGAACTCACACTTTATCTGTTCTTAGACTTTGCCACCCAAGTTTTCTGGTGCTATTCCTTCAGCCCCATGGACCCCTTCCCACATTATCTCAGCCCATCAAGACCCACCTGAACTGAGGCACAGCCCAGATGCCACCTCCAGGAAGCCTTCAAAGGCCACTCTAGGAGCACTCTGCCTTCCCTGAGTACCATATGTCCTGGTTCCTCTAACATCACTCTGCCTTATTTTGAAATCACCCGTGTGTTTATTATCAAATGTTTGCTCGGGTGTGGTGAGCCTGTTGAGGTCATCTTTGTTTCCCATTTGATCTTGTACATAGATCTATGGGTATTTGGTCATGAAATAATTTCATTCCTGTCTTCCATCTTCCATCTCCTTTGGTGCTGTCTCCAGCCCTACTTCTCTCTCTACTTGTGTTTCTTATGTACCCAAGAGGACACTTTTTAAAACATTTTGTATTCCTTGTCTCTTGCCTCCTGCTTTTTTGAATTAATGCTCCCAGCTCAGTTTTCTGCTTCTGCCCAGGTCTCTGCCCTTGCTTTCTCCTCTTTACCAGCCTCTACTTTAGAACTAAGCCAAGGCTGAGGCTGGGACCAGGGCAGCAGCTGCTGCTTCCTGATTCAACATCCCTTCCTGGCCGAAAGGGCTACCCTTCTGTCAACAGTGCCTGAGGCTGATTCAGTGCTGGGCACAGGTCCTTCCTGGGATAGGAACATGCTAATCCCTGGAGCCAGCCACACCCTACTATCAACTCATGGCCTACAGCAAATGTTTTATAAATTTACAAGGGTTTGTGCCTAATCTGGCTGGAGTAAGGGACTTAATCTGTGACTGAGATCAAGGCTCAGTCTGAGCCAGGAGGACATTCCTTTAGCATTTAAAATTCTTATTTGGGACTGGAATTGACCCTTGTCCTACCAGGCACTAACCCATGGGTTACCCGGCTCTGATAACCTGACACTTATAATCTAGAGCTTTCCTAGAGACCTCGGCCCCTGAGGACAACCCCCAGCCTTACATGGGGCCATGCCGGCACCTCCCCACCAGCCATCACCTAGAGAAGAAAGAAGAGCTTCCCTTTGCACAGCCTTACCTGGGACTCATACTTGAGCCTGCGGCTGACCTCTTCCCGGAAGCCTGACAGGTTGGCAGGGCCCCCACCGCAAGGGAACCTGGCCAGGATTTCTGTGGAATGTTCTGGTGGGAAACCCTCTTCCCCAGCCTTGAGTGAGGAGGGGTCCACGAATTCACTGAGAGCACAGACATAGGCCTCACCACGCAGCAGGGAGATGACAGACCAGGTGACAGGGGCCACAGCCGCGCGGCCCAGGATGGAGCTTAGAAGGAGGAAGGTGGGGGCAGCCGAGCAGTTTTTGGTCCTCCGGTACTGGCATTCAGCAACTAGGTTCCAGGTGTGGTTGTTGAGGATGACACCAATGAGGAAGAGTGCCAGGGCGGGCACACCAATGGCCGTCAGCCCATACAGGTAGTTCCGGGCTGGTGAGCAAGGGCAGTGGAAAGCCACCACAGTGAACAGCTCCTGGCTGCCCACTGTGCCCAGTGCCACCAGCCCATTGAAAATCATCACATCCTTGCTCTTGAAGAAGAGTGATAGGAACCGGAAGTTCTCGGCGATCAGGGCTGCCATGGTGATAGATCAGTTGGGGGACCAGCTACAGGGGTGGAGACAGGACTAGGAAGCACAGGCTGGCGGGCATCTGACAGCAGGGCACAGTCTTGCCATTTTATCCTCCAGAGTGGCTGGCCTAGTCCTTCCTTTGCCTCTGAGAACAAGGATAGAGGGGATTTTGTGTGGTCAGGCTGATGAGAAAGGAAGGAGACTGGGGGAGCCCTGGGTCCTGGGGGGAGTGATGGTAGCCACTATTCACTGAGTTCCTACTATGTGTCACGTGCTTTACATTGCCCGTCTCTGGTTTGAGAGATCCTGACTCAACATCCTTCATGACTTTCTCTGGGCCTCAGTGTTCTCATCTGTGAAAAGAGTATAAATCATTCTGTTCCTTGCTCTCCTCTTAGGGATGCTGGAAGGGAAAAAAAGGGAATAAAAAATACCCGATAATTATCTTACATGTGACATAGGACACTACGTTCCCCCATTTCTCTCACCCTATTAAGTCTTCAGGGTGGTTCCCAGAGTTGAGGCAGGGTGGGATGGTTCTCCTTCCTGTAAAGATCAGGCAACAAAGGCCTGAAGAGGATTAAGTGCCTTGCTCAAGCTACCCAGGTAGGACTTTGGACCACAAGTCCAAAGGAGGAGGCCTGGAAAGTGGACCAGGGTAGGTCAAGCTAAGTGAGTCCTCCATTGCTTTGTGCACATCCACGAGAGCCCTGGCAAACCTCCCCTTCCCTATCTATTACCTCTACCCTTTCTAGCTGCCTCCCAATAGCCCTGTTCCACCCAGGTCCCTGGGCCCAGCCTGCCAGTGACAGGAAACTTTGATGAAGGCTAAAGCTCGGTTGTGCCCAGTGGCCCATCCCCAGCCTGCTTAGTCTTGGTCTGGGCTGCAGTGGTCTTGGCAGCCTGCCTGGAAGCGATCATGGCCTGGGGTCCAGCCATCTTCTGCCCTAGCTCCCATCCCAGGCTCCACCCACACAAGTCAAGTGACAGACAAGGGTATGGCCTCATGTCTTTTCTTCATCCCGAAGACGAAAAAAGTCCGCAGGCCAGAGGAAGCCGGGGAGTAGAGGATTGGGGTAGGCAGCTAACAAAGATGAGATCTGCCTGTATTTCCTTTTGTGCCTCCTGTCTAGTCCACCACCCCTCCCAGTCTTTGCCAAGGCTGCCAGATGCTCTAGGCTGGCCACGTGAGGTACCAGGAGATGGAGGTAGAGGAGGGCTCTATCTGACTCTTCCCAACTCACAGCCCAGGGCCTCCAGCCTAACTTTTGGGAAAGGGAGTTTATAATATTGCTGGGGATGAATGGGTTAAAAGTAGCCCCCTTACCTTCTTTCTCTTCCCCTCTTGGCTTCAGAGTTCCCAATGAACTCCTGTGGGGCGCCCTGGGTTCATAAGCTGCACAAAGTGGGGTACAAGATAGCTGAACACTGGTGGGCAGAGGAGGGACCAGGCCAGCTTCTGAGATTACTGCCCTAGTCTACCAGGCCAGGGAGGGTCACGCCCAGGCTGGGAGTGGGACCTCCAACAACAGGACAGGAAACAGGCAGCTGGGGGAGGGGGCAGGATTCACCCCTACCCAGAGTGGGGGGGCCTCAGCTACCGGCCTCACTCCTAGGACAATCCCTCTGGGCAGTCTCAGACTGGCCCTGCCATGTTCCCCGACACCTGGCATGCCCCAGGGAGGGGCCCTTCCTTACCTGGGGCCAGCGTCAGGCAGCAGTGGCTTTGGCCGCCACGGGGCAGGGCTCTCGGAGTGCGGCAGACATCTGAGTGCGGGCCTGCTTGGCGGGCGGCCGGTGAAGCAGCAGCCCCGCCCGAAATGCCCTCCTCTGGCTGTGGCTCCCTCCTCGGTCTCCCTCCTGCTGTTTTCTGCACTGGAGCAGGGCCTGGGGCTGGTGGTGTGTCCTCAGAAAAGTTTAACTCCGGAAAACAGGAGGAAACAGCAGGATAGAACTTGTACGCCAGGCAATGGAAAACATCCCCCACGCTAGGCAGAGGAGGGCGGGTGGAGAGGGCGGTGCGAGAGGAGAGGAAGTTGGGGCAGCCGGTTTGGTCTTTGGCCTGCTCTTGGCCCTGCCTGCCTTCCTAAGCAGAGCTGCCCGGGAGCCAGCCTGAGGATGCTCCACACCAGTGGGACCGGCTTAGGGGCCAGGCAGGGAGCCTTCGGGAGAGCTGGCCTGGGCCTGCCCTCCAGGTCTGTTTTAAGGCAGCTCCTATACTTGTCCCCTCCCCTAAACAGAAGCTGCTAGAACAAAACCTTGGCAAGTTTAGAGGAGATATGCCATCAGACTGATGCTGACCTATAGCAGGATATGCAAGGCTAGGCCTGCCTGCCCCGCACCCTCATGCTCCATCGCCACCCTATTCTGGCCCTTCTCCCTCAGAGCCATCCAGCCACTGCCTAGATAACTCCTCCCCTAGCTCTGGGCTTTTCTATCTAGAATTTAGCTAACTCCTCAGGTATTGCTTTAAATCTCAGACAACATGGAGTTGTCCATGTGCAGGAGTGAAGGGAAAGGGACCGGAGTTTATTTTTCAGTTCCTACCATGTGCCAAACATGGCTCCAGAGTCTTCCTCTAAAGTTATCTCCCTTTATCCTCACTATAATCCTGAAATGCAGATCTTTTAATATCCATTTTGCAGATAGGCATACTGAAGCTCAGAGGGGTTGCCATGGGTCCTACAGCTCTAGTATTCGAACCTAGGTCTGTCTACCTGACCCAAAGCTTTACTCTTTTTTTTTCTTCACATTTGTACTTTCCAATACCTTTGGACTGCCTTTTCCCATAGGAAGTCCTGCACCACCAACACACACTTGGTCTTTACTCATCTGAATCCTTCCCCCATTCAGGGCCTAGGTGAAGTTCCATGTCCTGCAGGAGCCCTCCAGCCCACCTAGGCCTACAGGGATAGCCCTCCTCCCAAATAATTAAAGGGAGGGAGACGGGGGATGGCAGATGTGGAAATAAAGGGAAGGGGGCACAAGAAAGAATAGAAATTATTAAAAAAAATGTTGTAAGGATCAAGATCAAAATGAATTCTTAAATGAGTGGGATTACATCCCAAAGATATCTGAGGGGGTAAGAAGCCCACCTCTTGGCACTTTCTCCCTCCTTGACAAAGATAGGTCCAGTTCCTGATGTCCCCCACCCCCACTCCTTATGTCCAGGGGAAAGAGGTTAAGCCTGCAGGCTCAGAAATCAACAAACAAGTCAGCCAGCACATACTGAGTTCCTAGCATGTGCCATGTGCTTTATAAACCACTCATTTAATACTCACAACAAACCCATGAGGTAGGTGCCCTCATCCCATTGAACAGATGAGGAAACCGAGGCACAGAAAATAAAGCAACTGGCCCAAGGGACAAAGTTTGTAATGGTGGAGCCAGCATGTAATCCAGTTCTGTCTCACTGGAGCCTGGAGCTGTTTCCAGTCTAGGCAACTCCCCTCCCACCTCTCCCCCCTCATCACACCTCAGGGTGGAGTCTTTTAGCACTCTAGAGCCTCCACCCCAGGGGGTGGGGCCTTTGAGAATATGGGAAGGCTTGAACTTCTGTTTCTAACTGCTCAGGCCCTGGGAATGGTCTAATTTCCTCCATGACCTGGATATGAGGGGGGTATTAGGGTGGTCAGTGAGAGGACTAAATGTGCACCGGCCCCCCTGCACCCCCCCAAAAAAAAACATATGTTGAATCCTAATCCCCAAAGGTGATGCTCTTAGGAGGTGATGCTGTTAGGAGGTAAGGCCTTGGGGAGGAGGTACTTCATTTGTGAGGGTAGATCCCTCATGAATGGAATTAGTGCCGTCATACAAAAGGCTCCAGAGAGATGCCTAGCCCCTTCTGCCATGTGAGGACACAGTAAGAAGTCACAGGCTATGAACCAGGAAGCAGGCCTTCACCAGCACCTGACCATGCCAGCGCTATGGTCTTGGACTTCCAGCCTCCAGAACTGAGAAATTAATTTTCATTTTCTATAATCTATCCAATCTGTGGTATTTTGTTATAGAAGCCCAAATAGACTAAGGTAGGAGGCCTCTTGTGCTTGGTGCTAAATAAATGTGCAGTCCACCGTGACAATTGTTGAGTCCCCTCCATGGTGACCACATACCCTGGCTTCTCCTGAGTGGACCTAGCTTCTGGCATCTTATCACTTGTCACCTCATCTTTGTCACACCAGGTGAGGCTGGGTATCATGTCCTTTTGGCCCACCTTGCCCACTCAGCCTCAGTTAGGAGACTGGCCAAAATCAGAGGACTCCTGCATCATGAGATGTCTGGATGCCCTTTCATTCCCACAGTCTTGAGCATAAGAGAACAAAGGTTCTAAAAAGTTGCAGACAAGAGTGGATGCTAGGGCAAGGACGTCTGTAGAACCTGAGTGGAGATAGTGGACCAGGGATGAAGTAGCCTGGGAGGGGCTTGGCAGATGGGAGCTTGTCCCCTCCAAGCCAGTTTTGAACCCTTCTAACTAATACTGCTCATGGCTTCACTGCCTCAGGGCCACCCAGGGCAGTGTCATAGCTGTAGGAGTGAGGTCCCCTTCCAGCTCCAAATTTCCTGCCTCAAATGAGCAGGTGATTGCCTGGACATGTAGGTCACTCCAGGGGCCTACCGCCCAACACCTACAGCCTTCTTTTTTCCATCTGGTTTGGGAGACAGAGGGGCTGTGGACTCAGACCACCATTCTTGTCTCTTCACCTGGCCACACAGCTCACACTTTGCTAAAGTAGGTGGCCACCTCCTTGCGTGGAGGCCGGGGCCCACCCCCAGCCCAGCCATTGCCCATCAGCGACTCCTCCTGGCCCAGCCTCAGTGGAGGCTTGCATTTGTGCCAGCTCATGAGCAGCCTGTTCATGGTGCCTTGATCGGTGATGCCTCGCAGCTTCTCCCTGTCCTCCTCGGCGCTGTCAGTGGTAGCTGGGGCAGCTGAGCCGGCAGGGGCTGTAGCCAGTGCCCCGTGGGTGTGACCCAGCTCCAGGTCATGGTTCATGGCCTCGAAGAACTGCTGGATACAGACCTTGGCGAAGGCCTTGGCGTGCTCTGTGCATGTCTCATCGAAGAGCTTGCGCTCGATATCTATGTAGTGAGACCAGTACTTGCTTTTGAGGAAGGCGGCCTGAGTAAAGCAGGGTCGCACAGAGCGCACGACAAATGCCAGCAGTGTGGTCAGCAGCACGAAGGACCAGCCCAGTGCCTGTGGGGGAGAGAGGAGAGAGTCGGCTGGGCACTGCTCTCTGGCCTCCCAAACCTGTCCAGACCCCGCAAAGTACTCTCTGTGTCAAGGACTCTAGGGACATGAGCACTGACTGGGCAAGTGATTTGGCCTCTCGGCCTCTGTTTCCATGTCTGTAAAACAGGCATAGACATACTCATTTCATGGAAATGAGATCATGTAAAATGCCCCTGTGTAGGCCTGCCACTCACCACACAGGAGTTAACTGGGCAGACCCTGGAGTTATAGGCTGCTTGGATTTGGATCTTGTCTCCACTACTTACTGGTTGACCGAGAACAAGGTACCTGATTTCTCTGTGCCTCAGTCTCCCTACCTATAAAATGGGGCTGGTGATAGTACCTATCTCATAGGACTGTTGTGAGGACTAAATGTAATATTAAACTTAGGACAGTGGCTGGCACATAGTTAGTGTTCAGCAAATGTTAGTCACTATAATTATGCCAATAGGCCCTCGCTATCCATGCCTCTTCCTTTAGGAAGCCTTCTTTGACCTCCCCAGGCCTCAGTGACCATTCCTCCTCTGAGTTCTATATCTTTCCATTGACTCCTGATATTGCCTGCCATTTAGTCACCAGCACTGAGTGCCTCCTCTGTGTGGGCTCTGAGCTGCGCCCATGGGGTCCCAGAGAAAAATCAGACAATCTCTCAAACTCTGTGCTGAAGGGCAACAGATGCTTGGGTGCTGCCTCTGTCCTGCCAGTAGCTCTCTGTGGGGCATGGGGTGGGATGCTCCCTCAACCTCCATTTCAGGGGCAGCCCCCAGCTGCACAAAGATGCATTTGGCCAGATCAGAAGGGAGCAGGTAGAGCAAACCCAAATGCCTATTATCGGCCTCGTGAGTAACAGCAGAACAGACATCAAGTGGAGAGCTGTAGAGCATGTGCTTAGTCTGGCGCCAGGAGGGGGTGGTACACTGCCCCGTCCCCCCGCAAGGAAATGAGGGAGTTAGATCTCCTGATATTTCAAGTAAAGCTGGAAATCTGCTTTTTACGTGAAAATTTCTGTTTTTTAGATGATGCCAACTAATCCTAACATTGAATTTTGAATTCATCCTCTAAAGGCCAAATGAAACATGTCTATCTATACGCCAGGCAGCCTGTCCTCTGGGGGCACTTTTAGCTTATGATGCGATGGTTAAGATCAGGTGGAGGGACAGCTGCCCCAAGACCTGAAGCCTAGAACGATGGGACAAGCACCCAAAGGAGAGAAGGTACAGATGTGGGAGGGAAGCGGAGTCTAGATCAGACATTCAAAGTGCGAGATTTACATGGGGCATTTGGTGGTGATGCAGGCCTCCAGGAGAGAGTTCTGGGCTGGAGAAGGGGAGCTGGGGTGTCTGAACCTGCCAGAGCAGAGTGTACATGTTTCTCTGCCCTCACAGGGCAGGCCCAGCCCTGCCCCCTGCCCTGACAGCCCCTGGTCCGTGGGCTACAAGGGCATGCTGCCTGGGTCACTCCCCTACACCGCTATGACTGCAGGGGAGGCCTGAGAGGCCCGGGTGGGTGAGCTCCTGAAAGGCAGAGGATCTGAGAGGGAGTAGGGCTGCAGAGAACCCAAGCTTTGGATTTCCGTTCAGGGGGCCCTTCCGCCCTGCCTTTAGGACACAACCCAACAGCCCATCTCCCTCATCTGAGCCCTCCCTTCCAGGGGCACCTGGACCCTCAGTTCTCATTTCCTGAGCAGGGAGACATCAGGTGAGGGCATTTGCCAGGGAAATGTACACAAATGGCCCAGCCACCTACAGGCCTCACCACTGCCCCAGCCTGAAAGAGGAAAAAGATGCAAATTCCCCCAGGCTTCCAAGCGGAGCTCAGGACAGAGGATGTGGGGCTGTCTGAGCTGTTAGGTCTACTCTGGGGACCTGAGGAAGGGGCACAAGCCTCTGGACTGAGGTAGCCCTAGCACTTCCCCCAGAGTACCTCGATCTTAATGAAGACCTGGCCTTCAGACGTCCCTGCCTCTGTTGAGAAAATGTGCCCCTGCCCCACAGACCTCTGTCTGAGGGTGAGCCCCAGTCTTTTGGAGAAACATGACTTTCTGAGTCATTTTGAGAGGTTGGGGGATTGGGCCCTGCTAGCGGCCCCCGGTCTACGCTGGGAGACCCAGCCCAAGGCCATCTGGATCCCTCACCTGGGAGATGCAGCGCAGGTAACGCACGGCCACCTCTCGGGCCAGCAGCCAGTCACCATCGTAGATCTCTGGGCAGGGCACCCGGGCCAGCAGGCGGGCGAGCTCGGACGGAGGCAAGCCAGGTGCCAGGCTGCCATTGCCTAGCACGGTGACGGGCACAGCAGTGCAGAAGGCGCAGAGGAAGCACTTGCCATCCAGCAGTGTGACGGCCACCCAGACAACAGGCGCGATGAGGGCGCGCTGGGCCATGGAGCAAAACATGTAGCGTAGCACGGCGGGGTCCTTGGCCCGGCGTCCCGGTGGCCGCTTCCACTCCTCAGCCAGCATGGACACGTTGTTGTTCAGGACCAGGCCGAGCAGAAAGAGCACCAGGGGCGGAGCCAGCAGGATGCCGGCACTGTAGGCTGCATTGTAGCCAGGCAGGCAGGGACAATTGAAATCAAAGGACGAGTATATCTGGGCGCTGGCCAGGGCCATGATGCCGCAGATGCCATTCATGAAGGACTCCTGGTTGGACTGCAGGAACTGGAAGACCATCCGGAACTTGTCCATCGCGCCCCCCGTGGGGCCTGGTGGCCTCCCCCCACCTCACCTCTGCCTCAGGGATGGCCCCTGTGGCCCACTTTGCCTACTTGGTGCCCACTTCATAGCTGAGATGGGCAGAGTTCAGGGCAGTGGCTGAGGTCACTGTCTCTTTGAGGAACCTTCAAGTCAGGTGCTGGCCGAGAGGGGCAGGCTGGCCAATCCTGTGGGTATAGCCACGGTTCTGCCCCTCCCCTCCCCACCCATCCCTGGCTCCTCTCTCTCCACAGCCACCTCCGGCACCAAGAAACCACCAGGGCCACACCTGATGGGGACCAGTTCTCTGTGGGTGTGGGAGGAAGGCAGGGAGGCTCAGACGTAGGCTGGAAAGGCACAGTCTCCAGCAAGGTTGGAATTTGGGAGAATCCAATGCTGCTGCAGAGACCTGAGCTTCTGAACCTTGTCCCCTGGGCTCCCGGGAAGCAGTCACCCTCCTTCTGCCCTTCCCATTGGGTCTCTCCTTCATGCTATATCAGAGTCTAACTGATGACTCCTCTGCCAGTTCGGACAATGATGGTACGATGATGCAATGACGGCAGTGATAGCCGTGGCTGTACAGGGGGAGGTAACGGTGGTGGGGATGGTGACGATGCAGGCGAAGGCACTGATGGTGCTGCTGCTGGTGGTGATTGTGGTGGTGCTGGCGATGGCAGTGTTGGTGTTGGGGGCGGTGCTGATGGAGGTGAAGGCGATAGTGGTTGCGATGGTGGTGACGGTGGTGATGATGGCAAGAACGACAGTGATGGTGACGGTGGTGATGACAGGGCATTTGGTGGTGGTGGTGACAGCAGTCAAAATAGTGATATTCGTAGTGATATTGGTTACAGCAGGGATGGCTGTGGTGGTGGTGGAGATAGTGCTAATGTGTCATGGCATAGAATAAAAAGCTCTGAATTTGGAGTCAGATTTGGATCTGAGAGGTTACTGGGTTCCCTCCCTACAGGACAGGGAGCTGTATAGCCTGTGAGCACAATGCAGATGCTTTTATGTATGGTTTGCTGTGTCTCTGTGGGTGTGTCTGTGTGCTTGTAGATTGTGGATGAAAACCCTTTCCTGGCTCCGCCTCCTACCTCTACTCCTCTGGATCAAAAAATAAAGGGGTGGGGCAGTGGGTTTTTATGCCTGGACCTTGGGCTTCCACAGTGTCTTCCAGAACCAGGCCCCCACCCCTCCTATCAAAGTGGGGAGGAGCTTAAAGAGCTCCCTTTGATGCCCACCAGTTCTCCCAGAAAAGCAGGTCAGACACAGCTCCAACCAGATGGCTCCTGTCTGGGGTGAGAGGGCGGGGCTGGGGCTGACAAGGAGCAAGAGCCCGAACAGGATGGCTTCATGGGGCCCGCAGAGCTGTGTCCCTGTGTATATGTGTTTCTGCATGTGTGTGTATAACCACGTTAGTGGTCTGTGTGTCTCTGTATGACCAACAAGAACTGGCACTGACCAGGGCTTCCCTGTGTCAGACCACTTTACATACATCGCCTCATGTAATCCTCATAGAACCCTATGGGATAGGTGCTGTTGTCCCCCATTTTACAGAGCTGGGGACTGAGGCTCAGCGAGTTTAGGTTACTAGCTAAAGGTTACACACTTATAGGTAGAGGAGTGGGATTTGAAACTAGGCTAAATGAGAGTGGAGGTGGAGAAGGGGGCAAGAAATTATATTCTTGTCTTTCTTTCTGCTGAATTGGGTTTTCCTGTTCTACTACTCTGGGTAGAAACACTAGTATGTCACATATAGAATATTGGTGGCTAAAGATATTGCTTCCTTTGGCCCTCAGGCTGTGCCTGGGGCAAATGGAGCCCCTAGGCTGGTGGCCTCTGGAGGACCATTGTTGGAGGCTCCTGGAGGGATACCCAGAGGTGGAGAGTAGGATGAGGGAGATCCAGCCAAGGACATCTACCACAGCATCGATGTGCATGGCTAACAAGGGATCTAAGCTGTGACAGAGCCTGGCATGCAGTCCCGGGTATGGACTGGGTGGGTGGTGCAGGAGCCCAGGAGGAGTGTAGCTCCAGGGGGCCGCCTGGAATCTCTGTCTTCTATAGTGGATGCTGTTTATAGCCGATATGCCCTTTTAGTGGTGCCCAAGCTGGCTGAAGGGTGCCTGCTCTAACCACATAGACACTGTCCCCAAGTTCTAACTTCAAGTATTTTATTTTAAAATACTTGATATAAAAGTTTTGATTGACTTCTAAACTTATATTCTCTTTCTCACAAGAATTTTAGTTACAGTTATTCAAAGTAAAGTATGAATGCTGGAGTCTTTACATCCCATTCAGACCGTCGTAAATTTTTGAATGATTGTAAAAATTAGTTTTCAATTTATCACCTACTTGGGTCAGGTCTTCTGTGGATGATATTTATCAGATATTTGAAGAGATCATAATTAAAGAGTATTGAGGGGGTAGGTGGTGGGTGAAGGTGGTCTAAAGATACAAACTTCCAGTTATAAAATAAATAAGTCTCAGGATATAATGTATAGCATAGTAACTATAGTTAATAACACTACTGCATATTTTTAAGTTGTAAGACAGTGTATTGTAAAAGTTCTCCTTATAAGAAAAATGTGTAACTATGTGCAGTGATGTATGTTAACTAAACTTATGCTGGCAAACATTTCACAATATGAACATATCGAATCATGTTGTATACCTGAAACTAATACAATCTTATATGTCAGTTATATCTCAAATTTTTTTTTAAAAGAGCCTTAAATAGGATCTGCTTGTGGGCATTTCAAAATCTGATGTTAAAACGTAGTGCTCACCAAAGCAAGCTCAGTTTCTCATTTTAAGAAGTCTGAGAGATTTCGTTTGGATACTTTATACCAGTTCAGTATTTAATATCTTTCCTAATACCTTGTACTACATCTTTCTTATCTTAATTCTGAAAGATAAAGAAGATGTAATCATTTTTCCACCAGGGCCTATATAGATGTCTCCAAACCCCTTCCATTTACCCTGGTATCATGTGTCAATCAATATCTCTAAGCAAAGGGATGTGGAGAAAGTTAAGAACCTCTGCCTTTGAAGGCTGAGGGCCCGGGGCAGGTGCCCTGTGGGAGTGGCTTCTTGAGCAGCAGCTGAGGGCAGAGCTGTGTCAGCTATCATAGAAGGGACACAGGCTGCATTAGGGAGATTTCTTAGCTATCTTACTTGGTTGTCCTGCCCCCTAGAATACCAACTGCCCTCACTCTGCTCACCCAAATCCATTTAAAGGCCCTGCCCATTTGCTCAATGTTTTTTTTTTTTTTTCACTGAACAGTCAAGTTTTTTCTTAGCAAGCAATCATTTCACAGAGTGGATAAGAGCAACCTAACCAATGACCTGGGTTCACATCTCAACCATGCCACATACCAATAAGGGACCTGGAGCAAGTAAGTAATTTAACCTCTGAATGCCACAGTCTTTGAATATGTAAAGTGGGGGGAATAAAAGAGCTTACCTTTCAGGCTGTCATGACAATTCAATGAGATGATGCAGGTAAAGAGTTTAGCTCAGTGCCAGGCCCACAGTGAGATCACAGGAAATGATCATTATAACCTCGTAATAGTAATAATTGTCATCTCTTCACCTGAGCTGTAGTAATTCACTTTGAAAATTGTGTTAGTTTCCTATTGTTGGTTTGGGAAAAAAATCACCACAAACTTAGTGGTTTAAAACAACACAAATTTGTTCTTATAGTTCTAGGGCTCAGGAGTCTGAAGTGGGTCTCAATGGGCTAAACATCAAGGAGTTGGCAACCTGGTTCCTTCTGGAGGCTCCAAGGGAGAATCTATTTCCTGGCCTTTTCTAACTTCTAGAAGATACCCACATTTTCTGGCTCATGGCCCGCCTCTGCTTCACTCCAGTCTCTGCTTCTGTCATTACTTCTTCCCTGACTCTGATCCTCCTGCTTCCCTCTTACAAAAACACTTGTGATTACATGGGGTCTACCTGGATTACTCCAGATATTCTCCCCATCTTCAGATCCTTAACATAATCACACCTGCAAAGTCACTTCTGGAGGTAACACATTCACAGATTCCGGAGATGAGGAGGTGGGCATTGGGGCTCATTATTCTACTACAGGAGGGGTCTTTGGTAGTGCATTTAGCAGAACTTTCTGTCTTCTTCACCTTTCCCCTCGAATTCCTAGAGCACGACTGGGTGTAGATGGGAAGCAGAGTGTCACGATCTTGCTCAAACTTTTTGATGCATTAGTGGCAAACTCACCCACAGCCACCACTGTGGAATGAACATGGGGCCCTTTGCCTCCTGCTCTCGGGAGTGTTGTTCTGGCACTCACCCCAGTGCCGGAGGAGTTAAATGTCATGCAAAGCAGCATGCAAAGGGGGCCTCTAAGGATCAGGTGCTGTACCTTTAGGAAAATGCCCAATTTGCACAAAAGAGCACGAGTTTATGGTTCTTAAGTGGGCATTGCCCTCAACCAGCGGCTGTTGGGGTACCTAGAGAACAAGGAAGTGGAAGAGGCAATAGCCATCAGTGAGATGTGGCTGCCAAGGCAGCTCAAGTTCTACCAGGCTGTATTACCAGAGGTATGAGGTCTTTACCTTGGAAGGATATAATGCTATTCTCTTCTGCATCGGCCACAATCGTACTGGAGGTTGCACATTGTGGCACAACACAGCAGTGCTCACCATATATTCCATGTGCTTCCTTACAATTCCCAGCTTCGGTTGCAGGTAGGTTGAGGCCATGGGACTGAGTTCTGGCGTAGAAGCCCCCAGCTCTCACCACTGTCCCTGCTCTTTCTCATCTCTGACTCCTGGACCTGGACACCAGTGTAACACCCATCCCCGTCAGCACTCACCTCTACATTCCAAAGGCTGCTTGCGGCACACTGGGAACCCTTGGCCTAAGGTTGGCTGGAGGTGCCACAGTTAGTGCCCCAACCAGGGACAGACGGAGACTGGTAACAAACCCTCCCCCTTGGGTTAGGATGCCTCAGGGGCACGAGTCTCCAGAGCTGCCCACAGCAGGGACTGGCTGGCTCCACACCCTTTACTGGCTTTCTTCCCTTTCTGGTCTCACTTCCCCTGATCCTGCCTGCTGTTTCCTGGGAGTGACTTCTATGTAAACCACTCACTCGCTTCCTTGTCTCAGGATCTGGGGAGTATCATGTGCCTTCATGCAGCATCCCAAGATGGGGGAGCTCCCATTGGCTGGTTTCCCAAGTGGCCAGAGAAGTCCCCCTCTTCCCAACCTCCCTCCCCTGTTTACCTGCCTCAGATTTTGCCTGAGTGAGAAATGTATCTTTGCTGTGTTGTTAAGGCACTGACATTTTGGTTTTATTTTTACATCTGGGTCTAACCTGACTAGTATAGGGCGGACTGCTCTATGCGTGACATTTTAAGCAGGACATTGACAAACAAGAGCACCCTGAGTCCATTCTATCTCCTAAGTACCTCTAATCTGCCTTTTCTCTCCATCTCTATCCTAATCTAGGTCCCATCAGCTCTTTGGTCCTTCTGTGGTTCACACTGCCCCCTTAATAAGCCACTCCAAGGCTGTAGCCAGCGTGATCTTTTAAAAATGGACATTTGATGAAATTACTACATACATAATTCCCTTCGATGACTGAAGTTCAAAAGCCTCATCGGGGCCTATAAGGCTGTGTGAGAGCTGGCCCCGGGACCTCTCTCCTTCTAGTGTCCACTCTCCAGCTCCCTCGTCTGCTTTCGGTTCCTCAAACAGAATAAATCCCTTTCCATCTCAGGATCTTTGCACATGCTTTACACATTCCCAGAATTCTTCCCCGATTCTTCACCTGAGAAATTTTGGTTCTTCTTTAAGATCTCAGATTAGTGGTCGGTCCCTTCTTTAGATAAGTTCCTGAACCCTCAGCTTAGAAAAGTCCTGCTGATACAGACTTGCATAGCCCCCTGGCTATACCTCCCCATTCATAGCACTGATTACAAATTTAATTATTTGTTTTGAATGGGTATGTTTATTTGATATCTGGGGCTCCCGTGGGACAGTAAAGGATAAAGGTCCACATCTGTTTTGTTCACTGCTATGTTTCCAACGCTGAGCACAGTGTTACTGGTACACAGATGCTCAATTAATAAATGAATTAATGAATATTCAGATAAGTGAACAGAGGAAAGAAGGAATCCTTGGACCTAGATAAATTTGTGAGGAGGCAGGAATTCAGACACATATAGGAAACAGCCTGTGGTAGTCTGGCTCTGAGCTTGCTCTGAGGTTGGGTCCTGTGAGCAGCTCCTCCCTCATGTGGGTAGGGGTGGGGAGATGGGTGGGCCGGCAGGGCTGGTGCATGTTCGGAGCTCCCTGTCATGGCAACAACCACTGGCAGACCAATGTCATATCTGCTCTACCAACATTTGCCTCCCCAGACCATCTCTCATTGCTCTTATCCCTAGACCTTTAGGGATACTCTCCCCATCCCACAGCCCCTTCTCTCCTCCCTCTGTTAGAGATGATCAAGCAGAGGCAAGAGTGGTCATTTCATCTGGTCTCAAACCATTGGGCAGAGCTCGGCTTTCAGCAGGAAACTCCCTCATCTTCTGTAAGACTGAGTGGAAGCATGTTAGTGTGGACATGATTCTGCTACTCCCATCATAGTCTTTGGACCCTGGTACTCTTCCTCACAGAAGGATGCTAAATATCCTAAATTGGGGCAGGCACCAAACCTCTCAGCCTCCCTTTATAACCCTGGGTAGAGCCCAGGGGTTTATATGAATCCAGTAATCTGCTTGGCCTGGACCTGCTCCCTGTAAGAGTGGTCCACTGCCCTGGGCAGTTACCAATAACCCATGAGTTCCTCTCAGTCTTCCCGCTCCTGGTTTTCTCTGAAGCACTGGATTTATTGCTCATTCTTCCTCTGTCTTGAAATTTACTCCTCCCTGGCATTCTCCAGTATTCTTTGTGATTACTTCTCTTTCTCTCCTTAGTTGCCTCCAAAACTCTAAGGGTCTTGGTCCCTCTTCTCACTCAAGCCTCTCTCTCTTGCTGGCCCTATCCATTCCTACAGCTCAGGCATGACTGTCACGAGGGCGAACCCCAGGTATCAGCCCTCTCCCTGACCTTGCCTGCAGGCACTGCCTCTCTTCCCCAACTACTTGCCGGATAGAGTCAAAATCCTGAGCTAAACCCTCAAGGCTGAGCCATCCTCCCCTCCTCATGTAGACCTGCAGCTGAGCAGGCTGTGCAAGACAGAGGATTTATAAAGAGAAAGTCCACACTGCTAGTATATTTCTGCCTTGCCCAGCTGGCCACTGTGTCTCCCAGAAGAGAGGCCCTGTGTAAAGCGTGGGGTCAGGAGGGCCATCGCCCAGAGTTGGGTGAGTCTTGGAGAATGAGCTTAGGCACTCGTAATGGCTGCTTTCCCGTGTCCCTCTCTCCCGGCTGGGTGGCATACACTGCTCTACGCATCTCTCTCTCTCTCTCTCTCTCTCTCTCTCTCTCTCTCTCTCACACTATGTGAACAAATGGTGGTGTGGACAATGGTAAAGAGGATTTGGGGTCCTAAACCACATCATTTGGGGTTAAAGAGGATGGAGATGCATTTAAGGGCCACCAAGGGCAGAAGATCCCAAGAATGTGTCACTGCATATGGGGTTCAGGGAGCATCTCTTGGTGAAACTCGCCTGGAGAAGGCTCCTCAGCCCTTGGGCCAAGGTCCTTTACTTTAGCTAAGCTGGACTGCGCACCC
Source organism: Eidolon dupreanum (assembly GCA_028627145.1). Classification (NCBI taxonomy): domain Eukaryota; kingdom Metazoa; phylum Chordata; class Mammalia; order Chiroptera; family Pteropodidae; genus Eidolon; species Eidolon dupreanum. The sequence continues at coordinate 15,478,595 of CM053506.1, read as the reverse complement.
CTCCATCTGGTTGGTTGTTCACCAGCTCATGTCCTATCTCCCCTCCAGACTGGAAGCTCCATTAAGATAGGCCTGTGTCTGTCCTGCTGTCTGGCTCTCTAGGCATCCCTCAATATTTGCTGAGTGAATAAATGAAACATGACTGCCCCCTTCCCAACTCTTTGCCTTTGTTCTTGCTGTCTCCTCCTTGAGGTGGTTTGCCTCCATCCCATCTCTCTCTTTACTTGTCAAAACCCTCCCCATCCCTTGAGACCCACTCAAACAAAGCTTTCTCTGACCCCGGAGGTTGGAGTCATTATTCTCTGTGTTAAATCACTATGGCACATAGCTTGCCTCTATCATGTCACTTATACCTTTTGCTTAGGTTTATAATGATTTCTGTATCCATCTCTGTCTTGCTATTAGACAGTGAGCTCCTTGAGGGCAGACTATGTCATCTGTGTATTCTATAGTCCCTATGGCCTGGCATAGGCTGTAGGTGCTGCCTAGGCAGTAGGAGCTCTATAAGTGGTCAGTATAAGAAGGAGAGAGTATAGATGGCAGTCAGTGGCTTTTTGCTGGTCCAGATGCTGCTCTTTTCCAGCCCCAAGTGGGGCCCCTGAGATTCTTCTCCCCAGGCCGGGAGCTCGCCTGTGCTGACTGGGCCATCTCCAAGCTCTCCCCGCTCCCTTCCCACCCAATCACTGCTAACACTTTGACTAAATCTTGCTCCATCCCAGTGCCATTTCTGACATTTGCATGGCCTGACCACAGCAGGGTGGGGTGCAGGTGCTAGGGCAGGGGTGGGGGGAATGGGGGAGGCTGAGTAGCAGGGATTGTCTGGTTCTATAAAGACCCTTGGCAAGAGCCCAGGAGACCAGAGATTGCCTGATATGAAAGGGGCTGAGGTCTAGGGGGGCATCCAGGGGCCCCTGCACTGCCCTAAGCAGAAAAGCTTAGGGTGAACCCAGGTCTGCACCATTTGTGCTGATGGAGTGTGTGTGTGTGTGTGTGTGTGTGTGTGTGTGTGTGTGATGAGTGAGTCATCAGGGAGGAAGAGAGGCCCAGAGGAGCTCACAGGCTAGATCTTCCCCTTCCTGTTAGGGCCACCAAAGACTGAGTGGCAGTTTTTTTTTTTTTTTCCCCAGCAAGATCTGACCCTGGTGTTTCAAAGGTTTTCACCCACACTTGGCCCAGAGGTTCTTGTACATCAAAACTTACCAAATCACCTGAGGTGCTCGTTCAGCATGGAGATGTCTAGGTCCTCCCCCACCCTGATGTGCAGATCTGATTCATACACCATATACCTGGGGAAATGCTCACCAGGGTGCCAGCTTCTTGCTGAGGGCATTAGGTAGATAGCTCTGGGAATGCCCAGGGAAGGAGGCAGCCTTACAAAGAGATGCTGAGCTCAGGGGTCAGACCACAGGTGGTGGGGAAGGTGGTGAGGAAGGTGGTGGGGAAGGTGGTGGGGAAGGTGGTGGGGAAGGTCGTGAGCGGAGAGGTGAGACAGGAAGCACCTACTAGATGGAGGTGGGCAGAAGGCTGGGCTGAAGAAGGAGCTGCATCTTGAAGGGAGCTGCACCAGGCGGAGCTGCTTATTAGCCTTGGTCTGCTAGAAGCAGAATTGGTGGGACTTGGGAAGCTGGGAGCTAAGAAGGTCAGCCTCCTTGACATTCGAAAACAGAAAAATCCCCTGGACAGGAAAATGCAAAACTATTCACACACTGTAGCCAGTGAGAGGCACTTTCAAGAGGAACTGACAAGCAGAGCTTGCTAGAGCTTACTCAGAGAACCCTGGTGGAAGCGGCGGAAACCCAACCAGAGTACTGAAAACAAATACACAAAACTATCTAGAGGGCTGACTTAATGTAGCAGCTCAGAGCAGATTCTGGAGCCAGACCTCCTGTGATCAAATTTCAGCTCTTATATGAGTCACCTGGGGCAACTTAACTTCTTTATGCTTCAGTTTTCTCTTCTGAAAAATGAAGTGATTAATTATTCTACTGCATTGTTATCATGAGGGTTAAATGTTAAATATATATATATATGTTAGAACAATGCCTGGCACATGGTAAGCACCATGTAAACATCTGTTGTGGTTATTTAGCATCTGGACATCTAGGATCCAGAACCCATGGCAGATCTATTTAGACTCTTGCTACTCAAAGTTTGACCCACTGACCAGAAGCAGCAGTACCATCTGGGCGATTGTTAGAAATGCAGTCTTGGACCTAGTTCTGGATGTGCTGAACCAGAACCTACATTTCAAAGAGCCCAAGTGAATGATGAGCGCATTCATTTGTGAAGCACTGCTTTAGAGCACACTGGAGGCCACACTCAGAAACTAGGCCAGAGAAGGGGCTATTTGGGAAAGGAGGCCAACAGGGTAAGGCTGCCCCGCCTTGGGGTCCTCACAGCCTAGAGAGCCCCCCGGACTCTGGTCAGCAGGAGCACTTCACATGGGGACACTCGTGGAAAACCTACACGTCATTTTGTTGGGACAGCCTGGTGCTAGGGTCCAGAGTGGGGGCGCGGTGGTTGAGGCCACCTGCCCAGAGCCCGGGGGATGCTGTGAGGTCCAGTGGCGGCTTGCTGGAGTACCAGGTGCTCAGGAGATGGTCCACCTGCTCTCTGCTGGAGACGGCGCGAAAGTGAGCCTTTCCGCTTCCGGTGTCTAGGCTTGGGAGCTCATTAACCTCTGGGGGTTCGGCACCCCTGCTCATGTCGCGTTGCAGTCCCCGTGCCCGCATCTCGTTCTGCATGCTGGCGAAGAAGTACAGCACGCAGCGGTGGGCGAAGTCCCGCGCGTGCTCACAGCACGTCTCGTCAAACAGCTTCTGCTCCAGGTCCACGTAATTGCTCCAGTATCTGCGCTGCAGGAAGACTGTCTGGTCGAAGCAAGGTCTCAGGCAGCGGGCCAGGAAGGCTACGACAATCAGCAGCAGAGTGATACTCCAGCCGATGGCCTGGTGGGGAGGGGAGGGAAGCACGAGGATGGGTGTGAGCAGGGCATGGGTGCTATACAGTGTGTCAAAGGTGTTCCAGTCTCTCCCTTTACTTATCCCTCCCAACCTTCTTCAGATCTATCCATCTTCCCATTTAGTCATCCATCCACCAACCACCTCCATCCACCCGATTCCTTTTCATTCATTCTCTCATCCTTGCATCCATTCATCTGTCCAACTAGCTCTCCATTCCATCCATCTATCCATCCATCCAGTCATCCATTCTCTCATCTGACTAAATATCTATCATCTTCCTATTCAGCTATCCTCTCAACCATCCTTCCATCTGTCCATCATCCATCCTCCTATCCAACCAGCTATCCTCTCATCCATTCATGTTCATATACTCCCATCTTTCTTTCTGTTTACCTATCCAACCATCCATGCACCCACCATTCACTTTCCCAACCTTCCTCTTAAGTGTGCCACCCCAAAGTATACCTCTTTGACATAAAATTATTTTGAGCTGAAGACAATGAAGCAGCAGCAAACAGGAAAAACTCTCTTTACCCTTTCCTTTTCTGCCTAAAAGCAGGGTATAAATTCTTCTTTTACTGGAGACAGACTCTTATTAGCGCAGAGACAGCACCAGAGGAATGTGCAAACAAACCTTACTCTATTAGTAGGGAGTAGGAAACTCCATGTTTCCTCCCATCTATTTACCTTCCCATAGTTTCTGCTCTTGGAAGCCTAAAACTGCTTTCCTTTGTCCTGCCGTTTCTCTATAAATGTATAGCTCTTTGCTGAAGGTTCCATATAAGCAGGAATTTTAAGCTGCTGCTTCGAGTTGCTCTTTGGTTCAGGTTTCTCCTACATGGTGTGCACTGCATGCATTAATAAACCGTTTTCCTCTTGTTAATCTTTTTGTAAGCATCTCAGCTGAAAACCTAAGATGGGCAGAGGTAAAGTTTTGCTTTCCCCACACTCCCGTCTATCCATCCATCTTCCTTTCATTTTTTTATCTAGTCCTCCTCACATATTTTTATCTATCCCATCTATGCATCCATTTATTCTATATTTTGGGGAAGGCACTGGGCACCTAGTCTTTTCTCTCACACTTTGGTGGAGGAAACAATTAAACAGGCGATGACTGGCTGAATGCCGTGTTGAGGGATGTACAGGGAGTCATGGGAATCCGCCCAACCTGAACTTGAGGGCTCAGGGAACAGCAAGGTCTAGGTTGAGACCTGAAGGATAAGTAACAGTTGCACAGGATATGAATAGGAAACAGTGTTCCAGGCCAAGAGTGAGGAAAAACTGAAAGTAGTTCTCTAAGGCTAGAGCCCACACTTGCCCGATTCCTCTTTTTCCTCTACGCCCATGCAAAGCTGTAGTCTCTTCAAGGCCTTGCTTAAGACCAGAGCAACTGTGTGGACCTGGAGCAGAGAATTCATTCTTCTAAACAAAGTCATACCTGAATTCTTATCATGTGTAGATGTGATTTGCAATCTCTCATTTGGCCTCTCACAGAATCACCACCACCACCACCATCACTACCACCAATTTAAAACACCTGTGTGAGTATTTTATATGTGAGGAGCATTTAATGTGCCTGATAACCTTATAGCTGAGCCAGGACTCAAACTTTGGTCTCCTTGAAAATTCTACACTCTTCCCACTGAGCTAGTAAGAGCCTAGAGTGTTTAAGTTTGCAGGGACCACCAAAGTGGAAAAGACCAAAACTGCCTTTATTTTGCAGGAGAAACTGAGGCCCAGAGAGGGAGTGATGTGGCCAAGGTCAGGGTTTGAACCAGAATTAAGTCTGGCCTGAGTACTGGTCCTCTCTTCACTGCACCATGGGCCTGCATTTGCTATGAGCCTGTCTTGGCTCAGCAAAGGGCTGGGACCATGTTTTTATTCTATGTAGCCACAGTGATACTCTGGATGAGAGGGTTCATGTAAATATTTTTTGAGAGGCACAGCTCAGCCTGGGGCTCTGGAAGTGATTATAGTGGAATCTCAGTTCTGGGCTGGAAGTGGGGCTGAGTTTTGCCCCTAGGATAATGGAGTTGGCATCCTGTGGGGAGTTGGGCATCTATCTAGGCAGAACCTGCATTGTAGGGGGGTGGTTAAGAGAGTCAGGAGTTATGACGCGTATTCAGATCCCTGCCTGGACTTTTACAAGCTGTGTGACTTTGGCCTTGTGAACTAAACTCTTGGAGCCTCAGTCTCCTCATATGCGAGATGGGATGATAATGAGTGCATTTACCTCACAGGGTGAATTAAATGAAGTAATGCGTATGAAATGCTTAACACAGTGCCTGATACATAAGAGCTCAATAAAGGGTAATTAGTATTATTTCTGAGAGGTGGGAAGAATATGTATGATGTGGAGGACTGGGCAGAGCAGTGTATCTCCAGTGCTTTCCTGCCATCCAGACTCCTCAGGATGGGCTGAGCTGACCCCCAGAGGATGTGGTCTCTGCCCTGGCGTGAGTCAGCACTGATGGCCAAGTGCCCACTTCCTAAGGCCCAGCACTGTCCTGTACATGGATAACGCTCTGCGTCTCTCCAGGGACCACATGTTCCTTGGTTGTGTCTCTAGCAGGGGGAGGGGCCTAAGGAAGTCATGTGTATTTTCTCACCCCTTGGAACCCATGCAGGATGTTTGCAAAGGTTAGAAGAGGACCTTTCGAATTACCTGTGACAGGCACCGCAGGTAGCGAGACACTGCCTTTCGAGCAGCACTGTCCCTGACCAGCTCATCCTCCTTGCAGGGCACCTTGGCCAGGAAGAGCTGCACCTGGCTGGGGGTCATGTTGGCAAAGTCCAGAAACTTCTCGGGGTCAACGGAGCTGCTGAAGGCACACACAAAGCACTTCCCGTCAAGGAGGGCCAGGAGGATCCAGACGAGGGGGGCGGCCAGTGCTCTCTGCAGCACGGAGGAGCACATATATCTGAGAGTAGAAGAAAGAGGGGGCAGTGTCACAAAGGGCAGCCGGAATTCACTTAGGGGAGATGCAAAGATGGACTTCCCAGGAGGGCTTGGAATACCAGCTGTGGTTACGTAAAAGGAATGATTGCAGCTCCCACAGGGGAGTTCCCAGAAGCAGAAGGCAGGGAGGAAGGAGGGCTGAGGGCTCCGGGGGGACCCACGACTGGAACACTGGGGAGCTGGTGTTCTTCCTGCTCTAGGCCTTGTAGCAGGCACTGTTGGTGCCCTGCCCATCCAGAGGCATCTACGGCTTTGGAGGGTAGTTTCTATTCAATGGAGGCCTGAGGGCCTCCAACATTAACCACTTCAACCACTTGAGTGCCTCTGCCTGAGGACTTTGGAGGCCCAGAGGGGTAGGCTGGAAGCACTGGAGAGTTAACAACCCCCAAATCAACCTTCGACCCAAGAGGGACGGCGCCTGGTAGATAAATACCGCAGCTTCCTAGACCTTCAGTGGGACAATTCTGAGATATGTCCTACCCACTCTCTCAGAGTGTCCCCAGAAGGACTGAGCCCCAGTTACCTACTCATTATCACATTCTTCCCAGAGACTGGTTTTGAGGGAAGCCTAAACCAAGACAGCCCTGCCCAATAATCCTCGCAGAGGTAGCATCTCAAACACCTCGCCCGGCGTCCAGGGAGCCCACCCTCTGGCTGCCCCCGGGTGCCTCTCCTGACCTACTCAAGTGGCATGGATTGGGTATAGGTCACAGGTCAGGAACCCAGTGGAGCTGTACCCACTGGATCCCAGAGGAAGAGGACAAGGGCACACCCAGGGCATGTTGCGTCTCTGCGAGGCTGGAGGGAGCACGGAGGCTCCGGGGAGTACGAAACAGGCTGTTGGGCACCGGATGGGGGTGGGTTTCTAACTTGGACTGTACACAAACATAAAGTAGTGTGTGTCTGTTTGTGTGTCTGTGTGTGTGCGTACATTCTCATGGCTTACCCAGTAGTAAATTATAAACACATTGTAGGATGGGGTGCCTTGGCCGCATACGGGAGAGAGATGCAGCCTTTGAGCCAATCATGTCTCCCACGACATGTGAAACTGGCTATGCATGTTATGCGATGGCCCTTCATGCATATGGTGAGGTATAACCGATGGCCAGCGAGACGGATGTGACCTGGGTAATTCTTGGGAATCCTGCATCATTCATGTGTCTCCAGCACTGGCCATGAAAAGGTGACAAATGACAGGAACAGAAATATCTCTTTCCAGGGTGGAAATTGTGAATGGGTGTCTGTGAACTGATGATGTTCCAGTTGGGGAAAGGAGGGGGCACACCTGGCAGTGCCTGTGGGGGTGGGTGGGTAGGGGGCCCCTGGCAATGCCCACGGGGAGGGTCAGGGTTTGGGGGAGCCCCTGGCAATGCCCACGGGGAGGGTCAGGGTTTGGGGGAGCCCCTGGCAATGCCCGCGGGTCGCTGGGGGATGTGGGACCGCACCTGATGATGCCTGGGTCCTTCCTCCGGCGCCCTGCAGGCCGGCGCCACTCCTCAACCACCAGCACGGACTGCCGGTTGGCTAGGAGGCCGCAGAGGAAAAGGGCGACAGGGGGTGTGAGCAGCAGGCCCAGGCCGTAGAGGGTGTTGTAGCGCACCAGGCAGGGACAGTTGAAGTCGAAGGAGGAGTACAGCTTGACTGTGACCGCGGCCAGCAGCAGGCAGATGCCGTTCATCACCGACTCAGAGCTGGACTGGAAGTGCTGGAAGAGCATGCGGAACTTATCCATGGCTCCTGCCTGGTGGGTGGGCGGCTGTGGATGAGGGGCAGTGAGGCTCCAGCTGCCTTCCTGGCCAATGCCAAGCCACCTAGGGTGAGTCCGGGCCTGCAGGAGGTTCTTTTCTTTCAAGGGCCTGGGCGACCAGGAAGAGGTGGTGTCCAGCTCTCAGCCCAACTCCAAGGATGTAGAGTAGAGGCAGGCTGTCTCTGAAAAGGCTCCCCTGCCCAGACCAATTGTCCCCCAGCACCACTCCCCTCCTCCTTGGGGGAATGAGTCACTGTGCTGTGACCAGCCAGCCCAAAGCACTCTAGGCAAATGCGCCCTGCCCTGTCTCTCCATCCCTCCCCACTTCCCGCCCCAGCCCATTCCCTCCTCTCTTTGGGGTTTAGATACTGAAACCTGACAGCTGGCGGGGCTTCCCATAGGGGACAGGCAAATTCTGGGTGTGGTAAGGCCAAGATGCTGATGGAGCCAATTTTATTTTCTTGGGCAGAAGTATGACTCGACTCAGCTGAGCCCAGGGGAGAGTTCATGTTGGTTTTCATGCTGGGAGGAACCAGGAGGGAAACCTTAAGGCTTCAAGGCTTTCTGGAAAAAAAAAAAAAAAAGACCCTTGAGAAGAGTTTAAACCATATTTCCACCTTTGCCAATAAAAGGCGTTATTGAAGGGGAAGGCCCTCCAGGCAGAGGATACCAACAGACAAAGATGTGGCGGTGAGAAGCAGCCTGCCATAGCCAGTTGTTTTGGGGTGCTGGAATGCAGTGTCAGAGAGAGGGCTGAAGGGTCAGTGGGTGCCAGCAACCCTCTCCTCTGTTTTATCCCTCCTTTCTTTAGGCCTGGCCACTGGTCAGCCCTGTCTCCCTAACACAGTTTCCATTGCATCACTCCTCTGCTCAGGTGTGACTGGGGGCTCCCTCAGCCCCCTTAACTTGCATTCAGGGCCCTCCTAACTGTATCCAGAGGTGTCTTCCCACCTCCACACCTTTGCTGACACCATCCTTCTCACTGAAAACCCATGTCCCTTCCTCCCACCTGTTCTTCAAGAGGCAACCCTGTCACCAAGCCATCTCTGGTGACCTCAGCTTTATGGGATCCTCAACATCCCATTTGGCCCTGGGAAAGGCCAGCTTAGCCTGTTAGTAATCTTTCCTAGGTGTGGGAGTTGGATCTCCCATCTCGGACACCTTTTTGTTCTCTGAAGCATCCAGGGCTGGGGGTGGGTGAGGTATCCAGACCCCAACTACTCAGACTTTTTCCTCAGTCTCCATCCCTTTGGCTCCCTCGCTGCCAGTCTAGGGCCACCCCTGAGATAAGAAAAACCTCAGGGACTGGTATGGCCTTGACCCCGCTGAGCCCTGCTGCATCTAGCCTGGATCTGCTGGCATCCTGGACTCTGACTTATGGCCTTAGTTGACCTCATGCATCAACACTGTTGTTCTTTCCTCGGAAGCTGGGTCCTCAGGGTCATGAACGTAGCTTCCTGCCAACCCTCTGGTGCATGGGAGGAAAGTGTCCTGAATCCTCCCCATCCTCTAACTGGCCGTCTCCATGGAGCTCGCCAGGACGACTGCCACCACACTGACCACCCTCGTTTCCATATTTTCAAACGACTTTTAGAAAATGGAAATATCTCCAATTTTTCTGGATTAAACACAGAATTAAGAAAAACTTAAAAATAGAGTACATGAAAATGTCCCCCCTCATAGCAATTCCCCAAAACTCTCCCTTTCACTGCAAGGGTGTGTGGCCTTCCAGATTTTTCCAGGTCCCACAAGGACATATGCCAGCTGGCCTGCCTGGGGTTCCTTGGGGGAACTGCTAACCACTGGTAAATAAACACTAAGTGCACACAGGAGGGGCGGCTCAGCTGGCCTGTCTTCCATCTGAGGCACGTCTGTTCCTTCTCTTCACGCTCGTGACACAGGTCTCTCATTGTTTCTTGGTTTTAGCTTCTCTGAAGGATGACAGCCCAGCTGTTGGAGGGACCTGCAAAATGAATTTCAAGTAAGCCACTTTGCCTGTACTTTAAGTCAAACCATCTCAAATATGTCTTGCAAATGTCCTGTCTGTGCAGTCTATACCTCTGATGAGGTAACAACAGACAGAAATCTGGCTTTTATTTATTATTTGTATTTTACCTAATTAGTGTGGGTCCTATGAGACAGGATTACCTGTGTGAGGGAAAATGGAGAGGGAGCCAGAGAAGGCCAGGAGAGCCATCAGAGACATGCAAGTGTGAGTGCAGGAAGGAGAGGATGGGCCATTTTGGAGAAACCCTTAAGCCCACTCATTCTCCTGGGGTCCTACTGCAGCACAGAACTACCACCCCGTTCTTCAGGAGAGGCTGAGCGTTATGGCAGAGGTCACACAGCCTGGTAGGGACAGAGCCAGGAAGGTAGCTGGGATCCTCCTCTGGCTCCAACCTTAGTCACATCTGACCTGTTGACAGGAAAGGAAACCGTCTTGGCTCAAGGCCATGCTTTTCAACCCTGAACCACAGGGCTGAGAGAGTCTGAGCACCCCTCTCTCTCATTCCAGTCTCAAGGAGGGGAGGGTGAACTAAAGGCCCCCAGCTTTCTTTTCTAGGGATTCTCCAGAAAAGAACAAACACTGCTTTTTGGAGAATGCTACAGGAAATTGGGACAAGGTCTCCCAGGCCAATCTGTGCACAGCTCCAACCTCTGACAGGTGAGACAGAGCTTTCAGGTCAGCCTGGAGCCCGGGGCCCCGTAGGGAGTGGTTTGCTGTGTGACTGTACTGACCTTTGCTAGGTCTTCACTGGAAAAGAAAAAAGCAAGAAGGAAGCCCACCACAACTTAAAGAAATATTATCTCAGGGTGAGGGATGGTTTCACATTTAAAATTCTGTATTTTCTAAATTGTTTACTTTTATAACAATAATTTTTAAATTTCCCAGTAAAAGTCATATAATATTTTTAATGGAAAACGCAAAGGGATTAAGGAACAAAGTAAAAGTGAAGGGGTGTGTGTGTGTCACATTTTGTTGCTTGGACCCCAGACCAGCTGAACCAGGAGAGGCAGAAATAGAGGAAAGAAAAAGAGAAAGACTTATTTTACTTATATGCTTGGAAAGATATTAACTTGTAGATCTGCTGTGTGATAATACCTTAAACCAGAGTTTCTTAACCTCCTATCCACCCCAGGGGTTTGCAACTGTGTTCTTCAGGGTCTTTTAATTCTGGGGAAATTTTTTAAATTCACATTTAATTTTAATGATGACTTAAATCTTTTCAGCACTTTTAAACGTGTATTAACTTGCAATTGGAAGATTTTTATAGACTAAGCCTTGGGTTTCTTTTTCTTTTTCTATAATTGAGGTCTCACAGATATATTTTTAGGGGTCTTCTAGATTTTTTTTCCCTTTAAAAGGAATCTGCATATTATTTGAGAACAATGGCTTTACCATTCTTGCAGTTCTTGTGACTGAGAGGGCTTTTTAGGACTGGGTGCCCTCTACTGGAGAAACTCAGTGTACCTGATGTGTGAGTAGTGTGTGTGTGTATGGGGTGTCTGTGTACTTGTGGGTGCATGTGTGGACATGTGTGTGGTATGCACGTGTGCAGTGTTTATATAAGTGTGTGTGTCTTTGAAATCTAGGTGTGGTTTTGTCTCTTCTTTTTATATAGTAAGTATACTCTCCACTGAGGTTTCTCTTTCTCTTCTTTTTCTTTCCAGAAGAGGACATTGGATGCGTGTCCTACTTCTCTCTTAGGACTAGGAGACTATTGTTCCCTCGTGCCCAGCAGAGCAGTGGTTCCCTCTCTGTCTCTGAGAGATCTGACTCTCTTTAACCCCGATGCAGAGACTTCTGTGGGTTCTGGGTGATAGGCCTCTCTGGTCTGTCTCTGGCAGGCCTGGGGGAAAACAATGTGACACTTATGTGGCCTCCACTCTGGTGACTATATGGAGCCATGTGACCTCTAAAGGACTGAAAAAAGGATGAAAATGAAAGGAGGGGCTATCTAATAAATGACATTGGAACAGCTGGCTAACCATTTGGGAAAATCTTTAACTGAATCTTTACCTCATTCTTTATACCAAAATATACTCCAAATGGCTCAAAGATTTTAACATAGAAATTAAAGTCATAAAAATTCTACCAAAAAAATCATGTGAATTTATTTATAATCAGAGAAGGCCTTTGTGAAGAGAACACAGAATTCAGTAGCTATGAAGAAGGCAGATAAAATAGGTCTCATGACTTCTGTGGGCAAAATACCAATAAACAAGTAAAAACAACAAACTGGAAAAAGGCATTGCCACGCACATGCCACATGAAAGCCTATTTTCCTTAATTTGTAGAGGGATTGTGTAAATCAATACAAAAGTTGAATAATCCTATAGAAAAAAATGGGCAAAGGATATGAACCAGCTATTCACAGAAAAAGAAAGACAAGTGATCAAAAATCCTGCAAACATTCTAATCCTTATTCACAATTAAATACAATCTAAATCAGGTGACTTTTTAAACTCACCAAGTTGTTAAAAACTAAAAGATTGATACTACCCAGTGTATTATCAATCTCCCTAAGAAGGCTCAGGGAAACATCCACTTTCATACACTGATGGTTAGAGTATAAAGTTGTAGGGGTTTTCTAGTACAATTTGACAATATATTTAAAGCAAATATTTAAATACACACGTCCTTTAACCTAAAAATTACATAATTTAAAAAGCACAGTTTGGTACACTGTACATAGTATAATCCCTTCTAAGTAAAAATGATATAAATATGTAAAAATTTTGGTATTGTGCATACAGTTTGATGGAGGGACACATGAGAAATGTGGACAGTTATCACCATTGGGTGGTTGGAGATGGGAACTTTTATTTTCTTCCGTTTTCTACCTTTCTGTGCTGTTTGACTTTTCCAACAATGTATACATATGAATTTTATTTTAAAAAGATCAACAAAGATTATCTGGGTAGTGGATTTCTGAATTTAAAAAATATGTTTTCACACATAATAGATAAATATTATTTTAAAATAAGATTAAAATATTATGACTTCCACAAAATAAAATAACCAAATTCAACCCTAAACATTCTTCCACACTTAAATTTTTGGTTTTCACCCCACAGGTTATAGAATGTGGAACAATTTCTTTGGGTCACAATACATTTCTAACTCCTTTTCTCAGAAGAGGAAACAGATAAGCCTGGCTTTATAATATTTTCACCTTTTTGTTTTGTTTTGTTTTTATATAACTAACAAGCTATAAACATTAATTTTCCTGACAGAACTGCAATGTTGTTGTTTCTGGGTTCTTCTGATGGGGGATGATTTTCCAGCGTGGAGATCCACCGGAGTGCCAGTGGACACTGGATGGTGGGCCAAGTGCGGAGACTTGGAGGCAAAAACAGGTGAGTTGCTCTGGGGGGAGCAGCACCCATCCAGCTATATTTTCTGAATTCCACTTTTACTCCATAAACACCCAAATCAGAGTGACTCCAGGGTTTTCTTTCCCCCATGCACTGACTCCTGAGAGTTCTGAGGCCATCTATCATGGTGGAATAGATGTAGAGGTGTTTGCCAGGGGAGTGCTGGGCTGGGTGTAGCAAGTCCCAACTCTGAAGGTAATCAGGTGCTCAGATGGCCAAGCTAGACGCACCCGTTACTGGCCACACATCTTCAGGTTCTGTCCACAGAGCAACAGATGTTCAGTGGACATCTGCAGAGGGGCAGGTGATGTGGTGGTGCTGGGTGCACACAGGTGCCCACGTCAGGGACCAGAGGCTGACAAAGGGCATCTCAGTGTGAACTGGAGAGCTCTGAAGAGCACCTGGACCTGGCTTAAGTTTGAGGAAGCAGTTAATGAAACCTATGAGAATGTCCCTCCCCCCGCAAACCCCCACTCTTTCCATTTTGAAAGAGGAAAAGAGCAATCTGTAAACATTTTTTAAGGTGTTTTGGTTGACTTGAGCCTTCCTGCAAAAGTTTGCCAGAGACAAAGGGGATTCTAGTGGAGTTCTAGCGCTACCTAGTGGTGGCTGGAGAGAGAAATTGCGAGGGAGGGGAGGAAAGGCTGCGGGGGGAAAGAGGGTGGCACACACAGGCGCCTTTGGGTGAAGGTCGGACCAAGCGAATGCCTCTGGAACTTCTCTTGGGAAAGGTGGAAGCGAGATGTTACGCGGCCAGCAGTAACGGAGAAATGTCTGTTTCCTATTCTGGGTCTGGGGATGAAGGACAGTTGAAGTGACTGAGGGCTATCGGCTTATTGGAGATGTGTCTCCTGACTCCTATTTGTTTTTCAACTTTTGCCATGAAGTTTTAAAATTTTTATGTAGTCATATTTATTATGCTTTTCCTTTGTGATTCTCTGGTCTTTGTAACATTCTTAGAAGGGCTTTTCTGCCAGGTAAAGGTCATTTAAAATATCTACCAGAGAAAAAGGGTGCTGGGGTACTACCATCACGTTGAGCATTTTACTTTGATTTGTTTTGTTATTTTAAGTCTGTTTCATGGCCGTTAGTGGCTGTGTGCTCCTTGGCTTCCAGAGAGCTGAGCCAAAGCCTCTGGGAGTTTAAGGGTCTCTTGGGTAGGAGGGGCTGGTTCAGGAGCTCAGTGAAGACACCTCATCAGTGCCAGGTGTCTTCCTCAGGCTGGATACTTGAAGAAATCTCACCCTGGGGCAGGTACAACATCGCAGGGGTTTGGACCCAGACTGTATTTCGGTGCTCCACTTATCTGCTCCTAGGCAAGTGTCTTAGCTTCCCTGAGCTTCAGGATTTTCATTTGTAAAATGAGGATGATGATAATAAAAAAATAACAACAACAATAATGATAATACCTACCTCACAGGGTTGTTACCAGGTTTAAATGAATTAATACAGTGTTTAGACCAGTGCCCAGTATGTAGAACTAAGTACTCCATAAACGTCACCTGTCACAGTGGTTGCCAGAAGCTGGAGGCAGAGAAGGATGAATAGGAAGAGCAAAGAGGATTCTTGGGACCACAAAACATGACATTATGGTAGATACATGACATTTTACATTTGTCCAAACACATAGACTGTACACCAAGAGTGAACCTTAATGTAAACTACAGGCTCTGGGTGATAACGATATATCAATGTAGGGTTATCAACTGTAACAAATGTACCACTCTGGTGAGGGGTATTGATAATCAGGGAGTCTACGCATATGTGGAGACAGGGGGTATATAGGAAATATACCTCTGTATATACACTCAGTTTTGCTGTGAGCCTAAAACTGCTCTAAAAAATGAAGCCTATTTTTACAAAAGGATTATCTTGCCTTCCTCTTAGGGTGTACCTGCACTCTAGACTAATGATTCTCAAACTTAGCATGCATTAGAATCATCTACGGGGGAAAGAGGAGATGGTAAATAAAATGCAGATTCCCAGGCATCACCCCAAAGGATTCCGGTTTAATCAATTCTGATGAAGTTCATTAATTGATCACACTTTGGGAAACTGCTTCACATGGGCATTTGTTCTAGTTGAGAGGATAATGTTTGAAGAATGTCTGCAGGCTTTCCTGAGGACAGCTGGACACCACACAGGGCCAGGCCAGTGCATGCTCTTTCTCAAGCAGGGCTAATCACATTGCAAGGTAGAGCAGGCAGTGGCTGTGCAGGGAGGGGGAACCCCAGCCCCTTCCTCTGCTCCACAGACAGGCTTACCCTCTAGGAGGCAGCCCCTAGTTCCAGGACCAATTGTAAGATCTTCATAGACTCTCAAACTCTTATCTTTGGAGCCCAAACTTATCAGGTCAAATATACTAAAGTATACTATGTCCTGCATTAAACATAATTTTCCTGCCTTGAACATTTTGAAATAATGTTTTATAAAGTTGGCTTTTTGAATCATCGGACTACAAGGAACTCATTGAATTTACAACTGGTTTTATTTCTAAGCAATCATGCATGTGCTGTATTTCTTGCCAAGTGAGAAAAACCTGCAATTGTCTTTAAATACAATGAAATCTTTGAGCACTCATTTAACGATTAATGATGTTGACACAACATTAAGTTTTGTAGGCAGGTAAATACCACTTATTAATTCTGATTAAAAAATTTTTCTGTCATAATTTGGAGCCATGATGTTTTTTTCAATCCTTTAGAAAACCCATAGGCCTAAGTCCTGGGCCTATAGTGCCCATAAATAAAAATCCAGATCTGAGGTCTAGCATTCCTAAGTTTGCCTCTAAAAGGACAGGTGGAGGTCTCTGCAAGACGCAGAAAGGAAAATGCCCAACACCAGAAAAAGGACCACAAGTATCCCTGTCTGGGAAACTTGTATAGTGACTTTGAAAGAGTCCGGCGTCCCTTGACCATCCCAGGGTCACTTGCTCAATAATCTTTTTATTGTTTTTATATCCATAGTTTGCCTTTTTCCAGAATGTTATATGGTTGGAATTATACAGTAAGTAGCCTTTTCAGATGGGTTTCTTTCACTTAGTTATATGCATTTAAGTTTCCTCCATGTCTCTTTATGGCTTGATAGCTCATTTCTTTTTAGCACCAAATACTATTCCATCATATGGTTGTATATAATTTATCTGTTCACCTACTAAAGGGATTCTTAGTGGCTTCCAAATTTTGGCAATTATAAAAAACATCTGCTATAATCAGTTCCTTTGGGTAAATATTAAGGAGCCCAATCACTGGATCTTATTTTATGGTAAGAGAATGTTTAGTTTTGTAAGAAACCACCAAACTGTATTCCAAAGTGGCTGTACCAATTTATATTCTTACCGAGAGTTCCTGTTGCTCCACATCCTCACTAGCATTTTGTGTTGTCAGTGTTTTGGATTTTTGCCATTCTAATAGGTGTGCAGTGATATCTCACTGTTGTTTTGAATTGCAATTCCCTGAAGACATATGATGTGAAGCATCTGCTCCTATGCTTATTTTTCATCTGCATATCTTCTTTGGTGAGGTGTCTAGTAAGGTCTCCGGCTCATTTTTGAAATCGGGTTGTTTTCTTATTGCTGTTTTAAGAGTTCTTTATTTTGGAAAAATCTTTTATCGGATATGACTTTCAAAAATATTTTCTCCCAGTTTGTGGTTTGTCTTCTTATTCTCTTGATAGTGTCATTCACAGAGCAGAAAAGTGTAATTTTAATGAAGCCCAGCTTATCAACTCTTGCTTTTATGGTTCATGCCTTTGGTGTTGTTTCTAAAAAGTCATTGACAAACACAAGGCCATCTGTTTTTTCTCTTATGTTATCTTCTAGGAGTTTTATAGTTTTGCATTTTACATTTAGGGCTGTGATCTCTTTTGAGTTAATTTTTGTGAAAGGTGTAAGGTCTGTGTCTAGATTAATTATTGGATGTGGATGTGCAGTTGGTCATAAACCATTTGTTGAAGAGACTATCTTTGCTCCATTGTATTGCCTTTGCTCCTTTGTCAAAGATCAGTTGACTATTTTTACATAGGTTTATTCCTGGGTTCTCTGCTCTGTTCTATTGATCTATATTTATCTATTATTTCACCAATTCCACACAGTCTTGATCACTGTAGCTTTATAACACATCTTTAAGTTGGGTAGTGTCAGTCCTCCAACTTCGTTCTCCAATATTGTGTTGGTTATTCTGAGTCTTTGACCTCTCCATACACACTTAAGAATCAGTTTGTCGATATCCACAAAATAACTTGCTGGGACTTTGATTGAGATCCACTGAATCTATAGATCAAGGTGGGCAGAACTGACATTTTGACAATATTGAGACCTACTGTGTGTTCAGTCCTAAACTTAGCCCTGGGAGGTGGGAGTACACAAAAGCACAGGGCAGGCTCCCCTAAGGTGCTGACAAGGAAACCACCTCACACAGTGCCAGGCATGCCAGGTAGAGCTCAATAAATGGTCACTGGGACAAGGAGCAACACTAAACTCCAAAGCACCTGGGAATAAGGCAGTGTGGTTCCTGTTGCATACCAAGATGAGCAATCCAGACTCCCCTTCTTCAAAGGGAAGGCCTAGTTTCAGGGAAGACTTTGTGGGAAAGGTACTTTTGAGAAGGGAACTGGGCAGGTGGGCTGGTCTGAGCAAAGCTCTCTGGCTGACTGGGTGGCTGTATTGATAGGCTAATTCACTCATTTGTTTGTTCATTGATTCATTGAATAAATATCGATTGAGTATCAGGTACTCAGGGATCTTCCCAATAACATGTCTAGCTGCCCCCTGCAGTTCAGGCAGGACAACCTTGTTTTCTGATGGCCTGATAACTATGGGCTAGGATTGGAGATGGCAGGGGGCCCCTGTATTCTGCTAGGGATGATTGTGGCTGTTTCCTATTTTAAGGTTAGTTTCTCGACATGGAGGGACGTGTTATATTGACTAGGGTGGTTTCAAGTTTATGGGAGTCCAGCTTGGCCTAGATGAATCCTACTTTTTTCTGATTGGTGGAAGATCATCCCTGTGCCTAGTTCTGGGCTTAGCATCCAAGAGCCCAGGGAAGGAAGAAAGGAAATTCTCAAATATATTATTATTTGATCAACGTGGAGACTCTTCAAGACTTGAATTTAAAAAAAAAAAAAAAAAAAAGGCAGGGCAAGGAACAAAAAGAGAAGAGAGACACCAGCCAGGAGAGAAAATGACAGCGGTGCGGAGGATCAGAGAAGGTAGGGAGAAGGGCAGAAAGACAGAAGGAGGGAGAGAAATGAGGGAGAGAGAAGGAAGAGTGGGAGCCAGAGCTGCTGAAAGAGGCTGGGTCCTGCCCTGAGTCCTCACCTGAGCACTGGTGAGAGCACATGGCACTCACACACCAGGACACATGTGTGCATACACATAGGTACATGTGTACACACATGCAGACGTGTATGCACTCACACCTACCCGCTTGGGCACTGCCTTTGGAAGCTACACTGCCGGGAAGGCAGGGTTGCCACAGTGACAGGTGCTGGAGCACCACCTTATAGGTATTAATAGCTTCCATCGAAGCCAGCAAAACAGTGACTTCATCCAGCCCCAGTCTCTCTAGCAGGTTCCTTCTCACTCCTGCCATACAGGATGGGACTGCGAAGGGCCCCCAGGGCCATGCAGGCCACTTCCTTGCCGGCTGGTGGCAGCCTTGGTGAAGGATGGTTTGAAGGGCTTGGGAATTCTGTCCACTGTTGGGGGTAGGGGAGGAGGGTGCTGGAGTTCTTCCATCTTCTGAGCTGGGTCTAACCATAGCCCCTGCTAGGAAAGGGTTTCTGAGGCACAGGACCCCTTAGAGAGGCCACTTGCAGCTTCTCTGGGGCCCATACAGTCACACCGTCTTCTATGGGGACCGGCCTGGCCAAAGATTGCACCCAGTTGACACTTGATAGTATTGTCTCCTCCCACAGGACAGAACTCCCTGAGAGAGTTAGGGCCAGGCTGGGAGGTGCCCTAGGGTGCAAAATTTCAGAGGCACTAACTCTCAGACTCGAGCAAGTGCAGGGTTGGCACGGCATGACCCTGAGAGCTTGTGCCTCCTTACATTTTACTCCAGAGATGCCTCATTGCCTCATCCTAATCCTGGCCCTGTTGATACTCCCATTATCTCCTCAACCCTCTTGGGTCAGAGGAAGTTTCTGTCTTGCCCTTAGGTCCCTGCCTCCATCCCTAATGCCTCTCACCTTCCTGTGGGGCCCCCTGGGATCAGGCTGCTCTGAGCTACAGAAGCAGTTGCTACTTTTGGACTCAGCAGACAGCACCAGTCTCTTGGCCCTCACTTCCTTCCTTCCCCTTGACTTTCTCCATCTCCCCCTACTTGGCCCATAGCCCCAGGTTTAGACCACATGGGGCCTGTGACATCTCTGCTGTTCTCTACCTTTGGGGCCTCACCCCACACTATCCCCTGGCCCATGTTCCAGTTCCTCCCACCTGAGGAAGGGAGATTAGGGCTCCAGGAAGGTCCTGAGCCTCCCCGCAGCCACTGTCTACAAATAATACCAAGGGCGTCACACTTCACACACACTCCAAGGGAATTAGTCTCGTCTTCACAGAGCCTTCAGATTTATTCTGATGCCAGCAGCATCTCTCAGTGACCTCATTCCAGCAGACTTAAGGGGGGGGGGTATATGAGTGTGTGTGTGTACGCACTTGCATAGAAGTGAGTGTACAAGAGAGTGTAGAGGTGTGTGTGCAAATGTGTGAGTGTGCTGCCATTCAGAGCCCATGGATTTCTGATGCATGAGTCATCGGCTGGGAGTGAGCCTCAGGAAAATACACCCATAAATAAGACAGCACCCCTGACCTGCCATGTCCATTCCGCAGCTGGCTGGGCACGTGATCCTGGGCATCTGAGAGGCTGCAGGCGGGGGTGGGGGCTGTTTTTCCCTCCAGACCCCAGAGAGCAGCTGTCATAGATATTTCTAGCTTGCCTAGAGTCCCAGACATTTAAGGATGTGATGCCTGCAATGGGGTGGGGGTGGAGGGTGAGGGAGGGAAATAAAGGGCTGTTCTGAGGCTTTACTCCCAGGGATCTTAGTGGAGTTCTGCTGACAGGCAGGAGGATTCATCCATTCCACAAGTATATTTAATTGTCTGTCATGTGCCAGGCACTCACTGAGGGGCTGAGGATGTCATGGTAAATGGAGTTGACCTGCTCTTTCCCCTCACAGACCTTATGTTCTGGTGGAGGAGACAGAACAAAACAAGGGGAAAGGCTACTTTCAAACTAATTCTAGAAAATAAAGCTGAATAATGGCATGGAAAGTGACTGAGAGTGGTGAGGGTTCTTTAGTTGGGGCGGTCAGAGAAGGTCAGGAGGTGACACATGAACTGCCTGAATAATATAAAAGACTCGAGGGAAGAATCTTCTATAACAGGATGGATGAGATGCCCGTTGCCCACCCACGTCCTGGCTGATTCTGGATTAGAGTTGTTGAAGCCAGTCAGGAAGCCAGAGGTGACCTAGAGGAGCAGGCAGTCAGATTCTCTCTCTGAGGGGAACTTGGCTCATCTTCTACCCCTGACAGAGTAGGAGAGGGAGATGCCCCATGTCCAGGTAGGAGGAGAATGACTCCCTTTCCCTTCCTGCAGGCTTCTTCAAGGATGGAAGAGTCCTGTGAACAGGCTACTTGCCGAAAGCTCCCTTCCTCCAGGAAGCCTTCTTTGACTGCTATAAGCTACAGTGGTCTCCCTTCCCCCAACTCTCATACCTGACAGAACCACTCAGTTAAGAGTGGGTGGTTCTCTGATGTTTTGTCCCTGAGATTTGTTCCCCCAGCTTGGCCTAGGTCCAGTTTGTATTTATCCAAAGGCCCCCGATACTATGTGTCTAGTAACCGGACAGCCTGGGGTTCTTGTTTTGAGCCCTTGTCCTTTGAGATCTCATTGAGAATGGAGGGGCAAGTGCTGGGGGTTCCTGATGTCACTTCATTTATTTAACCATCCATTCACTTATTAAATTTTTTTTTTTTCTTGAGCTTTTACTAAGTGCCAGGCCCCTCACCTGGCTCCCAGGGAGGTCAGTGTTCTTGCTGTACCGTTTCTCTTGTTTTCGAGACAGCGTTCCACTGTCCATGAGAGGAATAAACCCAATCCCTGGAACTCAACCTTTGCTTGAAATCTTACCGACACCTGGGCCGGGAGGACCCCGCGCAGCGGAGTTTCTGGCAGCTGAGAACGCGGCGCGCTCCGGACCACCTCTGGCCGAACAGGCGTGCGCGTGTCACTAAGACGCTCATTCACCGGCGCAGCTGTCACCATAACAACCAGAGCAAGGGAATCCTGGCGACGGCTGTGGGCGGAGGTGGGAGCGGCCGCGGCCGGAGCGCGGCAGCGGGTGGGGGGAGACCAGCCACCGCGGGAGCGCCCAGCACGCCCCGCGCTCCACGAAGCCCAGCTCCATGCCGACTCGCCGGTAGGAGGGCGCCACGCACGTCGCCGCAGCGGCCGTCCCCGCGGGCGGGGACCGAGCCTGCAGCCGAGTCGCTGAGCCGCCGGGCAGGCCGAGCCGCTGAGCGCTCGCGACAGGAGCCCTGACTCTATGGCCCCGGAGGAGCGCGCCGGAGCCACCGCACCGCCCACCACCAGCCGGAACCCGAGCGCCAGCCGGAGGAAGGGCGCCGCCGGCCCCGACCTAGGGGCCCTCCCGCGGCCCCCGCCCCCATCCCCGCCGCGGGCAATGGCAGGCAGGTAGCCGGCTCGCTCCAGGAGCCTCGCGGCGGGCAGGACCCGCGGAGGACCGCAGAGCCCAGAGAGAAGGAGGAGAGGAGCAGCCCGCCCGCCCCCGGCCGCAGCCCCACCAGGGTCCTCCCCCGGCGGCGCGCGCCCGGGCGCGCGCGCGCACACACTGGCACTCCGTACCTCCGCTCCTGCCCAGCCTCGCCTGCCCTCCGCGAGTGCCGAAGCCCCTGGGGCCGGATGCCATGGGTAACAACTTCTCCAGTATCCCCTCTCTGCCCCGAGGAAACCCGAATCGGCCGCCGCGGGGCCACCCCCAAAACCTCAAAGGTAAGGCTCCGCCGGGCCGAGCGCAGCTGGAAGACTGGGGCTCAGGTAGAGGGGCAGGAAGAGATGGAGAGGTGTGGTTGGGAAGGACAGGCAGGTGCCACCTGTTGTGCGTATTTGGAGACAGGGGATGCACATCTGGCCATGGAGGTGGGCTAGGGGTGGGGGGCGGTCGGTGGTGATGGTGGAAACCCGGAGGATGGCGTTCGGAGGGGTCTGCGCAGTTCTCCCTGCCAGCACTGGGAACGTCACTGGAGTCCCCTCAGGCCATGATGCTTGGCGACCGTGCAGGCTTGAGGAAGGGCATTTGCGGGGTGGATAGGGCAGTGTGGCAGGAGGCTCAGGCCCTACAGCTGTGCTTCTCAAGGGAGACCCCACAGTGTTCGTTTTAATCTGCCCAGGGCTGGAGAGGCCACGCTGGAAGCACTAGTTGCATTTCTAATGGGAGGGTCTAAAAGATCCAGAACTGATTTAGAGCAGCCTGGAATAAGGGGCCAGAGCTGATGGTCTCTGGGGTCTTCTGCAGTTGTTGACTTTTTGCATCCACTGAATCATCTTGGTTTCTGGTTCCCCCAAATGCCAGAAGTCCAGTTGAAACCCTGGAAAGGAAGGACTGGGAGCCTTGAAACAGGAAGGTTTACCAGGAAAGTCTTTGCCTTCTGAATCTCTGACCCACCTAGCACCCTCGGGGAGGCCCTAGGCCCAGATTTTGGCCTTACAGCTTCCAGTGCTGTCTCTGACCTTTGCAAGACACAGCTGGGTCCTCAGACCCTACTGATTCCCTTCAGGGAGCTGCTTTTCCAACACCCTCAGAACTAGCCAGCACTTGTCCTGGGCATTCTGATGTCTAAGAATCAGGAAGGGAGGCCCTCTGGCTTTCATAAAGAACAACCCACTTCTTCGGCCCCCAGGTTATGAAAAGGATTTTAGTAATGCCCTTTGACAAAGCATTGACGATTACGAAGAAGTTTCACAAGCACCTTTTTCTGTGAGCAAGGAAACTGGTCTGGGGAGTCAGCAGTGCTAATCAGACCCATTCTACAGTTCAGAAGAAGGTGCAATGGTTTCAGATTCCCAAAGCCAGTGAGAGGCAGAGCTAGGCTTCAGACCTATATCTTCTGACTTGGAATTCTGTCCTCTCTTTTGCTGGACAGTTAACCTTCAAGACTGGGGGAGAGGAGGAGAGACGGGACCACCGTCCTGCATTCTAACTCCAACTCTTTCAGAACTTCAGCTCTCACTCGGCCCAGGAAAATCAATGGGTTTGTTGTGTCTTTCTGGAAATTAATATGGCGGTACATGTCAAGACCTTTTGAAATATCATTCTCATTGGCCCCGTGATTCCACCTAGAGGAATTGATCCTGCGGAAATGGAGATGCAGGAAAATACTTACGTACTATGCTAAGATGTTCATGGAAGTGTTATTTATAACAGGAAAAGAACCTAAAAGCCCTGTGATCATGGTATATCCTCTTGGTGGAGTATTATGCAACTTTTAAAATGGTATTTTTGAAGAATGTTTGATGACTTGGAAAAATGCTCACAGCAGCATAATGACAGTTGAAAAAGCAGGATACAAAATTGTATAGATTGTAAGTTCCCAATTTTGTTAAAAAAATGATATGAATGCCAAAAAATATCAACCATGGAAAGAAAGTTTCCAAAAGGTCAACAATGGTTTCCTCTAGGTAATGGGATCACATAAGATTTTTTCTTTTCTTATTTATATTTTTCTCATTTCTAATATTTCTACAATAAGCATTATTTTTTATAATCTGAAATAAGCTGTAAGTATAAACATGTATAAAGACTGTTTCTGAGTATTGGAAACAGATTCCCAATGATGGAGGAAGCTATGGGCATCCAGTTCAGTGTCCTTCCTTACAAGCGAGAAGAATGAGGGAAAAGGACAGTGATTGGCCCAGTTACTCAGTAGGTTAGTCAAGAGAAGGCGGCAAAGCCAGGCTAAGTTCTTTAAGGCTGGGGTTAGCTTGGGGCCAGTGAGGTGGCTCGGTGCTGTAATGGTCACAAACTACCCAGAAAGGTCCTGCTTCATCCTTGACCCTAGGGAAGCCCAGAGTAGGCCTTCATAATTGCACCTCTTTTTACCTAAAGTTTGGGATTGTGGGGATGTGAACTCTCTGTGGCTGGGGTCTTTGGCGAGGGAGGAAGTGGACAGGAGAGGGTCTGAGGCCTCTCACCTTCTGGACTCCACCCTAGCTTCCTCCTCTGCCTGACTCCCCACCTTCCTGGCCTGGGAAGCTCCCCTTCTGCTGTCTCCCTGGTTTGCAGGGTTTGTTTCTTCTTCCATGGGAATAAATGGTGGATAAATTCTCTCCTGGTCATTTCCTTCCCCATGAGCATCTCTCTTCAGGATTGATTTACCAGAATCCACTCTCCCCTGCTCCAACCACCTGCTGGAGGTGGCCATGAGAATTTTGATTTTGTTCCTTCTAACCCTAAGGTGAAAGATCAGAGCACGCCCATGAAGGTACCTATGGATGCCCTCCATCCTTCATCCAGGGTCCACCGATCCTTCTCCTCAGCCTGACTTCTCCTCACCCTACTAGAGCCATCAGCTTCATTCTGTGATTATTTTAGTGTTCACTCCAAATTACCTTCTAACCTAAGAGTCTTCTCTGATATGTCAGTGGTCAATCCATTCCACTTGTATTGGTGTTGACATTGATACTGGCTGTGATTCTAAGACTCTCCACCTAGAGTTCTGCTGTTTCAGTACTCACCCAGAATTCAGCTTTAATTCTTATCTGGGGGCTGGGAACTCTTGAGTTTTTTCTTTCCTATAATTGCAATCTCTATTGATTTCTCACCATTTTAATGAAAACAACTGGAAGAGGCCTGGTATAATAGGGACCCTGGGACTCATTGGAGATCTAAGATTGGTCTGGCTGTCAGGCTGATGTGAAACAAGGCTCATCCATCACCTCTCAGGTGGTAGACTCTGGTCTTCTTCCTGGAGACACACTGACCTCACTCAACTGCTGGTACCTGCTGGTAATTCCCACTGGGGTCTGAGTATTGTTGGTTTAGGGGTATACAAGGGAGAGGTCCAAGGTATAGCTCTGGCTTAGTTATGAAGAGCTGCTGTGTGCCTGGCTCAGAAGTGAGGGCTCTTGACATCCCTGTATATTCACGGGCTCAAGATCTATTTGAAAAGGCAAGGCTGAGGGAGGGAATGGGATCAAGTGCTTGGCTGAACTGTTGAAATCCCAGATATGTGTGGGCAGAGGTCAGAATGAGGGATCAGGGAAAGGTTTGAAATGGACATAAAGGGAACTGCAGAGATGGGGTAGATGGCAAGGGGTGCAGCGGGAGTCCTAGGGTGTGGGGAGGAGAGTAGGGGAAGGGACATACGGCAAAAGCTTGGAGGTTGGAATGAGTAAGTGTATGTATACAGTCTCAGTGACGGGCACAGGGTGACTGGGCAGGGTTCATGGAGACAGATACAGAGAATGAAAATCTTCCTTCCCCAGCTCTTTACGAGTTCCTCCTTGCTTGGGGGAAAGGTAACTAGGAAACCTTTGGAGAGGGCTCTTCAGCTCCAGTGGTCACCCATAGATGGGGATTGGATGGGCCACCTCCCATCTTTTTTTTTTAAATTAAGGTAAGATTCACATAACATAAAATTAACCATTTTAAAGTTTTAAAGTGCAATTCAGTGGCATTTAGTACATTCATAATGTTGAGCAAGGACCACTTCTGTCTAGTTCCAAAAGATTTTCATCACCCCCAAAGGAAAACCTGTACCCATTAAGCAGTCACTTCCCCCATATCCTGAATCCCTGAATCCCTGGTGACCACTTTCTGTCTCTGTGGATTTGCCAATTCTGGATATTTCATATAAATTGAATCATACCATATTTGTCCTTTTGTGTCTGGCTTCTTTCACTTGGCATAATGTTTTCAAGGTTCATCTATGTTGTAACGTACCTTTTTTTTCCTTTTGTGGTTGAATAATATTTCATCGTACAGATATGCCACATTTTGTTTATCCACTTGTTGGTTGATTGATATTTGAGTTATTTCCACATTATGGTTATTGTGAATTTTGCTGCTATGAAAATATGTATATAAGGTTTTTTTGGAACAATTCTATGGGCATATTCCTAGGAGTGAACTTTCCATCTCTTCAAAGCTGGTGTTTATTGACTTGGACATTTTGCAAAGCCACTGGTTATTGTCCGTAGGGAGATTGTCCCCCTGTAGCTTTGGCTGGGTGTGACGTTGTTTCCAGAGTGTCTTTTCCATGCTGGCTGAGGCTCCTGGCAGGCAAAGGAAGGAGGCTCTAAGGTGGCCGAGGAACCTTGATACTTTGAGGTGGGCCACAGGAACTTGTCTGCAGATCCTGAACTTCCTCACTGCTCTCTCAGGGTGGGGGTGGGATGCATCCTCCTAGGACAAAGTCCTAGCCATTTTTCAGCCTTCACACTCTCTCTGCTACAATATCTGGGGTCCTCACCCCAGATATTGCCAATAGCTGGTCTTTTTGCCTTTATTTCCTCTTTTGATGTTGCCAGAGTGATCTACTTAAAGTACTCCTTTCATCGTGCCCCTCCCTTATCCACAGCCTTCAAGGTTATGACCAAGACTGCCATAATCAGGTATAGTCAAGGCTTCTGTTCTCTGGCCAACCCACAGATATTCCCACAGCCCTTGTCTCTGCTCCTTCCTTTGTTGTCATGATGCTTACAGGTTAGCAGGTCTCCACCTCCAGTGATGAAGCAGATAGACCTGGAGGCCTCCTCTGCCATTTCAAAATTCAGAGAGAGTGAGCTGAAACAAGCCCCCATGTTGAACCCTGAGCATCTATTCTGCACGCCTTTTTGGTTTTTAGTTCAGTTTGACTTTAGAACCCAATATTGTTTAATCAGAACAATAATATTTATAGCTACTGTGTGTTGGGTGGTTACTGTGTGCCATATGTGCCGTGTAGACTATTTTGATTAATATCCTGACAACCTACTGAGGGTAGTATTGTTGTCACCACTTTATAGATGGGGAAAGAGAGGCTCACACAGGTTAAGTAACTTATCCCAGACTCCGTAGTTAGTAAATCCCAGACTCCGTAGTTAGTAACTGATGGAGCTGGGATTTAAACCCGGGGCTCTCTGTCTTTAGGGTTCACTATTAGGACCAGTATACTATCCTGCCCCCATAGAATTCTGTCTTCTATTATGAGAAAGAAACTGGGGAGCAATCTCCTGGTCTCTAAACAGAGCTCCAGATGGAGTACCATGAGGTTTTTGATGCTCCTTTCCAGCCCTCTGCCCCTCCTGCCTCCCCTGCAGGGTTTTAGCTGTGTAGACCTATCGGCCAGTTATCAGACACTTTCCAGGGAACTTTCTTATTCTTTGGACCAGTGTTTCTCAAAGTCAGGTTTTTCTATTGCCTGTATCAGCATCAGCATCAGCTGGAAGCACGTCTGAAATTCAGGTTCCCAGCCCCCAAGCCAGACTCTTTGCCTCAGAATATCTTGGGGATGGGGCCCCCAAACCTGCATGTTTAACAGGACTCCTGGGTCATTCTGATTACCCCAAGGTCTAAGAACTATCAAAACTGTGGGGCCGCAGAACAGTTCCACTCTGACACTCTTGAGGTTGGCGAGATCAGGCTTCTCAGAGGAGGGGAGCCTGGGGTCGGATGGAGGAGATTCGGAGTGGAGTTACAAGGGCATTTCGCTGAGGGCATGGCGGCAGAGGCAAGGTGTGTGCAGTTCCTCCCTCCTGGGGTGTGGGACCCCCACTGGGGAGATGAATAGGTCAATCTTTGAAGATAGGCTGGGGCCAGATCTTGGAGGGCCTTGGGCGTCAGGATGAATAGTTTAGACTTTATCATGTAGGCAGTGGGAGCCATGGACAGCTCTGGAGCAGAGGAGTGCAGTGATTTCATTTAAATAGCAGCAGCAACAGCAGAACACAGGCTGAGGGGAGGAGGGAATGAAGCATCTTGAGCTGCTGAGAGGCTAATGGAGACTTCAGGGCTTCTCTCTTAGGCCAAACTAAAAGGGCCAGGTGTGGCATCCAGGCTGACGACCTCATCTAGTGTTCCCATGGGTGGGTCTGGAAGCATTTCTGACCTATGATTATGGTCAGCAGGGCCACTGCTCACCAGAAAAAAAAGGCATTTTTATGGAGCCCAAATCTTGATCCTAGGCACTATGCTAAGTGCATTCATGTAGGCTAATTCATTTAATCTCCCAATAAATGTGAGATAGATATTATTATTCCCATTTCGTAGGTGAGAAAATTGTGACTACTGGATGCTAAGAATTTTATCTAGAAACACTGAGCTGGGAAATGGCATAGCTGGGCTTTCTACCCAGGACACCAAAGCCCATAAAAGAGAAAAATTAGTTTGGGGGGAATTTTGCACATTGGGGCTCTCTTTTCCCTGACCCTCTGGAATAGTATGTGCCCACTTTCAAGATGTGCACATTGAGTCCTGGGCATTGGTTCTAAATGACAGAGTTCAAGATGGAGGCAGGGTGGGAAAGATGGTAACAGAAAGAGGAAGAGTGGGGACGAAGGAGGGCAGGAGTTGGTCGCTGCCCAGGGGATGCCTTCAACCTAGTGTGCCAGCTGCCTGGCCCTATTTCCTGGTAGTCTGTGACTCTCTTGTTCCTGGTCCTGCACACCCAGGAGCTAGAGGATGAGGGGCTGCTTCTCACTGAGCTGGTTGCTTTGGCAACCCTGGGCAGGATGCAAGTGGTCTCCTTGGTAACACTTGGGAAACCTGCCTGCAGGAATGGGGAGAAGTGGACTGGCCAGTGGTCAGGTTGGCGCAAGCAGAGCCAGGTCTGTCTGCTAAAACCTCAGACTTGTGAGGAGGGTCAGGTTTATGGAATAGCCTGGGCTGCCTGATGGCCATTTCCAGCAAGCCAGAGTCCAGAGGCCCTGGGAGCTTGTCTGGTAAGACCAGAGGCACTAATGGGCCAGCCCAGGAAGTGGGAGGAGATTGGGATGAGGATATGAAGGGGGGAGACTGAGCTCCTGGATGACAGATCCAGCTACAGGGTTTATTAAAAGATGCTTATCAGAGATCATTACCGGGATCCTGCTGCTTTGGGAAATGAGCAGGTGCTGACGCCTGTGGGGAGCGGGGTGGAGAGAAAAGAAGGGCTAGGAGAGGAGGAGGAGGGAATAAAGCGAGTCACTGGGAGGCAGGTGGGAAGCCATGGCTTTATGCTCCAGCTGCAGTTCTGGTGTAGGCAGGGCTCTGCACTGGGCTCCAGGACTAAAGTTCTCTCAGGGCGAGAGTTGAGTTTTCAGGGATGCTCTGATAGAAATGGCTTATTCTGCTGGTTAACAAATGAGTAGTTAGCATTCGATGCTCTCCTCGGTGTGAGGATGCAGTGGTACACAGAACAGATGAGGGGTCACTGCCAGGGAGCTTCCCCTTCAGTGGGGGAGGCAGATGGGAACAAAAGTGACATGGACAAAAACGAATCAGAATATGATAATAATTGCTAACACACTATGTGCTAAACTTTTTACACCTATGCTCTCATTTAATCTTTAAAACAACCATGAGAAGTAAATACAATTATTAACCCCATTTGTGGATGGATAAACTGAGACTTAGAGAGGTTAAGTATCTTGCCCAAGGTCACGTGGCTGGTATGAAGTAGAGCTGGGATTTTAGTCAAGATCCTTCTGATTTTGTAATACACTCTCCCTCTCCCTCTTTCCCTTTCTCTCTCTCCCTCTCTCAATAACTTTTTAATTTTAGAACAGTTTTAGATTTAGAGTTGTTGCAAAGTAGCACAGAGAGTTTTCATATATCCATACCCAGTTTCCTCCATTATTAATATCTTACAGAATTATAGAATATTTGTGACAGTGAATTAATATCAATACATTGTTATTAATTTCCATACTTTATTCAGATTTACTCAGCTTTCCCTAATTTTTTTTTCTCTACCAGGATCCCATCCAGGATACTGCATTATATTTTGAATCACCATATTATATATTTAGGTGTCATGTTTTAGGCTTCTCTTGGTTGTGACAATTTCTCACACTTCTCTTGTTTTTCATGACCTTGACAGTTTTGAGGATTACTGGTTAGGCATTTTGGAGACTGTCCCTCTAGTGGGATTTGTCTGATGTTTTTCTCATGATTAGATATGGTTTTAGGTGTTGGAAAGAAAGACCATAGAGGTGAAGTGCCATTTTCATCACATTGTGTCAATGGTGCATGTTGTCGACATGATGTTGACCTTGATCACTAGGCTGACGCAGTGCTTGTTAGGTTTCTTCGTTGTAAAGTTAAAGTTACACTTTTCTCCCCTTTCCACGTTGTGCCCTTTGAAAGAAAGTCCCTATACACAGCCAACACTTAAGGGATGGGGAGTTATGCTCCACCTTCTTGAGGGCAGAGAACCTACAGCTTTAACTGCTCTGCTCAACTATTTCTTTAGTTACTTACCTGAGCAGTTACGTTTAGGTAAGAGCTGTGAAAGTGAAGACTAGGGAGCTATAATGGAGGAACTCGACCTGGTCCTGGGGGTCTGGGAAGGTTTCTCTAGGGAAGTGATCTTAAAGTGAGTAGAGGTTAGCTTTACGTTCCATGCCGGGCATGAAACTACTCATTTAGCATCCTTACCCCTGTCCATTAAATGCCACTGGTCACCTTAAATGTCATTGTGACATTAAAAAAAAGCTCTCCCATATTTTTAAAAGTATCCCAGAGGGGGCAGTACTACCCCAACTAAGAGAATTGAGATGGGCATTGGTGAAGGGTGTTTCTGGTAGGGGGGTAGCACAAGCTACTGTGTTTGAGGACAGAGCACAGGGCTGGCTCACCACTGCTGCTAAGTATGAGGGACTGAGTCCAGGCCGATGTCGTCCCAGCCCTTGGGCCAAGGAACTTTCAGTAGAAAATCATTAAGTGGCTGCTCCCTTGCCTCTCTGTCCGTGGAAGAAGTTGCTGATCACAAAGGTTGTACGTGCAGGGCTGGGGCAGAAGGAGAGAGGATCTTTCTTGGGATGAAGGGAGTGGGGAGAAAAGTATGTCTTCTGGCTTACCTGGATGGCCTTCTTTGCTTCTGTTGTCCCCAGAATGCCATCTTGGTTGCTCCAGAGGTTGGGGTGGGAACAGAAAAGGGAGAGCATTGCCAGGGGAAGGTGCTGTCATATGATTAGGGTGGTGGCACTTCCACAGGCTCCTGGCTTTCACCTTCATATTTCACCCTCGGCTGCCCCCAGCCTCTGCTTGACATCTGTTGATAGGCTGATCTTCTCTAGGGGATGTGCCAGTCTAGAGTGTATGTGTCCAGGTGCCCCTGAGAGCAAGGGGAAGAGGCACTTGGCCCTGCTCAGAATGGAATGAAATTGCAGAGATGTTCCAGCTGATTCATTTCACTTGTCGGTGTTCCCTCTGTGCTGGGTGTGGTGCTGGGTATGGAGAACTGAGAGGTGAGTATTGGGTATTGTCTCTGCCTTTGAAGTGCTCATAGCCCAACCTCATCCAATTCAGACATCAGTCCACATTGGCAGAAGGGTCTTGGAGTTCTTCTCCTCTGCAACTGCTTCCTTTTCCTTTTCTTTCCGTGATCTTTCCAGCAAATGCTCCTTTGAACACATTATTCCTGAGGGGAGAGGATTGGCAGGTGATCAAGTGTGCATGGGGCTGGTGGAAGGGCCCCATACATACCATAGAGATTGTTTTGTCCTCCCTCCTTTCTCTGCCCAGGTCTGGGGTTCTCAGCGCTGGAGAGAGGAAGTGACTTGCCCAAGGTCATGCACCTGGATTGGACTAGGTGGTAGTGAAGTATCAAGGCTCTGACCTTGCAGAAATTAACTCCGGGACACTCATCGGGGATGAATGCTTGTCCTAACTGTGATATATGCTCTCTGGAGGAGAATTACTGAAGGGCTTTAAACAGAACAGTGACAAGATCACTGAGATGTCTTTGAAATCCCTGTGGCAAGAGAGGGGCAGGGGAGGGGCCAGGCAGGAGGTTACCGTAGTCCTCCAGGGGACTACAATGAGCAAGGGAGGCATGTAGATTGATTTGGGGCAGTGGTCAGTGACGCACCCAGGTGGTTTGGCATGAAAAAGCTTGGATACACTGGGAGGTGGGCCTCTTGGGAGGTCAGGGGTATGTGTGCTGATGTGAGGGTTTTTCCCGGGAAGCTGTGTTCCACCCAAGGCCTTGAGGTCTTAGAGCCAGAAGGAGAGACAGGTGAGCACAGCAGGGCTGGCCTTGAGCTCTTGGATCCATCTCTACCCCCTGGGACAGCATCAATAATTAATGTCCCCATTGCTTTTCACAGGTGGCTCCTGGGTAGGCAGAGGCAGGGCTCTGGCACCTGTGATGTGCATCTGGCTTCCGCTGGTCCCTGAAGCAGGGGCTTTCAGTCCTGCCCTGGCCAGGGTTTCTCAGGTGACTTGGCTCCCTGTGGGGGCCAGTTCCCTTTCCCCCTCTCCCCACCCCATACATACACAAACCATAAAAGGTGGCCATAAATCAGCTGGGACAGGCCAAGGCTGCTCTGGTTTTCCCAGAGTTGAGATCAAAGCCTCAGACCCTCACCCTTGGGCTCAGTACTTATTAAATTATTAAACTGTCAAGGGAGGGGAAAGCAGGAAGGCCATCTAGTAAAACAATGTGGAAAAAATGGGCTGAGAAATGAGGCAACAGATGGGAAAGGGAAAGAGAGGAGAGAAAAAAGTTGTTTGTCCCCTGGGCTTGGACACTTTTCACAGGGCTGCATCTCTTACATTTGAAAAGCACTTAAACAGTCCCCTCCTGCTTTCTCCTCAAGGATCTCATTTAATTCCCATGACAAGGATTCATAGCCCTGCTTTACAGAGGAGAAACTGAGGCCCAGATTGTCACAAGATTGTGAAAGTCTGTACTTCTGAGTCCTGTTCCAGGCCCTTTCTGGGTATCTTAATGGGGCCTCTTTGAATCAACATTAGGTTAGCACCCATTCTTTTTATTTTATTTATTTTATTTTATTTTATTTTATTTTATTTTAGCACCCATTCTTGACCCTTGCTCCTCTGACTGGGGTGAGTGAAAAAGCCCATCCTGATCACTGTAGAACCATCCAGAACCTCTTCCTGCCTCTGATTCCCCTGGACTCTCCTCCAGTTTCCAGGGACAAAGACAGAGCTTGGACGCAATAGAGTGCCTGATCCTACCTGAGGCAACACGTTCTCTCCCTGGTCCTCCCACTCCAGTTATTCTCAGGAGATCCCTTAGATTTTCCCCAGCTTTATTGTGGTATAGTTGACAAAATTGTAATATATTTGAAGTATATAAAGTGATGATTTGATATGCATATACATTATGAAATGATTCCTGCAATCAAATTAATGAACACATCCATCATCTCACATAGTTACTTCTTTTTGGGGGGGGGGGGTGAAAATGCTTAAGATCTACACTCATAGCAAATTTCAAGTATACAGTACAGTATTATTAACTAAAGTCACCATGCTGAACGTCAGATTCTCAGAACTTATTTAGCTTATAACCGAAAGTCTGTACCCTCTGACCAACCTCTGCCCATGTCCCTGACCCCTTAGCCCTTGGCAACCACAATTCTACTCTCTGCTTCTATGAGTTCAACCTCCTTTTTAAAATTATTTTTTAGGTTTCACATATAAGTGATACCATACAGTATTTGCCTTTCTCTGTCTTACTTTACTTAGCATAGTACCCTTCAGGTTCATCCATGCTGTTACAAATGTCAAGATGCCCTTCTTTTAATGGCTGAATGATAGTCCATTGTATGTATGTATGTATGTATGTATGTATGTATGTATGTATGTATGTGTGTGTGTGTATATATACACACACATACATACATACATACATACACACCATATTTTCTTTATTTATCTGTCAGCAGACACTTAGGTTGTTTCCATATCTTGGCTGTTGTGCATAACGCTGCAATGAGCATGAAAATGCAGATATCTCTTCAAGATAGTGATTTCATTTCCTTCAGATGTATACCCAGAAGTGGGACTGCTGGATAATGTGGTAGTTCTATTTTTAATTTTTTTGAGGAATTTCCATACTGTTTTCCAAAATGGTTGTATCAATTTATATTCCTACCAACAGCGTATAAAGGTTCTTTTTCTCCACATCCTCATCAATATTTGTTATCTCTTATCTTTTTGATAATAGACATCCTAGACATCCTAGCAGGTGTGAGGTGATATCTCGTTGAGGTTTTGACTTGCATTTCCTTGATGATTGAGCACTTTTTCATATACCTGTTGGCCATTTGTATTTTTCCTCTGGAAAAATGACTCTCTGGAAAAATGACTATTCAGGTCCTTTTCCCATATTTTAATCGAGTTATTATTTTTTTGCTATTGAGTTATGAGAGTTCCTTATATATTTTGGATATTAACCCCTTATCAGATGTATGGTTTGCTAATATTTCTCCCATTCCATAGATTGCCTGCCTGTTCATTTTGTTGATTGTTTCCTTTGTTTCCTCAGTCTCATTTGTTTGTTTTTTCTTTTGTTGCCTCTTCTTTAGCTGTCAAATCCAAAAAATCATTGCCAAAATCAATGCCAAGGAACTTTCCCTCTATGTTTTCTTTTAGGAGTTTTATGGTTTCAGGTTTTATGTTCAGATCTTTAATTCATTTTGAGTTGAATTTTGTATATGGTATAAAATAAGTGTCCAGTTTAATTCCTTTGCATGTGGGTATCCAGTTTTCCCAACACCATTTATTGAAGGGACTCTCCTTTCCCCATTGTATATTCTTGGCACCTTTGTTGAAAATTAATTGACCATATATGTGTGGGTTTGTTTCTGCACTGTCTATTCTATCCCATTGATCTCTATGTCTGTTTTTATGCCAATATCGTACCATTTTGATTACTATAGCTTTGAAATATAGTTTTAAATCAAGAGTGGGATGCCTTCAGCTTTGCTCTTTTTGCTAAAGATTGGTTAAGCTATTTAGGGGTCTTTAGTGGTTCCATACAAATTTTGAGATTGTTTTTTTCTACTTTTGTAAAAAATGCCATTGGAATTTTGATAGGCATTGAATTGAATCTGATGATAGCTTTGGGTAGTATGGATATTTTAACAATATCAATTCTTTCAATCCATTAACATGAAATTTATTTGTGTCTCTATTTATTTGTGTCTTATTCAGTTCCTTTCATTAATGTTTCATAGTTTTCAGTGTACAGATCTTTTACCTCCTTGGTTAAATTTATCCTGAAGTGTTTTATTCTTTTTGAAGCTATTGTAAATGGGTTTATCTTCTTAATTTCTTTTGTGCACAGTTAGTGACTGTTGTATGTTGATTTTGTATCTTGCAAATTTACAGAATTCATTTATCAATTCTAACAATTTTCCAGTGGAGTCTTTAGAGTTTTCTATACATAAGATCGTGTCATCTGGAAACAGAGACAATTTTACTTCTTCCTTTCTGGTTTAGATGCCTTTTATTTCTTTTACTTGCTTAAGCTACTAAGACTTCCAGTATTATGTTAAATAGAAGGTCATGAGTGGGCACCCTCTCCTTATCTGGGACTGGTAGATCTTCTGGGGCTGAGGAGACCAGCCAGACACCCAGACCCTGGTGTGGAGCCAAGGGAGTGGAGGAGATGGTGGGACGAGGCTGTGAGTGACTAGGATGCTGCTCACATGGAAGCTTCTACATCAGAGTGCAGCCTCCTGGAAACTGGGGCTCTGTTCCATGGCATTCTTCTGGTTCCTTCACTGCAAAATGTGAAGAAGACTGTTTTAGGGAGTTTGGGTTTCCTCTTTTGGTCCTCAAGTTGAGGTTGTGTTAAAGAAATAAAATATAGGAAGAGTCTGGATGAGCTGTTGAGAAGAGAGTTTCCCAAGATTCAAGGCTTGTTCTGAAAGTGGGGTTTACTGTTGGGTGCCAAAGTTCAGTTCCCAGGGCACAAGGTTTTATTTTGGGATGAAGGTGCCATTTCTGTAGGCAAGATTCTGGCTTGGTATTGTGGTACCTGTTTAGGGGGGGGTCTGTGTTCATTGCTGGGGTGAAGTTTCCATTCCTGGAGGGGAGTTTTCACTTCAGGGTTCAGGATTCATGATTGCAATTGGGCTTTGAGTCTTGGGGCTGAGTCAGTTTTGGGGCTCCATATTCTAAGATTGGGTTGAGGTTCCCTTCTTGGGCTTGGGATTTTATTATCAGACTAGAGGTCTTGTGCCCTGGAAAGAAGGGAAGAGCTAGAGGGTGCTCTGGAAATGTCCACCCAGCTGGACTTACTTTTGCTTCCAGAGGAGACTTTCTGGGACCAGCAGCAGAGGAATAGGCCTAAAGGCTCATGAGTTTAAGATTGGGAGGCCCAGACTGCAGCCCTTGCCTGGATGTGAGACTGAGGATCAATCACTTGTAAGCTCAAGGTCTCTGTCTGAAAGCTTGGGCAGGCAGTGGTGTCGACTCTCAAAGCGCCATCCAAGTTTGCTTGATCCTCCCAAAATGACACTAATGATGGGCTCCAGAGGCACTGGTGGCCATAGCTTGGAGAGTCAAATCCATGATGACAGCACTCAAGCTGCCCCGGGCACTGCCAGCTTGGTCAAATTAGTGCCAATCAGATCTTAACTTGTGCTGAGGGGCCCCTGGGGAGAGGGAGCACACATTGAGTGGGATACGTTAAATCTGGGTCCCTGGGGCCGGGCGTGTGGCTTGGGCAGGCGGGAGATGGGCTGGGCTGGGCCAATAGCTTCCCTCCCTAGTAGGCTCTCACATGGCCCAGGCTGTGGGTGCAGACATGCTGTAACTGCGATCTGAAGGACCCTGGCTCTCTCCTTTGTGCTCTGCAGCGTGGCCATGATGCAGGGGGATCGTTGCATCCTTTTGCTTCCAGCCTGGCTGGTACCTAGTTGAGAAACATCTGCCTCTGTATAGTGCCACCATTTTTTTCTCTCATTACCCCAATGTGAATTCCATTCTCAAAGAGCCAAAGTGTTGAGAAGAAAAAATTCCATTATATTTGTCCTGACCTTTTAGCTTTGTGAAGCCCTCATGCCTGTTTTTCCCTGGGTCTTGCTCCAGATTTCCTAGAGGTTGCTGAGACCGTTGGTCTTGGCTGTATTTCCTGGAGGAGGAACCTGGGATACAGGTGGATGGGCATTTCCAGGGCACCTCAATGTTGCCTGTACCCTCTTGCCCAGAGTCACACAGCTGGCTGGTGGGCCTTGAATGGAGAGCTCCTGCCTCGTGGCCTCCTAACCCCCACTACTCCTATGGCAGATGGGCATTCCTCTTTTCTCTCCAAATGGGGGACAGCAGTGAGCGTTGCAGAGCTGCCAGGCGTGAGGCCACACAGGGAGCTTCTAGCTCAGGAGCAATTTCTCCTTTGGGATGGATTCCCGTCCCTGTGACCATGGAAACTCAGGCATTTGAGAAGATGGGGCATTTTCTCCACCACCAAGTCTGTCTAAAGAATGTAGGGGTGGCTCTATCTGGATCTGCAGGGACCCCAAAGCCCCAATGTCTGAGCCTGGCCAAGGTACATGGAAGCTGAGAGGTAGCCCATTGGGTAATGGTAACCCAACACAGATGTTGAACTCTGATGTGGCCCACCAGGCATCTGGAGTTCTTGAGGGACCTGAGCCAGTCAGTCATGTGAGTGGGGAGGCAGGCAGGGTGGAAGGCACTGTGGTTGAAGCACGTGATCTGGAGTAGAGTTAGACTTTGTCTTTGCTGCCTGTGCTACCCGGAACCAGAGGCTTACCACCTCCAGGCCCTAATTCCTTCTTGGACATAATGCTTGACTAGTAATAAATACTAGTTATTCTTGTCATTATTAGGCTCAACCTTCAAGTCCCAGCTTAGATATCACTTCTACCAGGAAGCCGTCCCTGACCACCCCAGCTAGGTTAAATGGCCTCTGTGCCCTCTCCACTGCCACGCTGTGCTCACTTCACAGCACTGATCATACTTGTTGTCAACACCTGTTTACTTGTCAGTATCTTTTACCTCCTGGCTTGTTCACTATTATATCATTACCGTCAGTGCCTGGCACGCACAGTAGGCACTCGCTAAACGTTTTGAAATGAATGCAAGAATGAGCTGATTCTGGGGAAGTCAGACTTTTTTTCCATGCGCCCTTCAGGGCTGCTACAGACTACTTTCTTTTCTTTGCTGAAATGGCATTTCCTGAATACCAGGCTCTGGGGCCAAGACAAGAACAGATGAGAGTAGTATGGAACCAGTGGTTCACTCATTCATTTCCTGATGGCACAGGTGTTCTTCGGGCATCAGGTCTTGTGCCAGCCTCTGGGGACAGACATGCTCCTCCCTCATAGTACTTGTGGTGCTGAACCCTGGGGATGAGGGAGGTTGGAGGAGAGGAGAGTTGTCATTAGGCTGAGCAGTCAGGGAGGGCTCACAGGAGGAGGGATTAATTTAGAAGGATGGTAGGCAAGTTTGGATACAAATGGATGGGCTTTCTCTTGGGGGTGGGCAGGGAGCAGATGGAGGAGATGGAGCTGCCTGTGTATGGCAATAAGGCAAGATGGGCCGATGACAGTGTGGCCAGAGAGAGCATGAGCCTTGGCTGTCAGACTGAAGATAGATTCAGAAGTTATGACTGCCACCGATGCTAGCTCTGCCATTCACCTACAAGTGACCTTGGGCAGATCGTGTCACCTCCGTATGATGGGAATTGCGATGCCTGTCACTCAGGGTTGTCAGACCACTGTGGCAAAGCACTTCGTAAAAGGAGATGGCCCAGGGAATGGAGGGACAGAACGGCAGGGCCTGCAGAGTTAGAGGAGAAGGCAGGTATGCCTGAGGGGGCCGTTGGGGGAAAACAGGAAGGCAGTCCTGCTTCAGGCTTCTCTGTTTTGTAAATAATTACATTCTTGTCTCAGGTTTATGGTGTCCACACTGCAGAAGGCAGGTGGGGCAGCTGGGAACAAAGTGTCGTATTGCCCAGGAAGTGGAGTTCCTTCCTTCCCAGTTCCCTCCCTCCTTGTCTCTTGGTCATGGCAGGTAGGGTGGGGGGAAGATGGAGTCTTCTAGGGTCCTCTTGTCCCTGGCCACCTCACCACTTCTCTGCATTTCTCTTTTTTTCTTCCGTTCTTCACGTTCTCATTGTCTGGTGCCCCTTCATGTCCCCACCTCTGCAGACACAAAGGACCACTTGCCCCTGTACCCCCAGGCCACAGGTCCCTTGGTGCCATTACTCTTTGCCGGCCCCACATTGCCGCCTTTTGAAACCCTTCTCCCTCCCCAGTGGCCCTTCTCAGACACCCTCACTTCCTCAGGTCTGGCACCCCCCAGGTCTGCGGAGCTCTTGAGGGGCCTCCGGGGAGCACAGACCTCTTGCCCCATGCTCCACAGACAAACAGTCACTTTTTTCACTTTTAATGCTTAATGCTGCGAATGTGAAGGTCTGTTTAGTCTTGTCCAGCTAACATAAACCAGCCGGAACTGGGCTGTGGCCGGGGCTGTGCTGTTAGTTCCCTTATTTGGAGTGAAATTCATTGTTTTTCACTGGGAGGCAGTTGGGGGCTTTAGGGAGGTCCTGCTGGATGCCGCGCCCCCCCCCAGGGTGTGGCCTGAGTGGCTCCTCCAAAGGTCGCCAAAGTGTCTGCAGACACCAAGTCTGGCCCTAGGACACCAGCCACACCAGAGCCTCAGAGATGGGGAGGGCCTGGGGTCATGTTGTCTAACCCTATCCTTTCACAGGGTGAAAACTGAGACTCAGAGAGAAGGGTCACAGGGCAGGTTGAAGCAGAGGCTGGTCTAGAACGCAGTGCTCCAGGCTTCCCGACTCTCAGATCTCTGACTCTCAGATCTCTGCTGTGCCGTGCCTCTGGCATAGAAACTGGTGTGGGTGGGGCTGCGGGGTGGGGTGGGGGTGCTGATGAATCTGGCTGGAAGTGGCCTGCAGTCTGGGAATCTTCCATGGCTTCTGGGGCTAAGCACGGAGGCCTGGGGCAGTGAGTTTAGGGGAGGGGGCATGGGAGAAGAGGAAGGGGAAGAAAGGGAGAGGTGCGGAGGGGTCCAGGAGAGCTGGGTTCTGGTCCCTATTTTGCTGCTATCTCTGTGACTTTGTCTCAGGTGCCTTCTTTCCTACCTGTTCTAGAGGCTCAGTCTTTGTGCATCTCCTAGAGTGTGTATGGCATAAAGTGAGGTCAGGGAGTGTGTCTTATCTGTGATGAGCTGTTGTGACCGAGTGTACCGCACAGGTTACTGTCCGTCTCTGCGCCCAGGTTTTCCCTGCTTGTGAGGAGGAGTGTGGACTCTTTGTGAGTGCTCTGCATGAGCATGAGCTTTAAAGGCAGAACTTGGGTTCTAGCCTTGACTCTGACACTTATTGGCCTGGCTATTAATCAGGGGTTGAGACTTCAAAACCTGGGACTCTAGAGGAAGCAGCGAGGGTCTTTGCAAAGGTGACATCAGCACATGTATCCCAGATGTCTGTACCTGAGTGCTCAATATATCGAGTATGGAGTGGGCCAGGAAGCAGGCAACCATGATGGCCACTGACCTTGGAGTTGCACAACTTCCCCAGGCTGGCCTTGGGCTTTCTGTGGCCCTGTTTCCTTTGCTCTATCCTGGGCTCCTGTCTTAGCTCTGTCCCAGGCCCCTACTCGCAAAACAGCAAGTAAGTGTTCAGATATTCTTTGTAGAGGAAGTTCCCATTTAGCATTTTTTAAAAGGAAATTTCTCATATATTCACTTATTCTTTTCATAGAGAACACCCAGCTGGGATGTAGAAAGCTATCACTGACCAGAGTAAGAATTCCTGAGACTGGAAAAGGAAAGAGAGATGTTAGGAAGTGCAGGCCTGAGAAATCCTAAG
Organism: Eidolon dupreanum; assembly: GCA_028627145.1. Taxonomy (NCBI): domain Eukaryota; kingdom Metazoa; phylum Chordata; class Mammalia; order Chiroptera; family Pteropodidae; genus Eidolon; species Eidolon dupreanum. The sequence goes on along the minus strand of CM053506.1, from coordinate 15,437,734 downwards.
TAGAAGGGCCCTGGTGCTGGGGAAATTAGGGCAGGAGACATTGCATTGTATACTATGAAGATTGCATTGTTTACTATCCATTCACTGCTCTGTTATCAGTAGTACTAGTTCTAGTATCCAAGGCTGTTTATAAAGGTACATTAAACATCTGCTTCTACATGCTTAGGGAGGCGTCATTTACAAAAGATCACCTTGTTGCCAAGAGCAAACTACCACCTAGTGAAACATAAAATGCGGCATTAAAAGCAGAAGGAGATGATATATGGATCAATGTCCACACAGGCCCTGGGTGTCTATGGGCAGTGGGAGCTGTTGAAGCTTTTCAATTTGCTTTTTGGATAGATTAGTCTAGCTACCCTGTGGAGAGTGAATTTATGAGAGAGAAGATGGGAGAAGGGAGACCAGTTAGGCTGGGAGTGTAGCTGTTTGGGAGAAAGATGCCAAAGCCTGGACTACAGTTTTAGTGAGGGAGAGGCAAGGACACATTGGAGAAATGTTGAGACGGTGTGCTTGGCAGCACTTGTAAATGAATGATAGGGTGGCAGGGGAGAGGGAAGAATCCAAGATGCTGCTCAGATTTTCAGGTGGCTGGGAGGATGGTGATTCCATCAGGACCCCAATCAGGAGAGGCAGCTGGAGAAGATAGGTTGAGTTTTAGGATGTGTCACAGGAGCTCTGAGGCATTCTGGGAGAGACATTGGGTTGTCAACTCCAGGTTGAAGCTCAGGCGAGAGGTCATGGCTGCCTGCCACCTGTTGTCAGAAATGGATGTCACTTAGACCTTGGGAATGAATGAAGGACCCTAGGGTGGACAGAATGAATCTGTGAAGGAGTCATCAGAAGAGTGCAAGGAGAACCAAGAAGGGCCAGGGGCCAGAGAGGCCAAGGGAGGCGACGGGAGTGGAATTTAGAGATTGTGATGTGGCATAGCATAGTAGTTTTCAGAACTTAATGGGCCTACGGATATCCTGGAAGCTTGTAAAAATGCAGATTCCTGGGGGTCCACCTCCAGATGATCTGGTTTAGTAAATCTGGGGGAGAGTTCTTGGGATTTTAAATAAGAATCTTTTAAATAAGAATCTTAAGTGATACTTGTGTGAGGGATCCATGAACCACCCATTGTGAAACACGTGCCTGGGTTCAAATCTTGACTCTTGGATCTTGACCTTGGGCAAGTCCCTTGATCTTCTGAACCTCAGATTCTTTATCGGTAAGTAGGCATACTAGTTCCCTCCAAATACCGCCTGCCATGTGAATTAAGCAAGGTCATCGCTGTTGGTCATGTGGCTTGGGACCTGGACCATAATAAGAGCTCAGTAAATAGTAAGTATTTCTTGTTTATTACTAGAAGTTTGAAGATGGTGAGCAATGGGACAAGGCAAACTGCTGACACACAGATGGGTCAGCCTAGTGGGGGTACTCCCCTGCCCAGAGTCTGGCTCTAGCTGAGCTGACCCCAGATTTCCATCTCTCAGGTATCTCATCTGAATTGATAGGACTGGGGGCTCCTGGCTCATCTAATCAAGTCTACAAAAACTCATGAATCAAATCAAAAGTCAATTTACTACTTCTCAGTGAGAAATTTACTGTGAGGTGTACTGGACAGTATGTTAGCTGCTCGACACTTTCTTCCCCTGCAAGTGCTGGGAGGAGTTGGGGACACAGTTTGAGGATTTAATGTGTTCTGAACCCTGCCCAGGCCACTTTGCCAACAGGGAAATGCCTGCCGGGTGGACCCAACACTGGTGGGCTGCCTGGCAGGGCATCATCTCCCTGGCTGTGCTCCCATGGGCCCCACCACAGTTTGCCTCAGTGGGCCTCCTTTCCCCTGATTCTTCAGCATCCAGCATCTTTAGGCTTGTGAATACCACCAGTCAGGTCTTTAAGTCCCACCAGGTCTGGGGCTATTTCATCTCTTGAAGATAATTTTTCTGATCCATGATCAGTCGATTTCAAAGACTAAAATTTGGGAAAAGCTTATTGCCAAGTGCCTTGTGGGTGGGGCACCTCATTGTGGCCCCCTCCCCACTTATTGCCTACAGAGGGTTTCAAGAAGGAGGGAGTGGGTTGATCAACGATGGCCCCTCCATATACAGAAATACTTTGCAGCTTTTAATATTTGAGGCACTGTGATACAAAATGTCCGCCGTATTTTTAAGAGAAAAAAGCAAGTTGCATGATATACCTAGTGTGCATAGTATGATCTTATTTGTATTTAGAATATTATATTTTTCCTCTCTTCCTCCCTTCCATCCCTCTCTTCCTTCCAACTAATATTTTCAGTGCCTACTAAGTGCCAGGCACTGTTCAAGGTACTAGGATATAGCAGTGAAAAATTCCCTGTCTCATGGAGTTACATTCTCATGAGGAGAGACAGACTTAAAAAAAAAAAAAAAGAAAAAAAAAGGTGCCATATGGGATGTCAGATGGTGATAAGTGCTTTGGAGAGAAATAAATCATGGGGTGTGTGGCAGGTGGGGCTAGGGTGTGGCTGGCTGATTTGAGGATGTTTACTTTTTAAATAGGTTGGCCAGAGAAGGCCAGAGAACATTTGAAAATGACTGGAAGGAGGTGAGGGAGTGAGAGATGCAGATATTTGGGGGAACGACTCTCTGTTCTGCGGTTTGATACTTGCACATCCATCTGTGCATCTGCTTATCACTCATCCTTCTTTTTGTATTGTACAAACACAGACCGAAGCTGAGTAGATGCCCACCCAGCTGTTATCAGCGGCTACTTGTGGGGAATATGCTGGGGATGGAGTGGTGTGGGGGAATGGGATGCTTTTAGTTTTTACTCCATATTAGTTGGTACTATTTTATTTATTTTTAAAATAATCATGTATTATTCCTTAAGCTTTTAAAAAATGAACTTTTATACCCCCACTCCTCCCCAAAAAGGTAGCCTACAGAGTCAAGTCTTTGCTTTGATGCACTGTGTTGAGGAGTGAACGAGGTACTCGATGTGTAGTTATGCTTGGTGCCAGGACAGGGCTAAGTCTCCAAAAAGTGCATAATAAAAATGGGTAGAATTCAAACAGATCCTGGATTTACTTGCTTTACCAGGAGTTTCTTGGAGTCAGTGTCAGGGCCCCATTTCTTATGTCTCTGGGGGCAGATTGTGTCTGGTTCTCCTTGACAGATATTAAGGAACCCCTTAAAGACTTGTCTAGAAGACTTCATATCTTCCTTAAGCCTGTGTGTGGTTTTAGACTTCCTGTCTTAGATATCACACTGTATCATCCTTATAATTTTTGTCACCATTTTAAACTACCACCACCAGCAGCACCAGATGCTTTAGTAACAGTTTATTGCTTAAATTATTATAAGAGTAATATACCCTTTGACCAATATACCTTTTGACCCATTTTCCACGCCCCTCAGCCCCTGGCAACCACCATTCTACCCTCTGCTTTTATGAGTTTGAGTTTTATAGATTTCACATATAAGTGAGACCGTGCAGGATTTGTCCTTCTCTGGCTTGTTTCACTAACTATAGTATCCTCTAGGTTCATCTATGTTATCTCAAATGGTAGGATTTCCTTCTTTGTTAAGACTGAAAAATATTCCATTGTGTATATATATATATACACCACCTATTCTTTATCCATTCATCCGTAGGTGGACACTTAAGTTGTTTCCGCATCTTGGCTATTGTAAATAATGCTGCAATAAACATGGGGGTGCAGATATCTCTTCAAGGTAGTGATTTCATTTCCTTTGGCTATATACTCAGAAGTGGGATTGCTGGATCACATGGTAGTTCTATTTTTAATTTTTTGAGGAACCTCCATAGTGGCTATACCAATTTATAATCCCACCAACAGTGTACAAGTATTCTTTTTTTCCTACATCCTTGCCAGCACTTACTGCTTGTCTTTTTTGTAATAGCCATCTGACAGGTTTGAGGTGATAGCCCATTGTGGTTTTGAATTGCATTTCCCTGATGATTAGTGATGTTGAATACCTTTTCATATTTTTATTGGCCATTTGTATGTCTTCTTTGGAAAATGTCTATTCAAGTCCTTTGCCCATTTAAAAACTGAGTTATTATTATTATTTGCTATTGAATTGTTTAAGTTTCTTACAGATTTTGATATAACCTTTTTAGATTTATGGTTTGCAAATATTCTCTCCCATTCTGTAGGTTGTCTCTTCCTCTGTTTTTTGCTTCCTTTGCTGTGCAGAAGCTTTTTAGTTTGATGCAATCTTATTTGTCTATTTTTGCTTTTGTTGCCTGTGCTTCTGGGATCATATCCAAAAAAATCATTGTCAAGACCAATGTCAAACTTTTTCCCTGTTTTCTTCCAGTTGTTTTACAGTTTTTGGTCTTATGTTTAAGTCTTTAATCTATTTTTAATTGATTTTTTGTATATGGTGTAAGGTAAGTTACCAATTTCATAATTTGGCATGTATATATACATTTTGCCTAATACCATTTATTGAAGAGACCATCCTTTCCCTATTGTGTGTTCTTGGCATCCTTGTTGAAGATTAGTTGACCATAAATGCTTGGATTTATTTGTGGGCTGCCTATTTTGTTCCATTGGTCTATAAGCCAGTTTTTATGCCAGTACCATACTGTTTGATTATTATAGCTTTGTTATAGTTTGAAATCAGGAAGTGTGATGCCTTCAGCTTTGTTCTTGCTCATGATTGCTTTGGTTTTTCAGGGTCTTTTGTGGTTTCATGTTAATTTTAGGATTGTTCTATTTCTGTGAAAAATGCCATTGAAATTTCAATAGGGATTGCATTGAATCTGTAGATTGCATTGGGTCATATGGACATTTTAACATGGACATTTTAACAATATGAATTCTTCCAATCCAGGAACACAAGCTGTCTTTTCATTTATTTGTGTCTTCTTCAATTTCTTTTGACCAGTATTTTATAGTTTTCAATGTGTACATCTTTCACCTTCTTAGTTAAATTTATTCTCAAATATTTTATTCTCTTTGATGACAGTGTAAATGGGATTTTTTTTCTTTATTTTTGGATAGCATTTCGCCGTTGTCTTGCCTATATATAATTTGATAGCCTTTCTTTTTGGTGTGAGGGGACCATCCTTTGGTGCACCCTTCCAAAGCATTCAACTTAATTTGGTTTTATTTTTAAATAATTGTGGTCATATATACATAACATAAAATTTATCATCTTAGCCATGGTATACAGTTCAATGGGATTAAGTACAGTATGTTCACATGTTTTGCAACCATCACCACCCTCGTCTCTAGAACTTTTTCACTTTCCCAAATTGAAACTCTGTACCTACTAAACAATAACACCTCATTCTCCCTACCTCCAGCCCTAGCAACCACTATTTTCTGTCTTTATGAATTCGAGTAGTCTAGGTACCTCATAATGAATGGCATTATACAGTGTTTGTCTTCTTGTTATTGGGTTATTTCACTTGGCACAATGTCCTCAAGGTTCATATGTATTGTAGTATGTGTCAGAATTTTTTTTGAAGCCGAATAATATTCTACTGTATGTATATATCATATTTTGTTTATTCATTCATCTCCTGACAATGGATGCTTGCATTGTTTCTATGTTTTGGCTATTGTGAATAATGCTACTGTGAACATAGGTGTACAAATATCTGTTCAAGACCTTGCTTTCAGTTCTTTCTTTTAGGTATATCCCCAAAAGAGGAATTGTTGGAGCACATGGTAATTCTATTTTTAATTTTTTGGAGAACTGATTTAACTTAGTTTTTACAGAAACATCAATTTTCTTTTTCTATTCTCTCTTCTCACACCCATATTTAATGAATTTTCAAAAACAGCTTTATCGAAGTATAATTGACATATACTGCAAAATTTATAATGTACAATTTGATATGTTTTGACATATGTATACATCTGTGAAACCATCAGTACTGTTAAGTTAGTGAACATCTACATCACTGTCAAAAATATTCTTGTGCCTTTAGTAATCTTTCTTTCCTACTCCTCCCTCTCCCCCATACTCAAGTAACCACTGATCTGCTTTCTGTGGCTATAGATTAGTTTGCATTTTTAGAGTTCTTGTAAATGGATTCATGCAGAATGTATTTTCCTCTAGCTTCCTTCACTCAGTTATTTTGAGATTTATTCACGTTGTGGTGTGTGTTAATTGTTTGTTGCTTTTTATTGCTTGGTGGTGTTCCATAATGTGAATGCATAATTTGTTTATCTGTCCACCTGTTGATAGATATTTGGGTTGTTTTGTTATAAAGTTATTAAGAACATTTATATACATGTCTATGTATGGACATGGATTTCCTTTTCTCTTGGGTAAATACTTAGAAATGCAATGATTGGATCATATGGTAGGTACATATTTAACTTTTAAAGAAACTGCTGTACTCTTTTCTAAAATAGTTGTATCACTTTACAGTTTCATCAGCAGAGTATGAGAATTTTATTTCTCTGCATTCTCACCACACTTGGTATGGTCAGTCATTTTAATTTTTACCATTCTGATGGGTGTGTATGGTATCTCCTCATGGTTTTAATTTGCATTTCCCCAATGACTAATAATATTGAGCATTTTTTTTCATCTGTATATTTTCCATCTGCCTATCTACTTTGGTGAAGTGCCTTGAAATTTTCATCAATTTATTTTTTCTAGCTTTTGAGACATAATTGACACATAACATTATGCAAGTTTAAGGTGTATGACTGTGTTAATTTGATACATCTATATACTGGAAAATGATAACCACTCTAGCATTTACTGTCACCTACATCCTATCACATGGTTACCATTTCATTTTTCATAGTGAGAACATTTAAGATCTACTCTCTTAGCAAATTTCAAGTATACAATACAGTATTATTAACTATAGTCACCAGTGCTGTACATTAGATCTCCAAATTTTTTATTCTTATAACTGGAATTTTGTACCCTTTGGCCAATATCTTTCCATTTCTCCCAACCCCAACCCCTGGTAACCACCACTCTATTCTCTGTTTCTCTGAGTTTGACTATTTTAGATTCTACATATAAGTGATATCATACAGTATTTGTCTTTCTCTGCCTGATTTATTTCGCTTAGCGTAATACCCTCAAGGTTCATCCAACTTTCTTATTGGCCCATTATTTTTTAGTGGATTATTTGGTCAGCCTTCCTTCCCTCCCTCCCTCCCTCCCTTTCTCTTTCTTTTTTCTTTTCTTTCCTTTCCTTTTCTTTTCTTTTCTTTTCTTTTCTTTTCTTTTCTTTTCTTTTTTTTCTTTTCTTCTCTTCTCTTCTCTTCTCTTCTCTTCTCTTTTCTTTTCTTAAGATTTTGAGAGTTCTTTATATATTCTGGATTCTCTGTTAGATATGTACTTTGCAATGATTTTCTCCCAGTCTGTGGCTTGTCTTTTAATTCCCTTAAAAGACATTTTTGATGTTTTTTATGTAATAGTTAAATAAATTACATGGTTTCCTGGCATACCAACCAGTCATAAACAAGTTCAGGGACAGCACAGCTTCTCATATTGAGCATGCAGTTCAGCTGGAGGGAGCAGAAGGGTATGTGAGGACACCAGGGAAGACCCCACCAGTTTTGAAGATTCTATGTGCTGTGGGTATCAGTCATATGTTTCCCAGAGGGCATGAAGCTCATCCTTATGGCTGAGGACTCTGTTATTGTTTGAAGTGTCTTCAAATAATATTCCAGCTTCCCTTGCAGCTTGGTGTAGTCCTCTGACTACATTCTTGTCAGTGAAGTGCAAATTAGAATTGTTGGGTGGATTTTGCATAAGGTCCCTTTAAAGAGAGGCAGATAGCTGGTATAGGTCCTTTGATTTTAGTTTTCCATGCCCCACTTGCTTCCTACCTGGAATGTGGATAAGGTGGCTAGAGCTTCAGCATCTAATTTGGATCATGAAGCAAACTTGAAATGTCATGTGGAATGGTGGAGTAGAAAGACAAATGAACCTGGGTCCTTGATGACTGCAGAGCTGCCACAGACTTCTACATGAGAGAAAACATCTTATGTGTTTAAAAATTCATGTATTTCTAGTATTTGTTACTAGCAACCAAATGCAGTTCCTAAAAGAATTTGGTTAATGTGGCATCAATCAAGGGGAAGTCAGTTCCACTGCATATATATTTACATCACTGAGATCATAGTGTTAGAATATTTGTTTGTTTGTTTGTTTATTTAAGTTTATTGGGGTAGCATTGGTTAATACAATTATATAATTTTCAGGTGTTCATTATAATTTGACATCTATACATTCTATTGTGTGATTACCACCCAGAGTCCAGTTTCCTTCAGCTACTATATATTGGTCTCCTTTACCCACTTCACCCTACCCATACCCCTCTATATTTGACCCCCTTAACCCTGTCTACCTCTTCCCTCCTCCCCCAACCCCTACCCTCTGGTAACCACTAGTCTATTGTCCATGTCCCTGAGTCTCTGTTTGTCCTGTTCATTTGCTGCTTTTAGGTTTATATCCCACATATAAGTGATATTATGTGATTTTCAACTTTTTTAGTCTGGCTTATTTCGCTTAGCATGATTATCTCAAGGTCCATCCAGGTTGTTGCAAATAGCAGTATTTCATCTCTTCTTGTGGCTGAGTAATATTCCATTGTATGTATGTACCACAGCTTCTTCATGTATTGTAGGGCACTTCAGTTGCTTCCATGTCCTGGCCACTGTCAATAGTGCTGCTGTGAACATCGGTGTGCAAATACCTTTTTGGATATGGAGTAAAAATACCCAGCAGAGGGATTGATCAATTCCTGGGTAGATCAATTCTTAGTTTTTTTGATGAACCTCCATACTGTTTTCTATAGTGGCTGTACCAATTTGCAGTCCCATCAGCAGTGTATGAAGGTTCCTTTTTCTCTGAATCCTCTCCAACATTTTTTATTACTTGTTCTGTTGAATATAGCTATTCTAAAGAATATTTTTGATCCCACTTTTTATATGTATCTTTATTATTACTACTGTTTTCTCCATCATCACAACCATCTTCCTTTATCGTCCTCCTCTTCATATTGTTACTGTGAATAATCGTTTTCATTATTGTAACACTTTTTGAGAAGATTAGCTTCTTGTTGATGGAGGGTTGTGTGTGTGTGTGTGTGTGTGTGTGTGTGTGTGTGTGAGAAATATATTTCTCTTGTTAAATATTTCATTGGGGGATAAAGTATAGGAAGTCTGAGGGAAGCTTTCTCGTTGAGGAATGCCTGCGGAAATGGTTGGAGTTGGTACTCAGATCTAGGGCAGCTTGGGTGTTCATTGGGTAAGGGCCATGTCAATCATTTCCATCCTGCAAATAGCCAGCATTGCCCCTACATAGGGAAGCCCTCCAGGGATGTAAGTGAAACAATAGGGATAGATTTCATTCTTCTTCCTCGATTGGTTGATGGGGCAGTACCTGTAAAGAAGGGCAGAGGAAATTAAACTTGATGGTGTAAGAAATAAGAAATGATTGAAGGTTCTTGAGTAGGGGAATAGCATGGTTTGCATAGGGCGGATTGGAGATGGGGTGGAGGGGATTTAAAAGTGGGTAGACTACTTAGGAGGCTCTCACAGTGGTCCGGGTATGAGGTGATGAAGGTCATGTGTTAGGTGGGTCTGTATTAAGCAATTAAGCAGACCTTAAGCAGTTAAGAGGGGATTAAACATGAATAATAAATACATAGATAGATAGATAATTAATTAATTGTCAGAGGAAATACCTGTATGAGGGACAATAGAGAGGAAGCAGGGAGAGGCTGGGCGAGCCATCAGACCTCAATGCAAGTATGATCCTGAGTGAAGGAGAGGGGTAAGGAAGGAAGTTTGGTGGAAGCGTTTTAGATTGCAATGCAATTCTAATGAAAGTTCAGTAAGACCTTTGAGGAGTCCCAAGCCCAGGCCACAGTCGCTGGTCAGAAAAGTCCCATGTCCCCCAGGAATGAGCCTGCCTTAATATCCCTGCCACACTTGGTCATTGGCTAGGAGCAGCTCTGGGAAGTATGACTTTGGAGCAAATACTAAGATGGATTTGAGAGCTCCAGAGCTGGACCCCTCAGTCAGTGATGTTCCCTGTAGCAGAAGATGCAAGGGGAGAGGGATGACTGGGGTGAGGTCTGAGGAAGGTGACTGCTTCTGTCTCAGAGCTGTCATTGCAAGTAACAAATACTCACGTGGACTGGCTTATGCAATGAGGAGCTGCACTATCACAGGAAGTTCAGGAGTAGGTGGAATCCAGGGTCGATTGGGTCAGGGCTCTAAGATAAGGTCAAGGATGAAGTACTTTTTCCATCTCTACTCTGCCATCCATGGGTTGGCTTTCTTCTGGATCAGTAGTGACAGGAATCACAACCAAGTGCACCAATATATAAAGAAGAACTCTCTCTCATGTTTCTTTCTGAAGAGGAAGGAAAACTCCTTTCTCAGAGGGGTCTCTGAAGATTTTCCACTATGCTTCATTGGCTGGAAGTAGGTCACATGGCCATTCTTGACCCAGTCACTGGCCAGGGGAATGGAACTATTGTGATTGGCTTATATGGGTGGATTGCAGCCCTGGCCGCACATTGGAACCATACTGGAGAGCTTTTAGAAGTACCTGTGCATGGGCCCTGCCCTCCGAGTTTCTGTATTAATTGGTCTGGAGTGGGGACTGGGCATGAGTAGTTTTATAACCACCCTAGGTGATACTAATGTGCAGCCAAGGTAGAGAACCACTATCACCTTAGAGTAGAATAGGTGCTGGGGAGTCAGCCACATGTCACTTACTAGTTTTGTGTGGCTTGAGCAAGTTATTTAACCTCCTTGAGCCTTAGTTTCCTCATCTGTAAATGGGGGCTGGCAATAGCTACCCCCTGCAGTTACTAGGAAGACTGAATGAGCTCTTGGATGCTTGTAGACTTTGCAAACTGTAAGTCACTGACATCTGAGGATAGTTGCTCACCACCCTCCTTTGATTTGGAAGGAAAATTTAGCTTCTGTACTGCCAGGAGCAGCCAGGGTAGAGATTTCTCCCAAGCAAAGCTTCCTGCCATTAAAATGAAAAATAAAAGAGAAGGAAAAATGACAGACTGGTAAGCCACAGGCAATTGCAGTGGGCTTTTTTCTTCTTGGATGGCGTGGGTTTGAATGTGCTGCTATAAATGATTTATGCAAACGAGTTGGAGGGGCTCTTTCCCCCTGCCTCCTTAATCTGGGAGAGGATGGGAGGGAGCCAGGCGTATGTTTTCAGCATCTCCTCCTTGTAGTCCTGCAGTGGATGGTTGGGGGCTGGTAGATGCCTTTCTGCTGCCTCTAGGGGAGATAGTCAGATAAGGCTGTGGTTCCTCAGTGTTCCAGGACATACCTGGCTGCTTGGCTTCTTGGTCTTTCTACCTGAGTAAGCACTGGCTGGTGCTACCAATAGTACTGAGAGACCAAGGAGGGCCAACTAAGAAGGGGGTGCTGTGAGGTCATGGGCAAGGCAGTCTGTTGCCTTTGGTTACCACTGGGTTCACAGGGACCTGGGACATCATGGTTGGGAGGGTGATCTCAGGGCTGAGACCTGGAGCCTGGAGAAGGGACAGATGAGGGCCAAGTAGAGACCACCCATCGTCAGCCCTGGCCTCTCTTCCTCCTCTCGCCTTCTTTTCCTGCTTCCTTCATAAAATATGCTTTGAGCAACACCCAGTGCCCACCATGTTAGGTACTGAGGGTCCAGAGCTAAGAAAATATCTGTCTGCCCTCAGGTTGCTCCCGGTATAGGAAGGGGATGCTTATCATCACTGCAGGGCTGGGGCTGCACAAAGGGCTGGACATGTCTTGGAGAAGGAAGGTCTAGTCTGCCCTGGGGCATTGGGATGACCTCAGAAAGATGCCTTCAAGCTGAGCAATGAAGGTGAGGTAAGAGGTTTTGAGTGACCAGTGTGGGGAGAGGGCATTCCAGATAGAGCGACAATGTTCAAAGAGCCATGGACATGTGCAGTGCGTCATGTCCTGGGACATATGTGGTTCATGGGCATGGAGTGTTGGTACTTGGGGTGAGAGGTGAGGCCAGACGCTGGGCTGAGGCCAGGTCTCAGAAGACCTTGAATGCTCCCCAAAGGAGGGTGGAGTTTATCCAGTATGGGATACCTAAGCTGGGCAGTGACCCAGTCGGTTTTGTTGAGCAGACAGGTCAGCCTGGTAGACCTGAGGAAGTGGGACCAGAGGCCAAAAGATGTTGGAAGAATTGTCCAGTCTGGATGATGGTGGCTTGAACTGTGGAAGTAGCTAGGGGATGGATTTGAGAAGGACACAGTGACTGCCGAGACGGGAGAATCCAGGCTGACATAGACTTCTGGCTGGCCAGTAGCACTCAAGGCATAAACCATGCCGTGCTCTTGGTAGGTAGGGTCAGGAAGAGGACTGGGAAGCAGCAATGCCCAGCTAAGAGTGTGCTGGCTCATCTTGGTTTTCTATCAGACTTTGGTGGAAGAGGGCAAGAAAGAGGGCCTGCTGCTTCAGACTGTGCAAGAATTCTTGATTGCCTCTCCCCAGATGATCCCCTTCTATTTTACAGATGTGAAAACTCTGGCCAACAGAGAAGAATGACTTGCCCAAGGTCACACAGCAAATTATGGAGGTGGTGTCATGACTAATAAAATTAAATCCTCCCAACAAAGGCTAATGTAGCCCACCTCCCTTATTTGGCCCTGAGAACAGAGCTGTCCTCTGGGCAGGAGAAGTGGTTTTGGCTGAGCAGGGCTGAGGTTGTGAGGGGTGGGGCATTTGTTTTAGAGAGGGGAGGAGGTGCCCTGGGGAGAGATCTTGCTCCTGTTTGCCTATTAGTAGGGCCCCACACAGAAGCTGCAGTAACTCACCTCCTGGAGCCCTTAACCTCCCCCACCCCCATGGAGGAACCTGTGCAGACATTAAAAGGGGCTGCCCTCTCTGAGTCTCCCTAAACTCAAGCGGGCTCATAAAGGCCTTTCCATACCTTAGTTGAGTTTGACCATGGACTATAAAACCTGCCTGGGACCCAGGAGCCTTGACTCCCAGAGAAGGCTTTGTCTTCTCAACTTTGATGTTGGAGAATCCACACTGTGCCTTGCCGGGGTCTCTGGTGGCTTGCCTGACCTGGGCTCCAGCAGACGGAAGGAGGAAAGAAAGGAGGAAGTAATCCTGAAGCGATGTGGCATTGTCGGGGAGAAGACTGAGATACGTTACTGGAAAGAGAGGGAAGGAAGACAGGTGCAATGGATGGAGGTACAAATTGGAAAATGGAGCAAGTGGGAGATGGGACGGATGCAGGAAGGAAGGTGCATATTCTGTCACCACAGTCACCTTGTGATGGCTACTCTTCTTGGGCTGTCCTTTAGGCAGGGGGTCCACCGTCCCAATAGCCCATACCTGAGCTCTAGCTCTAGAGGGAAGGGTGGCCAGCCCTGAGCCAACCACATACTCATGGTCCCCAGGCCTTTAGGGATTAAGAGCTCCTGTTTGTGGGTCTTCCTGATGATACAGTGTGTGATTGTCTGGGGTCAGGGTCGCAGTCTGGGCCTAGGGCTGGAGGTGTTGTGGTAGGGGACAGAGTTTGTCCATCAGCTCAGTGGTCATGAAAGCCACCAGCCTCTCTGAAAGGCCCTGCTCACAGGTGCTTCTGTGCCTCGGGGTCCCACCCTTGATTCTTCAGCCAGCATGGCCAGTATCCACTGTGCTCCAGGTCATAGCTCCTGGGTAGTGGGCACTGAGCTGGCATAGTTCAGTGGCTGGACCTCAGGTCAGTGACTCACTTTCGCTCTATGAGAGTAGAAGCTCCTGTTCCAGAGCCAAGCAGAGCTCCCTGTTCCTTAAAAGGACCTGCCATCCCTTTTCTCTTTTCAGAACATCTTCAGGTTTATGTGTCGGCATGTGATAGCTGGTGCCCCACTGCATTCATCCCCTTCCCCTTTGGACACGTGTATGGTGTCAAGCTCTGGCTCCCAGAGCTCAGATAGTGCTAGAGCCTCTGTATGGAGTTCAGGACTGCAAGTGTCTCATCAACAGTGCCACCACGGCATGGCACGTCTTATGCATCCCACACTGTCTGAGCACACTCCATGTGTGAACTCATTTCATCTCCCTAGCAGCCTTGCGAGGTAGGCACTGTTATCACCAACTCCATTTTCAGAAGAGGAAATAGACACCGAGTAGGTGTTAGAACCGAGATTTGAACTCAGGCATCTGACTCCAGAGCCTGCTCTTAAACACCACGTAGGCAGCACCTGGTATAGACGTACTCTAAGTGGTGGCAGTGAGTAGTAGTCGGTGCTGTGGGTCACTGGGTCTGGCCATCCGTGGCCCTCCTGGGAGTTCCCCAGCCCCAGGGCCTGGCCCTGCAAGGGGCTGCACTTTCATTCTCTTGTGCCTACTAAGGCCCAATACCTAAGTCTGAGCGTTGGAGTGAAAGGCCCCAGCAGTGGGCAGGAGGCAGGCCCAGGGAGCAGCGGAGGGAGCCAAGTCAGCTGGCCCTGGGCTCTGCCATTCCTCAGTAAGCTGGACCTGGGAGAGGAAGGAAGCAGGGGAGCCTGAGGAAGCCCACTCCTTAGAGGCAGGAGGGTGGGCGGAAGTGGGGAGGGAGGCTCTCAGCCTAGATGATGTTAGCTGGCTGGGGTAGGGGAACCAGAAGGGGTGGGCACCAGGAGCCCTGGCAGAGTCATGGGGCCTGAAGGTGTGTGTGCATGTGTGTGAATATAGGAAGGTAGGGTGGGGGG